>CM024544.1:20858060-22058060 GCA_014182365.1 Eucalyptus tenuipes
TAGTTCATGATGACGACTGATGACATTACAATTCTGAAACAATTATTCTGCGGCTATGTTTCATTTAATCTTATTTGAGACCACAACCATACTGAGCCAAGAAACAATCAATGTAACAATCAATGTGAACGGACTTTCAAGCAAGCATAAACGCAAAATCTGTGACGGCTCACATCGCTTAGGGGGAGAGTCCTGGGCTAGTTTATAAGGCTTAGGTCCCTTTAATTTGTGTAACGCGTTTCACGTAAGCTTCCGCTACGCTGAAAACAAAGCCGTGAGGGAGGACGGGCCGGTAGGCCGTGCCTCCAAAGCGGACAATATTATGGCTTGGGAGAGGGAAGGCCCGAGGGATGGCCCTCTGCCCCTGCATGATGCGTTTTAAACCCGTGAGGACTTAGTGTCCAAAGCGGACAATATCACACAGTGGGGCCCGGGTCGTTACAAAATTATCGTCGTGTAAGCGGATAAGATTAATTGAAGTGAAGTTCTTATGTTGACCCGCAGAAGAGTATGTTCCAACAGGAACCTTGTTTTTCTGTGTTCGCACATTTACGGAAATGGCTTAAATAATTGACGCCAGAGATGACACGAAACCTAGCAGTCCCAGTCTTTTTCTCTCGTCCTAGTAAGCTTGAACCCCTAATTAGAAATTCCACTTTGACTTGAACTCGCTTTTTTAAAACCATACCTTCAATTATTCGTCCCTTCCTCTCACTGATCCACCTAACATTCTCTCTCCTAATTAAACACATGCATCCCCCAGAACCCTCATCATTCTTCTCAGCAGTATAGATTCGCTGTCTCCCCTAATTTTCTTCACTCCACACACGCAAGATCTGCGCACAAACACATCCCATACGCATTTTTGAAACTCCCAAAATTTTTTTTTTTTTTTTTAAAAAAAAGAGGAAGAGGATTAAGAAAGAAAGTAAAGAGAAATGGGGTCTGCCACTAAATGGGGTCTGCCACTAAATGAGCATTCCTCTTAATTCTTATCCGCGTAATGACTTTTGCTAATAAAACTAAGCCACTTGGTTTTGCTCTCTATCGTTTGACATTAACCATGTTTTCGGTGTCGAATTTTTGAGATATTTATCGATATAAATTTTGTCCCTCAGCTTCTTAAATTTTGCATTATCCTCCAATTTTTTTTTAAAAGGGTAATCTTTTGGTCCTTTCTTTCGACTCACTTGTCAGCCAATTTGACAACTATAGAAAAAAGGAGATATTCACGAAGCCTATATGAACTAAAGCCTTTTGTCTCGGCAATTGTTCAATCGTAAGATGAGAGAACTGCCAAATTTAGTGGAATTATTCAATTAATATGAGAGGCATGGGAAAAATAGTTAAATACAAAATAAAAGTTGGAAAGTTTTGCACAAAATCTTAAATCATATTCAAGCATAAAAGTTGGTATGATGTATGGCCTTCTGCCCCAAATGATGCTGCTAATTTCTGAGATTTTTTCTTCAAGAGTTTGATAAGAGGCATGCAATGAAGGTTTACAAACTTTGATGATCCATGTAAATTGACACAATTTTCTTTGTTATTTAAACAAGCCCACAAACTCAATTGTCTAGTATGTAAGTCCCATTATATACTTTCTTAATTCATTATTCTTACTCCAAAAAGTTGAGAGTTTTTCTGCAAAAGCTGACGCTGAAAGTGCTCATTCTCCGTGTATTTATCTGTTCTTGTAGCTATTAATTAATAAAAATAAACGGATAAATAAGCCTAAGAACAACAAAACATCCTCCGGAGAATTCAGTTGACTTGCAGCAGATCTTCTTTACATTACAACTATAAAGTTTAAGAAAAAATTACAATTATAGGGACTTAAAAAAACTACACCTATTGAAATGATTTTCTTTTATAAAAAATAATTACAGCATGAAAAATAATTACAGCTTCTATTTGAAATGAGTTGTACTTAAACATCAGAAAACAACTCTTTTAACTTCATTTATTTTACGAGAAGAGATGAAAGTATTCCATTTGAAGCAATATTTCCCTTCTTTTTTATATCATGAATACTTAATGTGGGACGATGCGTTGTTCTTCTTCTAGCTGTGACCTTTTGCAGTTTGATTGACAAAAGCGAGGAAGGGGATGAACTCGATCTTACTGCATTCGTTGCAGATGAGCTACTCTATTTACCTTTTTCTTAGGTAATCGTTTACTTCCCAAATGTAATAAAACGATAATGTATTATCTTCCTAGTTAGTCGAGTATTATTGTCTTGATAAAACCCAAAAAAGAAATATATTATTGTCTTAAAGGCAAAAATGAAAAAGTAGAGTCTCGCGGCATCCAACAGCCCCACGAGTAGGCAGGAGAGTCCGTGAAGTATGTATTGCTCATATATTTCTATTTATAGAAATGTGAATAGAGTTGAACAATCAATCATCTCAACAAGTTTATTTGAAATTGAACCTAGTAATTTTCTAACGCGAGAGGATCTTTCGAGTAGTGTGCGAAGGCATTTTTTTGCTTAAGGTTATGTTGTCTTTATTAGAAGGTTAAAGAGAGACAAACATGTTCTTCTTGGTTGCTATAGGAAGATAATTATCGAAATCGACATAATATTTGTCATTATTCCATGTAATGAAGGCAAAGATAATTTTTCATGCAATAATGTTTTAGGAAGCATTTTTCTTTTGAATTTGCATTAGAACAATAGATGTTTAGACTGACCGCTGGACCAAACTGGTCTGACCGACCGCCGGCAAGGCTGACCAGTTCAGTCCCTTATCGGCCGGTTCCTGACCTCCGGCGATCAGTTTTGGGATCCTCTCAATGTCAATTTCACTTCTAGAACTTCAATTTCTCGAAATTTAACAGGTTGACTCTCGAATATCGTCAAATTGCAAACCCATAATCGGACATTTCAATGTAGTTCTCGGTTTTGACTTAGGTTTTTGAAAATCAAACCCACTAGATCAATTACCCGATACCTCGAGATCATGATAGAGCCTTTAAAATCGATTTTTGATCGTTGGATCGAAATTTTGACTGTTAGATTGAACCGACTGTTGAAATTGCTTAATTTGGGGAGTATATAAGGTAAATACTCCCTCCATTTTTTTGGGGGGCTTTATTATGCACGAAATATCTCTCTCTCTCTCTCTCTCTCTCTCTCTCTCTCTCTCTTCTATTATTTCCCTCCATTTCCTCTTCTCTCTCTCTTTCTTTCTTTCTCTCTCAAAAAATTGCCGCCGATTTTGCCCCTCACCGGCGACTACTTGATCGGAGCCACTAGTTAAGAGATCCCTCAACCTCTCTTTTCCTCGATCGCCAGCATAGGTTACCGGAGAGGCGACCACAACTTTCGTTTGGCGACTTTTCGGTTGTGGCACCAAAGATCACCAATCAAGCTAGTTTATTCCTCGATCGGCTGGTTCAATCGAATTGGCGCCAATTGCCAATCTTCCTCCCGAACAAGATCTAGTCCTTGGAGGTTCGTGAAGATCCGATCGAAGTTCCGGCGAAAATTCTACTCAATCGCGACTGAAATCGAGAAAAACCACACAAAAAGATAATTTCTCGGTCTCGAACCCCGTGAAGTGAGGTCGGACTAACCAGCTGAGGTTAGGGTTCAATATTAGGGATATATGCTGTTCTTTGATGAGTTGCTGAAGCTTGAGCTTGAACTTGAATGATTGTGTTTGATTTTGCTTAAATCTGCATTTTCGTAGTTATAGGATTGATTTACTATTTTGGCCAAAACAAGGTCCAAAATGACCTCGTTCATACTCGAGTTCTCTTAAGCTTAAATAATACATGTCTCAAGATTCGAAACGATAGGTCGTATGCCTCAATCGAGTGTCGTTTGAGCTTCGGTTTTGTTCTTGTTCCGAAATGAAATATTACTATTTTTGTGTAGCCTCCTGTGATGATTTCTGGATAATATTACCTTCATGAGTTTTGTTGTAAATCATCTTGTGCATGTTCTGTAATTTTTTTTGTCATTTTTTAATTTGTTTAACTAGGTCAAATCTGTTCAGATCCAAGCCTAAGTCAGTTTATTCTATATTGATATCTGATTTTGTCATTTTTGCACTGATCTATGTGTTGATTTTTGGAAGAACTTTTTTTCATGAAAGTTGCTCGTATTGATATTGTTCATGTCTTGTATTTTTTTCAAAAATTTTAGACATAATCAATTAGGTCAAAATCACTTAGATCCAAACATAGGATAGTTTGCCCTACATTGATCCAGATTTTGTTTTGATAAAATTGAGTCTACAAATGTGCTTGTTTGGTCTCAAATCCTTCTTGACAGTTGAAATATATGATACATATATTCAATTGATGCATGCTTTGCAAAATCTTGACATTGGCAAGTGAGTCAATTACATGAGTTAATGTTAAAATGTGTTGCAGTAGTACATAGTCTAAATGTGCATATCTGTTTTGTTATTTTTGCTGCGATTCATGCGATCACATGGTTTTGAACTCTTAACGAGAAACATTCATCATTGCATGTTATGTGTGTAAGATTTTTCGTAAGATTTTTGTACGTCTTGAGATATCTGAAATCGTGCGCGTTCTGTGAGGCTAATGCTGAAACCAAATCTTGTTATACATGTATCTTGTCATATTTGTTTGAGTCATTTAGAGTTCAAAATTTGTGATAATGTCTTCTTGACACTTAAACTTCATATTACAAGGTTTGAGTACATGTTTACTTCATTGCATTTGAGTGTCATTTTGCATGATTAATATGTGCCGTGAAAGCGCATGTTTACCTAAAAACCCTCAAGCATTTCATCATAAATCTTGAGTCATCTTATATTGTCATCGAATTGTATGACATTTTCTAATGCCGATTTAGGGTTAGATGATCACCCCAATTATTTGCCGCATCTAATTCCATGTCGCATGTGATTTTTTTTAATGCCATATGTGCATTACTTGAATGGTTTTGCGATTTATTGATGTATGTTTGTGTTCTGTTTTTTAGTTACTAACATGCACATCTTTAGAGATCTTGATCTTAGAGCACTTAATTGACCTAGTTTGGACTCGAGCCATTATAGGAAGTCATAAGGCACACTTAGAGATTTCTAATGCCACTGAATTCACACAAAGCACTCATCGTTTGGATCATTTTTCATTTTTTTCAAAACCAGATCAGAATCTAGACTTGGGATTAAATTCCGACCTTTATAAGGACAGTCTTTTGATATTTTTGTTCCATTTTTTCTATTAGAAATTTATATTTGGCCTCTTAACAAAACTTGTTTGTCAACATGTTGGCTATGTTGTGTCAAAATTTGGTGATTTTTATATATTTTTTTTATAAGGAAAATTCTTGTCATATTGATTGAGTGTCCTGCTAATTTGACAACTTTCTAACATCCTATTGCTTGTTGTCTGATTTTTGTAAAATCATGTATAGCTCTTTTAGGAAAGCTTTCTTCACAAAAGTTATTCGTTATTATGTCCTACATATCAGTGAATTTGTTCATAACTAGATTGTTGATGGACATTATTCAATTTTGCTATAACATCCTACTTGGTCAGAAATTTTTCTCATGTGAACCTTCGGTTGTGTTTGTTTAGTCATACCTTTTAGGTTAGTTTGCGCATGAAATTATGCCATGTCATCTTCACAGAAGTTGTTCTAAATTATTTGATATTTGTTGTTAAACAATTGGTTTTTCCAAATTGTATCTTTCAAGAAAATACTTTGGTACATGTGATGTTTCCCAAAAATAATTTATAAGAAATTCTTTTCCAAAGTTCGATTTGGCTTAAGGACAAGTCATGGTTTGGAACATATTTAAAATGCTCACAACGCTTATGAGTACATTTGTGCGAGCCCCCGGTTAGCCTTGGCAATTAAATGTGTTACATAGCCTAGATATTCCTTAATCCTAAATATATTCAAACCTTTTTAAAATCCTGATTTGACATCTTGACAGTTATGGCTTGAATTGTATTCAAAATGCATGTTACGCTTGTGAGTATTTATGCGAGCCCCGGGCTAACCTTGGCAATTGAATACCTTTCATAACTAAGACATCACATTGTCTCAAAGATTTTAATAGATATTTTCGAAATATGTCTTTGAAATATCATGTGTACCTCTCATCTATATAATCACGCCATTCATTAAAAACGTATGTGTTTGCAATTGGCGCATGACTTTGGTAATAAGTGATCTGCCGAAAACTCACTCATCTATTTGATTGGTTGAGAAACAAGATTTAAAAGACATGCATGCATGTTTAAATTTCTGCAATACATGTGACTTTTAGATGAATGGTAGGGTCAATGCATGAAATCGAGGAAAAATCCTAAGATCGCATAGATCGCTTGGTTATGAGACTTATAAGCGTTATTAGGTATGCGAGAACACAATTGGTCAATAATGGCTGTAAGTTACAAAAATGGATTGGGTAGATGTCTTAGTAGGATCCTTGCATGAAAGACAAAGGCCAACGCCGATGCCTCAAAATCTTATTTTGTATTGAACTTTCTTTAAATGATTGATATTGACATGATATCATGTTTTTTTATTGTTCTGATGTGTATGCTTGTTTATTTCCATTGTATGTACCTAGTTATATGTTTCTAGATTAGGTTTAGATTAGAACCCCGAAGATAGAGAAAACACAAAGACGGTGGAGGTTGATGTCCATTCCGACTATTATTATATACTATTCATTTTCCTAACAGATGTCTCGGATTCCATTTGTTGCATAAAGCCCAACGAGTTGCAGGCTTTCTCCCTTCCTGTTATCTTTTTCAATTGTGTTTCTCTTTTATATTTTCTAGAATTGCATGGTAGATTTATTACTTTCCTTGATTGTTTACTTATTGCCTCGTAATTTCAATTCCATTGATTGCTTTCTTTTCTTGTTTTCTAGAAATATAATAATATGAAAATGACTAACCTCGCATGATCGCTTAGTCTAGGACTAACGATCCCTAAATGGACACTTTAGGAAAACACAACATATTGTTTAGGTACTGAAAGTGCGTTAATAGAAATATTAGCATAACCCAAGTCCCCGAACCCAGATATCTAGTTTTGTAGGAATCGAAAGAACACTCTTAACCTTTGATTGGATTTTCTAGCCAACCCCTGAAACGAGGCTAGTGGCTACTCCCATCTTATTTTTAGGTTGTCATAAATAATTAAGCCGTATAAATAATCTTGTCACGCGAGGTATGAGTTTCAATGAAACTCACCATTGTTTAGCATACTTGATGTGGTAGTACCCCAAAGGATGAAGTGATGACATCCTTATGGGCAAAGTGTACTATCGAGAGAGCTATCATGGTAAAGGTACCCTTAAATCCGATATTCACATCTGACCTCCTCTCTCGAGGTATGTCGCCCGTGTGGGTACGGGTCGCGACACTACGCTGTCACGCGCGATACGAGTTTGAGAGAACTCGCGATCTCGTGGAGATAACTCACGAGAGGCTTGACCCGAAAGGTGAGGTGATGACGTCTTTCAGAACACAAGCCGTGAGGAAACTCTCGTGATGAAGTATCCTTAAATTCGATCTTTCCCCCCATCCTCTCATCGTGGTGAGGGATCAAGGGCGGCGAGATTGGGTCGCGACAGATAGGTCGATATTGTGCTAAAGATTCTGGATGTGCTCCATTCGGGATGATGGTGATTTGAGTATTGTTGAGCGTATGGTCTAGATAGCCCAAGGTGAAGAAGTCACTGACCATTTGATGTATTCCTTGCTGTAGAATCTCCCAATGGTGCTGGAAGAACTGCCCATTCAGCCCATCTAGGCCTAGAGCCTTGGTAGCGCCTAGTTGAAAGACTTCTAATTTAACCTCTTCAAGTGTGACTAGCTTTGTGAGAGCTTCATCCAAATCTCTTCCAACGATGCTCAAGCAATGGTCTAACACTGGTTGGGAATTCTTGGGGCCTTCCATTTCATAAAGCTTCCGGTCGAAAGTCAACACTTATTCTTTTATTGCCTCTGAGTCCTTACATCAAGTATGATCATCAAGTTTTAGCATGGATATCTTGTTTCTTTGCCTCCTTTGCACCATTGTTGCATGTAAAAACTTCGTGTTCTTATCGCCCCACTTCAGCCATTGAATTCGAGATCTCATTCCCCAATATTGCTCTTCCTGTCGCCAAAGGCTCTCAACTTCCGCTTTAATCTTCTGAGTTTCTACCTTGTATGATTTATTCACCCTCATATCTGTTTGTCTTATAAGGTCTCTCTTGAGCTCCTCAATTCTCTAGGAAGCATTGGAGACTTTCTTCTTACTCCATTTAGTTAGGGCATCGGAAACCTCTTTCAGTTTTGTAGCCATATTCAACGAGGGAGTATGCTAGTTCTGCCATACTTGTTAGACCACTTCCCGACATTCCTCATCTTCCATCCAATATGCTTCGAATTGAAATTAATGCTTTCTTTTCTCCATCGGTGGGCATAATGATAGTAATAGAAGACTGTGGTCTGAACTTATGGCGAGTAAGGTGAAAGCTTCTGCATTTAAGAACTTCACTCTCCAGCCAATATTACAAAGTACCATGTTTAGCCATTTCTTAACCAGCTCTTCCCCCTCCCTATTGTTAGCCTAAGTGAATGCGCAACCCTTACTTTCAACATACATTAGTACACAATCATTTAGGAGTTCTCTGAATGCAACTATTATGTATTAATCAGTTTCTTTCTTCCCACATTTCTCCCATTGGTACAATGTTTCATTAAAGTCTCTGATACAAACCCATGGTAAAGTGTTGGTTGAGTGAATCTACAGATTTGTTGCCATAACTGATTTCTTTGTTGGAAGTTCGTAGAAGCATGGATAATAGATAGCCTCATCTTGTTGTCGCCATGTGGTTCTTGGCATATCACATCGATCACCTCTCCCAAGCTCATTTGAATGTCAACCAAAACGCCGTTCATCCACATCAACACCAACCCTCCTGCTATGCCTACCAGGTTAACCACCATGAGATTCTGGATTTGTAATTGCTTCCTCGCCCTTTCCAATACATGTTCTTTATTTTTCGTTTCTATTAGAAATACTAAACTGGGTTTTTCTTGAGCCACTAGAGCGTTGAGGTGCTGGAAAGTCAAGGGAGAGCCCAAATCCTGACAATTCCAGCTCACAACTTTCATTTAAACCCCGGAAGCTTATTAGGGCTAGCCACCAAAGCCCACTCTTCCATTCCTTTAGCTTCTTGGCTCGGTGTGTCTAATAGTACTCTCTCATTGAGGTGTTGAGATGGAGATCCTAACTGGTCATAGGGGTTATAACGCTTCAATTTTTTTGCTGCAGGGGCTTTCTTCCTCTCCTTATTCTTCCGTGGGTATCCTGGCAATGAGAGAATGTTGGAAGCTTCCTTTAGCACGGTTTTCTCCCGATGATGTGTAAGTTCAACCCATATAAGACCTGTTATCATGCCGATTGTGCCTTACTATAAACCAATTCCTTCCTTTGGTACAGGCACTAGAGCTAAAGCATTCCCTTCATCTTGTTCTCCCTACTGAACCGTGGCTTGGTGACTAGTCTGAACTAGAGTGTCAAGTATGATCTCATTGATTTCAGTTTATGGGCTTAGTTCCCCATGAAAGGCCTTCTAATGAGGGCTATGATCCCTCTCTCCTGCTTTAATCGAACACCCGAACTTGCCTACCCTATTTTATGTCAATCCTAATTGTTCATAAGGAATGATCTTGCAATATGCGGCATAATGCCCAATGCACTCGCAGGAATAACAGAAATGCGGGAGTCGTTCATACTTGAAGTCTACCCACAGTTTTTTGTAGTCTATATTCACAATGGTCCATGCCTTTAAAGATTTCGACAAGTCTAGATGCACATTTGCTTTACCCACATTTACCTAATCATAGACCTTGTTATCTAGCTTCACTTCTTGCGCTCTCCTTAATTTCCCCGCTATTTCACAAATTGATCCTTTAGTAACTCTACCTCTAGATATCCCCCAAATGCAGATCCAAAAGTCACAATGGGTGAATACATAGGAGTGGTCCAGGATATTAGGGTCACATTGTGGGTGAATACATAGGAGTGGTCTAGGGTATTAGGGTTACATTGTCTTTGAATAAGTAAATTGCTAAAGTAAGACCAAGGACCCATGGTAAGTATTCGATTCTTTTCAGCTTTCGAGTTAAAGGTAAATGAAAACAGTCCTAGTCCGATGCTATCACATACCACCGTTTCTGATTTCCAAGCCCTTCTCATTATATTAAATAATGCCCGTGGGTTCACATTTGGCCTGCTGTATAGCTTGCCAATCAAAGTTAATTCACATTCACCTTTCTTTTCTATAGGGACTTCTCATTTTAGCGTTACTTCATTCTCCTTTAACCATAGGTCTCCCAAACTCCGACAAAGGGTAGCCATCCGCCTCTCTTGTTCATCCCCTTCCTCCATCACCTAGTTGAATGGATCATGGAAAGTACCTGGTATTGTGATGAATCTGCAAAGCGGTAGGATCTAGAACCTCCAGCTACTTCCCCTTGCTTCGGCTCTTTGCTCACCTAGTCAAGCCATCAGTTCGAAGCATCAACTCCCCTTGGCTTTGCTATCCACCATCTTGCTCGTGTTAGAGAGGAGCTAGAAGCTTGGATAAGGATTGAAGGGAGTTTTAAAGGTCGAGATGTTGAGGAATATAGCGTCAATGGAACGGTGTTGGGAGATTAGGGTTTGTGGTTGGGTTTGGGTTGTTGTGTCGATGGGGAAACAGGTGTGTATTGCAACTGTGGGTGTGAATCATGGCGATGGGAAGCTGCATTGAGGAGATGGATTAGGGTTTATGCGGGTAATTTGGGGCAGAAACTATCCATGGGGATAGAGAGAGAGAGAGCTCTCCAAAAGGAGAGAGGCTTCCCACTTTCCCACATTTAACTTCAGTCCTTTTTATTTGAGAGGGGGCACTGGTAGTTTTGTCTTTTAGTAATATTAAAACTAAACAAAAAGAAGACAAAAAAAAGTAATAAATAATCTTAAAATAAGAGTGAGATATATAAGGGATAATATAATAATTCAAGATGGTAGAGGGTATTACAAGCCAAAATTAGGGTGAACAAAGCGTGAGCCTATCTATATGAAGAAGTGCTTTTTTTATTTATTTGATTAGCTAAATATGTTTTAACTATATAGTTTATGAGAACAAAGTATTATGAAGCAATAAAATGAAGAAATATACAACTAGCCTCAGATATGACCACCATTGTTCAATTGAAAATGATTTTAAACAAACATTTATTACTAGGGGTAACCAAATTTTTTTATTAAAATTTGTTTTAAATAAATGAAAAGCAAGATTAAAGGAATGTAATGTTATGAATGAAGAAAAATATGAACCCAAACTGTACCTTAGTTATGCTTATTAGGGTATGCAAAAAGATCGAAAACTACCTGAGGCGTCCGAAAGTGGATCGTACTGAACCAGAACTGGTGGTTCCCTAGAGAACTGGTCCGATTCTCGATTCCAATTTATTGGAATTAATGGGTACCGATCAGTTTCTCGGTTCTAGGTGTGGAATTGCCCACTTGGACTAGACCAATAATATGTAAATATATATTTAATTTTTAAGAAAAATTTCCAACCAAAAAAATAAAAATAAAAAATAAAAAATTCTAAAATCCTTAATTATAAACTCAACACCCATTAACTGAGTGCTCATCTCGTCTCGTTTCACTCCCATCTCATTTAAGTCGTCTCTTTATTCTCACTTACCACCTCGACTCTCAATTTCGAATATGAGTCCAATCTTTTTACTGATCTTGCAATTAAGAATAGGGAAGTTTTTTTATTTTTTGCTTTACTTTAACTTGTTGGAAAATGCTACACTAAGTGCATGAAGCTTGGGGGGATCGGCAGTGCGGTTCTCAAGTGGATTCATGAAACCAATGGGCTATTCCAGTTCCAATTTTTTGGAACTAGTTCTTAATGGGTGATTCACAATTCCAAAGTAGGAGCTACCCACTCAAACCATGTTCATCCCTAATGCTTATATAAACAGCTTCTTCATATTCATTAAAAAAAAAAATCCATATGAAAACACTATTTGGATAACAATAAACTTTAATATTTTGAAAGCAAATAATTTTATTTTTCACAATTAAAAAAAGTGATGCTGTCTCTAATTTTAATACAATAAAAGGAAATTTGGCTATTTTTCTTTTCCTAATCTAGGAAAGAGCTTGGACGAGATAGAAGTTACCTCATCCTCTATTGTAATGAGTGATTTAAGGTGCCAACAAAGCAACAAATGACCACTGAGCGAGCTCGTCATCGTAATCCACCGAGTGTAGGTAGGGAAATTTATGGTCGAGGATACACCTCAACCTAAGCCTTTCCTTCACAGACCCATTAAGATTTCCTATGACTGAGGACAGATTGGGAAATTGAACCCGAGACACTCGGTTTGCAAACCTTGTCTTAGACCACCGGATCAATCACCCAGCTGATATGAAACTTTGGCTCCACTATAATGCACAAAAGACTCTTTGATTTAGGGGGTATATAGTAACATTTATATTCTTGAGAATAATTTATGTTTAGAAATATTTTTTTCTCTTTTTTTATTCCCTAGAGGAGTTTCTGAGTAAAAAAATGCATTTGATAACTGCATGAAAGTTGTTGTTCCAAGAATAGAAAAAGAACTTAAATGCATTTGGTATGACCATAAAAAATGCTATTCCATTTTTTTCATATAATTATAAAAATGTTCGTAGAGACTTAACAATTCATGTTCGGATAAAACTGGACTTTTGTAAGAATTTGACTGATCAAGATATTTTAAAATGGCCTCAAAAAATCCAACATAATAACTTGTCAAAGATGAATGAGTGGAAATGACAACAAAGAGTCCTATCGATTTATAACCCACAAAATGAAGAGGTCGATAGTAAATCTTTTGGCATTATAATAAATAGGCCCATACACCTTTTGAGCTTTTTTAGCTATAAGAAGAAGAGCAAATGTTGCTTGGTGGAATGCTCAAGGAAGAAACAATCGAGGATGAAGGCGATCCTAAAGTTGATGCACTTATTTACACAAACTCATCAGACCTTTATGCAAATGACATCGAAAATCTATGGAGCATAGGCTTATTTGACTGTTATGAACACAAGACAAATGGCAATGTGAAAGAATTATTCAGAACCATCTAATTTTCTATTAAAATAGAATTGCAAATGATCTTAAAGGATGTCTAAAATAAAAACTTACAGGAAGAAGACATCTTCTCTTAGGGAAGTCACTAAGATATCACGACCAAAAACCTCATTCAAAAACATATATGGTAAAATCCTAAGAGTTTATTTAACTTTGAATTCAATTATCATTAAAAGGTTTCCACATTTTTTATGCTAAACTAATTCTAAACTAGAATTAACACTAAAATCTAATAAACCTACTCAAAATCTAATTTCTAAAATTTTTTATTTTTTTTTTATTTTTATTCCGAAAAAAGGGGACTCGGATCGAGTCGGGAGACCCAATCCGGATATGGTTCTCACTTGAACCTTGTGTCGATTGTGTAAAGACGAGTATTTGGTTATGTGGAGCTTGTTTCTTTAAAATGATATTGTTACCATTGTTCTTGGAAATAAAATAAAAAAAAATTGACTTTTTTTACTTTTTAATTCTACTTCAAATATATTTTTTAGTCACTTTTCTATTCTGGAAAATAGAAAAATTAACTGACATATACAAATGGATTTCTGTTTTTTTTATTTCGGAAAACAAAAGAACACAAAAATATAGCAATAAAAAAGGTTACCAAATTCGCATTTAGGTTTAAAGAATCTTTGAGGGAGCATTTTCCAATAGGATAGTGCAATAGATTACATCTGAAGAAGTACGAACAGAGTTTATGCTAATCTTTAACACAACTTGAGGATTGAGTTTTCCCCAATGAGGGCATTAACATCGATCGCAGTTGTAGAGAAATCTCGCAATGAGGAAATCTGATAAAAAGAATCTTGTTGTCGATACTATCCATAATCTTGCTTTGAGAATTTTCAAATACAAAAGATAAAAGTTAAAAAAATACCGATGCAAAGATTTAAGACTCATAATCTAATAAAAAAAAAGTCTCAAAAGAATTATCTCGCATTGCTCAATTTTCTTCGGGTTTTGTTGGATGGATGATCGACGAAAAAGAGACGCATAGCATAAAGAAGACTTGTTCTTCCGGAACGAGCTTAGTCATAAATCTCTTTTTATTCCTTCATCTCTCCAAAGTACACGTTAGATTTATTTTTAATGGATTATGGTGTTACATATACAATTAACTAAAAAAATCCAAGAATGTCAATTAATGTATAAAATCTACAATCCCAACTTTATCATTGAACAAAACCTAAGCTAATTCTCTTGGAGGCTTAATTAGCAGGCCGATTGCCTTCTTGGAAAGCGTGATGAATTTTAAAATCAAAATGAGAGCTCAAAATTCTCTTGATATTCCTAAGAAGTGTTGGTCCAGTATTATCCGCTATTATTATACCTGACTGCGAGTGGGGATATACGCTTGTGGAAACCGCGATCTCCTTTCCTCGTCGCTTCTCTCCACTCGCACCGCTATCGCGTGGCGAACACCGCCTCGGCCAAAGGAACACATAGAAGGAGCGCGTGTTGCACACTCGTTTCTGGGGCGAGTGACCGTAAAGATGAAATCTCTACGATCGCAATGCAGTCTACGAGTACAGCTTTCCCCAAAGACACCTTCCAACCTTTCATTTAATTTTTCCCTTTTCCTTTTTTCTACCCTTAGTCAAACCGAAAAAATATTAATAAATAAAAAAGGAAGAGGGAAAGCCAACCTGCCACATTTTAGGTGTCAGATTTTCTTTTGCCAGAGATTTTCACCACCTCGTTACGGTCAATATCTTCAAAACTTTTGTAAAAAATAAAGAATTTCGAGCTTTTAAAATATCGTGTATTCATGCATTATGAAAGTTTAGATGTTCCGTATTTAATTTTGGATTAATGTCACAAAAGATTCTAAACCGCCACATTCATGCTGCTTCATTCCAGAACTAATATAAAAAACCCCAAACTGCTATGCTTTTATAATATAACCCTAAATATTTGACATATCACAAAAAATCTCAAATTTGTATACGTGTAACAAACTTATCTTACATGGGTTTCTTTTAATTTTTATCGTTAAATTATTAAGTTGGATGATACGTGGTAGTTAAAAGATATATCAATTAGAGGTGAGCAAAAAAATCAACTAAATTAGTTCCAGGGAATGCCGGTCCAATTCCTAATTCCGACAAATGGAATCGGTGTTTGGGTAGTCCAATTTTGCCCGAACTGATTGTTTGTTATTTATTTTTATATTTTTAAATATCTCTTACAAATAAAAAAAAAATAATTGTCTCATGCATGGCCTTCTCTCCTCTTCCAGTATTTCCCTTTCGCCCCATGACAGTCACACCTACAAATTGGACCTAAAACCAATCACTTCTAGTACCAATTTGGGATTTTACCATCCATTTGTAATAGGTATACCTTTTGTAATTTTTTGTAATATTAATAAAATTTAATGGAAACCAATGGAAGATAAGTTTGTCACAAATGTTGATTCGAGGTTTTTAGTTAAGGGTAAATTTATCACAGCTATACAAGTTTAGGGTTTTTTACTATCCAAAAATTAATTTTAGTTAAATTTGTCGCAAATCTATCATTTTGAGTTTTATGGTATTAACCCTTTGTATTTACCTTATTGTCCCAAACTAGTGCATCAATGCCACATTTAACTTAAATAGTTTTTCATGCCACAAAAAAATTTCAAATCTTCAAAATTTTAGATTGGAAAAAAAAAGATAGACACGCGTCTCTTTATCTCCATCGTAGTCATACAAGCCCCTACATTAGAAAGGAGAGCACATAACTAAGGACGTTTCATCATAAACTATAACTCCCTTTCTTAACGATAAAAATAAAATTCCACAAGCTTAAAAGACAGTAACTTTAATTTCCACAGAATAGATGATTCATATCAAGGCTCATAAGTAGAAGAAAATTTAAGTAGTTTCTTAAGCCAAACATATAAATATTTCAGTGCATCCATGGTAGAATCTTTTGACATTTTCACGACGACCCATGGTATATACTTGGCTATTCAACTTTAATATAGGGCAAAGCAAGTCTAATGAGGTTAAGAGGATTCATCATTTTCTCCTTTTTCGTGAAGTCTTTGGACAAGTATATCACTCCAGTGCATTTCAATTATCACGAGCATAGTACACTAATATTATTAAAAAGAATATTATTGCAGCCAAATCTTAGTTTAGAAAATAAAAATTAGCATCGATTAGTTGTTTAATTATGTTGCTTATATTCTCATGAGAACCTAACTTTTATGGGGATATATATATATATAGTTGCTAAAACCTTTCCGCAAATCATTAGAAGGCGCCCGTCTTACTCGGTTCAGACAAAGAAGAAGAAAGAAAAGAAGAAAGTCAAACCTGCCACCTTCCAGATGTCAGATTCTCTATGGTGAGTGTCTCTCATTTTTGTTGAGAAAATAAACGAATTTCAATTGTAGATAACAATATAGCATAGACTATTTTTAAAACTATGTTGTGTATATTCTGGAAAGAACAAATTATCATGGTTTTCATTTCTCATGTTGAAGTACCATGGTAAATTTTTCTGCAAATAAACTTGTACAAGGCACGTGCATTAAAATACATTAATCTTATTAAAAAAGCAAAAACTCTCTGATTTATAACAAATTTCAACCCTAATTACCTTTAAAAGCATTAATCTTAAGTCAAGTTCCAATTTTTGGCTTAACACAAACTGTGGGTACTTCAAACCAAACCCCAACAAGTTTATGTCCAATGACACCGATGCTACGTACATCCCACATGAGGCAAGACTTTATTAGAATTGGATTCTTCTTCTTGAATGAATCACGACCCTCAAATGAACATTATTAGCACAAAAACTTTGGCTCGGGTTACAATTTTAACTCAGTACTTTTGGTCTTATTAAAAAAGCAAAAACTCTTTAGTTGATAACAAATTTCACCCTCTGACTCAACCTATATAGCATTTTTCATGGAAATTTAATGGGGTTCGAATTTAGGTATCAATTAAAATTTTGAGCTATTCTTATGCCAAAAAAACCTTGTGTCGAAATAGGGGTTTAAGTTAAAGTAGGTCTTTTTAACCAGTTAAAAATAGCTTGGATCAGAATTTGGATGATGTTAAAATTAGTGCATGCAATTTAAGGGGAGTAGACCTACAAAAACAAAACGAAGAAAACAGGATGGCTTTTTGTTGTCGTCGAGCGACGGTGTCGTTTTTGTCGTCTGGGTAGTTGGGGGGAATGGATGCTGGTGAAGACCGCGATCTCCTTCCCCCGTCGCTTCCCTCCACTCGCACCGCCAGCGCGTGGCAACACCACCGGCCGCAAAAGAGGCGTTAACGGTAGCGCGTGTGCCGCACTCGTTTCCGAGCGCGAGTGGCCTGTAACTTCGACTGCGAATCTCTACGATCGCATGCCAGTTTAACGAGTCGCTTGATTTTTCCTCCCTTTTACTTTTTTCATCCCAGTAGTCAACCGAAAAATAAAATGAACCTGCCACATTTCAGGTGTCAGATTACACATCTCTTGCCAGAGATTTTCGCCACCGCGTTACGGTCAACACCTTCAAGACTTTGGAGACGACAGGAAAAAAAAAAAAAAAAAAAGAGAGAGGAAATTCGAGCTTTCGAAATATCATGTATTAATGTACAGTGCAATTTTAATATTCACATGTTTCGTAATTTAATATAGGATCAATGTCACAAACATTCCTGCAATGTTTATCTTCAAACTAATTTATTTATATTATTAAAAAAACCCTAAATTGGTTTGTTTATATAATAATTTGATGCATCGATGGCGCATTTACCAAAAAGTCTAAGATTTTTAAATTCTTAGAGTGAAAAATCTATTTAGCTAAAGCTCCCAAAAATTATTAGTCGGGGGCAAGTATACCATGTGAGTACTGGTTTCGATTTTGTTAGAATACGAGAATAAATTTGAGATGAATCCGACACACTTATATTAAATTAGAATTCATTTTGTGAATCGACTCTTCAATAGTTTATAACAAAATGGGGAAAAGAAAACAAATCTCGCAAGTAATTTGGTAAAAAAAATTATTTTTTAAAGGAAAGCGAAATTATATCGGGAAGATAAAAAGAGGGAAACGAAGTCGGTTAGAGTGACAGTGCAAGCCTCATGTGCTTTCGTCGTTGCTCTTTCTTTCTGTTATAAAGTGGTGTCCCCCCATGCAGAAGAACAGAGCGGCGAGCTTTCGCGGTACTTGGGTGGGTGGTCGACGTGCTCGAGGGGAAGAAGAAGAAGCCGATCCGATCGTCCGGTCCGCCATGAGAGCGCTCCAGAGATCGCTCGGGTGGCTGAGGCCGCTCGTCGACTCCGCCGCCTGGGACTACGCCGTCGTCTGGGAGCTCGGCCACGACCCTTCTTGCTCCTTGTACTCTCCCTTTTCCCCGGTTCTCTGCGCGAGAACCATTGCTCCTCTGCCTGTTCATCCATGGTGGTAATGTTTTTTTTCTTTTGAATTATTTTCTGGGTTTGTTTACTTTCGTAGGTTCATTGAGTGGGTCGGGTGCTGCTGCGGAGGAGGAGGAGGAGGAGGATCGAGGCTCGACGGCGTCAAGGTGGAGGAGCGAGGAGAGCCCCGTCGGCTGCTCTGCAGGGACCTCCGCGATCAGCACCCCGTGAGGACCAGAGCTTGCCGGGCCCTCGCCCTCTACCCTTCTTTTCTCCCTCTCTATTCTGGGTAAGCGTCGCTTTGCCTTTTTTCTAGAAACGAAGGGATGGAAGAAATGATGCCCGACTGCGTTTCTTCGGTCAGGATTCGCGGGGAGGTGGGGATATCGAACCGGCCCAGGTGGATTCGCGAGGCGAGCGCCTCGGACTCGAGTTCGGTTCAGGTGGGGGCGGTTCTTGATCTCTTACTTTTCGATCGTTGCATGTTTCCGCGCTGCTCTGCTCGCTCTTGAATTGCTCGGACGAAATTGCTGCAGACCATCGGGCTATCGTTAACGTCTCTCTGAATTCTAGCCCTCTTGATCGATACTCTGGTCCCTTGGTGTCCATCAATTGAACTTGCGAGTCAAGTTACAATGCTGTTTTGGCAAATTTGGAGCTAGCAGTTCTCCGAATTGTGTGCTCTGCGTAACTAGAAAATGGGTCATACCCAGAAAAAAAAAAATGCAGAAGATTGCTTGGAACAATTTACAATATCCATGTGCAATTTTGCGTCTCACACTATGTATCTAGTCGAGTGTACGATCGTGCATTTGGACTGTTGTGCCAGTGCGTCGCATGGTTTACCATTTATTTTTATGATTATATCTGAGATGTTGAGAGAATAAGAAACTTTCGACAGGAATTCACCGGAACGAGCGTTCTGATTTCCGTCGTCGGCGGCATCATTGAGCTCTTCAGCGCCAAGCATGTAAGATGCATTTCCAGAATATCATTGGCTTTTGTATGAAATTCTACTTGTTTGCTCAAAAGTTCTCGATGTTATGGTTTGGTTTTGAATTCGTCAGATGCCGGAAGAACCCCTTGAAAAAGAAATGATGATGACTTGGAGTCTCTTCTTGAGAGAAGCCGTGAATGCAGGGATCTGCGATTTAAGCATCGACGAACTCCTGATCCAAGAGTACTTCAAACTCTATCCATCTCCGCTCCACCTTTCGGGTCTGGACCCTGGACTGCCACAACTTCCGACAGGAACGCCAAGTAGCAACTATCCCGAAGGATCATCTAGTAGCTCTGATCTGACTACTAATGAGTACCCATCATTTGACCTGCATAATATTTTGGGATGTCTTTCCCAAGCTGGACTAATGAAGCAGTCTGTTGTCGAATCCATGGGGTCTAAAGATTCCAAGAGTTTGTCGAAACAGACAAATTTGTCGGGTTGTCATGTTGGGGCTGCGAAGCGTAAAGGTGTTGACAAACAACAGGAAGGAGGTAAATGCCAAGCAAAGAACCTGGTCACAGAGAGGAAGAGGAGGACCAGGATTAAAGAAGGGCTCTATACTCTCCGTTCGCTCGTACCAAACATATCAAAGGTCTACTAAATTTTTATTGCTTTACTCTGAAGAGTAATCCGTAATCCATTTCATTCGGCATGACTTGATTCGAAGCTGTTTGCTGCAGTATTAAGGAATTTAAGTTGTCAATCTGATCTTTCAGCTTCTCCTCTTAAGTCTATTTTCTTGACTTAAGGACCTGCTAGAAAGATGCAATGCTTTTTGTACATTAGAGTTGACAAATTGGTGATGTTGCATACACGGTGGAATTTCTCTGGTCGACAGCAATTGCTATTTGACATAAGTATAATCATATTCAGGAGTCTACGCATTCAAAGATTTTCATCTTTAAAAGTTACATGCAGTAACAAATTCTTTCGCGATCACGTTGCTCATTATTCTTTCTTGAAGAATACGTATATCCATCTGATCCTTTCCTGTGTTGACTAGATGGACATGACTTCAATCCTCGGGGATGCAGCAGAATACATAGTGAATTTAGATATGGAGGTGAGAAAGCTCAAGGAGGAACTAGAGAAATCAGAAAAAGAGTTATGCAGACCGAAGGATACTGACTCAAAGTCGCTGGCTCGAAGTGTGGGGCACGGCTGCAGCAAAAGCTTGGCCGGAAAACTGGATAACCGAGAGATTTCCCGTCTCGACCTCAAGACAGACCCAAAGGTGAACTGAGTCAGGCTGGCAGCTCAACTGTCATCTCACTGTTCCTCATGAATTACAGACCGAGCATGTCATTCCGGTATCATGCCTTGACTTTGTGGAACTAATGATTTCAGGCACAGGTGGAGGTGAACCAAATTGGGAATGGAGATTTTCTGGTCAAGATATTAATGTCGCAGAAGCACGGATGGTTTACGAGGATGATGGATGGGATCAACTCACTGGGATATACTGTAGTGGATGCCAACGTCACCACGTTGAATGGAAAAGTTCTAGCCAATCTCATGCTCGAGGTACGTTACGCAAACATCCTAATGAGGATATTGTGGCGATTGAGAGTAATTACGGAATTTCTTTCTTAAATAAGCTTCTGTGGATATTGGTCCATTCTACTTTAATTTGATTCTACTTTGACTTGTGATATTCATGCTCCAACTCAATTATGTCCAGAACAGAAGGCATATACTGATGGGTTCTCCGTGCATTTCTTTTCCTTCGTGACTTGATAGTTTCATCATTCTTGTTTCTGGTCGGCACTAAGACTGTTCTTGTTCTTCCAGCTGAGCGATGGTGCACTTCCAAAGAATCTGAGGGAATCGCTGATGCAGCTAGCGAGCTTAATCAGTCAGTAAGAACATCCGAGGCTATCATCGAGAGGTTGCAAGGTTTATGCAGATGTGTCTATGTTCCCTTACTTCCCCTCTAATCCACTAATATCAACATGTAATTTCCCAAACATCTCAGATGCTTGCTTACTCCTGTTTCATCAGTTTAAAGCCACCTGCGATTTGTGATGTTGGGCTTGTGAAGGTAGTGATCAACTTTATGTTTAAGCTAATTCATGGAGAACCGCACTTTGCCCTTTCGTGATTTCGATCTCTTGTTGCCTTTTGGTGATTTCCTGAACTCTTTCGAGGTAACCAACTGGATTGTTCTTCCAACCGAGTCTGCAGTTTTGACAACGAGGGAAATTGTGAAGAGGAATGGCATGACACAGAAAGAGATACAACGAATGTAGCATTTACACGCCGCTGCTTTTAAAGAACGGCCCGTCAAAAAAGAATTCAACAAATGCAAACTTAAACTCATCAAAATGGGTATGCCTGATTTGCTTGTAGAATTCAACCTTGTTCTAGTGGAAATAAAGAATTCAACTTTGCTTACTTGACTATGATCAATATGTAGCTGATATGGGGTTAACGCCAAAACATGTGGTTAATAGATGCGACTTTCAAATTTAGATGAATATAGTTTTCAATATTGAATTTAACGATGCTCCGAATTCTAAAATTCCTTGGTACAATTTTATGATAAGTTATTATACTAATATATGACCCTAAAATTTGTGTGATTGTGAATTTTTGAATTTAGAATCATTATTAATCCCCTATGGTAATTAAATCTTCATATGGTTGGGAGTTCATTTGTAATTTTATCATTAATAATTGTTCTACTGTGGTCCTTCTGAAAAGAACATTATTTCCTATACAGAACTGAATATTAGTTATATGGTTGGAAATTATAGTTTAATTATTTGATAACATTGATTTTTGAATAAGTGCCACGAAGATTCCTTTGGATAACTATTATTTTATTTTCCAAACAGAGTTATCTCTTCTGGATAATGCTTTGATAGAAAAGGAATTTATGAATACGGGGTGATGATTATTCTTCTATATATTTCTAGTGACGATAAGTAATTTTGTTTATTGATTCGTGGAAGATAATCATTTTATGAAATATTTGCTATTATAATTTATAGTTTATGGCTCTTTGTGATTTTATAGTTTTCTTTTATAAATCTCTTGTGATCAGATAACATCATTTGAGCACTCCCTCCTGTCACTGTAGTTGATGATGATTCCATTCTATGGGCCGAAAGAGTTGGATCAAAGGGGTTCTTGGAGTTGTATAAAGGGATAGCCTAGGTGGTCCTCAAAACTCATCTTTTCAAATTTAACTTAATATGAGACTTAGGCTAATTATATTTACATGTTATGCAATTTTATTGACACGGCCCGCTTACTCTGCAATACTCAACAAAAATTGTATGATCTTCATCTGGGTGTCGGGTGATGGGGGGAGAGAGAGAGAGAGGACATGAATCGATTGATGTGATATCATCTTGAGAGATTGCATTGGAGGCCAATATGGACAATCAATAGCTATTTAACGATGTTAGTGTCATAGTAAGCATTTTTCATCCACGATTTAATAAAGGCCTCACATTGATCCACATTTAAAAAGTCAAGGTATTTGATTAAGACAAAAAAATTTAGTAATTTGTTAAAGGGGAAGAGTTCAAGTACTTGGATGTCATTACCCCAAAATTAAATGTCTAATCTTCGACATGTCACTAGGTGCATAATTTAGGATACAAAGAGCACATGGAAATCTCACTTGTTACTCAAGGTGATGACCATTTAAAGATGAATATATATTTACGAATCGATTTACAAAACTTCTCCCATCGATGTGTGAGTTTTCAATAATGTCCATTGACATCCATTGACATGCTTCTAAGTACCAACCCGTATCACCTAGTCTTCTGTACTGGGTGTGTGATTAGTTCTATTTTGCCTCTACCATCCTAGATTCCTAACAACTTGCTCAAAGCCCATACCTTAAGTGAATCTCCTCATCCTAGTGATCATTCCTCAACCTCATCGAATCATAGATAAATCTAGTCTATCTACTCTAATGAAAGAAGTCATGACCCGATTCTTTCTATAATGATTATGGGCCAAATTTTCAAAATGAGTACTCATGAGTCATAAGTAACCAGTCAAAGTGGAAACTAATGAGGAACGGGTCTTTCCTTAGAAAGCACGATTTCTCTGGTGGTTAGCATCTCCCTCTCAATAAGGGAGGCTCTTGGGGGCACGAGGGGCAGAGTTCTTGCAAGAGTACTATTTTTTAGCTAGGTACAAGATAAGTACTTGGGCTTTCTTAAGAGTTTAAAAAAGTTGAAGAAGATCCTACACGATCTAAACACAATTCTTATAATGCAATTCCACAGAAGGACAAAAGAGTTGTCAATGCGAAAGCCTGAGATCCAATCCCATTGTTCGTGGTTTAGGTTAGATTTGTTATGAGGTTATTATTATTTAAGTTATCAAGCTTTTCCAAGCCCATCTTCCCCCAATCCTACCCCACTCCCTTCCATGAAACTTTCCTCTGGATAGTGATTTAATGATCAAGATAAATGAATTATTAAAATAATCCAATCAATTGTGGATTGAATTGTGAAGGCTCACCAAATCCCTTCTAATTGGCTTACTAAGCCCCCAACCCCTTTTGGGATATGTTATATTTTGAATCTTGTTTTATTGAACTTCGAAACTCTAGTGGATATGTGAAAAAAAAAATTGTATTCTACCAATAAAAAAAATTGATGTGGCACCAATAATTTAATTTCTCATGTGTTGCGCAAACTCGAAATTTGCATTTTGAAATATTTGTGTGGAGGTATCTGGTTGTAATTTCACGAGGAATTCATTTCCTAAACCGAAATGAAATCCCTCGTTCATTGACCTGTATTCATGAATTTATGGAGAAAAAAAAAAGAAAGGGAAAATCAAAAGCTGCCACCTTTCCGTCGAAATCGACCTTGAGGCACTCACCTTATCCTTCAGCCCCACGGAGTGATTTTGACTTTGACTTGTGCACAGTGGTCAACTCTCCAGCTCCACGCGAGGGTGACGAAAGTCATACCTTTTCGTCCCAAATTACATTTACTCATTCTTTATTAAATTTCTTTTCCAATTTTATCAACGCAAGACGCGTTCTTTTTATTAATTGCTTGTTATTGTAATAAACGAAGCAGTAGAATCCATCTTGTACTTCATTTTAGAACAAGAGCAGACAGAGAATTTAAGTTTTTTTTTTTTTTTTACCCTTCCACACACCAAAATGTAATAAGTTAAAGAAGTTAAAGAAGCTTTACCAAATCTCAGTTCAGATAGACAGAGAGAGGAAAATGGAAAAAAATATATATATTTTATGAAAATGGAAAAAATAAAATTACATATTAAAAATCACGAAAATATAATGGGAATGGTAGGCAACTTGCCTTGTCTCCGTTTGACACATCAAAAATTACGAAGCAAAATTATTTATATCATGACAGATCATACAATTATTTTAATACAGTTACAGTTAGACTAAATAGACTTTTAACATGAAATTGAGTTCGTTAAGAATTTTCTTGCGATCAAATGATGACCGCTTCTTTACTGAATTTCTTTTAGGATGTTCACTATATTCATCGGTAGAGTAAAGTTCTTTTTCTATATTTACATATTCCCCTTTAGATTGTTGATATCTACACTTAAAAAAATAGTGATATAATCTAATTTATCCCTAATATCACATATCCAGATTCAATAGTGAATATATTAAAAACCATACTAATAGCCGTCCAAATATATATTTTTACAACTAGTGTAAAAAGAAATCTCAAATCAGTACACACATACTACATGTACCCTAAATTAATTTTTGCGTCACGAAAATTTTCAAATTGGTGTACTCATGCCATATTACTCAAAATTAATTTTTACCTAAATAATACTGAAACTGTACACCCATGTCATATCTATCTCTCAAAAATCTCAAATATACCACAATTTTTTTTGTATATGTGGCAGAGATGTACCAGTCCGTGAGTTAAATATGGAGCGCGTGTATCCCGTTATGAGTGTTTACAATGCAAAAGATTAATATGTTTTAGTGATGTTAACCCAATTTATTTTTAAGCGGCAGGGTTGGCAAGTGCCCAAAAAAGTCTACGGACAAACGAACAAAAGCGACCAATCAGTCCGAAGTCCGCCCACACGTGGCAGCGAAGGAGGGCCTGCCGAGACACGTGGAGACCGTGTCGTGTGTGAACGCAGAACAGCGCTCGCTCACTCCCTCCCTCGGTTCATAGACATCCCCGAAAGATGTCCCAAAAAAAACGACCGGTATCACGAGTCACGCGCAAAGCCTGTCGCCCCCATTACGGAACAAATTATAATAATGATGAATTAATTAGTTAATTAATAACTGAACAAAAATAGAAAAATAATAAAATATTAACAAAATAGGAAAAGAAAATGGGGGTGTTCATATTTCGGGTGTGAAAAGGAGTCCGTACTTTCCCACCACAAAACTACCAAGCCGTCCTTATTAATTCCCGGGCTCACCACCATTCTCGAAGCGTCATCCTCCACGTTCCTCTATCTCCCGTCTTCCCCGTTCCCATTCATTTCCACATTCACATCCAAGAATCAGTCATAAAAAAAGAAGAAGGCGAGATCGAGCAAGCGAGAGAGGAGAGGATTCGAGTTCCAGTCCCAGTTCGGCGACGATGCAAGCGACCCGCGAAGAGGAAGCGACCCGCCGGGAGGAGGATTCGGGAGCGGAGGCCGGGACGACCGCGGCCGCCGACGTCTCCTCCTCCCGCCGCGGCGGAGGCCAAGACCCAGAAGAGCACGCGGCCGAGAATCTGAAGGAGCCGCCGCTCTCGGGACGAGGAGGCGAGGGGGACGAGGAAGGGCGGCAAGAACGAGAGGGTGGCGGCGGTGAAGAAGGGGGCGAGGACGAGGAGGAGTTCGAGTTCACGTTCGCCTGCGCGGACCAGGGCGGCTCGCCGGTCGCGGCCGACGCCGTCTTCGAGAACGGCAAGATCCGGACCGTGTACCCGCTCTTCGACAGGGAGCTGCTGTTCGCGCCGTCGCCGGCGCTGCCGCCGCTGAGGAAGATCTTCGTGGAGGGGCGCGGCTCGGCGTCGGCGTCGTCGTCGAGCAGCGAGGAGGAGGGGGCGAGCTGGCGGGGGTGCCGGAGGGGACGTACTGCGTGTGGCGGGGGAAGACGGTCGAGGAGGGGAGGAGGCGTCGCCGGAGGGGTGCCGGAAGAGCTACTCGACGGGGTTCTCGAAGCTGTGGCGGTTCAAGGAGCTGGCGCGCCGGAGCAGCAGCGACGGGAAGGACGCGTTCGTGTTCCTGAACCCTAAGAGGAGAGGGAAGGAGGAGGGGGAGAAAGAGGGAGCGAAGAAAGCGGTGGCGGCGGCTGCCACCGCCACCTCGAAGGGAGGAAAGAAGGGCCAGACGACGGCGGCGGCCGCGGCGCACGAGAAGCATTACGCGAAGGCGAGGGCGGCGAAGGAAGGGGAGAAGAGGAGGTCCTACCTGCCGTACAAGCAGGTCGGGTTCTTCACTAACGTCAACGGGATGAGCCGGAATGTTCATCCGTTCTAGTTTTTCCTTTTTTCTTCTTCGGGGTTTTTTCTTGGCGGTTTTTTTTTTCTTTTTTTTGCTCTCTATCTATCAATTTAGACCTTTTCTCAAGGCAATTTCAATGATTAGATATGTTGATTTATGTGAATGTGTAAATATTACCAGGCTGAGGAGTTTGGAATTTAGATGTAATGAGGTTTCTTGCCGCAGTTTATCTTTGTAATTTTTCAGATGCAAGTCGTTGATATTAGCAGTTAATTGTCGAAGAATTTGGAGTTCAAAGACGATATTGAACATGAGCATACACAAGCAATAATGCAAGAGCCAGCCACCTCCTATATGTTTTTTTATCCCATGCGGGTGAGCTGCATATTTCCGACTCTCCAAGTTAGTATTTTCCGTCAATGGATGGAAATACGGACCTTGTCTTGAAATCGTGCATGTACATTATTAGTTTGGAGACCATATCTACCGCAAGATAACTTAATAGTGATGATAGCGCGATGGTGGTTTTTAAGGAGAAAATATTGAGTAGATTTGTTTTGTCAAGTAGGCCATGCGTTACTTATTGTTCGCTATATATCCATGAGGGCCTACTTTTCAATTTTTTTTCTCTTGTTTTGCCTTTTGAGGTCATGGATGGTGAGGGCTCGGCCACGAATAGCAACACCACCGATCTGTTTTTTTCTCTCACTAGTTTGCAAGCAACGTCGACAGTTGATCATGGCCATAATCATCATCTTCTGGCTTGATTCGGTTAGTGTTTGGAGATCGAGACGAGTGAGGCAAACCCTAGATGAGCGATTCGCGAGCGACACCAACGCTTCTTCATGGCCGTCGTCAGCGTCATTTGGCTAGATTTGGTTGGCTCGATCAGCATCGGCGACTCTGTTGGTGGTGACATGGGAAGGCACGGGGGTCGGGCTTAGGGGGAGGTGGATGACGAGATAGGTTTTTCGAGCAAGAGGGACTGTAGGCTGATGCCGGAATGCATGGCGTCGAAGGCGGATAGCTTCTAAATGAGTGGAATGACGTATGAATAGACTTACTCAATGTTTTTTTCATTTCGATATCTTAAAAGATTAATACAAATAATGTTAAGATTGATTTGCAAATGAATATACTTAATGATACGATAAAGTAAAGATGGGCTTTCCACGTAATGAAGAGCTTATCAAATTACGTAATGTACTAATTATATAAACAAATCTCAAGATATTTAACTTTAATTAAACCAAAAAAAAACAAAGAAAATAAAAGGAACCATAGTCAACAAAACCCAATTAATAAGACAAGACAAAGTCTAATTTCCTTTTCTGATTGTGAAGAGTGACAAGCAGAAGAGTCCAGCCATTCCCACCATCATTCATAATTCTATTTGTTTTGAGAAAAAAACATTGAAAAATATTTTTCTAAAAAAGATAACTAATATCTTACAAAAAAAATAAGCGAAATATATTTTCATCGTCTATGAAAAATTTTAGACATAAATTATTGTCTGTAATAAAAAAATAAATATATTAACATATCATTTCAAGTGATACAAGCAATCACCCTTAGAAAAATGATTTTTGAATCATTCATTTTTGTATGAAAGAAATGGAGATTATTTGACTGTTTTGAAGATTGTTCTTGTAAATTATGCAACACTTCTCCCATGTTATAAATGGTAAGGTGTGTTTATTAATATTAATATCTGCTTTCATCGAAACGAGGTGATAAGGAAAAAGGGTACATTGCAATTTGTCTATAATTTAATTGACGATTAAATTACACGCCACGTTGTACAAATTCTTGATTATGTAAGTGATTAATAGTAGTTTCTGGCCAGAAGGGGGATTTTGTCGCAATGTATGTATTCCTCAAACTCTAAATTTCCTTGCCATTTCCTTGAAAGCTCTAGGCGATTAGCTTGTTTCCACGTATTATCAACGGGTGAAGATCCTTAATCTCTTACTATATATCTCCAGGTAACATGTGCAAGTCAAATCTATTTGAGGCATTCCGAATTGATGGCACTAAATACGATCGAGAGAACATCGAAAACGCTGGATTTCTTTTGCTTTTTATGACACTTGACAACCGAATATTGCAGCTCGACTAATCATGCGAATGCCTACAAATCGCCTCGTCCATATACATAGGTTTGGATTCCACCTGCAAAGTGGCGAGCGTGATTCTTAAGGTTAATGTAAATGGTGATGCTGTGATTTAAGCAAAAGATATATCGAGTTCAATTTAAACACTCACCCACTAAGTCAATTGGTTGGGGATTAAAAAATCTAGAAAGTCATCATTAAGATGGTATCATGCCATTTAAGTCAAGGAAAATTTCACTTTACCCCCTAAACCGACAAGTTCTTTTACACATTAACCCAAAACTTCAAATCCCCTCGCTTTAAACTCTCATCTTTTTGCTCGCTAAACCTCGTACTCTAAATCCTTCGCTTTACCCTCTTGAATCTGCAAGTTATTTCATTTTCTTAATTCATCAATTTTCTGTTGTTTTCCTCCTTGAAACGTACCATATGCGTGATTAAATTGAAAATGTTAGCGGATGCAAATAATCTGACTCATCTTTACATTTTGAACGCCCTAAAGTTGACGTAGTTGATTTAGGCATCCATATTTCTAGTTTGGGATGTAGAGGTCGTCCACTCATATCGCACCAATTATGCGTAAATTGATATGGACCAAGACCACCTGCAATCTATTTATGAGACTTATAGAATGTTTTATGAGCTTTGATAACAGGTTTTAAGGTCATATCCTCGCGTTATAAGATAAATTCTACATATTAGAGTTTGTAAAAGAAAGATGCATATTGGAGGGAATTTCGGATTTTCAGAAAACTTAGTTTAGAAAATACATACCACATACTTCTTAGAGGAAATTCATTTACAAATTACAACAAAATCTAGGTCGAATTCTGATGAAAAAGAAGAAGAAGGAAGCTTAGGTGGGAGTTGGTACCAACGTAAACGGCAAGTGACAACTTTGATTGACATCAAGACGAGATTCGAATCCATTACCCCAATTTCACTCCTCTACCTTTTTGAACTTTCCAGTACCAATAATTGCAATTTGAAGTTCAGCATTTGACAAAAAAATTCAGCAAAAAAATAAAAATAAATAAATAAATCATTTTCTAGGGGTGCACATGCTGTAAATAATTTTGTGGGACAAATGAAATTGGCGCCGTGAAGGTGGGGTTCACTTCAATAATTAAAATCTAGAGCCAGACCTTGTCGAGAAAGTCAGGGAAAAATTCGAGAGGACTTCAAACGTATTTGAAAAGACTTCAATTTAAAATTTATTGTTTTTAGCATCTGTTAAATTTTTATTTAGCGCGAAACGCTTGAAATATAATCAAAATATTAAAATATTAACATGTAAAATCATATAATTATTTTATATTTTTTGGAAGTGGAATAGTTCTTTTCATTTTTAAATTTGAAAAAAAGAAAGTCATAGATTGAATTAGTACTAAGGGAGTATTTAGTATCGCTTCTTGGAACACGTATTTCTATTCTTTTGTTTTCCGGAACAGAAATAGAATAGAAACGTGTTTGGTAATTTTTTTCCTAGAAACAAGTTTTTTTTTTTCTTTTCTTCCTCTTCTTTTCTTTCTTTCTCTTACTCTCTTCTTCCCCCGTTGGTCGCCGACCTTGGTGTTGGCCAACAACTAGCCAAACGAGGTCCGGCGACCTTGCCGGTCGCTAGCGAGGGTCGGGGGAGCCTCGCCCGACGACCGGCGTCCTCACGGTGGCCAAGCTGGCGACCTCGTTGGCCCTTGTTTGGCCGATTGCCGGCCGTCCATGGCCAAGTTTGGCGGCTAGCGAAGAGGAAGGAGAAGAAAAAGAAAAAAAGAAAAGAAAAAAATGCAATAAAATTAGTAATAAATCAAAAGAAATTCTAAGTCATAAAAATATTTGGCGTTGTGCCAAACATAATTCTGCTCTGGGAGCCAAAATTTCATATAATTACCAAATGTCTTAAAATACTTAGAAACTGTTTTCAGGAACAAAAATAGAAAATAGTATTTCTTATAAGAAACTGTTTCTGGAAATAGAAATATTACCAAATGCACCCTTAGACACATGGTTTATTCATCTAAAAGACCTCAATGGGGAAGCCAATCCAGAACAATACCAACTGTCCAGACGATTTCAAAGCAACAAAGCAGTCCTTGCATTGACGATAAGAGATGACTCCAATTGCCAAGGCTTGTAGATTAGTCCCAAACTGGATTGACATTGGGTTGACAATATGAAATATTAGAGTGTTAAAAAACAATGCACATGTAAAAATCCAAATTTGGCTTAAATATTTCCCGCTGCTCGGTGAACCAGCTCGGCACTCTAATCGTTGTCGCATCCAGTGGGCGAGCCCAAAAAGATGTCGACGAAAAAGCATAGCCATTGTCTCGGCCGGGCAGTCCGAACTTCTGATGGCAGGAGACGAGACCAAGACTGTCCTGTTGTTTCGAACTCGGGCACAAAGTGCACGGATCGAGTTATGAAACTACTTGAATGTAAGTGGGGGAAAAGTAAAGTGCATGAAAGTAAATTGGGCGGGCGATAAATTCGTGCAATGAACATATCTTTTGTTTATAACAAGTGGGCTTCTACATGCAATGAAAATATAACTGAATTTCTTTTATCTTAGTTCCTAGCAGTCTAAACTTTTAGATCGATTGGTTGTGATCTAGCAAAAATTTAACTACTCGGAACATATTTGCTGTACCTTCGTTCTCCGCTCAGTAGCCTGTTCGAAAGTGTTATCCCGTGTCATTTGAACAAGGCGTTGGATGCTGTGTCTGTTGTAGTGCTCACGGAGTAATAGGCATACAGATTTGAGCATATGTTCGGAGAAGCGAATGGTACCGCAGATGCATCGGCGCGACTTGGTAAGGAGGAAGACGCTCGGTCTGCGATATATCCCTCTATTCCAGATGTTAGCGTATTTTTTTTTGTACAATCTATTCGTCGAGAGCGCTTCTGTTTCAGACTATGTAATTTCGAACTTCTTGTCTGCTGATTGCCAGGAAGGAAAAAACCTTGTTTATCAAACGTTTGACCGGAAGATAGAACAGTATGTCAATACGTTATGTGGGTACAATGATAGAGATCCTCTCGGATTCTGAGGGGCAAAATTTACCGTCCTGAAGAAATGAAAACCAAACCTGTTCTTGTCAGGACTGTCCTGGAAGCCCCACCCCCCATGTACTGCAATTAAAAGCGCGACGCAGGACCGCTCCCTAGTCTTTCGACCGTGTTTTTTCGCTTCCTTAGTTCAAATTCGCAGAGTACAGGTCGTTCCCGGGGCCATCCGGCTCTCCCGGTCCTGCAGCATGTCTGCCCATCTCTGTCGAAATTTCGAGAGGTCGAGATTGGTCGGACTTTTCTTCGCATTAAGTCCCGTCGTCATTATTGAGGTTGTCTCCGCCATGTGATTGTCGAACAAAAGGAGCGCTGCAACAGACGAGTCTGCCGATTTTTACTGCTAAAACAGCTCGTGTTTTCGAATTGGCTGCTTGTTTGACATTTCTGTGTGAAGTGAGGCGAGGGATATCACCGGACGGCTAGTTGCTACAATTAAATGAAGCTACGATGAACAGAACGACATTATGACAAGCCAGATGCGAACTTCTCTCGAACGTAATTGTTCGACGACTTAGTAGATCTGATCATATGGTTTCAACATATTAACAAATCAACATTTTTCGACACAAATGAACAATGCCGTTGCAACCCGCAAAACAAAAGAGTGAACACAACCTAAACAGATGAGTTTTGGCTTCAAACAGAGTCAGCATTTAATCGAGAGTGATCACTTGAATCAAGAGATAGAGAACCTCCTCCTCCTAGGCTTGGTGATATCAACAGCATCCTCTATGTTGGACGTGTCCTTGGACCCGTGCCTGAAGGGGTTCAACTTCCCCAGAGTCTTCGACATCGAAGAGAAGAAGGTGTGGCGCTTTGGGCCACCTTTTGCTGACGTTGTTCCATGATTGGGCTTCTGCAAGTCTGAAATGTACATCTTCATCTTCATCAGCTCGGACCGCAGCTCCTCGTTCTCCTTTATCAGGGATGAATCGGCTTGCAGCTGATGCCTTGTTGTTACGGCGTCCGGCCCTTTATGGTCCTCCGTGCCGCTCCTCAACTTCAGCTGATCGTAGTAGAGTGCGTGCAGGACGATCTGCACAGGCAGCCGCTTGTTCTGTGAAGCATGGAGCCGGGCTTCATGAGATAGCTTCAGCGGGTCCATCGCGCTGCATGCCTTCTCTCGCTCAATCTCATCGAGGTTCGGGTGAGACTGCAAAGTTCTCATGATTGTCATCTCTAACACTATACACAAAACATGTTCTATGACAATGAATAGGAAAGGATCTATGAATGTGATGAATAATGATGATCATTGTGAAGAGAAGATGCGGGTATTACAATGAAGATCTCAGCTATACAAAGCTTATGATTCTCACCTTCAAGTAGATATCGATTGCACGATAAAGATCATCGTCGACCTTTCGGGCTCCTTTCGGCACGATAGTAGCGATCCCATTGAACTTTGCAATGCTGAGCTCACCGTAGGTGGCGATCTCGCTGAGATAAGCATCCACTGTCTTAGCGACCCTCAGCATAGCAGTGGAACAGGTCTCCCTGAAGTCCCCACCATTGAAGACCGCCGTGCTCTTCTCCTTCTCCACGAACCCCAACATGATCCTCCTCACGCTGTCCAGATCGAAGAGCCTCTCGCCATCATAGGTAAATGAAAGCACCAGAAGGTCATCGACCGTCACATGCTCAAGGATGACCGATATTCGCTTTTCGAGCTGATTCTTGCAGCTGGTAGAGGCTTTGAGATAAATGGCCGAACGGAGGAGGCAACACAGGAAGTTGATCGGAAAAGCAGCTTTCTCTGAGGGCAAGAGGGAAACTATTGATTCGAGAATCTCTCTCTGTTGGGTCCTAACATCAGGGTCATCGAAATCCGTGGACTTAGTTCCATTGCCTGTGTGGTCTCGTACGAGATCTCGCAGCGCTCTTTCTGTGTATGTTATGATAGCACTAGCTAAAGTCAGAGATTTTGCGCCTCGTTGCTTCATCGCCATGATGATCTTTCCAAAGAAAGTAACACTTAGTATTGATAACTCCTCGGTCCACCAGTTGGTCGGGGAGCGGCTTGGGAAATTGGCCTCATTACATGCCTGCACAAGCATATCCTTCCTCAGTTAATTCCATCCAACGAAAGCATCTCAAAATGGGGGACAAATCAAGAGAAGGGAGTTAGGTTTACATTAAAACTGACTAAATCGACGCATCTCTCGACAATTTTAAGGTCTTCGGCCATTGGAAGAAGATCTTCACATGACTTGAGCACCACGATGGCACCAGACAGGCTCGACAAGGCCACTTGCGTGAGGAAATCATTGGTGCGCCCGGCGAGGTTGTTGTTGCAGTATTGATCCGTCATCTGGAGGTACTCCGCTGCACAGCGTAGAGCCGCCACGTTGTGGACAGTGATCTCGAAGTTGACGCCATAGCAAAACTTTGCTGCTTTCTCGAAGATCTCGGGGCCTCCGGGGATGTTGGACAAATCTATCTTCGCGGGGTCTGCTTCTTTAGTTTCCATTATCAGTTTCCTTATGTAGTTGCTCTTTGCCAATAGCATGAACTGCCATGAAAATTGAATGTTCAGCTTACGTATGTGATCAATTAGCTTGATCAGGCATGAACAAAATTGCAAAAAATGGTTCTTATTACCTTGTGAAGGGAGAAATTCGCTTCTCCTACTCGAACGACCACATCGGTTGGAATATCCTGAGAGAAGACCCTGCATCCAAATTTCATCACAATCAGTAAATAGAGACTGGTCATACATGAAACAAGAACAAGCCTGATAAGATTGACATATCCGATTAAACGGTACAGTACCACTGGCCGGTTCTCTCCATTGCAATAGAGAGCCTCTCATTGGCCCGGACAGGTGTTGCCATGGCTATGTCGATTCAGGATGAAGAACAAGAATTGAGATTCTTGTGGCTTCAACTGGAGATCGTACAACCACAATTCCGTCGGTGCGGTGGGTTTGAAGATTTTAGGTGGTTTCTGAGGTCAAGCATTCAAGAATGAAATTTAGAAAAGAAGACTCACTTTGATAGGAACATCTATAAAGCAATCTACACCATGGAAAGCAGGAGAGAAACCCTTAAAGAAAATCAGTGATAACTTTTTACTTCGTCACGAGTACAGTCATAGTTTCCAACATCTCACGAGACATTAAGGTAAATGTCATAAGCAGCACGGATTGATGAGATCTACCTTTGTAACAGTAACAGGACATCCTAATAGACTGTAGGACTACACAAACCAAACCCACAAGCATAAGAAACTAGCGAATCGTTCCTACTACTTTTCCACCCATACCGAATCTAATCAAAATGAAACAAAATTTCGTTCAAAAGATAAGTAAGCATCAGCTCTACCAAAATGTTATAGAAGATATGATCAAATTGCTGGTCAGTTGTGCCATAGAAGCTTCTGTACATAGCCAGTACACTTATAGCCGAATTGAGCACAATTTCTCTACACGAGTACTACAATGAAGTCAAGCATTGGACGCGACAGATCACAACAGGTTCTTACAGCATCCGAATATTGTATTTTCACAACTGCAAGATCACATCTGGGTTATCAAATGATCACTCCGCGAGACTAGGGAAAATAAGACCTCTTTCATGTCTCCCAACATAGACAAAGATAATCAACCAGGAAATCATTTGCGTTCCATTTCCTGCACTAACGTCTCTCTCTCTCTCTCTCTCTCTCTCTCTCTTCAACCAGTAAAAGAGCTACGAATTCTTTTCCTCGTCTTTCTTTCTCGGTTTCTTTTGCTACCGACCGAAAAGATTGCATCACATCCATATTTTCCCATGATCAAAAACCTTAAAACCCCAGAAATCCTCCACAAAACAGCACGAGAACTAGACTAAAAGTCAAGCCAAGAACTCAGTCCGCGAGCAACGACCGCTGAAAAGTCATTGCCGTCAAGAACACGTTAGCATGCAGATCCAGTAGAAGCTTACCAGTGCGAAGCTAGCGTGAGAAAGCTGAGTGAGCAGACGGACAGATGGATGGATAGATACACCTTTCTCCTTCGTATCTGCAGATTTCCGGAGCAGATAATTGGATTACAAAAAGCGCTGCTAGGTCCTGTCTTATAGAAACGGGATCACGAAAGAGAAATGACCGAGAACAATTATTCTCATCAACGTCGAAAGCAAAGCTGGGACGGAGAAGTAGTGGACAGGACTCGTCCAGCTACCGAGGCCTGAAAATCATGGATGGCGTAGTGCCATGTCATCTCCATGCACGGTGGTGGGGGCCGCCGCATGGCCATGCCAGCCAATGGGCTGGTCCCACGTGGAGCCCGTGTCGAGACGCCTGTACCTACCCGAATAAATAATGAAGTCGACGTTCATTCTATTATTTTTCTCAGTTGGAAAAAGTTCCATTGGATTTGTGAACGGAAGAGAGCCGATCCGGAATTGGAAAAAGCAATTGGAGGAGCAGTTCCCGAAGTTCCAATTTGCCCTCGTCTCCATCATTGATGTGATTTTTGGGGTTTTGATATTGTGAAGTAAATATGAATTATCATGCTGTGATATAAGCCAAGATTCAAAATAACATTTTTAAGTTTAAATTTATCAATAAATTGTATGATTTCACAATTTATTACTAGTAATTTTGGAAATTTTCATATTTTTCTATTTGAAAAGTCGAACTACAAGAGCAGCAAGAGATAAGAGGCTAGAAGTAAATAATTATTCTAAGCCGGTGTAGATGAGCTATGAAGTAAGGAATAATCGTGATATATTATATAAATTGGATTAGGGTCACCGCATAGGATAAAATCGATGCATGGAATTTATTGAGTGATTTAGGAATTTCCAGATGATAGGGGCATCTACGCTTGTGTTCCTAGATTATAAGAATAAATGATACGATAATTCTTATATCAACCGAGGTCATCATACATTTCAGGCGATGGTGCATGGACGAACGGCAGGTGAACATCGTGGCCTAGATTGTCAAAAAGGCTTTCAAAATTGCATGGGTTGCACGGGTAAAGTTGGCGATTCACATGTCTCTCCTGTTGCTATAAGTCAAAAAGCAAAATGTTAAACGAGATGCGGTTCATCTCCCTTTTCCCTTTCCTTCTTAGAGAGGACTCCGTTTATTTTACGAAAAAATGTGATATTTTATAGAAAATATTTCTTAAAAAAATGATAATATTTTACAATATTTAACTAAAATCTGAAAATGGATAAAAATATATTTTTCATCATTTAATAAGAAAATAGATCTACATTAATTAGGCGTTAGTAACTTGCGTATGGATAACTAATAATCTAGGTACGATCACTAAAATCTAGGATCTTGCCTCAATGGAACCCTAATCGAGCCTATGGGGCTTGGGCATGGGTACCTAGATCCCAAGCAAGAGCAAGGGCATCCATCTTGAGTCCACAAAATCTAGGCTCGAGAACACGGTGCCAGTTCCCGACTTCCTAGTGCCCGGCCTGGTCTACAAAGGCCAAACCTAAGGCCCTAGTGCTTGAGCTCGTATCCCCAGCACACAAGCCCGAGTCCATCAATGCTGGGCTTGGGTTCACAAAGGGCGAGCGCAGGACCTCAATGCCCAAGCATGAGAACCCGACGCCCATGCACAGTTCCTAGCCCTCGAGCTTGAGTCCCCAACACTTAGATCCTTGTTCCATTGACACTAGGCTACGGACCCCAATGCTTGTGCCTAGATCCCTAGTGAGCAGGTCTGGGTCCTCGGCAATCAGACTAGAGTTCATAGATGCCAGGTCTTCGTCACCTAGGCTCGGGACCCTAGTGCTCATGCTAGGATCCCTTGCGCTCGACCATGGGTTTATCGAGGCCAAGGCTTGGGACCTAAGGCCCCTACTTGGGTCCATTAAAGCCGGGCTAGAGACCTCAGTGCCTAGGCATGGGGCCTTGATGGACGCAGGTATTGGGGACTTGAGTGTGAGCACCAGGGTCCTAAGCTCGATCTTGATGGACCCAAGCACAGGTGCCAAGGGCTCAGGCCTTACCTCGTGAGGTGCCAAGGATTGGGGCATGTGCTTTAGGGTCCTAGTCCCAACCTCGATGGACCCGAGCATAGGCATTGGGATCTAAGCCCAACCTCAATGGACCTGAGCCCGACATCGATGTACATAGGTGTGAGCGTCAAGGTTCTGAACTGAGCCTCAATGGATCTGGGCCTAGGCACCGAGGTCTTGGGCCCAGCCTTAATGGACATGGGCATTGGCACCAAGGTTCGGGCGTAGCCTCTAAACGCTCGATCTTGACAGTGGGGACACTAGCACAAGTGTTGGGCCTGAGCGCTAGGGTGTCTGGCTTGGCCTTAATGGACATGGGCATGGTCTCGATGGACATGTTCCCGATCATAGGGTCTTCGGCTTGGGTGCTAGGATCTAGGCACAAGCACTGGGGTTATGGGCACGAATGGCCTCTGTGGACCTGGGAAGGGCACTAGGCAAGCACACCAGAGCCCTAGGCCTAGCTTCTTTGGACTTGAGCTCGGCCTTGATGAAACCCGGTGGACTCGACCCTAGCCTTTAGACTCGAGTGCATTGCCAAGGGCTTGGGAACAAGCGTCAAGGTTTGTACCCAAACATAGAGTTTCTAATTCAAGCGTCAATATCTAATCATATTTTTGGAAATTGATTTCCAATTTTTTAAAGAGTAATTCATTTTCTTGAGTTTAATCATAGATTTTCCATTAATTAGAAAAATATTTTTAGTTGACTCATTTTCCTAAGTAATCCAAACGTTGGAAAACAAGGACTTGCGTAATAAAGGAGGCTTAAGGGGAGAAGGGACTCACAGTATACACCACATGGACCGGGTCTATGATCGAAGGTCAATACATACCTCTGACAAAATGTGAGATCCACGTGAATCCTAAGATTGTCGAGCAATTGCTCGTGATCAGTCATCAAGTTTCTATAGTTTCACCGAAAAATTCGACGCCAAGGAGGCGCAAGAAGCCAAAAAATCCTTATCCGGGCTCAAATCTGCGACGCCCAATTAGACCGAGTCGAGATTTCGACAGCCAAAGGGTCGTTTTCAGATCAGAGTTCACATGAAGGAAGGAAGCCGATGAGCACGGATGACTCGTTGCTTTTGTGTGGGTCAGGCTCTAACGTGCGAGTACTTCAGATACGTGGGCCGAGGCACGCGAGGTTGGTCCCGAGCTCTAGGCTGCCCCCACACACCACCAAATATGTGGAAGCAAATCGTTCGGACTTCAATGCAGAGTACCTTTCAATGATCGATAGCTGGTGTGAGCTTGTCCTTGGCATGCACACTCTGCATTACCTTCAAGAAATTCCCATGTACATCGAGCCTGATTGGTACAGCTACGACCGAACCGTCACTGTATCGTCCGGTGTGGCAGTAGCTCGAGGCTGTGTGAGCAGCCGTGGCTTTGAAGGTGCCGTAGCTGTTGAGGAAACTGCTGCAGGAATGTTGTGTCAAAACAATTCTCGTGGTGGCGATCCATTTAGACCGGCTTAACGTTACCAGTAAAGTGCATTATCTGTGCGGAAAATAGTGCCATTTCCAAGGCAAAATGCAATTGAGCTTTGCTAGCTTTAGAAGTTTGTCCTTAATCTCGAAGGCAAGAATCTTAAACTGTACGGCTCGATTCATGTTTTCTCCATCGGAGTTGCCTACAAAGCACGTATCGCCAAACAGATTTGTTCTATTATTGAAGGGCCAAAGTTCTCAGTAGCGCTCACCACGCTAGAAAGCGAGAGAGAGAGAGAGAGAGAGTCTAGGTCGCCAATGTGGAACACAAGTCTGTCAAAAGACTCGCAATTATTTCTCTCAAGTTGTTTTGGTTAGAAACTGACTAGGACAAGCAGTCGTGAAACTATATTGAGAGCTACAAGAGATATTCAGACTGCCAAGAACAAGATGCTGCTGAAGCATGAGGACTTCTAGTCCAGTAGGTAGATGAGAAGTTCATACAATATCTAGATATTCTTACTCTAGCTTTTAAAGATCAGGAGGGTTTCCTCTTCCTCCAACTTGTACAGCGGAAAATCTAGAGGTGGCAAAATGGGTCTTAGTCTCATATATGACCCATTTAAATCATAAATTGGTCACTTGTTTTTTGAATAAACTAGTTAAATGGATTTAATAATTAAAGACTTAAGATAGGTAAATCTTAAGTGGATCTTAAGTAGGTCTTAAATGGGTTGGATTTAGAACTCATTTTCAACCAAAACCACACAATCTCCCTCTTCCCTCTTTAACTTTACAAAAATATATATATTTTTAAAATCGAAATTATAATTATTTTTTTATTTTTATTTTCTTTTATTTTTCTTTCCTTTTTTTCCTTTCTTCTTCCTTCTTCCAATGGCCGGCACGGTAATGGTCGGCGGCCGGCCGGGCGAGCCTCGAGCTCGCCGGCGTCGGTCGAGACTCGAGCTCGCCGGGTCGGCGAGGGGTGAGCTCGAGCTCGCCGGATTTGGCGAGGCGAGAGGCCTCGCCGATGTTCGATGAGGCTCGAGCCTCGCCGATCTAGCGAGCCTTGAGCTCACCGGTGTTGGTGAGCGGGCAAGCTCGAGGCTCGCCGTGGCCGGTCGCCGGCTGTCGTCGTCGCCGGCGGCCGGCCAAAAAGAAGAAGAAGAAGAAGAAGAAAAAGAAAAAGAAAAGATTAAATATTATATTCTTAAAAATAAAAATAAAAATAATTCAAATTCGATTTTTAAAATAATTATTTTAAAAATTATAAAAATTGTTCATTAAATTTATGTTTTATAAAACCATTTTAGCAATACCATTTTTAAAATATATATATAAGTTTTTTTAGGTTTCGTTAAATGGGTCGGGTATGAGTCGAGTATGGATCGAATCGGGTATAGGTAAAAAATTTTCTTTTTTGTAATAAATGGGTCATAAACGGGTTAATGGGTCAATTTGGTTCGAACCATTTATGACCCGACCCAAACTCGACCCGACCCGACCCACCCGTCTGGGTTTAGGAAAATCTCAGCAGCGGTGTGAAGTCAACTGGACGTTAAATTCAGTGGGGCTATAAATCCTGAGAATATCATTTAATTGGGTGTCCTTCTCGGAGCCCATGTCCGTGATCTTTCGTGGTGCAGTAGCGAAATCCTGATTACTTCAGATATTCGGCATGCCAATATGCTGTTCTGTTAGTGCTCCTATCTATCCAGACGGTTTGATGTCTCTAACAACCGCTGAGTCTCGACTTCCTACTTTTTCTACATGGTGTAATCTCATCAGAAGCGCTCTAAAAGGAGGAAGGAAACAAAAAGAGTAGATTGATAAATTCTTTCCCTAATCCTTCTCGATCTTCTGGACTGTGCATCGACTTAAGATGATCTGCGACAGGCGTTTCGCTAGTAAAGTGATAGGGTTTGGTGTGGTGAAAGAAGCAGCTTCAAAGGGAAGTTCCCTGTATTCATATACAAAAGGACTTCACCCTATGGATGTTATATCGGTAGAGTGCGTTGTCACGAATGACGTAGTCATTCAGTGGGATGATTACGATACAAAATTTATCCCTTAGCTACATGTGCCCCTTCTCATGGAATGGGGTGTATCACTACCTTTCCGCTTGCTCGGTTTGTCTCGATGTAGGAGAAGGCCTCGGCAACCTGAGAAAAAGGGAAGGGTCCCTTGGGGTCGACTATTGGCTTCACCTTCCCGCTTTCGATGTATGGGTTCAGCTTCTTTAGGACCTCTCCGTTGGAAGTGACTACAAATCTGAAACCAGGTGGTACCACAGCGCCGGTTAGGGCTACCACGATCCCTCCCTCTTTTATGGCTTTGACTGCTCTGTCACATTGACCTGTCGAAAGGAAGGGTATTCATTAGGCCAATGTTAGCATAGGGATGGCGAAGGAATGCATGATTAAAATCGACTTAACAGTTGTAAGCAGGAGCTAGTTAATGTCTAACACTCTTGACTTCATCAAAGATGTAACCTATGAAAGCTTCTATTGTAATTTGGTATGCGTCACTATATTTATTTCATTTAGTGATGCTATTTTCTTTTAAAAGGACAATGAGGACACCTTATGTCCTTAATTAGGCACTTCTAAACATCAACTACTAACTAGGATAATGGCAACATGAAAGAACCCCAATGTCAAGTAACATCTATTTGAGACAGATTGAACCATCATGAGATAATCACCTCGATGTGCAGTAACAAAAGAATTTTGCTGAAGTGTGACATCCTGAATTTTTTGCTTCTAAGAACTAAAAGGGTATCGGATCATGTAAATTACCAACAGCATCATAGACTACATCAAACTTTTCTGGGAGGTCTTCGAAGTTTTCTTTTGTGTAATCAATAGCCAAATCAGCACCCAAGCTTTTCAAGAATTCCAACTTCCCAGTGCTTGAAGTGGCTGCTACTCTTGAAGCACCGAAAACATGCTTTGCTAGCTGCTCAAATCAATGTATAACGTTAGAGTTGCACATTTTTTCTGCAAACAGGAACTTTTGTGCATTTCCTCATGGTGGGGTTTCAGGGTGGAGAGAGAGAGAGAGAGATCATGGATTGGTTCAGTTGATGCAGGCCAACTTGCAGAAAAATTAGACTTGTATTCAAGTATCATATACCCCAACTACCACATCATCTAAATGAACAATTCAATAAAAATAATTTGAAATTAAGTCGATATACGATGGAAAGAAGGGCCTTGCTTGGTTCTTCCATTATTCATGTCCTGAACGACTGCAAGGCATAAAATTAACAAATCAGAACTATCTGATGCTAGACAAGGATGAGGTGCAGAGTTCACAACCATGCCACTCTAACATCTGCATTAAAATGGTTGTTCAAAACTTGAAAATGGGATATCAAATCAGAACTATTTAATCCTTGTAGCTAGACGTAGGCCAAGTTACTAAATGCAAACATAAAGGTTGTTACCTCAACAAAGTGTGGCCATTTTGCCCCAGTATTTGCATGAATTTACCCAATCAATGGCGCTAAAGCAAGTGCGCAGATTCTAGTGTTCTCATCTTTTAGAGATAGATCTCTGTGCTTTCTTCTACTTGAAAACAAGTATCGGGTGTTTCTTATAAGAAACAAGTCTCACATGACTTAAAGGTGGAAATGATCATCTCCAAGAAAATACCTGAATGACAAGACTTCCAACTCCACCAGCACCACCTAAAACAAGAATCGATTTACCAGTGGAGAACCCAGTCCTCTCAAGGCCCTCATAGGCTGTCTCGATGGCAAGAGGAAGCCCAGCAGCCTGAACAAAATCGATGTTCTTTGGTTTGAGAGCCAGTAACTTCTCTTCCACCGCGGTATACTCTGCAAATGAACCGAACTGCTTAGGCCCTTCCAAGGCCTTCTCATTTATGTCCCCATATACCTCGTCACCTTCCTTCAGTTCCTTTACCTGGCTCCCAACTTTTACCACCACACCAGCAACATCGTAGCCTGGAACAGTCTGCCAAAGGGAAAGAGAGAAGCGCAGCGGAACAGAAAATGTCAAAACCATTTGGTATCATACGACTAAATCAGTTGATTGAACGGGATAAAAATATCCTCGTTTGTATAAAGTAAGAGAATATTAATGAAAGTCCCCGGGTGAAAGGTACAATAGAAGTTTTACCAAATCAATCTCCCACAGTAAGCTGGTGCTCTGTGTGGCAATTTATCCTACATTCCACATTATTAGATAAGCATAAGAACCGCATTCTCTGTCAAATTTACACATTTTCCTGTACTATTTAACATTTCCTATAGGTTGGACATTAAATTTCTTTTAGGTAGTGGATGCTTGACTTCTGCTTTGTACCCATTGATAAGGACACTCTGGAAACAAAAATACTTTCCATGTAATCGAATTTTACCAGTTTGAAGAGAATGCTGATGGGAAATACAAATACATTCATAGAATTGCAATGTTCACAGTCCGGCGTTCGAGACCATTTTGAATTCCTTAGTATTGAGGATACAGAACATCAACAGAGTCAGTTACTATGACTAGCTGACTGGAATGTAGCCGAGGATGCGTTGGGGATGTACATAGTAAATGGCCTTCAAAGCAAAGTTCACATTGGTTCTCATAGGAAATGACAGTCATATTTTAATGTGCTATTGTTACATTTTTCTACCATGTCAATACTACCCTGCAAAACCTTTTTGTCGCAAGGAATATACAGTGGCTCAGGTATTACCTGGACTCTAATCCACATGGACTCGTCAGAAATCACAAGCTAATAGTTCAAAGTGCAAGGAGAGTTCTCTTAATTACAATGAGTACAAGAGAAACTATGTTTCTTCTTCCCTCTAGGAAGAGAAGACTAGCCGTGATATATACAAGACAATGCCTAACCACCTTTTTTAACATCTACCAACAACCACCAATTAGTTCACGCTACTGCAATATCCAGAATCGTTCCTCTACATCGTCCACAAAAAGGAACACTAGAAGAGTTCACATTTCGAGGGTTGTGTCTCGACTAAAGTATTGCTACTCAAATTCTCTCTTAGTTCCATTGATGACACTTAAAACTCCCATACACACATATCAACGTTCCCCTATGCACGGCCTTCGCAGCAATAAGTGCTGCGACAGAGCCACATAAACAGGCCAGGTATGCGGGCGCTGGTCCTCTCAGCTCCGGGTTTGAAGCCTAAATTGCTCCAGCACCAGTTAAGCTCTCTTTTCGCCCACAAACTCGAACCAGTTTCTACCGTCTGTACATTCTGTTAGCAGTATCCATCCACACAGTGTCACTATGTTGACTGGCTATTCAATTCTCTTCTCAATCCCCATAACTGAAGAAGTTTCACCTCACACAGCTTCTCCACAACCCCACCAAGTTTCTCTCCCCTTACCGGCTTTTCCCTCCAACCCACAAAACCCAAGCAGCCGAAAAAGGATTAGAAAAACCGAGGAAGAACAATTCATTACCGGGAGAGGAGAATCGGTGGCCTTGAACTTCCCCTGCCTCCTCTTGGCGTCGACCGGGTTGAGCGCGGCGGCAGCCACCTTGATCAGCACCTGGTCCTCCTTCACCTCCGGCACCGACACCTTCGGGTCGAACTTGAGCACGTCGACCCCTCCGTACTCGCCGTACACCCACGCCTTCATCTCGCCGGGCACTCCGGCGGCCTTGGCGGCCTCAGCGGAGGCAGGGGCGGCTTGGGAGTTGGCCCGGACTCGGAGCGGGACGGCCCGGTTCGCGGGTCGCCGCCGGACGGGGGAGGCGGCGACCGCCTTCTTCCTGGTGTCCCGGAGAGTGGGGGCGATGGAGGAAGAGAATTTGAGAGGGAGCGAGGAAGAGGAGGAGGAGGAGGGAGAGTGGAAGGTAGACAGTTGGCAAGTTGTGGATGTGAGGATGGTCTCCATTTCACCAACTGTTTCTCAAGGGCTTATCTTCAAGGCCCTTTTATACTTACCGTTGCTCTCCTTTTATCTCTTTTTTTTTTTTTTTTTTTTTTTTAAATTCTTCTGACAAAATTTTCATATTTTTTATTTGGGATACAAGATATAAGATTTTGATAGTAGTATAATTTATCTAAGTTAGTAGCTAATCCAATCGAAAATTGCAAAAATATTTGAACTTTGATTAATCTTTTTCTTCCAATTAGAGGTCAAGCATTCGAAGTTACTATACATTATAATTGACATTTGCAATTTCTTTTTTGTTTTTATGTCTAGATGATAAGAATTTCCCACCCACTTGCAGGTAATTTGAGGTAGTTCAAGCTTTTTCACTCACACAGTTATTATCGTTGAAATTAATGTGCTCGATGTAATATGAAAGCATGCAAGATCTTCATAAAATTAATGTCATGGTATTGACCATAGGCCTTATGTCTATCCAATTTGAAAATAGCCTAAATTTTTTATTTTTTTATTTCTCGTGAACTCTCGATTGGTGCAGGACTTCTCAAATCACCATAATATAATCTTGCATCTACTGATTTCCCATAGAGGCGCTCTGTATCACAACTATCAACTGAGGAACCCTCGATTTCAACCGATTGGCCAAGATCATGGAGATAATTTTTGTATGTAATCACATAGGCTAATAGATCTAGATTGATTGGGTTTCTCGGGGTTTTTGAATTTTTGAAACTATATTGAAGTCTAGATTTAAGATTCCATTAAAGACATTTGGACCAAGTGTCTTAAATGCTCCAAGCTAAAAAACAGCTGTTTTGATGGTGCTCAGGGGCTCCTCCTTGAAATTATGAAATTCTTTTTTAATACCTATTCGAAAATTTTCTTTCTGCTCCGTTCCATAAATGTTACTACCACATATCTCAATTTTCTTGCCAAATCCTCAATTTCTAGAATTAGTGAGTGCCATGTTTCTCTGACAACTCTTTTATAGTCTTCATTTTCCAGCTAGAAAGCTTCGTGTTCAAACTCATTCTTTTCCTACTTTCCTTACATTAGAACTGAGGTATTTGCTATATTGCCACGTTCTAAAGAGATTTTAAGTTCATAATAATTTTCACTTCGTAATGACTGTAGATTTAGGATGCATTTGTTTGTACTTTATATTGTTTTTTAGGATAAAGTATCCAACATATACATCCTATGACATTCTATCTAAATAGCCAAAGCACATAGATCTCAAACATTTATGATGGAAAAATTACCTAATTATTAATTAATTTATTTTAGGATAAAGTATCCCACATATACATCCTATGACATTCTATCTAAATAGTCAAAGCACATAGATCAAACATTTACGATGGAAAAATTACCCAATTATTAATTAATTTATTTTATGTATGTCAATTTAGTTATAAATTTGTGAATTTAATCAATTTAATCCTAAATTTTTGCATGAAATTTCAATTAGTTCTCTAGGTAAGTTTTTACTGCAACTTAATGACATGGTGGTCCGATTTTCATTGGCTATTCTACATGGCACTCCTGAATGCCAGTGATTTTGGGCGAAACTGATAAAAAATATTATATTGAAATTTCACGCACAACTTTGGGACTAAATTAGCAAGATTGGAAAGTCTAAGACTAAATTGACATTTGCACAATAGATTTTGGACAATTTTCCGCAACATACATATTTCAAATTTTAAAAATATCAAGTTCATTATCTTTATATCCCTAGTTAGTAGTTTTGGAAAATAACAGATTTTCTCTGACTTTTCATAAATCAGTATTAACAACTTATATTTATATTTCAATTTAAAAGAGATTCCTTTTTATGTTCACTATAATTAGTTTTTGTGCACGCATGAGGCGCATGCGTTGTGATAATGAATAACTAATATAATTGAGTGGAGAAATATAATATTCGACATTATTTTTTAGTAATACACAATTTCTTTTACAATAATACTTGACATTTTTTAATTAATATACAGTTTCGTTTATAAAAAGTAAACGTGGAATGAACGTGTTGTTGTCATTCCAGTAACAAAATATTAACATTCATCTTATCAATTGGAAGTTTAAGTGGAAAGTGGGTATAGCATTATGTAGATGATGGGTAAATGGCACGTTTATGAGAAAGACAAACTACGTCTTTTCACTGATAATACATATGTATCTAGATAATAGATAAGTAGGGATAATTATATGACATCATAGCAAAATCTTGGATCTCAGTAATGGAAGATGGTCACGACCTGCCACACAAATTAAAGATGGTCAGCTCGGCCCTAGCAAAATGGAGTAGAGTCAAATTCTCTAAGGCCCATTCTCTTATTTCAGATTTGCAACAACAATTACAAAACATCTCAAATCAAACTCATGGTCATTATGATAAACAGCTAGCCACTACACTAAAGGAAGAGCTACATAAAGCTTGGGAGCAAGAGGAACAATACTGGGCGATGTGATCTAGGACAAATTGGCTGAGGTGGGGAGATAAAAACACCAAATTCTTCCATGCAACTACCATTCAACGATGACAACGGAACAAAATCAGAATGTTGCAAGATGACAATCAACGATGGGTGCGAGATGATCAAATTGTGAAGGAGATGACGATGGCTTTCTTTTCGAACCTTTATAAATCAGCAAGATATCGAGACGATGGTCCCATCCTCGATCAATGTTCGAGTGTGGTTACACCAGAAATGAATGCTATCTTAATTGTTGCGGTCACACAAGAGGAGGTCCATACAGCCACTTTTCAGTTAGGGAAGACTCAAGCTTCAGGCCCAGATGGATTAAATGGACTCTTTTATCAATCCCACCGGGATATCCTACAGGATGAGATTTTCATCTCGGTGCAGACATTTTTTCAAACAGGATTGATGCCTATGGACCTAAACAGGACCATTATCTCTCTGATCCCGAAAATCCCTAACCCGGAATGCCTGGACCAATTCCGACCCATTAGCCTTTGCAATTATGCCTATAAAATTATATCCAAGGTACTTGCCAACCGCCTAAAACCTTTCCTACCTAATCTGATATCTATTGAACAAAGCGCTTTTGTAAGCGGCCGCCAAATCCAGGACAACATCTTAATTGTACAGGAGGTGATACATCAACTCAAGACTCGGACTCGGAAAAGGAATTTTCAAGCGATCTTAAAGATGGACATGCAAAAGGCGTATGATTGTGTGGAGTGCGACTTCCTCAAAGATTACCTCCTCAAGTTAGGTTTCCATTCTAATTGGGTGTAGTGGGTGATGCAGTGTATTACGATAGTCTCCATTAGCATAAAATTTAACGGTGAACAACTGAATTATTTCCATCCGACGTGAGGACTAAGACAGGGAGATCCCCTATCCCATTATCTGTTCATTCTGTTGATGAATGTTTTGTCAACACTTATACATCAAGCCCTTGATATGGGAAACATTAAGGGAATCCAGTTGAATAGGCGGTGTCCTACTCTTTCCCATTTATTTTTCGCAAATGATGCCAAATTCTTCTTAGATGGGAAAGTCCGAGAATGTCAAAATCTTGCCAACATTCTGAACCAATATTGTCCAGCTACGGGATAGGCTATAAATCGGAATAAATCGGGCATTTTTTTCAGTAGAGATTGCCCTAGTTGTCTAAAAGGAAACCTGACAAATGAATTTCGAATCCCTGTGCTAGATAAGACGGGTAAATACCTAGGAATCCCGTCAGATTGGGGACGTTCCAAACAAGATATGTTTGCTTGGATTTTGGGGAGAGTTAACACCAAATTTGACGGATGGAAAGAAAATCTTATATCAAAGGGTGGGAAAGAGATTCTCATCAAGACTGTTGTTCAGGCGATCCCACAGTACGCCGTGTCCATTTTTAAAATTCTCGTGTCACTATGTCACTCCATTGAAAAGAAGATAGCGAGATTCTAGTGGCAGAATGATAGTCGCAAGCCGGGTGTTCATTGGAAAAATTGGGAATTACTAAAGAACAAGAAGGAAAAGGGAGGCCTCGGATTTTGAGATCTCATTGCTTTCAATAAAGCAATGCTTGGCAAACAAGCCTGGCGCCTAATCCAGCAACCTTTATCTCTGTGGAGCAAACTCTTTAACGGTCTATATTTTCATTCACAGGATTTCAGATACGCTACCAAAGGTGCTCGACCCTCCTGGGGTTGGCAGAGCCTACTGGAAGGGCGGGACTTCATTTTACCAAAGATTCAATGGTCGGTCGGCGATGGGAAAAAGATTAGAATTCGAGAAGATCGATGGCTACCTAGAGGAACACTAGGTGGACCTGCTGCTAGAGACAAACTAGAGATGGTATCTGACTTGATTGTACCGAATCACAATCAATGGAATGTTCCATTACTACAACGCTTCTTTGATGCCGAGACAACAAAATAAATCCTCAACATCCCGGTATGGCCTAATTATGCAGCAGATGAACTTATTTGGACAGCTACTACTCAAGGTCAGTATACAGTGAAAAGCTGCTACCATTCTATCAGAAATGCAGCCCCTAGATCTAATGATAATATAGCCTTGTCTTCCTTGCAAACACCTCAGCTCCTTTGGAAAAGTACATAGAAACTGAAACTTGCACCCAAATTTTGAATTTTCCTTTGGTCTATTTGCCAGAATGCTCTGCCCACCAGAGACAACTTCTATCATAGGCGCATCATCTTAGAGCCGATATGTCACTTATGCGCTAATCAAATACCAGAAACGATGGAACACCTCCTTCTACTGTGTCCATGGACTTTCATAATCTGGTCTCACCCACAGATTGGCATTCACATTTTACCCACAGAAGTACAACTCGTAGATGCTTGGCTTGCAAATAGATTTGCACAAAAGAGGATCTCACCTGATATGGAAACTGTCGCCGCAATCTTGTGGCAAATATGGAAGGCACGCAACAAGTTCATTTTCTGTCGCCAAAGCCCTGATCCATCCTATGTTGTGAATGCAGCCCGCCCAAGCTTGCACTGCTCAGCACTCCTCTTCCAACACGGCGGAATCAAGGCGAACTCCTTCAGATCCAAGCGCATTCTAGCGGCCCCCAGATCCAGGTGTCCTAAAGATCAACATTGATGGGGCTTTTTAGATGGATAGTACTACTGGATCAATGGCATATATTTGCCGCGATCATACCGGTAGAATGATAGAGGGCTTTACCAGAGACGTAGCCACTTCCTCGGCTCTGCAGGTTGAGACTCAGGCCCTAAGTATCACTCTGCACCATCTTCTGCAGCACGACAAGACTCAAGATCCACTTATACTCGAATCGGACTGCCTTACGTTGGTTGAAGCCGTGAAAGATCCTCAAGCGATGCCATGGGAGGTTCGATCCTTGCCTGCTGAAGTCGCCGCACTCCTCCCCTGTTTCTCTCGACTTCAAGTTAGGTTTTGCAGGCGTGAGGCTAACTTTGCTGCGGATTGGGCTGCTAAGGCCCATAGCAGCGGTTCTTTGTCTCCGAATTGGGCCGCTTTTCCCCCCTCTCTCTTGTTGGATCTTGTTTACTCGGACGCTATAGCAGCAGGTTGTAACGTTCCTTTAATCTGAATGAAGTTTTATCTTTTCGACAAAAAAAAAAAGAGAGTAGGGATAATTATATTTCTTTCCCGCATAATTTTGGAGGAATTCATTTTTCGTCCTTATGCATCGTTTGCTTATAATTACGGCTTTATATTATTTTCCAACAATAAACATAAGTTAATCCGTCAAATATCTATTCCAGATAGGTCGAAATTTACCGAATGAGCATCGGCTACTGAACACAAGTCTTATATATCTTCATAAAACTTACATTTTTGGTCCCTGGACTTTTCAGAATGTTCGAATTCTATCTACGTATTCCGTTAGACGTTTTTCACAGCATTTCTTAATAAAATTTTGGGAAAAAGCCAAAAAAAACCCCAAACTTTGCCTCGAGTGACAAATTTACCCCAAATTTTGTTTTGTGACGTGAAAAACCCCGAATTTTGCAAACTGTGACACATTTACCCCAAACTTTTATTTGTGACACAAAAAACCCTGAACTTTCATTTGTGCGACACATTTACCCTAAATCATAGGGGCATTTTGGTCTTTTTACTTTTAAAAACTTTTTTTTTTCTTTTTCTTGGCCGGCGGAGGGAAGCCTCGCCGGCGTCCGGCGAGGGCGGCCCGACGCCGGCGGGGTGCCCTCGCCACCCTCGCTGCGTCGGGCGAGGGCGGCCCTCGCCGGCGTCGGACGAGGGCCTCCCTCGCCGGATCCGGCGAGGGCACCCTCGCCGACCCAGCCGAGGGCCGCCCTCGCCCGACGCCGCGCGAGGGCGGCCCTAGCCGGCTCGGGCGGGCGACCCTCGCCGGACGGCGGCGGGCAGCCCTCGCCGGACGCCGGCTTCCCTCCGCCGGCTCCGGCGGAGAGAAGAGAGAATAAGAAAAAAATAAAAAAGAAAAAGAAAAAAATAAAGAAAAAGACGAAAATACCCTTAATGGGGTAAATGTGTCACGGTTTGCAGAAAGTTCGGGGTTTTCACGTCACAAAACAAAGTTTGAGGTAAATCTGTCACTCGAGGTAAAGTTTGGGGTTTTTTTGGCTTTTTCCCTAAAATTTTCTTAAACGCAATCTTTTTCGCATCCCATTCCAAATAGGATTGTCATACACAAAATTATTATTTATTCAGCATACTCCTCCTCTCATCGTGCTCCCAAAACGCACCGTTTTCCTAGCGTCCGTCCGAACAGGGAGGCCGCAGGAGACACGCGCTGATCACGTGATCGGGGGTGAGAACCCGTATATAAGCTCGCTCCATCTCCCTCTTTCTTCTCTCTCCGCTCGATCTTCCGCATGCACGCGATTCCCCGTCTCTCTCTCTCTCTCTCGAATCGATCGGTGCTAGCAAGAAGGAACTCAAATTGAATCGATCGATCGATCGATCGAGGTAGGTGTCCGTCCATTCCTCCGTCGATCGCTTCACGAGATCGCTCGTGTCGTTTTTTCCATCTGGATCGACGACTCCCGTCTCGCTCGAGCACCGTCGATTCGCGACGCCTGGTAAGGTCTCTCGATCTCGTCTCGGCTCGTTTCGCCGTGCGCGAGCGTTCTGAATTCGCTGAATGCGCTGATGTTTCGTCGAGCTCGAGAGCTGGATGGCCGAAGGAAACCGAAGGAAAATGACCGTGTGCTTGCTCATTTTCCGATTTGAGTGGATCGGATGGTTTGAGGTCCCGGTGACGCGGGGGACCTCAAAAAGTTCGAATCTTGTTTCTGCCACGAAAAACCCTTTTTCCGATTTTTTCGAAAAAGATCGACTTTATTTTGTGAATCGGGATCCTAATGCATGTAGATAAAAAGATTGGTACAATGGGGGAGCAAGAATTTCCAAATCAATGTCGGAATTTACATGACCGAAAGCATTCGAAAAATAGCACGATCATTGGCGATAAAGCTGCAATTTTTGTTTGTCCTGTAGATCTGCTGAAAATGGCTGAAGCGTCCAAACCGGAGATGAAGAAGGCTGTGTTCAAGAAGGTTTGCGAGCTCCGTCCACTTGATTCTGGGTTAAACCTCACGGTGAAGGTCGTTAATACGAAGGTGGTTGCACCGAGGGGTCGACAGATGCGAGCTGCTGAAGCCTTGGTCGGCGATGATACGGCCATGATAGTTTTCGTCGCAAGAAATGATCAAGGTACATTAATTGTAATGAGAACTTTTGGTTCGCTGATGATGCTGTGTTATTCTGTATTCTTCTTCTGTTGCTAATCATGAAAAGCCCGTGACCCTATCTTGTGGTTGTGAATAGATAGATAATTCCTTCTCTAGTAAGTTCTTTGATTGATGATGCATGAGTAGAATGTGTTTCTCATTTCTATGCCTATGATTGGATGAAACAAATTTGTAACTAAACCCCTCATGTAATTTTGAGAGAAGCGACCATCATCGCTCGTGAGATTTTAGTGGAAAGAAAGGATTATAATCTAAGCTGATAATATATTCTGATAAATGTTCACACTGAAGGCAATGGAAAAGGAGCATGCTTGACATTGGCATGGCCAATGCTGCTTTGTGTTGTTAATTGGCAGCCTGTCAGCTACATTAGATACAATTTTTGTCTTCCATACCTTCATATCTTTCCTACCTTCTTCTTCTCACATAAATAACAAGAGGACTAGAAAAATAGTTCTGTTTCACTTATCCTTGTTTGGTTCTTGTTCCATACTTAGGAATTGAACCGTATGCCTGCGCACTTGTTGCTTGTAGGATCTGGCTCTCACTTTTGAGTTGACTGTCTGCTTGTTGGCCCTTTCAAGTTATTCTGATTATCTTTCAATTTATATAATGTCACCTTTAGCGTTGTTTGAAAAGCATAGATACTTGGTTTTTCCTTTCTGGTGGAGGAAGGTGAATCATGCTTATTCTATAAGTCTTGATGAAAGATTTACCTCAGGAATTGAATCCCTGATTGAAACTGGACGATTAGAAAATTTGGTTACTTCTCATTAGTGTAATTGCTAATGGCCAAAATACGAGCAAACAGATACTTCTAAATTGCATAATGACATTTTATAGATATATACAAGCAAAGCTTAGATTAAGAAGCACGGGATGCCTCTGTCTTGTGGTGACTCTGTTCCATGGTCAGGCCGCTGTGTGTTATGCTGCTTGTAGAGGGTCAGAGGCGTGTAGAGATCAGAGAATTCTATGCCCTAGGGCTTAGGAGGAGGATCACATGTGGGGAAAATGTAATCACATGCACGCTTAAGCAATCAGGATTGCTTTCAAAAGTTTAACTAATTGGCTGGGTTGTAAATCTAAGACTTGTAAATGGATTATCCTTTTAAAAACTTCGGGCGTAAAGAAGGCAAGTCAGGCACCAAAATAGAAAAAATATCGGCTACCTTTTTTGAGACACAATTGACAAGGCCCAAATGGCTTAATTTTTGTATCTTTTGAAAGCAATTAATAGAAAATATACGCTCTTCGAGCACTCAATATGTATGTATCATAAGCTAGACAAAGTGTCCACATACTGGTGTCTATTATATGGATACTTATTAGACAGATACCTGTGTCCTAAGATTTTTCGGAAAGCCAAATCAGACGCACAGATCTGCATTTACGCCTGATCCTTGCATCCAAGGCCAGGTAGTTTGGATATGGAGTAACGTATTCAAGTAATTGTACAAAGTGTTGCAAATGATTATGCCGTTGTTAGATTGTCAATATGTTGCCGTCATCCACAACACAATCTTTTCCCTCTCCGAGACTGGCATTGAAGATAATGTCTGATACTTTTAAAGAAAAGCTATGAGGTTAAACCTGATTATACATGTTGGATCCTACAGGATATTCTAGGTTTGGATAGGCTAAGTGCTGAATTGAATGGATTGATACCTTCAACTCGAATTGTTCTTGGTCCTTTTGGTCTTGTCTGGCAAAATGGAAAACTGGGCGTGCTGTTTTGAATAGGGTTTTACGTAGCTTATCAATAATATTAGGCTTGTCAAGTGTTTGTCAACGGTAGACCATATCTATTCGATTTCGGTCCCTGATTTGAATTGTTTAGGCTCAAAGTCTTTAAGGTAGATGATCCAATTATAAGTACTAGATTAAAGCCCAGCCTAATCACTTAGAGTTTTAAAACCAAGCCTCATATCTTAAGTGTGCACGTGATTACTTTTTCCCCCGCTTGATCTTCTTCCTGAGTTCTAGGGGTTTTGAACTCTCTGCTCTCTCCACCTCTCACTGTCTGCTTATTTGAAGAACTATCACGCTTGCAGCAGGAAAAACATAGCCAGGAATGTCCCCCTTAGTCTAGGAGCTGTCCCATGTTTTTCCAGAATTGCATAGGGGGTTTTCTAAGAAACATGCTGATAAACCTACGTTTGGGACTAGATAGGAAATCGTACTAAATTTTAAGCCTTTTGCCTTTTCCCTTTTCCACGTGGGGTATGTGATTGTAGGAACTTTTTCTAACCAACCTTTTTTGGTTGGTGGTTACATATTATAATTCACCCATAGAAGACTAATCTCTCCCCACCCCCCCCAAAAAAAAAAAAAAAAAAAAAAAAAAAAAAAACAACCGACCACCTTGTACACTATGGCTACCATCAACTCCTTTGAGCACCATTTCTTTGTGAACAAGTCACAAGTTGGTGGTGGAAGGCCCATGGATGACTGACACATATATATTGATTAGAGTGCTGCATAACCCATTCCATATTTATGCATAGGCTCTGTGTAATATCCCCAATTTGGTACTGGGAGGGGCCATTTCTGTGTTAACTTATTTGTTGCTGTCAGTTTGTTATTTCTCTTATGACACCGGAATGGTAATGTAAATGAAATGTGATGTAAACTTATTGTTGTACTAGCATGTGTTATCAATGAAGGAGCATGTTATTTAGTGGTTCTTGAATACTGGAATAGTTTGGAAAAGTGTGAGGACTTAAAATTTCAAGTTTTTAGCAGTCCAAAGGCGTACTTCCTGAGCTTGCATTAGTATCCCTAGGTTCTCAGACAACTTTGGAAAAGAGAACTGGAATATTTTCTCTCACAATGCATTTATGCACTGTTTTGAATTGTTTAAGTTAACACAAGCATAATTGGAGTCTTTTCTACTCAAATAGCCGCTTCTTGAATGCATATCTGCACTGTCCACTTTTCTGAAGGAACCTCATATCGGGGTGGCATTGTCTTTTTTTTTTTTTTTTGGGGTTATGCCATTATCTATCATCGAGGAGGCTTGGACAATTTGATGTGGATTGTTTCTACTGTGGACTTGGAAATTTAGTGCTCACTAGTGCTTAACTCATTGGCTACTAATTTTATTGTCAATGAGGGAGTGAGAATATAGTTCTGTGTAGACACTGGTTTAGAATCCTGAGGCAGTCTAAAACCTAGGGGTACACAGTTTTCAGGTTAGCATATTGAAATTTAGCTTAAAAGTCAAATGAAATTCAAAAGCGCTTTTCCTTTTCCTTTTTCTGTTTACATCAATTCAAATGCCATTGCAAGACCATGACTCATTAGACTGTCGCAAAATAAGAAGTTAGTGATAATTATTAGACAGGATGTTCTCTACTACTTACTTTCTATGTAAGTTTTAAATAAGTCATTATAAATTCTTACCGAACTTATTAGAATAAGACATATGGGTGCTGTGGAAACACATTATAACTGTAACATGCTTGATTGCAAACTCTTAAATAGATATGAAACAAAATAAATTACTTGTGTCGTACACTGGAGCATGAGGTATTATTTAGTGCAAAAGAGCTCACTCTGCTTGGTAAAGTATATTTTCCGAGTAAGATGAAAGATGAGCTTGTAGAAGTCAAATAAAAGTTTTATGAGACACTAAAGATGATCGAGTAAGCTGCAGAAATTACTTGCTTGTTGTTAGGGTTAATGTTGGGTCCAAACTGCCTGTCTTAATATGAAAAAGTGTCCTAATATATTTTGGTTATATAAATTCCGTGTTTTACTTTTGAATCTTCTTTTGCTATCAAAATTTTCTCTCAGGAAACAGGATGGTTTCTTCAGGGCAAATAGACATATATTGTTGCAAATATTTTTAAGGAAATACGGCATTTATTTTGGGACAATATTGTTTCTGTTGTTCTGATTGTCCTTTCTGACATACAAGAATTCCTTTCATGGTTTCATCACTTTTAACTCTAGAGGTTGAAACACAAATATTAGGTTAATACTTTTTCTCTTGAACTGAGATGTATTAAATTGCACTTGCAATCGTATGTTTTGATTTTGACTTCATATGACTGGCCAATGACTAAGCACTATGCTGTCGTTCTCTAGCTGTGAAGCATTTTGTCCGTCTTGCTTATATTAATCTTTTTTTCTCTCTGTTGTTTGATGTCCAGTTGACTTGATGGTAGAAGGCAGCACCTTGACCTTGCGAAATGCAAAGATCGAAATGTTCAAAGGGTCGATGAGGCTTGCAGTAGACAGATGGGGCCGAATTGAAGTTGATGAAACTGCCAGTTTTACCGTGAAGACTGACAACAATATCTCGCTGGTTGAATTTGAAATGGTGAATGTTGTTGAATAGGGAGTTTTTTACTTGTTTATCTTGATAGGTACTTCTCCCTTCAACATATCCAATACATTCAGAACTGATGGAATTTTCATCCAAGTGGATCTAGTGGCTATTTGCATCTGAATTTGATGTAATGTGCCTGTTTTGGGCTGACCTTTTGCTAACTTCTTAGCCTAGATGTGAGGCTTTTTGAATTCATTATACATTAATATCTCATTAAGTTACGAGGTCCTTGAAAATCTTAATATGTTCGAAATAGCCCATATTGCTGCTGTGGACGTTTGTTTATGATTTCAAAGAGGTTGTTGGCCTGTCTTTCTGTTTGCAGTTTCTGACCCTCGAGGGATGTATTTTGAATGGCGACCTGATCGATGTTGTAGTATATCCTTAAAGGTACATTATGGTAATAAGTGTGGAGTTCATTGGCTTATTAGGAGTTTGTCTAACAGAAAGCGTACTTACTTTGGTTTGAGTAGTTTTTAAGGGCCAAAACTGAATGCTTAAGTTATTTAGGGCCTGTTTGGATGATGCCAGATTCTGATTTTTTTCTGATTTTTTGTTCCCGGAGTAGTTTTGGAACAGAATCGCGTTTGGTAAAATTTTTGTTTCCGGGAACAGATTTAGAAGAAAATCAAGAATAAAAAAAAAGTTGATTCTTGTTCGGGAACAAAATTGAGAATCAAAACTCTTCTTCTCTTTTTTTCTTCTTCATCAATCGCCATCTCGTGATCGCCGCCGTTCGCCGCCGCCATTCGTCGCCGTCCGCCACCACCGATCGTCGGCAACCGGTCTGGCGAGCTCGCTGGACGTCGCCTTGGCCTGGCGAGTCTCGCAAGCCCAGCCATTGGTGAGGCTTGTCTAGCCCCACCGGTGGCCAGCAGGCCTCACCCAGCCTCGGCGGGGCCAGCCTCGCCGAGGGCTGACGACGCTCTGCGATCGGCCTAAAGAAGAAGAAGAATAGGAGAAAAAAAAAAAAAAGAAAAGGAAAAAAAGGAAAAAAAAAAAAAAAAAAAAAAAAAAGGAAAAATTATAAAAATTATTTAAAAATTAAAATAAATTGATTTGGAACAGAATTAATGAACACGGTACCAAACGCAATTCTATTTCAAAATCAAAAATTTTGTACAGTTACCAAACACGTTCTTTTACTCAAAATTAGTTTCCGGGAGCAGAATAAAAAATAATCATTTCTGATCAGAATTTGTTCCCGGGAACCGAATTATTACCAAACGCGCCCTTACTTACTATTATGTGATTAGGCTATACTGTTCTCGAAGGTCGAATCCAGATCGGTTATCTAGTCTCGCTCGACATGTTCAAAGCTAGTTAGGGCCCGCTTGGCAACTTGCCAAATAGTAATGGATTCTCTTCTTTTGTTTCTGGAAGTAGATTTGAAATAGAAATCCGTTTGGTAAATTTTTTGTTCTTTAACAAATTTGTTTTCGTGAGTAGATTCGAAATAGAATTAAGAGTAAAAAAGAGTTACTTCTTTATTCCTAAGAATAATTCCAAAATCAAGCAAACTTAAATTTCTTGTTTGTCTTTTGTCTTCTTATTTTCTTCTTATTCTTCTTCCTTCTCTCTTCTTCTTCCACCACCATCGCTGCCGTCCATTGTTGTTGCATTGACCACTGCCGATCGCCAATGACCAATTGAGCGAGGTCTAGTGAGCTTGTTGGAGGCTCGCTAGGTCAAAGTGAGGTTTAGCGAGCTCACCGGAGGGTCGCCCAACCATTGGTGAGCCTCGTCCAAGCCTCCCTTTGCCATCGACAAGCCTTGCCTGGCTTGCCCAACCATCGGTGAACCTTGGTTGGGCAAGTTGGGCGAGTTCGAGCCTCACTTGGCCTAGAGGCTCGGCCAAGTCTCTCCTAGCCGTCTGGCCATCGGCGAGACTCAGTCAATGAGGCGCAACCTTGTCGAGGTCGCTATCCGTCGTCTAGCTAGTTGCCAATCATCCCAAGGTCAGCAATCGGCCAAAGCTTGAAGAGAAAGAGAAAGAGAAGAGAAAGAGAGAAAAAAAGATAATAAAATTATTAAAAAATTGAAAGAAAATTATTTGAATTAGAAATTTTGAAGATGTTATCAAACGTAATTTTATTATGGAAATAAAAATTTTAGATAATTACCAAACGTATTTAAATGTTTAAAAATTATTTTTGAGAACAAAATAATCACCAAACATCCCATGAGCTTCTAGTTAGTGCCAACAAGGCCCTTAAGTATAATTGGCAGATGTCTAAAGTTGTAGGTTCTATTTCTCTCACGGTTTAGTCCCATTTGGGTTTTCCAATGTTCTTGGTAAATCCTTGTTGAAATGGAATGTGCAAATGCCTTGGCCTTGAACAGAGCAGGTGATGCTGTGGCAAGGCCAATCTGGTCCTATGGAGGGAAAGGACAAGAAGACAGCAGACCCATCAAGGTCTGCGCTAATGCTAAAAAGGATCACCCTTTTCAAGAAGTTTATACAAATCACATGTCATTCACTTCTTGACATGTGAGGACAAGATTTGTCTGACTTTTGGGTATTTGGGGAAAAAAGATTCCTTAGATGTCTTAGCTTTATTTGTACAGACAAATTAGTTCAAGTACACAACTGACGGATGGCATGTTAGAAGTATTTGCTTTGAAGCACCCAGCCCTAGTACACTGTAGATTCTCCAGATCTATCATCCGTTGCCACAGCATTATCTTTGTTTTCGGATTTATTGCGAAACCTTATCTTTTTTTTTTTTGGTCGGTCTTATTCTACTCCTATTCTAACTCTAACTCTCAGACTTTTGCCATGCCTCCTTGCAAGGCGTGGGAGTCGAAACCCACTCCTGAAACTAATTCGTCCCCACCCAAACCCCCATGAGAATGTGGGAATTCGAAACTCCCACCTCCCCCTTCTAAGTTGGAAGGGTGGCCACTAGAGTAAACCCCAGTGGTTTTTGCGAAACCTTATCAAATATATAAATTATTAGTTAATTTATTATTTGGCCTTTTGGGGGTGGGATGAGTTTGGATACCGAAAGTTTAAAAGGGATAAAAAAAAAAAAATAGAAACGACGGTGCCATTCTAGCCATGTTTGCGCCTCGGAGTTCAATAAAGAATCACAACCATAACTACGCTTTCCTAGTTAACCATTGTGCAATAGTAACAATTCTCATGGAATCACTCTACGCCTTAGAGAGACACACACACATGTTTGCGCCTCGGAGTTCAATAAAGAATCACAACCATAACTACGCTTTCCTAGTTAACCATTGTGCAATAGTAACAATTCTCATGGAATCACCCTACGCCTTAGAGACACACACACACTCTCTTGCTCTTGATCGAACTTATGGTGAATCTAGCTCTACAATCCTTCATAATGGTCGTCGGCGACCCATGAGGTGGTTGCAACTCCCAGGCGATGGTGAAGAGACATCCCAGGTCAAGACGGCGGTCCTAACACACGAGTACTTTTAACTTGATCTCTACGTGTAGATTGCATCAGACCTATCCCGGTGGAAATCACCACGATAGAGGAAACCACCGCCGGTGATTAGCATAAAATCATGTACGTGGCTGTCATTGGTAGACCTGATCTTAGGCCTGATGGCTAGTGTGTTTGCCTAGGTTTAGCTTGAGCCACAAGGCTTTTTGGGTGGGCTTGGGCAAGGCATTTAGTGAGAAACCTGCCTTGCCATAAAGGAGCCCAAGCCAAGCTCAGCTATGTCTGCAAATTTTTATACAAATTTTATTATGGACTATCTCGAGAAAATTTTTAGGCTTGACCTTAATTGGTAGCTCCCCAAATAGATGACTAAACACCAAGAAATTTGGATGATTTTCTTATCTCATTTTATCGGACCTGTGGTGAAGTAATGCGGAAGCAAACAGATCTTAATATTAGAGTCAAACAAGAAAAGAAGAAACCACCAGCAAAATCAATGAATAATAAAGAATACAAGAGATATACATGATTCGATCTGAGTGTCGGTATTTATTATAACGAAAGATTTAATCGCAAAGAATCCACTAATCAATCAGAGACAATTTTAATTGCTCAACCACTCGAGTATTTCCCAACCCTAAATTACACATAAAACAACAATGTTTAGACTCACGCAATTGTTCGACATAATGAATTATAAAAAATTACCTAACGGCTCAGAGCACTCATGCCTTCACCAAGGAAACAAACTATATTGGATTTAAGATCCTTTGCACAAATCAACGAGTTCAGCAAACTTCTCTTGTGGCCTTCGAAAAGAATTTGAATCCATATAGAAAAGTACTCGAGTAAGTGAAGAATTTGGACCAACTCGAAGGACTTTTTCTAGTAAATGCCACACTTCCAGAATCGTTCATATATTACATGTTGGTCTACATCTTTTAATTTGTGTCAAGTTTTGCACACGAACTTAAACTCGAGATAATCTAACAATTTGCTATCCTAATCTTTTTTCCCGATGATCAAACACAATATACATGATTTGAAATAGATTGATTTAATTACCAAACCGCGGGCTCAATGTGATTTCTAGATAGGGCCTAACTTTTGATCGGACGAGCCGGGCTTTTCAATTGTATATTTTAGCTTGTGCTCGTCTCAAAATGCTTCTTGTCCTCATCGTCTTTTTGAATCAAGTGGATAGTTCATCCACGGAGCGAGCACCTCTCTCCAACTCCACCTACTTTCAGCCATGCCAGAGCACACCTCCTTTCACTTTTCCTTCCAGTTTCTTTTTTTTTTTTTCCCCTAGAATGGCTGACGTAGTTGCCACGCTAGCACCTCTCTCTTCGAGAAATAATATAAAAAGCGAGGCTAGTTTTTTTCTTTTAACCAAATCAAGCAAAACCAACAAAAAGACTTAATTGCAACAATTTGATAAGTTTTAAAACTTGATTATATTTCCACGATAAGTTTTAGGATTTTTAGTACACTTATCCCAAAGATTAATATTTCTATTGGCACCTCCATTTTTGCACAATATTGAGCAACTAATTTTACATTTATTTTACGAAAAATGAATAATTTGGAAATGATTTTCTTTGAAATGATTATTTGTATCGCTTGGAATAATTAATAAACTAAAAATACTTTCATCATCCACAAAAATTTCTCGATATAAATTATTATCAATAATGAAAATATTCCTCATTAATTAATTATTATTGCAATACAAACAATTATATTTTACAAAAAAAATATTTCTAAAATCATTCATTTCTCGCAAAATAAACCAAATCTAAAAACCAACGCCACTTGATTTTTGCATACCACTCAGTCAGAATAGGTTGTGAACTCTATTTAAGAACCATCTTGGGTTTGGACACGAGGGTGTGTTGGGACCGAGACCGACATCCAGACGAGATCGATTACTAGGGCGAACCCATGCGACATGCCATTTCTTAGAATCAGACATGGGTATGTTGCCATTGAATGTTTCAGTACCTGCTCTCGGAAGAAAGATATCGGTCATCAAGGTGGCGGTCAGGAGCCATCAATGCATTGCTCCACAAGTGATTCGATGTCTTGCTAAGGTCCTTCATGTTTCCCACTAAATGAACTGATAAGAGTATATTAAAAAGTCCTCACCCTCAGGAGCAAAACACTTTTTTTAACTTTGTGAAAGAGTTAATGTCGCAAAGAAGTAAGATCAAAACCTGATAATAAAGTTAGGATTTGGTAACCCTTTAGTTGGCCCCAACTAACCCTCGATAAAAAAGCACTTTATTACTATGCGAAAGAGTTAGTGTCATGTAGAAGTAAGATCAGAATCCGATATTAGAGTTAGGATTTGGCAATTGACCCTCAACAACAAAGCACTTTATTACTTTGCGAAAGAGTTAGCGTCTTGTAGAAGTAAGATCAGAACCCGGTAATGAAGTTAGGATTTGGTCCCCTTTAGTTGGCCGCAAGCAAATGTCTTAGAATTTATGCCTTTGGTCGACTATAAAGCAACAAGCCAGTGAATTTTTTTATTTAGTTTATTCTAAAGGAACAATTTTTTTTGTCTATATTGATTGCAATTTAAGAGGGGAAACCGTCCAAAAATTCCTAAATCTATTGTACTTTTCACAATTGAGCGTTAAGTCTTTTCACATTTTGTTAATTGAGTTTATTTTGATCCGAAATTATTGATATGGATGTTGGTCATTTTATGTGGCGCAATCGACACTGACACGAACAATTTTTAGTAATATTTTAATATATTTTGAATTATTTATTTTTTTCTTTTTCTTTTCTATTTTTTCATTCCTTTCTTTCTCTAGCAAGTCGCTAACCTTGGGCGAGCTTCACCAAGATGTGGCGAGGATTGACCTCACTAGGGGTGGCAAAATGTGAAAATGTTTAAAATCAATTGTTAAAATTAAAAGGATTATGACTAAATTGACAAAAATACAATAGGATTAAGAATTTTTGGACAATTTTCCACAATCTAAGGCAACAAACTCATTGTTTGGGACAAAATAGTAATTTTTGTCATCATTGGTGTACCCTATGGCAATACAAATGTTCTATGAACAAGGCTGACTATAGTATTAAGTTCTCAATTTGTAGTCGATGTATCTAGTAATGAATTGTATTTATCATCACAAACAAATATATAATGCTAATATATAGATTGCAAATTAAAATCAACGACTCCTATGGTTCTTTTGTGAAATGAAAATATTTTGGAATAATTTTACGTATGGTTATTGAACTTTGGTTCAATGTGCAACGTGGTTCCAAAAATCTTAATTTTTTTTAATGTAGTCCATGAACTTTAGTCTAATATGTAATGTGGTCCTTAAGCTTTCAATTTATTTAATGTAGTCTTTGAATTTCTAGTACATGTTTAATTTAGTTTTAGACTATACGAAAATGGTCAATATTATCCATGATCTTAAAATTAATGAATAGACTACATTGAACATTTTTATATAAGTTAAGGACTAAATTGAACTTATACCAAAACTTCAACGACCACATTGCATTTTAGGTTAAAATTCAAGGACTACATTGAAAAAATTAAAAGTTCATGGACCACATAGGAAATTGGACCAAAGTTTATAGACCACTTATGTCATTATCTAAAATATTTTATAGTACGATCGGATATATTACAAGTGTAATAATAAGATATAGTTTAAAATATTGTATAGATATATAAGTAAAGCTGGAATAACCATCTCTTCCTATAATAGGTAACGCTATTATATTTTTAATCATTAGAAGTGAGAAAAATAGTAATTTTAAGGTTATTTTGAAATCTATGCAATCATTTGCATAAACCTTTTGTTTATTGATTTGATGAAGCTCTCTTCACTATACTTGCAAATTGATCGTGAGCTTCAAACATTTCTCTGCAGTTGCTAAAAGGTTAGGTATCATGCTCCTATTTTCGAAAATATATACATCTTATTAATAAATTAATTAAAATTATTCTTGTTAGTAAATTAATTGTGCCAGTCATTAATTATGGAGAAACATCGCAATGCTAACATAGCAATTGAACATTTATTTCAATTTTGTAAACTAAAACCAGACGTGTGCTACATATCCAAAAATGCATTTAAATATTTTGTACTATAGCTGATGGAAAATATAAGGTTTTTACGATTGCAAAAATTGCATTCTAATTATTACGAATTTTCTAGTCTTTGATGTCGTCAACTAAAAGTGTCAAAAAAAAAAAAAACAAAAAACAAAAAGATCCTTAACACCGAACTTATACAAATTCTTATATTTGGATTTGACTAGGCTGATTGTCAAATAAAATCATCTATACATAAAATCCAGACCTCTTACCTTTGAGATCTCAATTAATATTTTCCCTTAAATTTCCTAGATCGCTTTCTTCGTATTATATATTTTACCAACTATTCTCTTTCATTATGTAATAATTCAAATATTCCATAAGGTAATTTTTCTCATAACATAATAATATAAAATTGGATTCGCAGCTTAGTCATAGCGTACTTTCTATACATTCATGAGGTGTTTATCGATTTTTTAAAATTGGATTGAGATTGCAATTACCATTGGATTTGCTTCATTGATTGCAATATAACAATATTACTAAATTAGTTGAAAAAATGAAAAAAAAAAAAAAAACCAAGGCGACCAACATTGGCCAAAATATAAAGAGGAAAATAGTATATAAGAAAAAATGAGAAAAATAATATATAATAAACACACAATCTCCATCTCTCTTGGTCACTTGCCTCCTGTTGTGCCGCCCGTCATCACCGTTGCCCGTCGGTGAGATTTTCTAGCCAATAATTGGGCCACTATAGTCATGGCCCCAGCTGCGTTAGATGAGATAGTGACTGTAATCGAACCAATCAACCTAATCTAGCATCGTAGTCTTGGCATGCATTTGACTTTGAATATTGGTTATTTACATGTTAATTTGGTTCAATATGTAAGTGTACATAATCATTAATGATAAATTGTAAAATTTAAGTTTATATCTTTTGTTGCAACAGGAGATTATACTGGTTTGGGTGAACGCGTGTAGAAGCAAGCACGCCGAGAAGACTTTCGCTTGGTTTAATTAGATTGATTTTTTTTTTACTTTGTAATTATAATATTAAATGTATTATTTGATTTGATGTACTGAAATGTTCTGTTGAGCTTATTCACATTTGACATAATGAAGTTATTTTATTTTTAAAACTCTATATGTGATTTTCGAATATCCAAAGAATAAATATATAATTATAATTTAATCTCTTTTAGAAAAAAAGTGAACGATGTCTAAAGTGGCGAAAATTGAGCGAAGACGGCAAGTGTTTGCTGCCATAGACTCAAATGCGACTAATTTTCATCGCCTTTGAGCAAGATGATCTTATTTTGTGGCCTTTAACTTCCAAAATTGAAAGTCATTTATAATTTTGTAACCTTTGTGCAAAATAATAAAAAAAATTGTTGTCTTAAGCAAATGTGTTTAAGCAAATGGACAAACGGTTCACCGAAAAAAAAAATGTCCCCTTTGCCTAAGACGACAAAATTTGGACCTAAGGTTTGCAGTGAAAATTGCGAGGGCCTGAGGAGAACCGAAAGATTTTGTAGAATTGAATGCTAGGTAACAGGGTGTCGAGTTAGTTGTAGAGAGCTCTCGATAGGTCGACATTGAATCCTTGAAAATCTAAAGATGCCAAAGTTGAAGATATCATATGTCATGATGCATCGACTTCCAAAGTCCCGAAGCACCATCCAAATCAATGACTTAGTGAGGTACTTATACGAAAATGACTAGAATAGTTGACAAACAAGGTCATGGCATGTGACGGTCCTCATTTAGGAATTTAGAGGTGGATATATCGTGACATATCAGCGGGACACGAGCTAATGATGGTTCGCTAGGTCCCAAGGACACAAACCAACGATGGGTTGACACGCGTGTTGGGAGGATACGTGCGGAGATCAAGCCCGATGACAAGGATTAGGGCTTGACCAAACCCAATGAGCTCACTCCAATTCAACCAAGCCACAACTTTCTAAAGAATCCCTAATCGGACAGTATTAGAACTCAGGATCCGCTACTAATCTTGGTTTAAATTTCCCCTATAGATCAATGCTCCATGAAACAAACCAACAACAAATCCCCCCAAGAGGCTATTTACGATCGTGGTTTCAAATAATTCTTAGAATCTACATGAGAAGACGAACAAGATCCATAAATTTATGTCGTTTTGAGAATTACGTCAAGGCAACAGATTCGAGATCTGCATGGGCGAGTCCTTCAGGTACCAGAAAAGCAACATAGCAACAGACATTTAGGTGAAGAGAATATGATCTTCCCAACGTCCTCCGGATCCATCTCCTGTTCTTCGTTTTTGCCCTAAGTTTGTGTATAGAACTGAGTTATCTTTTAAGGGGCTTGTCCTCTTATTTGCCATTTTCACACAAACTAATACCAATGCTACGATTGGAGAGATTCCTTTGAACAAAAGAAGAGTAAGAGAAAAGATCGATGTATTGCAAGCTCAACTCGCTAACTCCTCGTCTCTTTCGATTTACTACAAGCTACCACCATCAACCCGAGACACAAGTTGACAAGGAACTAAGTATTACATGTTGAATGGAATTGAAGTAATTTTTTTTTTTTTTGGTAACTGAGGACTCCACCACGGGCCCCTCGTGCCCGGACGGCACTAAAGGACCGGGCCCCTATACCTCGGGGGAGACTAGCACAGGACCCCATCACTATGGCCCCCCACTTAAGACGCTAGCACCTGGAGATTCGAACTTGCGACCTTGGCGATGAGGAGCAAGCCCTAAACCATCACAGCTGCCTACCGGTGGGTGAATTGAAGTAATTTTACACTCTATGGTGTACAATATTGCAAGCGATGAAGCCAAATTTTCTTTTCAAATTATTCTATAGATATAGAGGAAATTTTTTTTCTGAAAATATATCACATCACATCATGCATGATAGAGTTAATTTTGTGGAACTATAGATATAATTATTTTCTCATTTTTGTAGAGTTAATTTTAGTACTTAGTACTTTGGATATTATTAGTAAGTTGATCTAGTATTCATGGCTATGTTGATATCTAAAAATAAAATTGATTTTCCTCTGTACTTTCACTTTTTTCTTGAAAGTGCTCTTAAGTTTTTGTTTGGAAAAGAAATGACTCCATTCATTAAAATTTAATGCATTTCATGTGCAAAAGTCACTGTTAGGTATATTTTACTGCTTATTACTTTAGATATTTTGACTAAATAGATGGAATATCTATAACTAAAAATCATGTATTAAAAATCGTGGGAAATCCGTTATGAGACAACAACATAAGCTCGAAATCAACCAAAAAGTCAAATAATAACGTTGCAGCTGTTCTAGACAAAAGTCAAAAATTTACGTTGGGTTTGCTTTAGTCAGTCGGTATTGACTGTGACACAACCTATGTAAAAGCAAGTTATGAAACCCATGAATCAATGACTATCTTTTTTTAAAAAACTTAATGAAATAGAGCCGCTTTGAGTTTCCCACAAAATATCCTTTCACTATTTTCTCGAAAATATTTTTTAAGTTTTCATTCATTAAAATTTATTGCATTTACTGTGCAAAAGTCACTTTTAGGTATATTACTGCTTCTTACTTTAGATATCTTGACTAAGTAGATGTAGTATCTTTAACTATATCAATATTTCGAAAAAGTACTTCTTTTTCTTTTAAAAACATTTTCTCATTCTTATAGGTCAATCTTACTAACCTACTGTCAAGAGATTTTTCTCTAAACCTTCACTTTTCTTTGAAAAGCTCTAACCTTTTCCCTTCGGAACAAAAACAACTCCCCATTCATTGAAATTCAATACTTTCGATGAGCAAAAGTCGCTTTTAGTTTAATATATTAGATTAGATTAGATCAGATAGATGTTGTCCATATGAGTGTGTGTAAATACCCACAAACACAATCATGCTTCATACATATATTGGCCGTGTCTTTTTAAAATAAGATTTCTTTATAGTATGGTCCAATCTCTTTTAACGCAAAAGGTGTCCAAGCAATATCAAGAAACATAGGAAATTGGTATGATACATGACGACCAGATGACCTAGGCTTTGCATCATCATTTTCATAGGTGTGGGGGAAAGATGTGCCATCATTCAGAAAGCCCTCATGGCATGGTGCTTTTATCGTGCTCTAGTGGTGTACAACCTTATCTCTGGCATTCCTGGCCAAAGTAAGATCATTAACATTAGAAAATAACGTTGAGATCTTGTGGTTTGCGGCAACATCATTAGGTTGGATGGCCCTCCTCAGTCTCTACCGAACCGATTGCAATTACCGGCTGCCGTATAGGAAAAAAAAAGCAATGGCTAGTTCAAACATTGTGTCGGCAATTACCCAGTGCATATGGGCAAAGGAAGATCTATAATTCTATCTACTGCTTCGATCTTACCTATACAATTTTTGGTGAATGTGCCGTGAAACTCAAATGTGTGTTCACACCAAAAAAAAAAAAAAAAAAAAAAAAGGGATCTAAAACTCCATCTTCACATTGAGATCTTCCTCTCTGCTAAGTGAACGCACGTTCCAGGAAAAAAAGGGCTAAGTGCTGCAACTTTACACTAGATGGACGCTTTCTCTTGTCAAGGCGATGAATCCATCGGCCATCTTGGCATACCGGAGAACATGGCACGTTCAGAAGCTGGGGCCAACGAATTGCACTTATTAACATTGTCAGAGCTTCGTCAATCATTGCCGAATAAACAATTCGGGCCATTACAACGATTTGCAGACGAACAGACTTTTCGAGGACGTCCGAATTTCTGGTGTGCACCACATGGGAATCGATGATAATTTAGACGCCATTGTTGTTCCTAAAGCTTAAGTCAGAAGTTAGAGATGCTTTAGATATGAGATCATGGATTTTTCGACGTAGGACTCCGTTGGACTTATTCATATAAGAAAACCTTTGCAGTGACTTCTAATCTTATCTTTCTTCAAACTTTGCAGCACATGCACTTTGATTCTTTATAAGAGAAGATATATAAAATTCATCCAAAAATTTTTCTAGTTCTAGTAAATTTTTAGTGAACTGTGAAAGAGTAACTTCTTACTATTTGGAAGTTGCGACAAATGAAGCCTAAAACAATGCCAGTCAAAATCAATGTTAAATAGACATCATGGACCCATTTCACCTCAATTCTTAGTGGATATAGTCATTTGACTCATCAAAACGCATGTGAAGAGCCCGAATCGTGACGCACTCTCTTGTTGGTGTTTTGCCAATCGCGCTAAGTATTGTAATAATTATCTTATTGACGTTGTTGTGTTTGTATACCGTGTTTGGAAACCGGCTTATTTCAGCTAAGCAACTAAGAGGAAAACAAACAAAAATCCAAACATAAATGCATAAGCAGTTTTATGTTTGCTTTACATTTTCGGAAAGTGATGCATGCATTATGCCCAAACACAGATGCATATATACGAACATAATCTCATGCATTTTTGAATGTTTGCTTTGTTGGAAATTTCCTATAATATGGGCTTACATTAATTAATTAATTTTCTATTTTAAATAATCGGGTTAATGGATATTCCAATATTTGTTAAATCTTTATTATTGAATTGAGTTTTGGTATCTATTAATAACAGGCCTAGGTGAGCAGCAAAGCGTATGCAATTATGTTTAACTGAAGCACGTAATGGAATGGGCCCAATTGACACACTATTGATTAGGGTTTGCTAGGTCTCATTTCTAACCTATTAAAAGTAGGTTATGTCTATTATTTACTTAGCTGTTATATTGTAATAGGTCATAGAAAGGAAGATCTGGCATTCGAATAGATTTCTGATTAAACAAACTTATATATTTTTCTTCAAGTGAAGTAATGGCTCAAATAGGTACGTTTTAATTCCGCTGTGCTTATTAACTTTGGTGTTTTACAGTCATATATAGATCTGATTGTTCTTGGTTAATTCGTTGGTTTTGTGGATAATTTTCTACATGCTTTGCATTTTCGGAAAATGATGGGCGTAGTACACATTGACTACGCATCTGAAAGCTATGCAAGCTGTACGTGTGCCTCTCTCTACCCATCGCTCTCCTTTGATACCCTTTTTCTTTTTTTCAAAAGAACGCGAGAGGCCACTGGGATACTCTGCGATCTACGGACGCACATCCTTTTCCTTTGCTTTGTTGTTTTTAAAAAAAAAAAAAAATTGGGAAAGAAGCACGAGCTCGTAATTAACAGGAAAATGGTCTGCAAAACCCCGTAAGGTTTGGTAGAATCTTTCTGGATGTAGCTATTAACTAAACCTGAAACGGTTTGTCCTTTCCCCGATAGATGGCTGTTCCTGTCGCATGGCATGTGATCAAGAAGGTGACCATTTGCTTTGAAAATCATATATTCACAGAGTCACATCTAATCTAAGAACTCTCCCCCAAACAGAAAAGTTATCTAAGAGGCTTATTATATATACGTACGCGCACACAGTTTCTTCAAGAAAGTAGTTTCCCAGGTTAAAATAAGCAGATGAATATACTGTACTCTGCAAATGTAGAACCAAATGCTGAACTTTAGGGGTGAAATGTGTCGAGAATGTAAGATCCCATGATTAATAGCTTGACTTTTCGAAAGGTCTAAGTCATGTCAGAATGGGTTGACGGGAGTTTACTCATGCTGTCCAACCATATAATTTGATCCGGAACGTTTTAAAGAACAGGTTGAGATAACCATTTCGTGATCGGTTACGAGACATGGGTCAGAAATCCAGCTTGCTTTAGGTGGTTTTCAACTTAAAATAGAACGCAAGGGTCAACCTTCCGGTGCTGTCTTTCTGTCTATACATGTGATCCATGTAATGTTTGCTACAAGAGAGATTGGACCTTCCGGCACTGTATTTCTGTCAATACATGTGATCCATGTAATGTTTGCTGCAAGAGGGATTGGATTAGGTTTGTTTCTCAGTTTGACTGCAGATTTTCTTCTCCAGTCAATTCAAGGGAAAGACTCCCCAACCATGTGAGTTTTGCTGCAACTATGACTTATAGATTTGAGTGCTAATTTTCGCGAGAGAGAAATATGGATTCGCGAGCTCATCGTCCAATGTACATGACAGTGAACCTAGCAATTTGTCTTGGCTGCTCCTTTTTTATTTCTGTGTGCCTAACCAGGAACGGTTTTATCTATGCATACAGCTAGAGGAAAGATGAATATTTTACTACGTGCAACACGGGGCACAAGGGCAGGAAATTGGGGGGGAGGGGGGTCCAGTTTCTCGAGAAAAACCAGGGTTTACGGCCAATCCTAACGCGGGGTTTTTATCCTCCCTAAAGGTTGACCGGATTTAGGCCTAGCTCGTGGGAACGCTCGAGAGAGAAACGAAGGTCAATGCAGGGAGTGGAGGCGTGGCGTACAAGTGGCAGTGATCAAGAGAGACCGATAGAGATGAACAGAGAGAGAGAGAGAGAGAGCGAGAGAGAGGGACTAGATACAGAGATTCAACACGGTTTGAAGATCTAACTGAGCAGTGGGAGAGGACTCTGATTGTTCATATTTTATATTTATTTACTCATTTGTTTATGTGTGTATTTTAAGGATGGAAGTGCAGAACGGCAGGGAGTAGGTTCACAGCTATTGCAAGCCAGGGTGTCTCGCTTGCCCCACTACTGTTGTGCACATTGCGCAAATTGCAACATCAAGCCCCACCATTCTCGCCTCGACTTTCCACACGTTCTCGTTTCCTTATTTTTATATTTTCCTGAACTTTTTAGCTATTGCTTTCAGGCTCTGCTGGCTAGTTGCTATCACACAGAACGCTCACAAGAAATCACGCAATGAGAAACTCCATGAGCTCTTATTTACTTGGGATCACGGTGATGATCCGGGAAAGAGAAGTGGCAAAATGCGCATCGCTCGCATTAAGTACATGGTTCGCGATACCTTTAGATTAGATGAGACAAAGTTGATGGATCGTTGCTGAGAATAAGGTGATGTCGTTTGTCTTATCGCAAGACATGGGAGTTAGTAAAGTAAGGACGTAGGAATGAGACAAAATGACCATTTGGGGTGGCGTGCGTGGAGCTTCCCTGCCGCTCGAAAGCTTGCACACGTCCCAACCCAACTTCTTCTCGCCAGTATTTCAGATTTCCCTCTTGAAATCTGCAAGTCGAATTGCCTTTTTGAATGGAATTAGAAGCTTAAAGGAGTGTCATCTCATGTAGACAAAGTTGTTGAAGAGAGTGCGAGGAGTGTGAATGGAGTCAATGTGAATGGAGGGAAAAAAGGGATAGTCATCATTATATAGGTTGTACTGCAGTCAATACATGGGAAAATGCTTTTGAAAATGAATCGACTGTTTACCTAGAAAAAAGACTTGCGTACCACATACGACTAGGAAAAAAACAAAACAAAACAGATTGAATGATCACATAATCAATGTGTAGACTAAATGCTGCCACATGTCCCTAGGAAAAAAGAGAATTTATGTATTGCTGAGTGTGATAGCCTAGCGGTAAAGATATCATGTTGACTTTCCCGAGGTCATAAGTTCGAATCTTATTGTGAGCAAACGTTTGGTATGCGACCTTTATATGTACTCAAAGAAACAGTTATGCCGGTTACTCATCTCTTATCATTTTAGATATTCAAAAAGAAAGAGAATTGAGTCGACTTTGCAATCTTAGCACCAAACTCTCAATTCTTAGACATTAAACTTTAATGGGAGTCGGTCAATTGCTTGGTGAACTGGAACGACTAACAAGCATTCGCCAAGTGTGAAGCAAACGTTTCCAGATTCAAATGCATAAGTTGGATGCAATGCATGTCGCACGGATAATATTATCAGTTGGGAGCGCACGTCACTGAGCATTTACTAGCGTATCATCCCAACAGGCCAAGAAATCGTAGCTCGATCCCGTTAGATCGGAGTAAATGGGCTGGTCGTGACTCGGTACATCGCCTGACCTTTCCCATGATCTCCCTGCCTCATAGGTAGAAAAAGCAAACGTACGCGAAGCATTCAAGAGCGACCCATCATCACTGCTCTCCTGCTGCCGTTTCAATGCTCTGTTGTTCCCCCTCGAGCTCGACGATCGGGATCGCCGAACATTCAATCCGTCCCCGTCCGTAGGCACCGCGTGCGATGATTGCGCATGGACCGTCGGTGCGTTCGTTCCCTCTCTTTTCTTTTTCCCAAGGTCCATCGCGCATCATTGCTTTTCGATGCGCACATGCTAGCCTGGGATGGAACGGAAGGGGAGGACCGAAGGTGGCGTGGTTTCAAAGGTGGGGCGGTAGGTTTCGCTCGCCATGTCGTTGAATTTAGCCGGGGGTGTTTACAAATTTACATGCCATGTGGTGCGCGGAGAACTCGAGGAATGCCCGATTGGCTAAAAGCAGATCCAACGTAAATGTTTGACGTCTGTCTAGACTGGATGCAACGTTATTATTTGACTCCTGGGTTTGCTTTCGAGCTTATGATGTTGTCTCATAACGGAACTCCCCTCGATTTTTTTAAAGATAAAGGTGTCGGTTGCGCTGTTTTCGTGAGGTTTTATTTCCGGAAATGCCAGCAAAAACGGTTCATTTTGAAAAGGAGTGCCCCTGGCCTCCTTTTCATCAACCCCAACTTTTTTTTCCCTATTACTAGTTTTCAAATTATATTTTTTAACACAATTTTCTTTTTTTTTTTTGTACCCTATGATACATAAATTTGCATGATTTATGAATACATCCAATCATTGTTATTTCTTTGCTATTAGTCATTTAATGGTACGCATATGTAATGGTATTTCACTATTTATGTAAGCTTTAAGAGCATAAGTAAAGTAACAAATTTATGGGAACAATGGATTTGTCTTTCGATATTTATGTTGTAACTTAGAGATTGAACGAAATCATGTCGTCTTTAATTTTTTTTTTTAAATGATTATGTGAAAACTCTTCTCTCTTATCGTTGACCTTAAAAGTAATGATAAGGTAGATATTTTCAACTTGATATCATACAAAGGCAGTACCCGCCTTAAACAAAGATGGATTATAAAAAGTGAGACGGTGAATTAGCAAGAGGCAGTTCCTTTGGTCGGCATTTAAAATAAGAAAAATGAGAGATTTTGGGACCACAAAATTATAGGTGAGTGGAAAAATGACATTTTTACTGAAAAAATCAAGTATGAATTTGTAGTATTGAAAACATAATAAGTGTTGGAGCGTTGAAAATCGAAGTAAAATTTTGCTTGATAATAGTAAAAAATCAAAAGTAAAATGCTATTCGTCTGTTGCCACACATAAAATGGTGGATATCATTGATAGGTTTTAGCTATATAGTTATCATTTAGCAACATTCCTAACATTTATTGAATATTTTCCATTAACTAAAAATCCGAAATCTCGTCCTCACTTTACATCTAGTAAATTTTTGGAGAAGTCACTCAAAAAAAAAAAGAAAAAAAAAGAGGACCCTTTCATTATTGCTTGAGGGTGTGTAAAGGAATCGGAAACTGCTTGGATCGGATCGAATTGGATCGAAACTGACAGTTCCCAAGAAAACTTATCCGAATTTGAATTCCAATTTAGTGCAACTGGTGGGTAGCAGTCTAATTTCTAGTTCCAAATATGGAATCACCTACCTGCCCACCATGACTAGACTAGTAATATGCACACGTATTTAATTTTTAAGAAAAATTTCCAACAAAAAAATTAAGAATATTGAAAATCCTAAAATCCATAATATGAAGCTCAACACTTGTTGACTAAGTGCTCGTCCCATCTCACTTCACCTCATTCGAGTCGTCTCTCTATCTCTTATTCACGGTCTCAACTCTCAACTTTCAATGTAAGCCTAATCTTTTTATTGATCTTGCAATTAAGAATAGGGAAGTTCTTTGCCTTGCTAGAAAAATGTTACACTAAGTACGTGAGAGAAAATATTAGGTGCCCAAGTGATAGACATACCACCTTCATACTAGTACATTCAACAGCCGACAAGTATTGTTTTTGGGGGCTGTCTATCAGAAACCTTGCATCCTTTCTCTTCAATTAATGTTTTTACTCATTCTTTTCTTCTTTTTCTTTTTTCCTTTTTCTTCTTCTTCCTCCTCCTCTCACTTCGCTAGGACGACGAACTCAACTTAGAGACTCTAGTGAATCGCCTTCCACCACGACATCACCGTCATCTCAGCCCACCACCTCATTGCCATCTCAATCCTTCGTCGTCGTGCTCAAGCTTAGTTGGCAAACTTGAGCCTCAAAGTTGGATCTAAGCTAAAATGAGCCCTAGATTTGTGATCTAGAGCTTAGGTTGACCTCGAATTTGTTGATTCAAGGCGAAGGCGTAAGCAATGGACAAGGTGAAGGTGAAGCTGTAGGCAGAGGCGGCAGCATGATTTGCTGATGTGGAGGAGGGCCTTGAGCTGTTGGCCGATGCGGGCATCTACGCAAAGGGTGCAAGAGGAGTTGGATAGGGGGTGGCGGCGCTAGAGGTTGGAGAAGAAGCGGGTGGAGAGGTAAGGGACAAGGCGGTGTACCGAAGGTGGCGGGGTCTGTGAAAGCCTCAAGACATTAGAAAAACAAGAGTAACCTTTGTTCCTTGTTAGAGAAGGCAGAAGATAGAGGAGAGAAAGTGTTGATTAATTGAAGAGAGAGAGGGCGCGATGTAAAGGTCTCTGATAGGTGTACCCACAAAAATAACACGTGTTGACCGTTGAATGGACTAGTACAAAGCTAAAGTGTCTATCACTTGGGCACATAATAATTTCTTAGAGCATGAAACTTGGTGGGACCATTTTTATGGACTCATCCGAAATTTGGACCAAATAGACGGTTCGGTTCGCAAGTGGATTCATGAAACAATGGACAATTCCCAATTCTAATTTTTCGAAACCAATCCTTAGTGAGTGGTTCCCGATTCCAAGGTGGGAACCACCCATCCGAATTGTGCTCACCCCTAATTGCTCATGTTCAATTTTGTTGCCAATGTTTAATTAGAAAACAAATTCGATCCCCAAACTAATCTTTGGTCCCAATTTTAAAGCCGAATCTCATATATGTTTCCGTCTAAATGCAAGTAGAAAATTTAGATTAAATGATAAAGATTACATATGGTCAATGTGTCATGACTAGCGAAACTCATGACCTAATAGCTGTTCTCCCTAAATGGTCACCGCTTTGAGTGCCGTTCTCGGAGGATACGAGCCAAGGCTGGGTGGTCACAACTCCAATTCCAGGCTGTCAATTCTATATCGCGGCGCCCCCAAATCGATCTCCCAACTCATTTGACGATTTCAGCTGGTATTTCGATGGAAAATGCGGAATTTTCCTTCAAATCGTGATTGGAAATTGTGGTTGGAAATTAATGCGGGGACCGGATCGGTCCAGACATAAAAGCACGGGGAACTCAAAAGTCGAACGTGGGCACTGGCACTTGGACCATCTTTCTTTTTTGAATTCCTCATCCATTTATAATTTCGTCACTCCATGAACTTCTGTTCCCGTTATATGCCAATAATCCATCGGTCATTGACCGGAGATCGGAAGAGAAAATTTTCACGGTCAAGAATTCCACGTGATTCGCCAGATTTCCCTTTCTCGGTCATAGTAATTCGCCAAAATTTGCCGCGGCAGTTTCCTGCGTAAATTGCCGAAATTGCCACCGTCACGAGCTCGTCACTGTCGCGGCATGAGGAGGGAGGGGAAGTGGTGTGCGGCCACGCTTGTGTCGAGAGAGACATTCTTAACAAACGCACGCTGGGAACAATGAATGGATGGATCACGAAAAGGCTCTGACCCTCCCCCAGCAACATAAATATATAATTTTTTTTTGTCGGAGAAAAAAACGTACCAGTCGACGAACCTTTAATTTACGTGGGAGTGATGATTTATTTTGAATTACGAAAAATCAAATAAAAATATTTGAGACTCATAATGAATTGTTCAAAGACTGTTATACTAACGAGGCCAAGAAAATAGATTAAATAGGAGGAAATAAAAAAATAAAATAATAAATAGCAATTGACAAGGAATATGGAGAAATTTGGGACGGTTTAAAACCATGATGGGGGTCGAGTTAGCTGGCGCGTCAAAATCCGTGGCGAGGGCGACGGGCCAGCCAATGGGAGGTCGCCACCTCAGCAAAACGCGGCTTCAGGAAAGGCACGGGTCTGTCGAGTTCGATTCTGACTGCAGTCCAGCAGCCCCACTTCAATGCGCTCTCTCTCTTATTTTTTTTTTTTCGTCCTTTTATTATTTCTTAATTTTTGTGGAAATTGTGTTTTTTTTGCGCGATCTTCGGCTGCTCTCGACACACGGTTTTCATTCTCAACGAGCATCTCGAAGGCAGCACGCCTCAAAATGGACCTCGTCCTCTTCTTTTTTCTTTTTTTTTTTAGAGTTTTGTAACATTAGCGGGGAAATTTCCGACTTTCGAACTTAGCGATTTTTGGTAATGCCGTGTGCTGTCGATGTTCAGCCATTTTCGAACTTGGTTAATTTTGAAAGCCATGAGTGGTAAAGTTCCTTTCATTTCTCTTTGGGATCAAGAGCCTCTTCCAATGATGGGAATGGACGTGTAAATATTAATCCGTCCACTGGTCCCATCCCTTAATAATATTTCTCCACTTTAATAGTACACACGGTGTGTGGAAAATTCTTAACACGCCAATGACTAAGAACACCAGGCTTTTGACCAATATCAAGTATCCCCGACATAAAAAAGTGATTACCAGCTCGCTCAGTATATCAATTTCGTGAGTCGGGCATAAGTTAGAATTTTATTTTGAAGCCCATTTACAAGAAATAATTTAAAAAAATGCCGTCCTTTAAAATTCGCAAATTCACGTTCCCCGAATTTTTGAGATAATCAAAGGGTGCAATTTTCGATGGGGACTTGGACCCTACTTACTAGCGGGGATGGTTTCCTTCTTTTCAAGAACACCAGTCGGTGGGTGTTTAACCATACCGGCTCCACTTAATTGATATATATATATATATTCCAGTAAACGGAGAAAATATTCAGTTGGCAACCGCCACGTCAGATGTGATGTGCGCTTATTTATTTTTAACTAATTATAAATTGACACATAATCGATGACATGAAAAAAAAAAGAAATTAATAAAAAAAATCTCTAAATCCAACAGGACTTCTCTCCTTCCTCCCTCTACCGTCTGCAGCCACCACGAGCTCAACCTCCGCGTCTCCTTCCGCCATTGCCACCGCCGGAGTCGCCGGCGTCGCATCTCTCCAACTTGGTCGTCTCCTCCGCTCGGTTCCTCAGTTCCAATTCTGGCAGAGAATCCATGGCTAGAGATGGTCTCTCCTTTCACCACTCAACACGAAATCCATGGACTGAAAGAAAGCGTGCGGGTTTTTGCGTCACGAGACGACTAAAATAGAAAACGGTCGTGTAGAAACAGCTCCATTTGCGCCAGATCTAGAGCCTTGGGCGCGAGCGACAATAGCTCGCTCACACACGACGACGACGACGACGAGGAGACGCGAAGGTCGATGATCTGGAACTGTCGTCGCTCCTGGCCAAGGCTCGAGATCCGGAAGTTCGGCTAGATTTGGAGTCTTGGCCGCGAGACTGAGAGGCCATGGCTCCAGATCCGGAAGTTCGACTAGATTTGGAGTCTTGACTGCGAGGCTGAGAGGTGGACGCGGAGGTCGGCGCTCAGATCCGTGGACGAGAGGCCGTCCATGGCCGACCGCTGCTCTGCATCTCCATCTCTGTGGACAAGCGCTCGCAGCCAAGGCTTAGCCGTTGGGACGACGGAGAGGGGGCGGACGGGGAGGTCGGCTTGGACTCGACGATCGATCGTCACTCAACACTGCTCAACGGCTTTGAGCTCGAAACTTGGCTCGTCCATGGCTGCCGGCGATGAGTTCAACGGCTTTGCCGCTTATCCATAGCCAAGCCCGGGTGCAGGCGGAGGTTGAAGATGAAGAGTCAAAGAGAGGAAAAATAATTTTTCAATCTCCACGTCAGCGTCCATGTGTCAAGATCTAATTGGATTTCAGCAAATAAGCGCGTGCCACGTGACGCGACGGTCGCATGCCACTGTATAATTTCTTCCACTAAACGCCCCTCTAAAAAAACAAAAACCTCTCTTCCTTTATTTCTTTTTTCCCGAATTATTAGTCTACCTTTCGTTATTTAAGGTACTCTGCCTCCAACACTTGTGATCATCGGCGCTCGCAAACGACACGATCCACTCTGATTCCACGAGAGTTTTCGACGTTTCACATTCCCTGCATTCTTCACCAAAAAACCTCATCCATTTCCATCTTCCCCCCCCTCTTCCCTCTGCCTCCGTTCTGAAGAATAGCTATGTAGATTCTGGCTTCTTATGGAGAGAAAGACAGAGAGGAATAAAATGTCTAACTCTCTCACGAAGGAAACGCAGGTCCAAATCAATTTCACCGACCCTCTCTGCCGCCTCCTCCTAATCTTCTCTGTAAGTGACGCTGCCTCTCTTATCCGCGATTGCATTCTCTCTCTGCCCACCGATCTGACCGCCCTCCTCTTTCTTGGGTCAATGCAGCTGTGTCTGGCCGGGGCCGGCGCCGGCCCAGCCCCCGCCGGCCCCTTCACCCCGCGGGCGTCCCTCCTCCGGTACTGGGACCAGCACATCGCCAACTCCCTCCCTAAGCCCGCGTTCCTCCTCTCCAAGGCCTCCCCGCTCGGCGCCGTCGACGCCGCCGCCTTCGCCAAGCTCGCCGCCCGGGGCGCCCTCCCCGACCACCTCCCGGCCTTCTGCGCCGCCGCGGGCCTCCTCTGCTTCCCGGACCTCGCCCCCAGCCTCGAGAAGCACCCGGCCGACTCCGACTTCGCGTCCTACGGCAACAAGAACTTCACCAACTACGGCACCGACCGGCTCGGCGGGGTCGACTCGTTCAAGAACTACTCCGACGGGCTGAACGTCCCCGTCGACACGTTCCGGCGGTACAGCCGCGACTCTTCCGGCCACGATGACCGGTTCGCGAACTACGGCTCCGACGGCAATGTGGTCGACCAGAGCTTCAACAGCTACGCCGGCGGGGCCGCCGGAGGGACGGGCGAGTTCAAGAACTACAACCCGGGCGTCAACGTGCCCAACCTCAACTTCAACAATTACGGCTCCGGAGCCACCGGCCGGCCCCAGACCTTCGCCGCCTACACCGACGAGACCAACGCCGGCGCCGAGAGCTTCAGCAGCTACGGCAAGAGCGGGGACGGGTCTCCGAACAAGTTCACCGAGTACGCCGCCGACTCCAACGTCATCAACTCGGGGTTCAACGGCTACAGCCAGGACGGCAACGGCGCGAACGACACCTTCACGAACTACGGCAAGGACGGGAACGTCCCGGAGAACAACTTCAGGAACTACGGCGACGGCGGGAACGGGATCAGCGACGGCTTCGCGAATTACAGGGACCAGTCGAATGTGGGCGACGATTCGTTCCAGTCGTACGCGAAGAACTCGAACTCGGCGAAAGTCAATTTCGCCAATTACGGTAAGTCCTTCAACGTAGGCACTGACAAATTCACAGGGTATGGCCAGGGCGCGAAGGGGCAGAAGATCGGGTTCAAGAGCTACGGCGTCAACAACACCTTCAAGGAATACAGCAAGAGCGGCGTCACCTTCGCGCTGTACGCGAACGCCACAGGCGTGGCGGCGGCGATGGCGGTCAGTGGCGGAGCCGTGAATAGGTGGGTGGAGCCGGGTAAGTTCTTTAGAGAATCGATGCTGAAGAAGGGGACGGTGATGCCGATGCCGGACATTAGGGATAAAATGCCCAAAAGGTCGTTTTTGCCCCGCACGATCCTGTCCAAATTACCTATGGCGACCTCCAAGCTACCGGAGCTGAAGCGGATCTTCCACGCCGGAGATAACTCGTCGATGGAAGCGATGATGGCGAACGCGCTGGCGGAGTGCGAGCGGGCGCCCAGCGCTGGGGAGACCAAGCGGTGCGTCGGGTCCATCGAGGACATGATCGACTTCGCCACGTCGATCCTGGGCCGCGACGTCGAGGCCCGGTCCACGGAGAGCACGGCCGGGTCGAAACAGGAGGTCATAGTCGGGACGGTCAAGGGGATCAACGGTGGGAAGGTGACCAAGTCGGTGTCGTGCCACCAGAGCCTCTTCCCTTACCTCCTCTACTATTGCCATTCGGTCCCCAAGGTCCGGGTCTACGAGGCGGACCTGCTCGACCCCAAGACCAAGGTCAAGATCAACCACGGCGTGGCCATTTGCCACATCGACACGTCGGCGTGGAGCGCCACACATGGAGCGTTCCTAGCCCTGGGGTCGCGACCGGGCCAGATCGAGGTCTGCCATTGGATATTCGAGAATGACTTGACCTGGACGATCGCAGATTGAAGATTTTCAAATCTTTCAAGCCAACCGGAGGAGGGGGGCGGGCGATTGTGGGGTTTGGCTTTCATAATTTGGGTCCGGAGCATAGGGTTATGGAAAAAATCAAGTACCATGAGCCCTCAAGTAATTTTTATGGCGAAATAATTAACTAAATTACTACTCTTACAGGCATTAATTCTAAAATTAAAATTGTGGCTTCTTTTTCTTTCCATCCATTTTGATGATTCTTTTTCTTTCCTATCTTCTTGTGGGTTCCTCAATGATTGGAGGAGGAGGGGCTGAATGATATATGAGCAGACAAGATTTTGAACTTTTCCGAGCCTGTGAATGCCCTCTCAGCCTCTTGCTCTCGATCATTCCCTTACCATTCCGTGAAATGTCCCCCTCTTGCTTTTGGCTGAGAATGCATGCCACGAAGGCTGGTTCCGCTAGAGAACAAAAGGAAGGCAGGCAGGAGAGGAGAGGATCAGATGCAAATTGTTTTCAAGCAGCAGCAGCAGCAAAGAGAGAGAGAGAGAGAGAGAGAGAGAGAGAGAGAGAGAGAGAGATGAGATGAGAGTGGCCAATCAAGGAAGATGTACAAAGAACTTGTGGCTGAAAGATGGGGGGCTAGTCCAGGATAGAGCAAGCCAAGGCTCCTTTCGCGCTGGCGCTGTAATATTGTAATGCTAGGAAAAGAGTCACGAGACTTTTGTTGTTTGGAGCAGCCGATTTGCCCTCTTTTGTTTTCATGTGTGCGAAGAAAACATGTGAATTCTCTCTCTCTCTCTCTCTCTCTCTCTGTGTTTTTTTTTTTAAGGCCTACGTTTGAGTTCAGTTCAATTTCATCCTTCATTTTTCGAGATGGATGGTGGCATCGCGTTCGGATTCGAAAGTAAAAAAATATATGAAGTGAGGTGGTGAAACTTTGCTTTATTCTTACCCCCATGCTTTTGAGACAATGAAAAGGAGAGAAAGGTGAAAAAAGAGGAGGAAGGGAGGACTCTGCTTGCAGCGGCTTTGACCGCAGGGCCACAATGGAAAGAAAAGTCGAAGAAGGAGATGCAAAATGTCTGAGATCTTGCTTTGCTTTTTCAGGAGCAAACATATATTCCACAAACGTCAGCGAGGGAGAAGGGAGAGAAGAATAAAGCCTCGGTAATTCTTCAAGCAAATGTCTACTTTTTTGTTTAGGATCCTCACACATCACCCCAGTAATTATGGGTCGAGGTATCGGGAAATTCCCCGATTAGAAAGTCGGAAGATCCGTACCCATGCCCCCACCAATCGCGTGCAGACCAATTTAGATCATGATTACCTACACAGGTCCGGACTCGATCAGTTCACGAGGTTTTGCAGTGTAATTGTGCCGGTGTAGTTGGGCTATTAAATAGGAAAAGCTTCCCCTAAATTTTGAAAAAATTCCAAATAATGACTCGGAATGAATCTATTATTTTAAATAATGATCTAAAGTGAATTTTATTTCAAATAAAGACCTGAAGTGGATCAATTATTTCAAATAAGAATCCAAAATGATCAAGTTAATATCTATTAAGGACCTTAGTTTGTACCACCCCATGTGGTGGCGACGTTGGTTTGGGCTTTGTCCTCCTCACGACAGGGACAAGTTCGAATCCCAGCGTCGTCATTTGTGGACTTACTTGTGGTGTCAGGGTGGTGGTTCCCTAGGTGTCACCCCAGGGTTTACTCGCTGGCTGCCGGCTGTACGGGGTTCCCTAGGTCACCAAAAAAAAAAAAAATGACCTTAGTTCGCCGGCAGACATTTTATGGCGATTAAAATAGGGCCAATATTGTTGCGGCTCGATTCTCGTTGCTCGAACAGCGGATAATTTAAAAAAAAGGATCTTAGTTCGCTGACAGACATTTTCTGGCGATTAAAATAGGGCTAATATTGTCGCGGCTCGATTCTCGTTGCTTGAATAGCGGATAATTTGGGTCTCCGCAAACAAAGAAAGAAGCATCTGGTTTTTTCTTGTTTTTTAATTCATGTCTCAATCGGCAGAGAATTTGGGTCTTTGACTTTACAGAGGATGGGTACAAGGAATTGGGAGAACTTTGGTCTTTGACTTTGCAGACGATGGGTACAAGGAACGGGGAGACCATAGAAAACCTAGGGTTTTTTTTTGTTTATGTTTTAGGATTTGTTAATTTTCCCCATATTGTTTTTGGACAAAATTGCCCAAACTCCGTTCGTCAGAATTGTCACATGCTTGATAGCCGGCGAATATTTTGCTAACCAGCAAGCTTAGGTCCTTATTTGAAATTGATTTAACTACTTCAGATTCTTATTTGAGACAATTGGTCTATTTTAAGTCTTTATCTAACACAAAGTTCATTTCAGGTCTTTATTTAAGAAAATTGATCCACTTCGAGTCCTTATTTGAAATTCTCCCCCAAAATTTTTACACGACAACCTTTGATTGATGCAATCACCTCCTTTTCTTCCTCTTGGGGTTTGGTCAACCTTTTCCTAGAAGCAGGTGAGCAGCAATTTCTCTCCCCCTCGAGGGGCATCCCTATGTGGTGCCAAGTGCTAATGGGGTCCAACTTGGATCAAAAGCATAATAAACACACACAACAACAAATTAATGCGCAATTATGCCCCCTCTGATCCTCATCCGGTTCTGCACTGCACTGTGCTTTGCCTGTCACGATTCTTCATGTGATCGATTCGTTCTTATTTATAATCTTCGATACTTTCCAAGAATTTGGTAGGGGGTCAATTCGCGCATTCCTCTCGGTTCCGACGCTCGTTCTTCGTTCGTTAAAAAATTCAGTGGGTGTAGGCATGAACCGAATCCCAGAATCTTTTAGGTTATGTGTGATAGAGATAGAAATTTGGAAAGGAAGGGGAAGGGAATCCCAAGACACAACCGCACGTCGAGAGGATATCTTCCTCGACGGATAATGGAAAACTAATCTATTTATGAAACTCGTTTGTCATAGATTGGAAACGACAAACTTAGATTGAAGGAAAATAACTTTCCCTTATCATAAAAATTTCCCCTAAATCGCACAACAGATGAAAAGTAATCATTTTCCAAAAAAATGATTTTCATAAAACATATTTTCTTTGTATCGCAAAGTTTTCAGTGAAATGAACGCACACTAAGGCTCCGTTCGTTACGCGAAAAATGAATGATTCAAAAAATATAACTTGTATACTTTATAAAAACGAATGAACGGAAAATATTTTCACTTCCATTTAATTATTTTAAGTGTTACAAATGATACAAGTGATCACTTTTAAGAAAATATTTTTTAAATAATTCATTTTTCGTGAAACAGACGTAACCCAAAAATATGATTCCAATTATCACAGGTAATTATAATTGTACATTGCTTATAGCACTAGACTTATTATGAAGAAATGAAGAACTGATAGGGATGGTCATCTCTTTTGCCCATTGAATGTTTATATAATTTGCAATAGCCAAATGGGTCCTCGTAGCCATCAAACTCTTCGGATTAGTCCCTTTCATATTTTATTTTCATAATTTCGTAACACCTTAATTGTCTCAACAAGAAATCTTAAAAGCCACCGATTCGAATCCTCCCGTTGTTTCTTGATACTAAAATACCCCGATTCATCGGCGTAGATTCTGCTTATGTACCGCTAATGAGGATCACCGCAGGTTTTACGCCAACTTGCATCTGGTGGTGCGATGGTGACAGGTTCGTTCAAAATAACCAGCAACTATTTTTATTTTGTCAAGGAGGGTGGCTGGTCGCTTTTCTTCACCCTTGTTACTACAAAGAAAAATAAATATACGAAAGTAACCACCGCCAAGTGTAATTTTGCATAATGTGATTGCCCATCCGACAATTGAAGCAAAGCAGATAGTGGAAACATTTTTTAATGATTTAAATTGTACTTTAGAAGATGAAAACATAGGAAGAGACGCACCGGCAAAAGACACGCATCCACACGGCGGCTTATTATATCATCACGGGATTTCTTTTAAGGGACAATTTAATTTTCGACGTATATTTTTTATACATAAAAGAATATCAATATATTAATAATTGCATCATTTGAACAATCATTTTAGAGCACTTAAAACAGAAACCTTGATATATCGTTTTGCGCAATGTGGTATGAATTTGAGCATGAGTAGGCCAATTTATCAGTCTTTAAATTTAAAAGGGGAAATGAGATAGAGTGCATATCTTGCAAACATTATTATTGGTATTCGTTACACAATGTCCTCCTGATGTAATTTGTAAAAAGGATTTTACCTAGAAAATAAATATTAGATATATTCATTTCCCGATGATATAATGGATAGAATCAATGAAAAAATTAATAAATTTGTTACACCTCTTTTCGCGTGTTATAAGAGTCAATGAAAAATTTGATAAATTCGTTGCACTTCTTTTCACGTGATATTGAGAGCGAGTCTTGCAATATTTTCTTGGACTAAGGTTAAATTCATTTGATTATAATGCACCAAAATAACACTAATTTATGTGTAATTTTGGACTTCTCGCAAACCAAGATTATAGTTGTGATTGGACATTGGGAAAAGAAAGTAACCAAGGTTCCGGATCTGCACATGGTAGAATCCATTTCTTTTCCCAAGGTTCCGGATCTTCACATGGTAGAATCCTCATGGAGAAGGGCATTGAAAGAGATATAAGATGCGTTTAGTAACCATTCAGTTCCTATAAATCAAGATTATAGTTGTGATTGGACATTGGGAAAAGAGAGTAACCAAGGTTTTTGGATCTGCACATGGTAGAATCATCACGGAGAAGGGCGTTGAGAGAGATATGGGGCGCGTTTAATAATTATTCTGTTCCTATGAACAATTTTTACTCACAAATGATTTATTTTATTTTATTTTATTTTGTTCTCGGGAACAATTTATAAGTTTTTGAAAGTGTTTGGTAACTATGCAAAATTTCTATTTCTGACATAGAAATGCGTTTGGTAGAATTCTTGAATTTTTTTGGCGATCAACTGGGTGAGGTTCGGCGGGCTTGCTAGAGGCTTGCCTAGCCATCAGCGAGGCCCAGCCTCCCATCGGCTGGCGAGATCGAGCCTCACCGAGGCTTGGCATCGCCGGGGGTTGACGACACTTCAACGAGGTCACCGGCCCTCGTCTGGCCGAGGCCAGTGGGAAGAAGAAGAAAAGGAAATAGAAGGAGAGGAAAGAGAACCAAAGAGGAGAAAAAAAAATTAGACTTGATTTTAGGAATTAATCCTGGTAATGAGAAGCAACTTTTTCTGTTTTTTGATTCTGTTCCAAATCTATTTATAAAAATAAAGAAAAAAATTGTTCTCGAAAACAAAAAATTCACTAAATGGATTTATGTTCTTTTGTTATTCTTGAGAATAAAAGAATAGAATCAATTACTCCTGAAAATATTACCAAATAGGATCATAGAATATACAAAAAATCATTATTTTCAATAGACGAAATTACTTTCTTGTGAAATTTTGAATTACTGATTAATAAAATTATTGACCTAATATAACCAAATGCTATAAATATATGCTAAAGAAACAAACTTCAAGATCTGACGCTCTTTGCTACAAGATTTTACAAGATGGATTAGATTCAAATTTTGAACAGAAACACTTAAGAGACAAATAGAGTTATTAATTTGCACGATTGTCCATTGATAGAATACTTATGCAATAACCAATTGAGAATATTTTGAGAAAGGAAAAAAATTGAGAAAGGAAAAAAGAGAGGACCCGATAAGAATAAGTGCCATATATTTTGTACAACTAGTACGCATCATTATTATTATTATTATTATTATTATATCCATTTATTTTACTAAAAAGCTATGCTTTTCAGTCAGACGAATCATTATTATTGGTTATGATTTGTTTTTTTTTTTTTTTTTGGTCGAATAGTGGTTATGATTAGTATAACTTTATATTATTTGTATTTTTGTTTGCGTCATTGGTGTTATTACTTCAATAATAAACATCTTATAAAAAATTTAGTTATTCCGAAAAATAAAGGGTAATGATGAGGAGTTTTGGCCTTTATACACTTTGCCAATAATCAATGTTATCACTTCTCAATTTTTTAAATGGGAGAGAGCGCAAAAGCACACAAGGTCAAGAATACAGCACACTTGAGGCCCGAATACAACCTAAGCACCCGCACTCAATTTGGTGGATTCCAATCATGTATCCAAGTAGAGAAGCAATAAAAAAATGTAAAAGGCACTCCTTTACTTTCCCATCAAAATCTAATTTTCTTTTCCGAATTTCAGAAAGTTATAAAAATATCACGTCTATGTATTGGTATTAGAGTATTGTGAAAGTATCAGAAATTTCTTTTTTCTTTTTTTAAAAACAGAGTGAGAGGTGCAAAATTTGAATTAAGAAAACAGAAGAAAATAAAAGCCTTTAGCATTATCTACTTTTTGTGGATATACATTATCCACTGTTTGAAGTTTCATTTATATGTTGCACTCCAAAGTTTCAGAAAGCTTGCCATTTTATATTCTGGAGTGCAATTAATTAGATTGTAGGATATGTTAAAAAAAGGTGGGTTTCCTTTTCTTTTTGAACCACGTGAAATTGATTCAATAGTTAAGAGGCGGATATGTGTACAAATTAGGTACACTAAATATAAATACAAAAATTTCGAATTGCTAACGGGGGCATTTGTACAGACTTTACCTTACTTATGGGGTTGGTGGGACATTTAGGGACCTAAGGTTTGCCTACGAAAATAGGTGCTTCATCATGATATATTATGTAAAAAAATTTTGAAATCTCTAAAATTATGTACTATAGGATTTTGAAATTATAGGTGCAAAATATAGGTTTTAAAATTAGATAATGCAAAGTTTAACAAAGCGTGAAATTGAGAAGGTTATTGTGATTAAGAATAGTTTTGAATGAGCGTTGATAGTTTTCACTCCTCCATCTTCCTCCTGTATAGAAAAAGAAGTAAGAGGGAATTCTTTTTTGGAGTAGGCTGCCAATATCTCACAGACTTTGTAATGGTTTTATTTTCATTTCCTCATACCGAATGTATAGTTTCTCTCTACCATATATAGCCTTGACCTCCTCTCTTCCCCAATTCCACATCCCAAACCCTAATCCAAACCCCATCATTGGCTCTTTAAACACTTCTCTAGTATGCCTTTGTGTGCCTAGCTCCGTTTGATACCTTTGTCGCCCCTCTTTTTTCGGTATTCCAGTCCACGATGAAACCCTAGCTTCGTCCCCAAGGATATCCTCTGTCCTTACTCCATATTATAGCTCGCCCACCTACCCATCCAATGTAAAGGATCATCCTTACACTAGCTTGCCTCTAGTTTCTTGCTATTGCTCTCTAAATAACTTCTTTATAGCCCTCCTACGCTCGATCTATCCTGCGTCTCCAACAGGTTTAGTGTCCCAACTTTTGCAAATCTAGGTGGAATACTCAGCGTAGGGGTTTGAACCCATAGACAAAGAAAATGGAGCTTCAAAGCATCTGGAAAATCTTTGCGAGAATTACCAAAAAAGTCCTAAACTTATTGCAGTTGTGCCAATTCAGTCCTAAACTTTTTTTTTGGCCAATTTAGTCTTAAAATTTTTACAATTGTGCCAATTTAGTCTATTTGACCAAAATTGGCTGGCCGGCGCTGATGTGGACGCCGGCCGGGGACAGCTGGCCAACGAACAATTTTTCAATATTTTTTTTTGAAATTTTTTTTCCTCCTCCTTCTTCCTCTGACCGGCCGGCGTAGGCCAGAGGCGAGGCCGTCGTCGCCAAATCTGGCGAGGCTCAGCCTTGCCATGGTTGGGCGAGGCTCGCCTTCACCAGTGGCCAGCGAGGCTGAACTCATTGGCTAGAGGAAGAAGCAGGTGGGAAAAAAAAGAAAAAAATATTAAAAAATTGTTCGCCGGCCGGCCAATTTTGGCCGAATGGACTAAATTGGCACAATTGTAAAAGCTTTAGGATTAAATTGGCAAAAAAAAAAAAGTTTAGGACTGAATTGGTACAATTGGAATAGGTTTATGACTTTTTTGGTAATTCTCTCGAAAATCTTTGTAATAGACCCGGTAAGTTGTTGCACAAAAAAGATACAACTATTTGGGATGATGAGATCCTAGAGGAAAAAAAAAAAAAATACTAGAACGTCAATATACACTTGTGGTGAAACTTTTTCAAAACCCCAAAACATCAACTTCCAAGCTTTTCAGACAGCCATGAAAAAAGCGAGAAGAAATGAGAATGTCGGAGTGAAATCTTTGGAGAATGCCATATACTACTTTACTTTCAGCAGTGAAGAGGAGAAAAAAGGTGTGCTGGATGGGAGGCCGTGGTCTTTCTCTAATAACTTACTGATGTTGAAGGCTCGGTACCTAATATACCACCCAACTGTTATGAGTTTAACACATGTGCTATTTGGGTTATAATTATGGCCTCCCTCTTGAATGGAAATTGTAGGATTTGTGACGAAATTGTTAGTACAATAGGAAAAATGTTAGAAGTGAAAATTGAGGATTAAGGCCTAATTGTCCAATTTATTGTAAAGGCAAGTGTAGAGATGGATGTGCATGTTGAGCTGAGAGTGGGACAGGTACAAAGAGGTAAGAAGATTCTATTAGACTTCAAATATGAAAGGCTCCCATTTTTTTTTATCTATTCTTGTGGAATGGTGGATCACTATCTGAGTTACTGAAAAGATGTCCCTTATGATGAAGAAAAGTTCACAATGAGGACAGGGAGTTGTTCTGGGAACTGGCTGCGAGTAGAAATTCAAGATCATAGCTCTTTTTGGGACGTCTTCTATGAGGGGAAAAAAAAACAAAAGAAGATGAAGGAGAAGTTGAAGAGGTCATCCCCGAAAACAAGAGCAACAAAAACTGATTGTACTGCCAGAGAAATCCTGTTTTTCTCGAAATTGCACAGGCAAAGGGGTCTAAATTTTTGCTAGCTAAGTTTACAAGTAGAAACCCAAAGGAAAAAGAATCGGAAATTGGGGAAGGATAAGAGATGCAAGGAGTCAAAGACCCCTTCAACAAAAAAATAAAAAAGTTATAGTCCTTATAACCTTGATTCTACGACTTTTATGTGGTTGGATGAGATCCAACTTTTGGACACACTAGTCCATATAATTCAAGACACTACTGGATGGGCTCTAGTGGCTAACTATAATAAGCCACCAAAGGAAATACGAATCTTCTATGATGGAATTGTCAAGGGTTGGGCACACAGTTGATAATCCAAAAATTGAGAGCTCTTGTGGGTTAGTGGAGGTCTACTATGGTTTTCTTGATGGAAACTAAAAATCGAGAATTGGTTCTTCAAAGAATAAGAAGGCGATTACAATTTCAAAATTATAGGGTGGTTAATCCTATAGGAACTGCTAGTAATTTAGCTATCTTGTGGGATGATAAAGTTGAGCTCAAATTTGATATACAATCGAAGAGTATGTAAATTTTAGATGCAAATACTTATTGAGTGGTAAGAGGATGAGAGTCGCTTTATTCATGCTTCTGATAATTTTAGTAAAGAATTGAGCTTCGGAAGGAAGTCTAAGCAATAAGATCTTTGAATTTGCTGCCCTAGGTCAGTTTAGGGGACTTGAATGAGCTGTTGTTTTGTTAGGAAAAAGTGGGAAAGCATACAGTTGAGAATTCTATAATAACAACATTTCAGGATTTTCTGGATGCTTGCTCTTTAATGGATATAGAAAGCAAATGATGTGTCTTCACTTGGTGTAATAACAAAGATGGAGATGAAAACATAAAAGAACTTCTACATAGGGTTTTGGGCGATATAGAATGGAGGGTCTTATTTCCTAAAGCAAAAGCCTTTACACTCCCAACTATAGGATCCAACCATAACTCTATCCTTTTTTTTCCCTTATGGCAAATCATGTCAAGTGAAAAAAAGAATTTAAGTTTGAAGCATTTTGGCTTAAGAATGATCAATGCAGGCAACTTATCAAGGAAGTTTGGCGACCCTCATTCAAGCTGATGGCTATCGCATTAACTAATTGGGAAAAGCAAACATTTGGGAATAGGTAGAAAAGAATCCATTTGTTGAAATAAAAACTCTAACAATACATGAATACTTGTGACGTTTTTTGGATAAAGAGAGTTTAGAAATTGTTGAGAGAAATCGAGACTTTGTGGAGGTAGGAAGAGATGTATTAGAGATTGAGTTGATAGGTAAATTGGCTAAAATTAGGTGATAGAAATACTAATTTTTTTCATGCGACAACAATTCAGCGAAGGCAAAGAAACATAATGTTGATGATTAAAGCTTTAGATGATGCTTGGATTTTAGAACAAGGTCTAATCAAACAAATGATGATGAAATTTTTCTAAGAGTTTTATCAGTTTGAGGGAATGAACCTTCCTCTGCTAACTACTATAAATATAGAGGAAGTTAAAACTACTACATTTAAGCTTGGGGTTGCAAAATCATTGAGACTAGATGGACTAAATGAAGTGTTACAAATACATATTTTTATGAAGGTAAAAGATTTTCCAGAATTAGAATCATGCAACATGAGCTTAACAAACCTTGATTTCCCTAATATAAAAGGTCTCTGTTTGTAAAATTCTACATGCAAGTGAACGTGTCAAACAAGTAATATGATGATGAGAAAGAATATCGTCCTACGGAGATCGATGATTAATAAACTAATTAAATACTAAAATAGATTAATTCTAAAATTTATCTAACAGATCAAAATATAATTGAGAATAAATTAAAAAACAAAATTTGGAGACTAAATGTAGTAAATCAATCAGATAAATATGTTAGAGCATCCGATTTCACCATAACCACTTGATATGAATTTCAGATTGTTGTGAGTACAAGAACGATATCAAACATGTGATAGCGGAATTTCCTGATCTATTTACTATCCTATCTCTATGTATAGCAAACCTACTCAGTTTATTAATCTACTATATCTCTATGTGAATTAAAATAAACATAAGTGCATGAAAAACTATGAATATTCCCGGTTTATAATGAGTCTTTTGGATCACCTTATCACCGAAAGCTACACAAATAAAGCGGTATATCTCTATCCACGTTTAATTCATGGTTATATATTATAATGATAAATTGCATATTATCACTTCTCAGTCTCAAACATGCACATCAGATCATTCAAGTGGTGGTCAGTTACTCAAAAGCATTATGCGCAATAATATATAACTCACATGAATGAAATCAATTGTAAAACATAAAAATCATGAAATTCACATCATCGTGGTTAGGCTAAATCGTAGCCCTAATAAAAGAAAATTAGAACATAGTAGATGAAGAAATAAAAATATAAATTAAACTCAGCATCTTGAATCAAAGAACAAGAATTCTGTCACCACTTTTGTCTTCTCTTCAAAAAACTTGAAAAACTCTCAGAACAATGAAAAACAATCTAGCAGAAAAACTAGCTTAAACCTAGCTGCTCTCTCCTGGCTCTCCTATTTATAGGATATATCCCAGATCCTTATCTCCAAGCAATTGCGCACAAAATCAGGGAGTAAATCAGAGGATTTTGATTTGATATCTATCTCCCACTGCTGCTTGATTCAAATTCCTGAGTTTTGACATTTCTTTTCCTTATCTTCTCCATATATCATTATTCTGCATAAATAAGGAAAATTCAAATAATCAGAAGGAAATCCAAATATTTTCTCATAGATATTGCATTAATTGTTGCCTAAAATAGGTAAAATAACTCTATTTTTATAGAGTTATCAGTCTCAAACCCCGAGAAACTTGATTAATATCGCCCCATTAGCAAATTCGGCTACATGATCATCGTTAAAGTGTTGCCAAACATGCTCAAACCACTGCTGCTAGAAATCATAGCTGCAAAACGAAGTGCTTTTATGGGAGGAAGACAAAGTTAGGATAACATTTTTGTGGTGTAAGAGGTGTTGTACCAAATTAGAATTCAAAAGAGAAGGAAAAGATTCCAAGCAATCTTTAAACTAGATACAAAAAAAAACTAACGATTTTGTGGAATGTAAATTCTTGGAGGTATACATGATTAAAATAGGATTTGATGAGAGAGAGGTGGACTGGATAGTGCGTTGTATCACCCTTGTCTCATTCAGAGTTAAAGTGAATGGAGAGCTTATTCCTTATTTCCAACCTTCTCAAGGAATTAGGCAAGGGGACCCTCTATCCCCTATCTATCCATCCTAATGGTCAATGTGTTAACGTTGCTCTTGAGGAAGGCTGTGGATGATGACAACAATAGGGGAATCAAACTTGATAGATGGTGCCCAACACTTCTAGATATATATGTTTTTTTTTTTTGGATAGGAAAATTTTGAATTGTCAAAAGTTAGCATCAATTCTACATCAATATGGCATATAGACAAGAGATCAATTTGAACAAAACATGGATTTTCTTTAGTAGGGATTGCCCTTAAGCTTTTAAATAAAACATGGCAAGGGAATTAAGGCACTGTTTGGTAACCATCCAAACAGTGCCTCATTTTGATTTTTTGTTCCAAGAATTAGTTTGGGACGAGAATCGCGTTTGGTAAAATTTTTGTTCCTAGGAACAGATTTGGAGTGGAATCAAGAATAAAAAAAAAGTTGATTCTTGTTCCAGGAACAAATTTGAGAATCAAAACCAACTCTTCTTCTTATTCCCTTTTGCCATCCCGCAACCGCCGTCCACCGCCCGCCAGCCGCCGCCGTCCACCGCCACCCATAGGTTCGGCGAGATCGCCGTAGGCTCGGCGAGGTCCGGCGAGCTCGTTGGAGGCAAGCCCAGCCATTGGCGAGGCGAGCCTTGCCTAGCCCTGGCGACGCCCGCTTGGCCACCGGCGAGGCTCGGCCTCGCCGATCTGGCGAAGTCGAGCCTCGCTGGAGCTCGGCAAGCTTGGCGATGCCGAGGCCCGCTGGTGGCCAGGCGGGCCTCGCCTAGCCTCGGCAAGGCTTGCCCAGCCCCGCCGGTGGCCAAGCTGTGCCTCGCCCGCTTGCCGGCGAGGCTCCGCCGATGAGGGCTGGCCTCGCCGAGGACCGGCGAGGCTCCGCCGATGAGGGCCGGCCTCGCCGAGGGCCGGCGACGCTCCAGCGACAGGCCAGAAGAAGAAGAAGTAGTATAGGAGAAAAAGGAAAAAAGAAAAGAAAAAAAGGAAAAAAGAAAAGAAAAATGGAAAAAAAGTAAAAAACTTATTTAAAAATTAAAAAAAAAATTGATTTGGAACAGAATCAATGAGCACCGTACCAAACGCAATTCTATTCTAGAATTAGAAATTTTGGACAGTTACCAAACGCGTTCTTTTACTCAGAATCAGTTCTTAGGAACATAATAAAAAATAATCATTTCTTGTCAGAATCTGTTCTCAGGAATAGAATCGTTACCAAACGCGCCCTAAGAGTACCTATTATAGAAAAGACAGGGAAATATTATGGAATTTTTGAATTGGGGAACATAAAAAAGACAAATGTTTGGAGTGCCGGATACCTAGAGTGCCAAAATTTGGCACGGAAAGACACTTAAGTGTTAAAATTAGAGCAAAATGGACTACTTAAGTGCCAATCTGGCCAAAATGCTGACATGACGATTTTTTGGCGAGGTAAGTACAAAATGACGTTGTTTTGCATGCTAACGTGGCTAGAAAATGCAAAAAATGACGTCGTTTTGTTTCTGACGTGATAAACAATTAATATAAAAATCAACTAAATTAAATTTAAAACTAAATTTATTTAAAACATTTATAATTTTAATTTTAATTTTTTTTAAAAAGGAGGCACGTAATTAGGCTGGGCCCTTGCCACCGCCGCCGGGAATGGCCAGTGATGATGGGGTCAACGTTAGCTGGGGTCGCTGGCCCTGGGGTTGCCGGGCCTTGGTTAGGGGTCGATGACCTCGGCTAACCGGTAGTGAGGGCCCGTGAGCCCTCATTGGATCTGGGGGAGGGCTTGTAGGCCTTTGCCGCCTCTCTGCCATCGCCGAGAAGGGTTGGTGACGATGGGGGGAGCGTCAGCCGGGGTCGCCAAGCCTTGGGCCAAGTGCCGCGACCCCGGTTGATTGCCGGTAAGGGCTCGCAAGCCCTCGCCTAGATTTAGGGGCAAGGGTCGCAGCCCTCCCCCAAATTCGGCGAGGGTCGGCGGCCCTCGCCCGGCCGAGCCAAGGGCCGCCGTTGGCTAGGGCGACCCTTAGCGAGTGGCGGCCCTTGGCCCGGCTAGGTGAGGGCCGCCGACCCTCGTCGGATCTAGGGAGGGCCGCGACCCTCGCCCCAGATTTGGGTAGGGGCTCGCGGGCCCTTGCCGCGAGCGGCGGCCCTTGACCCGGCCGGGTGAGGGCCGCCAACCCTTGTCGGATCTAGGAGAGGGCCGCAACCTCGCCCTAGATTTGGGCGAGGGCTCGTGGGCCCTCACCGCCGCCGCCTGGGGTTGTCGAGCCCGGCCAAGGCCTAGTGACCCCGGCCAATGTTTCCCCCATCGTAGCTGACCCTTCTTGGCGACGGTGGGGAGGCAACGGCAACGAGGGCTCAGCCCTCAACTGCGTCCCTCCTCCCTTCCCCCATTTTTTTAATTAATTAATTTTATAAATCAATCAAATTAATTTTTATATTAAATTTTGAATTTACGCCAAAACAGCGTTGTTTTTGCATTTCTTTACTGAGTTAGCTTTCCGGCGAGCCACATAGGCAAGAAAAATAATAAAATATTGCCACGTAAGATTTCCGGTGAGGTACACTGGAGATGGCACGTAAGTGTCACTTTCCTAGCTTTTGGCACTTAAATGTCCATTCGTGTCAAGTTTTGGCACTTGACATGTACTTTTCTCCAAATGTTTGCATAGATTATCGAGTAAGTCAATACTAAGCTGGAAGGTTGGTAGGAAAAATTAATGTCCAAAGTAGGTAAAGAAATCTTAATTAAAATGGTGATGCAAGCGCTTCCATAATGTGTCGTGTCTAATTTCAAAGTCCTAGTTTCAGTATGCAAGGCAATTGAACATTAAAAAAAAGGGATAAGTGTATTAGAAGTCCTAAAACTTATCATGAAAATGCAATTGAGTCCTAAAACTTTTAAAAAATGTAATTAAGTCTTAAAATTTGTCACGAAAGTTCAATCAAGTCCTAAAACTTTCAAAAAGTTCAATAAAGTCATAAAACTTGTCTAAAAAGTGTAACCGAGTTCTAAAACTTTAAAAAAATGCAATCAATGGAAAGACTTAGATTGAAACACTTTAATAAGTTTTAGGACTTGATTGCACTTTTTAAAATTTTTAAGACTTAATTGTATTTTGTGACAAGTTTTAGGACTTAATTACAGTTTTTAAAAGTTTTATGACTTAATTACATTTTCATGAAAAATTTTAGGACTTCCAATGCACTTATCCCTAAAAAAAAAAGGTGAGAGTTACTGAAGATGAGATTTGGTGGAAAACTAAAAAAAAGAAAAAAGAAAAAAGGTATGAGTTGCTAAAGATGAGATATGATAAAGAGGTTTTGGGATTTCGAGACTTGTTGGATTAGGCAACGTTGGCCAAACAAGCTTGGTAATTAAGCAACAATCAAATTCCTCGTGAGGTCAGCTTTTTAAAGGTTTTTACTTTCCACATAAAGACTTTTGGCATGTCAAAAAGGGACAATGCCCATCTTAGGATTGGCAAAGCTTGATGTTGAGAAGGGATTCTTTCTCGCCCTCAATTATGTGAGCCATAGGAAATGGAACTACAATAAGAACTATGGAAGACAAGTGACTAAAGAAAGGAGTATTAGTTGGCCTTGCAAAAAGAAATGACCCTCGGCTTGTAATAGTGTTATTAGCAAGGAAAGATGGATGCTAGAATGGAACTGTACAATAGGAGCACTATGATGAGCAAATGATTCGTAATATTTAAACTGTTCCAATCAAACCCCAAATAGAAAGAGATCATATTGTGCGGACAGTCACACAAGGAAGGCAATATACAATGAATAGTGGATATCACTATATTCGAGAATCAACAAGCAAGAAAAACGAAGATCAAGCCTCAGCATCTTGCCTCCCCCCTAGAACTCTATGGACAAACATAAGGAAGTTATAGGTTACTCCTAAGCTAAACTGTTTATGTGGAATTTTTGCTAGAATGCACTCCCAACAAAACAAAATCTACATAGAATGAGGATAATACCTAACCTTTTATGCCCCATGCGCAATCAAAATAGTGAGACGGTGGATCATTTTCTGTTGGAGTATAATTCATACTCCCCATAGATAGGATGGCATGGGGGTCCCACTCCAATGGGGGAGGGTCCATGAGCCACTCCAACGGGATTGTAGGAGGCAGCATCATTGCCAATGTCAGAAGGCTTTTATAGTTTGAGTCATATTTTATTGGTAGTTTGGGTTTAAACTTATGAATATTCTCTTTCTCTTGTAATTGAAGAATATAATTGAGAGGTACGAGGTGCTAATCATAATAAAATCCTCAACTAAACATAACTCTAATTTATGCTTGAACCTAGATAAAACCCAGTCTCAAATTCTCTTTCTTGTTTTTACTTGTTATTTTTTTTTTTTTGTAATTGTGCAGCAAATTCTAACATTCTCTATCCATGGACCAAAGAAATTTGGGCACATCCAATGCTAAGCCACAAGTTTCAAACTAAGGATTATCATGAATTGAGGAGTGGATCGGTAATTTATCCAAGAACAAAAACAACTTACCAAATTTGGCGGGAGAATTACCAAAAAAGTCCTAAACCTATTGTAATTGTGCCAATTCAGTTCTAAACCTTTTTTTTTTTTGCCAATTCAGTCCTAGACTTTTTATATTTGTGCTAGTTCAGTCATTCCAACAATCTTCAATCGGAATAATCTGACGTGGAATCCCAGTTAGCATTGGCCAATGTTGCTGGCGCTGACATGGATGCCGGAGACGCGAAACATAGTTGTTTTACTTATAATTTTTTGTTTTTGAAAAAGCCACAAATAGCGTCTTTCTTTTTCTGTGTTGTTCTTCTACATTTCTTTCCCAAAATTGACGTGAGGAACCCTAGTTTGAGATCTTCCCCAAATTGAGCGTCGTTTTCTCTTTTAGATATCAAAATTTTTGCCCCAAATCAGAGTTGATGCTTAGCCGACACTTTCTTTGACACTCACTCGCCTTGCCCAACAACTTTGCCCAGATTTGCCTGATGGTGTTGTTGGCCTCGCGCTTGTGCTTGACACTAGCCTAGATTCACCCAACGTTGTTGCTTGCCCTACGCCCTCGATCGGCGCTCACCTAGATTCACCTGAAACTTGCTCGCCCCGTGCTCTTGCTCGACACTTGCCCAACGCCTTCGCCCAAATTCACTTACGCTCTCACTCACCCTGCACTCTCGCTTCACACTTGCCTAACGCTTTTCCCAAATTCGCCGAACACTTGGTCGACACTCGCCCAGATTAGCAAGAAAGATGTTAAAGATAATGTGTGAAATTAAAATGTAAGATTGCCCAAGGCCTTGTCCCAAATCGCTTCAACCAAGGCTTGCGCAAGTTTGACTCTATTACAGATGGTCTTGGCTATGGTTGCTGTCTTATGCAATTTGTGGTTTGCTTTGGAGTCTTTTTTATTTTCCACGAGAACTAGATGATCTGGCAATGTAAATGTGTTGATGTAGAAAATGTAGAGTGCATTAGGGAATTGTAGGTTAGGCAATGTAGATGCTGCTGCTGCTGTCAAAATTCTGTTGCAGAATCTTAATGCATAGATATAGCAATGTAGATATTATTGCTGCAGTATGAGATTTACGTGATTATAAAGAGAATGCAATCAAATTAATATTTTATAATCTTAATGCAGATTTAGGTGACTACATTGTTGTTGTGAAATATTAATTAGAGACATAACAATGTAGATATTGTTGTTGCAGTGTGAGATTTCGGTGATTATAAAGAAAATGTAATTAGATTAATATTGTATAATCTTAATGCAGATTTAGGTGACTACATTGTTGTTGCAAAATCTTATTGCAAGATAATGGCATGACCTAAACACGGTAGAACCTTAATGCGATATAATGCAATAATGGCCTAACCTGTGTAATGACCTTGACATATATAATGACATGATTTTATAGTGGTAATGCTTATGTGAACTTAGTGCATGTTGGTTGGTTTCAACTGACTCAACCCGAGAATAGGATGGTTGGTCCAATAATTTACTTGCAGACCCAAGTTCATCTGAGAATGATTGACTTATTAAAAAGAGACTCAAACTCTGTAGTGTGAGCACTTGACTTATATCGGGTTTGGCATTTTCTTGTAAGTTGATATAATGAGGACAGTTTCTTTCAACTGCCATGCTCGATCACGTGTTTCTTTCCACATCAAATTTTGGTCATTCCAAAATGACTCTTCTCTATCATGAATCATAGTGTCTATTCTCATCTTAGGATTTGATATGATTGCATTGAAGCTATTGTTTGCTTATAACTATCTATTTTTCAACTTATTTATGATTGAAATTGTAATTCGTTGTTGAACTATGTAATCAAGATATAGCTATTGTTGAACTTCATTCTATCGAATGAACATATAGCTTCCTATGAGCTTCATTCTATCACATGATTTTACAGCTGCTATTGAACTTTACTGTTAAGCTTGAACTATACTACATGTTTACAGGTTAGGTATGTTCAGACTGGTGTTAATCCTGACAGCGTAAATACAGTTCCGCTACAATTGTCACAACCAATGAAGATATCAATGAATTCATCACAATCGATGGCATCGAATTTAAACAACAACGATACGTATGTGTTTTGCTATTGTGGCTTGAAATGTCCTCTACAAATAGCAAGGACGAAGAGAATCAATGAAGAATATATCAGCTGCTCGAAATATAGAATTGGAGAAAATTGTGGTTTTTTATGTGGGTTGATGTAGAAATTAGTTAATCGGCAAGAAGCGCGTCGCAAAATTTTCACCGGAGCAATTTCGAAAGAAAACTAGTGTTGGCACATAATGAAGATGAGGGTAGTTCAATGGACAATGAAGTTAGAGCCCTTATGGCACAACTAAAATGTGTCAATGAAGATGTGACAAAGCTAAAGAAACAAATTCGACATTGAAGACAACGTTGGTTGTGTCGTGGGTGTTTTTTTGTAATTATAGGAGGTATGTTATTTGGAAATTTGAAGACGAATAATGTACTGAGCTTGCTGTAGGCAGTGTCAATATTGAATGTATTATGTACGCTCTTTTAGTACTTGTTTTTAGTATGGTTTGTATTTGTTGACATGAAGTATGAACATGAATGAAGTGCAAGTTATTGCAATCTCATTTGTTTTATATGCAATCTGTTTCTCAACCTCAACATCAAATACATGTCATTTTTTGTTTTTATGATCTGTCGGGATGATATTAGGTGTCCAAATATGACAGAAAAAAAAACAATATAATTTGACTATTTCAAAACAAACGGTCACAATGTAGTAAATAAACAAATAACAGATCCACAAACCTCATCGTATTGCATTAAGAGATGCTTCATAAGTATAGTTCATCACTAATCCCAACTCTATACAAACCGCGATCTAAGACAGACCTAAAAAATACAGCCACAAACACTACTTCACGGATTTCATCATTGATGAAAGCAACAAAATGGGTCACCGCTTCATCGAACCTATCTCCACTGGAAAAAAACAAATGGACAAAGAAAGAAAAACAACAACATCGTGTCATCACTAAACCTACATCTTGTCACTTTGGCTTTTCAAGCAACTTTCGGTACTTTTGCATACTGTCCCATAAACAAGAGGATTCACACTGGCAAAGCCACCACCACTTGCACTTGCACATTTGCTTGACATTTGCTTGTACGTCTCTAAACCTGCAAAATGTATATTCATTTTATATTTATGAAACTTTGCTAGTATAGAAAACACGACTTACTGTTTCATGAACAGAAGGACTCACATCGGTAGAACCACCACTACTACTTGCACTTTTGCGGGTATATCTCTGAACTTGCAAAGTGTATATTCGTTTTATGTTTATGAAAACTTCACTAGTATAAATTAAATTTCTAATAAAATACTACCTACCGTCCCATGAACATAAGGATTTACCTCGATAGAGCCACCACTACCACTTGCACCTTTACAGGTACGTTTTTGAACCTGCAAAGTGTATATTTGTTCTATGTTTATGAAAAAATTGCTAGTAGAAATTAAGTTTCTAGGAAAATACTACCTACCATCCCATGAACAGAGGGATTCATATCGATAGAGCTACAACTACCACTTGCACCTTTTCTTGTACGTCGTTGAACCGGTAAGCATCACGTGACTTAATGAACTGAAAAAACATAACTTTGAATATAAAACTTAGAAGCAATATCATCACAAGCATTTAGCAAAAGTGCCCACTAATTATTATACTTTTTCATATATAGCATTAACCTAAGGTTACCTATGCCAAAGAAGCACGCTATTCATATATTATAGAGGATTATTCATACTTCATAGTCAATATCAGAATATAGGCACAACACTAAAAAATTAGGAATGTTAAGTTGTCACATAATTATAGTACTCATTATCAGCTCATGCCCACAGAAGACCAAGACATAATGGAAATTGAAGAACTAACTGAATTTTTTTTCCTTGCGAAAACGTAGGCCCAATCTTCTTAATTGGACATGTTGAACTATTGTGTCCCGGCTTTGAGCAAGTTCGAAATGTCATATTCATTTCTATCCTGACATCCTAGTTACACTTGCCACCTCACCTTCCTCTCTTGACCTTTTCAGTTTACGTTTACCGGGCTTCACCCTAGTTGGCAGTGGTTCCGATGGCTCCCTATTAGTCTTTTTCCAAAATTTCTCTCCTTGAATTGGCATCATCATGTTCTCATATGTAGCTAAAAACTTGTTCTTCTTATAATACTCATCAATATAGTCATATGCATCATATTGCCTATGATTTATAGCAGAAATAACATGTGGACAAGGGATGCTAGTGAGTTGTCATTTTTTACAAGAGCACTCTCTCTTCAACACATCTACCACATACTTGTTATCCTTATCCATCACCTCATATCCAATATCACCATTCCATATCACTTGGCAGTATAACGCACAAATTCTATTTTCTTCTAACTTTCTTAAGATTCTTGAACCACAATCCATTTTCAACCTAGCACATGCATCCCTCTATGTATGCATTCTTGTCATTATCATTGTCCGTATTTCTTATAGCATACTATAAATGGACTTACATCTAGCATATATAATTCTTCCATTAAATGCATCGCATAAGTTGTTGTCAACAATGTCACATTTTACATCAGTGGTGAAGAAAGCCCGAGACTAGTGCTTTGGCTGTGTTTGAACCAAGTCATGATATGTAGCTGGACTAATTTTCTTCAATGCCTGAGAGTCTTCGTCATACTCTGACATAGTATTACTTTTAGCATACAGACAAAATAGCCTTTGCATCTATATTCCTTTATACTTTGCCCCAATTGGCATAGATGTGTCTAGCACACATCATATGCTCAACTGCAGACAATAATGCAGCCACAGCTTATAAAAGTCCATATAAAAGATCATTGCGATATAAATCATATATTACAAATGCAACTATCTAAAAGGCACAGCAACTAAAAATTAAATAAGAAACTTATCTTTTGTTTGTCACTAATAACGACCCAACCTCGTCTGTATGTGTTCGAAATGTTGAGATCATACATCAAGTTTGTTAAGAACCACATCCAAGTATCATTACTTTCAACCTTGACAACCGCCTAAGCAATTGGGAACATCTGATCGTTTGCATTCCTTCTAACAATACACAAAATCTGACATTGACAAATTCCCTTCAAGAAGCAACTGTTTAACCCCACAGCTTTCCTACATCCACCAAGGAAGCCTTTCTTAGAAGTAACAAAACATATGTACATTTTTCAAACAATGCCTTAGATTGCATATCGGGTTTTTCCACCTTTAATGTAATGATACTCCTAGGATTTCTCTCTCCAAGTTCCTCTGCATAATCCCACAACTTTGCATATTCTTTCGTATAATTCCCCATCAACACTTTATAAGCATGCAATTTAGCCTTTGTACATTGAACTATACTAACATCTAAAGCCCAATTGTTCCTTGATTAGCTTCTTAAAAGCAATAGTTTTAATAGTTGGCAATGCTCTTATTGTAGGAAGATCGTGATTTGCCAACCAAGAACTTGTCACTCTCCTATTTTTAAAGCTAATATTACATGTATGCTCCGAATGGTCCACTATGAGCATCAATAGATCCAGAAATCTTCCAAGAACAACTTTCGTTAGTACATTTTGCTCTAATGACCGTCTTCTCATTCTTTATAAATTTGATCTCTCCATGCTCAGCCACTGAGTACTTTATCAAAGCATCTTTAAATTGCCAACTACTATCAAATGCCATAGCCACAGTAAATCCAGGCACAACACAATTAGGATCATATCTTGGAAACCTACTCCTTCTCCTAGTGAAATCATCATCTCCTACTTTTGCATCAGACCCTAAACTCTCATTTGCATCCGTTTCATAGTACTCTGTCTCGTAACCAGCTACGGAATCAACCACGTTATCAACATCCAATGGTTGGGAAGGTACCAATGCTTCAGATAATTCCATTAAAATAAGATCCTTTGTGGCCCTCCCACGAAACTCCATCATGTTCTTCCTTGCTTCCAGAAGCTCCTCATCATCACGATCATCATCAGTGAAAAATCTTACATCGCCAAGAAAGTCTGTCTTATCGTTGTCATCATTCACAATATCATCCTCTATGTTAGTATAATCACCTTCATCAATTGTGTTATCAAGATCTAAACTACCCAAGTGCTCAACAACTGTCTCATTAGTTAAACCAACATTATCATGAACACTCTCACGAACCCCCTGAGCGACCCCCTCACCTTGCCCAACACCTTCACCCTCACCCTCAATGGCACCATAACCATCACCCTCATCTGCCTCATCGGCTACAAAATTGTCTCAATATATGTTGATTACCTCTCGATACAAATAGCTAAACAATAAATCGACAACACTACTCTCATCCCATTTATATCTCAACCCATCTTCTAGAGACTTTTTAGGAAATTTAAAAGCTTCTCAAATTTACTATTTACCACTTTCTCAATATCTCTGATGAAGCTTTTGTAGCTTGGTGAACTAATATCGACTTTTATTAAATCAATCTTGCCCCCAACATATTCAAGCATCGGGCGACGGTAAAAATTTCCACCATGGAAAAGGCACACCCAAGTTGACTTGTCGCTCATCTCAACCTTACATAGAAAACGTATGTGTGTTAAAACACAGCCACATAATGGAGATTTTGACTTGAGCATAAGTTTTGAATCATCTCGGTCTCACAGTGTTCTCCTAATACCTTTTATTATATATTCTCATTTAAAGAATCCAAAGGCCAAAACTTACTTTACAAACAAAGTTATTCATTTGACAGATCCTCATTTAAAGAATCCATCTGTTCTCTAGCGCCTCAAAGGACAAAAGGTATGTTACGCATGGAAGAGGCAGTTTGTTGGTGGGTTGAATTAGTTCCCGCAACTGGTTTTAGTTATATTCATGCAAACGAAATTAGCATTACTAGACCAAGTTGACTTTCTTACTAAATAATTACAAGTAAAAAATTAGATGTAGGTTTTATTTCGTGTCGCAGCTAGTGAGACACAAACTTCCTTCAATTCCTCCACCCTCTCTTCTCATCTTGGAATGAAGAAGGACGCAACTGAACCAATTGAACAATTCCTTATTTCTAAAGAATGTAACAATTCTTTGCTGTCACGCCAATAAGCATGCAAAAATATCTTTTCCCAACCAACGACAACACACGCCAAAAAAACTAACGCAAATTGATACTATAAAATAAGACGAGGAGAATGCAATAAGTTTAGGACCACCACAACATACCTTTTGACTATTTTTCGCCATTGTCGTGTTCACTCAACACTCGCCGACAACAAAACTGAACCGGGACCACAACTCCTCCTCATGCTTGCAGCGATTTGTGACGGGCGAGTCAGGTCGCAGTGGGGTTGTGGCCGAACCGAGTCTTCACCATACGAGTGTGTTTATGATTGTGACAGATGAACAAAAGTGTTAGGCAAAAGGCGCTCGATCAATGAACGCGACAACAAAAGAACGACTTGGCATGAGGAATCTGCCAAGACGAGATCGAATCTAGACAAAATTTGCGAGATTTTTGGGCGAGATCAAATTAGGGCTCTTTCGGTTGGGCAAATTCCATTTGGGAGAGAATAGGGTTCTTGACGTCCATGAGAAGAACAACGCTGGGAAAGCATTGGCTGAGCATCAACTCTATTTGGGACAAAAATTTTGACATGAAAAGGAGAAAACGAAGCTCAATTTGGGGAAGATCTCAAATTAGGGTTCCTCACATCAATTTTGGGAAAGAAATGTACAAGAATAACACAGAAGAAGAACGACATTGTTTTGGCTTTTTCAATTTTTTTTATAAGCAAAACGACGTCATTTTACATCTCTGGCATCCATGTCAGCGTCGGCAATGTTGATCGGCGCTGACTAGGATTCCACGTCAGATTATTCCGATTGAAGATTGCTAGAATGATTGAATAGGCATAAATATAAAATGTTTATGACTGAATTGACAAAAAAAAAAGTTTAGGATTAAATTGACACAATTGCAATAGGTTTATGGCTTTTTTGGTAAATCTCCCCAAATCTAGCCATTGTTGCTTTGGTACTTTGGGGTGATTGGAAAGCTAGAAATGAGGCATTTTCATACAAAAATTCCTGACCCTAATAATGTCGTCGATATAGCTCTCATCATCCTCAGTAGATTTTGCAAATGGAATTTTTTGGCAAGCAGACATGGAATCGAAAGAGGAAATGCCTCAAGCGATTGGAAACCACCTAAAGCTTGCACCTTTAGGGTAAATATTAATGGGACTTTAATACCTGGAGTGATGGAAGGGACGATCAAATGGATATCTCGTGATTTTGCTAGTCGATTGTTGAATGGACGCATGAAATCGATGGTTGCGACACCGGCTCTTTTGGTCTAAGTCCTCACCTTGGTTGAAGCCCTTAATTACACTCTCTTTCCTTAGAATGAAGAAGACAAAACCGTAAAGCATACTCTCTCTCCTTTTTATTTTTTGGTCAGAAATGGAAAATTTCATTCACTTAACAAAGATGATAGGCCCGTCAAATAGGCATCATTATACAAAAGTTCCTTAAGTGCTTGGGGGAAGGGATAAGGCCCAATTCAAATGTAAGTATTTTTTTTTGGTGAGTTTTGGCAACCCAGTCTACTACATAGTTGGCCTCTATAAGACAAAGCACAATTTGGATACTAGAAAAAAACCGTATCTTGTCTTTCCACTTCAAGACAAGCGTGTGAATCTAAATCTCCCAACTTAGTTTATTTGACTGTTTAAGGCATTGACTAAGTTTAAGTTGTTAGACTTAAATACAAAGGCTTCATGCCTTTTAGGATAGAAGTGGTTGAGGGCTTCCAACAAAGCTAGGGTTTCGGCCATCAAGGGAGACAATGCCGTCATCGAACAAGTCGATTTGCCTAAAATCCTCCCGACAAAGTCACAGTAGACGCAGGTGACCAACCTCTCCACCAATCTAGGTTCGTATGCTCCATCTATATTGATCTTGTAGACTCCATTCGACGATGGGTTCCAGGGTCGTGATGGTTTGTTTACTCTGTTTCCAGATTTGCTCGACTTGGGGCTCTATCTGTTGAAGCTTTTGAGTCCCACGAGAATTGAATCAAGGAGGGTATTTGCCTATGGTTTTCTAATTCTGAAGATGGCTTGGCTACGTGCGTTCCATATATGCCACAAAATTGCGCCACCAATTCTCGATCTAGTTAGTAACTCACCTATTCTTTCAATTTCCAAGATCAATCTTCAATTTGATTGAGTCCCTGACTTGAGATATGGTTGTTCAGTACAGGGTTGGACCATATTTCGTTCGTCCAAAGGCATAACAAAAACAAATGCTCCATGGTTTCCTATTTCGGTTGCATAAAGAGCATATGGGATTATACCTAATTTTCCTTTGAAATAAGTTATATTTAGTTGGGAGAGCATTCTGGCGTGGATTCCATATGAAAATTCTGATCTTGGGTGAAGAGTGGAATTTACATATATCTGTCTCGAGGTTAGGAGAAGATTGAAAGGATGTTGAGCCTTGGTTTTCATTGCATTTCACTGCTTTCTCTAGGACAAATTTGTATCCACTTTTAACTATATACTTATATGCCTAAATACTAGTCTCTACAAGCTGATCTTTCTCTATTTGAGGTTTGATAGGGATAGTAATGATTCTTTTACTAATTGATCTTTGAAATGTTCTGTTAAGACCAATTCGTCCTATTAGCCTTCCTCTGTAACAATGAGTTCACAAACAAAATAAGATTTGTTTTCATTTGCAAGACCTCCTATAATACCCCTCTTTAGCCATTTATCCTCCCTAATTTGTGTTAGAGATCCATTCCCCACTGTCCACATAACTTAAGGTGATATAGAATTTTTGCCAAGGAACAAACTTTGCCAACCCAAGAGGGACATTGTCCCTTTTTCACATGCCAAAAATCTATATGGGGGGCAATAAAGTCCTTTAAACAAGATAGTCCAAAGAGAGGTTGGGTTTGGACACAATCGCCAAGCGTGCTTTCCTAAGAGTGCTTTATTGAAGGAGAGTAAATCTATAAATCCAATTCCACCTTTATCATTTACTGTCTTCAGAATATCCCATCTCTTCTAGTGAATTCCAACTTTGGTGTCATTGGTTTTCCACCAAAATGAGGCAATTTTTTATCCAATAGCCTTACAAATGGAAATCGGAATTTTAAAAATTGACATTGTATATTGTGGTAAAACTTAAACCACCGTTTAAAGCAACACTTCTTTTCCAGCTTTGGATATTAGCTTCTTCTTTCAACCTTCCAATTTTGAGCTAACTCGTTTGAGAATCCACGCAAACATTTATTTTTTTGACGCTCCCCAATCTAAAGGAATTCCAAGATACCAGTTTTGTCAATAATCGGAACTCTCAATTCCCTTGTCATATTATCTTTCAAAGTTTGAGGGTTAATCCCTATTGAAGAAGATCCCCAATTTGTTTATGTCTTGTCCAAATGTTAGGTAGTATTGATTCAGAATCAATGCCAAATTCTGACACTCTAGAATTGTGCCATTCAAGAAAAATATTAAATCATCCGTAAAGAGTAAATGAGAAAGGGTCGGTTACCACTTGTTCAGTCTAATGCCTATAATGCTACCATTGTCTATAGCTATCTTCATTAATGAAGATAATACGTTTGCCACAAGAATAAAAAGGTAGGGAGATAATGAATCCTTTTGCCTGATTCCTCTTAAAGGTTTGAAATATTGTAGAGGCTCTCCATTAAACTTGACACTGAATGAGATCGTACTAACATATTATATAATCCATGCTACCCATTTCTCATCAAAACCAATCTTAATTAAGCACGCCTCCAAGAAATCTCATTCCATTCGATCATAGACCTTCTTCATGTCTAATTTCAGAACCACTTGAAATTTCTTTCTTCTTTTTCTGATTCTGATTTCATGCAACACCTCTTGAAAAATAAATATTTTATCCCGAATTTGCCTCCCTTCGACGAAAGCACTTTGTTTTACAACAATAAGTTCTAATAGGAGTGGTTTGAGTCCATTGGCCAATACTTTTGAGATAATCTTGTAGTCAAAATTGCATAAGCTGATTGGACGATACCGATCTAATCTCTTTGGGTTCGGAACTTTCGGGATAATGGAGATATGCGTTTTGTTCAAATCCGGTGGAAAGGATCTAGTGTTTAGGAAGTTCCTCACCTCCTTTAGAATATCCCATTTAATATCTTGCCAATGCCGCTACTAAAATAATCCACTAAGGCCATCGGGCCCCGGTGCTTTTGTTGCACCGAGTTGAAAAGTTGCTTTGGTTATTTCTTCTAAGGTTACTTCAACTGGCAATAAACGATTCATTTTTTCTTTACTACCTGAGGTACTTGATTTTTAGGATTGGTATAACTCTTGGAAGGAAAGCATGATATGTTCTTTCAATTAGTTATGCTCAAATAGCTAGTATTTTATGAATTTTGCAATATAGAGATCTTGTGTTTCTACCTCCTTTGAATATAGTCACATCCAAAAAAATTGTATCTTTATCTCCCCACCTAAGCCAATTGATTCTAGATTGCAACCCTCAATATATCTCTTCATGCCTCCATAAATCATCGATGTCTTCTTACAATATTTTGAATCTCGCTTTGTCAAAGGATCCCGTAATATTACTTGTAAGCCACTCCAGTTCCTATGTCGGTGAGTTGATTTTCCTTTGATTATTTGCAAATTTCTTCTTACTCCATCTGAAAAGATCATACTGCACATCTTGCAACTTTCCAACTAAATCCTTTTGAGGCTGAGTTGGAGAGTTCCAAGTTTTTTGCAAAACACCACCTCCTTACATTCATCACTCTCAAGCCAGAAAGCTTTAAAACTAAATTCTGTTTTTTCTTTTACTAGATTAAGCTGAAGAGATAGGAGCACATGACAGGAAGAGCATATGTTTCAGCTTTAGGGTACATCAACCTCTAGTCTATCGTGCATACTACCTTGTCAAGTCATTCTTTTACATATTCATCCATTTCTCTATTATTGGCCCAAGTAAATGAACATCCCTTGCTATCTATGTTCATTAATGAGCATGCATCTAGATAGTCACAAAAAGCTTTCATTCTAAATTTTTCAGCCAAGCGCTTAGCAACTTTTTCCCAATAAAACCGCACCTCATTGAAGTCCCCCAAGTACACCCCAGGCAGAGTATTCATGGAGCTTATCTTTTGCAATTCTTCCCAAAGTTGTAGCCTCTTGTGGTGTATATAAGGAGCATGAACAAATGTAATCCTCATTTTCTTACCATTTACCCCCTTTTCACATCTCAAGTTCACAAAGTTCTCAGTCATTGAGTCTATATGCATTGAATTCTATCATCCCACATAATAGCCAAGCCTTCCATCATGTTCATAGGATTAATTACTTAACAATTCTGAAATTAAAGTCTTCTCTTTATTTTCTGAACAAACTTAGCTTGATTCTTTGTCTCCATCAGAATAACCAACGAGACACTAAAGGTCTTAATTCTCAGACCATTGAGGCTGTGCCCAAATCTTGACAGTTCCAACATAAGATATTCATAGTTCATTTGGTGGCTTATTAGGGCTAGCCACCAAAGCCCATGCAGCGACTTCTTCAATCATATGAATAGGTATGTCAAGAAGTTGTGTCTCATCCATCCCATCCATCCAACCTTGGATTGGAGTTGGTGGATCATGATTGCTCGCCCTCTTGTTGTTGTAGTAAGAATCTGTCCTCATTTGTTATACATCTCCTTGCTATATATTGTGGTTAATTCTGGGAGGGGTGGGCTAAACATCATCCATAAAATCAGTTTGTCGTGGGTGCTCGAGGGTTTCAGGAATAATATCTTCTATATCTTTAGCTATTGATACTTTCTGGTATAATACTTTCCAAAAGAGACTGTGTTAAGTAGTTTTAGCTTTTAGTCAACTCCCAAAACATCCTCCCAAGTTTGTTGTGAACTTTTCTTCATCATAGTGTATATCTTTGTAGTAATTGGCATAGTGTTCAATCTTACTACACGAGTAACAAAAGAATGGCAGCCCCTCGTATTTAAAATCAAGGCATACTTTCTTGTTTCCATGTCGCATTAATTGTCCGACTCTTAGTTCGGCTCCATGTCTAATTTCACTCTTGCTTTCCCAATTTTATGTAATGCAGGACCTCGGGCATCTATTTTCACATATAATACCTTTCCCATCAAATTAGCAATTTTCTTGATCATACCTTTAGAGTTCCACTCCAGTAGGAGCCCAAATATTCTTACCCAAAAGGCACATGTCTTGAACTCATAACATGGATAGGAGTATCCAACTCCCATGATTTTAATAGCAATAAATTATTAGAAAAAGAACAAGGACCTTCCTTCAATACGCGACTCGTATTCCTTTGTTATGAAATACGAAGCTGATTTTACCATTTTCTAGGGGTTTTACTTCCATATTCTCATTCCTCCATGCCTTTTTCATAGCTGTTTGAAGTGCTTGGAAGTTTATGCTGGGTTTGGTATAGTTGCCTAACAAGAAAGAAGAGACATTCCATAATTTTCTCCTTTGAGAATTCCTCATCTAGAATATGCATATCATTCTTATACATTAACTTATCCAATTTATTACAGAGATTGCCAGACACCCTACTACACCTTCTTCTTCAGTGTATTCAGCAGCTGGGACCTTTGTCAAGGATGGGCCTGCAAGTTTTCACTCATACTTCAGAGATAGAGGACAGAAATTTCATAAATCCAACTCACTGCAAGACTAAACCAATGATTTATGTAGATCGACATCAAATTGGTAAGAATGGCAATGGAATAGTGAGAAACTGATCAAGGTGGATAAAAGGAAGAAGAAACACTAAAGCTACAATTGCAGTGTAATATGGGAGGAGCTGTGGACAATTAGGGTAAAATTATGGTGGAGGATTGGGGTTTTTGGTAGGGTTTGGTTTAGGGTTTAAGGAATTGGAGGCCAAAGCTATACAAGGTGGTAGAGAGGAACTACACCCAGCAATGGAGAAGCACTCCTTTCGGCTGGTCATATCTCTCTGTCTCTCCTTTGAATAATTTTGTCGAGGTAGATACCGATTATTTCATTCTAATCGATGCTCTTACAAGTCTTCGATAACTCACTTGAGAAGCGCACACACCTATTTAAAAGTGCAATAAAATTTTGCTCAATATTTCTAATGTTCAAGTATCTTATAGCTCTAGAGAAGCCAATTTAATTGCATATTGGGTGGCCACCCAATTGGCAACCAAAATTCAATTTTTTCCTCCTCTAGCTTTTGGAAATTATTATAAGCTAAAGCCCATCTCTCAAGCATTTCAAACTTTGAATGAATTTAATGAAAAGTTTCTTTTCTGACCAAAAAAAAAAATGCTGGTAGGGGTGGAATTTGATTACCCTTTTTTTAGCAATGCTATGCATATTGAGATGGAACTATTAAATTAGTATACTAAAGCAATACGAGGGATTATAAGTGGACATTTGAATAGGTTGACCTAGGGGTGTAAAAAAAACCCGACCCGACCTGACGCGACCTGACGCGACCTGAACACGACCCAAACACGAAACAAGTATTATACTTGTTTCGGGTCTTGATATTGTTTAAGAGACAAATATAAAACAAGCAAAACATATATGTTTAGGGTCGGGTAGGGTCGAAACATTGTTCGAGCATGTTCCGACCCGGAACACAATGACCCCAAATCCAAATAAACAAACAAACATAAACACTAAACACTAAACAGTAAACTAGCCGAAACCCTAGCCGCCGCCTTCTTTCTCGGCTCCGCCTTCTTCTCCGGCATCGCTCACGACTGCCGGAACCCTAGCCGCCACCGAATCAATCGATCATTGCCGGCAACGCCGAGGAGGAGGACTAGTCGGCTCTCGACCCCGAGCTCCGATATAGCTTCCAGTGGAATTTCAAGGTTCGCTTCTCCCCGTAGTCCTCGATTACGCTCTATATAGGTTTGATCCATTTGCTTCTTGATTTCCGGGTTTTCATTTTTGTTTTGTTTCCTGCGAGTTGTCCGGTTTTCATGTCGAGCGAGTGCAGCAGTTCTTGTTCTGCCGAAATTTATAGCTAAAATGATTGATGGGTCTCTCTGCGTCGTCTTCTTTAGCTTTGGATGAGTTCGGGAAATGGGGTGAGTCGTCTGGTGGAGTTGGATTTAGGCAGCTGAACAAGAATCGGAGAGACAGGTTTTCTAATGTAAAAAAATACAAGGTAAAAGAGTTGCTGCATTTGATGTCTTCTCCATCTCTGTATCATCAGAAGCTAAAGGCTTCAATGTGTCTATGCAGGTTGAATTTAACAAAGCAGCAGAGTCCTTGACAAAAGCATTGGTTCCAACTTGGTTCTGAAATTGATTTGTTCTCCTTGAGGGTTGTTGCTTGCTTCGGCAGAGTCGATTCCCCTGCTTTTTAACTTTCGAGTTCTTCAAGAACTCGTGCCATTCTATCTTGTAGAAGCTCAATCAGGTACTATGTAGCCAGTGAGCAACTTGGCCATTATGGCTTCTTGCATGTGTTTGATTGGGATTATGATCCGACATGCCCTTCTCCAAAGCATCATGCGCTTCGCTAGGTAGAATCAGTTTTAACTGATTATATTGATATGTATTGGTGCTGAAATCTCTATTATGGGGCACGGAAAGTCTGTATAATCAACTTCTTTTTATAGGTAGGGCGAGCAAGTCATCGATGCGTAGTTGGTCTGTATAAATGATGTGGATTACAAGCATACCTGATCCCTTGTTGTGTTCTTGTCTGGGATGACTTCACCTTGGTGATTAATATGATCTGTATTGACGGCTTGTGGCGTTTTGCTGCTACCATTTGATCACTTGAGTTTCCATCTATAAATATCACAAGTGAATGTTATGATTATCTTCTTCTTTGTTGCTTATGAGATATTTTATTACACACAAAGATTGTCCCCGGGCTGTCGATTTTAAGGGTTGCTTTGAAGTTTTTGTTTCCCCTTATTATATGATGAGAACAGTTCTGCTTGTCATCATCTCCATATAATTTTTTTTTAATTATGGGTCCAGTTATTGCTTTTACTTTTCAGGCGAATTCAACCTAAATGAGTTGCTTCATTGTTTTAACTGCACTTATATAACTCCCAACATATTCACTTGGATGCACTGGCATTTGGATCGGGCTTTCTTTTGTTCTTAGTATATGATGACTACCGATGAGTGAAAAAACAGCTGGGTTCAATAAAGATTTCTTTTTGTTCTTTTCTACTTGCCTCATTTTTTCGAAGTAGTTGTTGGATTTGGAACTCCATTACTATGTTTGTCTTGCAGAGAGTAACTTCTAGTGGACGTCATGCATGAGTTATTTTTCATACTAGTCATACATGCATGCACTTGTTTTTTTCCTCATTCTTAATTCCTTTCGAATGCTAGCTTACTATAAATTATTGAAATAATAATTTGCAGGCTCTAAGTGTTATAAATAGAAGGATTGCTAGATGTCTTCAGCAGGGGATTCTAATGTCACGAATAGAAGGAGGAGATCTACAATGTGGGAGCATTTTAAAGAGATTCCTGGTCAAGAAAAGGCTGAGTGTTTATATTGTAGCACCCTTATTGGTTGTGCTAGTGGTCAAGGGACTAGCTCAATGCATCATCATCTAGCTAAATGTAAGGAATATCCATATGCAGATGTTAGAAAAAGGCAAAAAGGTGCCTCAAGTCAAGTTGTTGAGGGTGGTAGTTCATCAGGTCCTTGGAAATTTGATCAAGATGCTAGCAAAAAAGAATTAGCGATTATGTTTATTCTTAGTGAGTTGCCTTTTAAGTTGGTAGAGCATGAGGGATTTCATCGATTTGTGAATAAAATCCAGCCAAAATTCTTAATCCCGTCACGCAACACATTGAGGCATGATTGTTTTGATTTATACATGGAGGAAAGAAGCAAATTGAAGAAATATTTCTCCGAGACATCTCTTAAAGTATGTCTAACAACTGACACATGGACATCTTGTCAAAACTTAAGTTATATGTGTCTGACTGCTCATTTTGTTGATGCTGATTGGAAATCGCAGAAGAAGATGTTAAATTTTTGTCAGATCTCAGGTCATTCTGCTGAGATAATAGGAAAAGCAATTGAGAAATGTTTGATTGGGGGATTCATAGTGTTTTTTCTATCACTGTAGATAATGCTAGCTCGAATGACTTGGGAGTTCAATACTTGAAAAAGATACTTAACTCTTGAAACTCTCTGTTGTTAAGAGGTGAGTTACTCCATGTGAGGTGTTGTGCCCATATATTAAGTTTGATTGTTAGAGAGGGGTTAAAAAACATTAACGATTCAATTGCTAAAATACATTTAGCCGTACGTTATGTGAGATCTTCCCCTAGCAGGCTAAGAAAGTTCAAGGCTGTTGTTGAGTTAGAGAATATTGAGTCGATGAGTCTTGTATGTTTGGATGTGGAAACTCGTTGGAACTCAACATATTTGATGTTGGAATCAGCTTTGAAGTTTGAAAGAGCTTTTAGCAATATGGAATTTCGGAATAGCAATTATGCCCAAGAGCTTTCCAAGGGGAAAGGGTTGCCCACCAGTGAGGATTGGAATTATGCACGTCACTTTCTTCCTTTTCTGAAGTTGTTCTTTAATACAACTATAAAAGTTTCAGCTTCTTCTTATGTCGCTAGCAATAATATGGCGAAGGACGTGTATGGGATTTATATGATGATTGAGAGATATTGTGAAAATGAAGACCAAAGCTTGCGACAAATGGCTCAAAGAATGAAAACGAAATTCCATAAGTATTTTGGCAATGTAAACAACATAAATCTCACTTTATTCATTGCTTGCATACTTGACCCACGACATAAGTGGGACTTTGTGAAGTGGATGATTAGTCATGTTTATGAAAGCAGGGAGGCAGAAACTTTACAAAAGAAAGTGATAACATCTTTGACATTATTGTTTGAACAATATCGCACGGGTGTATGCCCTCAAAGCAACTTGAGGCTAAAGAGCACAAGGATGGTAAGCATGTTAAGATCCCCAGTGATTGGTGCTGATATTATGACTAAAATGTATTTTAGTCAAACTGGACAACAATATTTGGATGAAAAATCAGAACTGGACAAGTACTTGAAGGAAGCATGTGAACGTTATAACTCTGAATTTGATATATTAAGTTGGTGGAAAGGAAATTCATCGAGATATCCTATACTTTCTACTGTTGCTTGAGATATTTTGGCCGTGCCCATCTCGACTGTAGCATCGGAGGCGGCATTTAGCACGGGAGGTCGTGTGCTCGATATGTTTCGGAGTTCCTTGACCCCAACCATGGCGGAAGCTCTTATATGTGCTCAAGATTGGTTACGATCCGCGCCACTTTTACGTTCGATTGAGGAGGACTTAGAAGACCTTGAAATCTTTGAGTCGGGTGAGAAAATATAATTGTAGAATATTTATACCTTTCTTTATTTTAATGCATATGTTAGTGTTCTCATTTTTGTCGTGAATTTATTGTAGAATTGCCAAATACGACCACGAAGTCAAGCTCGATGTTGACTTCTCTCGATGATTGACGTATTAGAGGTTAGTATTTAATAATATGCAACTTGTGTAAGTCCTATTTCTTTTTTTGCACTCCTAACAGTTTCTTTTGGCTTGCTTATGGACCCAAGCTATTGACAATTGTGATTAATCTTGTTATCTGGGACAAGCATTCCATGGTTAGATTGGTCTGAGGATATTGCATGCTTTTGACCCAAGCTACGGACCGAAGAGACTGAGGAGGAACAGCAGCAGCTAATTTAGATGCAATCTAGCAAGCAAAGCTCCGGTGATTATGAGGAGAAATGAGCATTTTGGTGAAAGAAAATCATTTCAATTTTCACGTTTTTGTGTCTCAAAATATTATGGTGGATTGTCCACACTCCATGGTTAGATTGGTCTGAGAATATTGCATGCTTTTGACATTGGATTGGATTGAATTGAATTGATCTTGGTTAGAGTTCCTTTACTGATATTTTTGCTGCCATGAAGCTTTGATGACACCACATGCACAACCCATTTTTGGTTCCCCCTCGGGTTGGCTTAGTATGGATTAATCTTGTTATCTCATATCTAGACGAGCATTTGCTAGGAACAATGTGGCTTTTGATTTTGTGTGCTTGGTGTGTTCGCGCATCAGCAAAACATTTACTAGATGGAAATTCATTAATTTATCCATAGGCTAATGGACATTATTAAACTGAATTTTCTAAAGTTGAAAATGTATTTTTTTGGTGCGAGAAAATTTAAGATTCATTGTTATGCGAAATTATGTGAATGGACAAGTCACAATTACTCTCTAAAAAGAAATGAGTTTCTTATGTATAAATGAAAGAAGTAGCTTGAGTGTTTAGTGCAAAAATATCAATTTCCATTCATGCAATTTAAATAAATAATAGCCTATAACAGTTGCAAGAAGTCGCGAACAACGATGAAAATGAATGCCCATGTTTGACTCTCACTCGAACAAATAGAAAAAAAAGGGAGGTTAAAAAAAATTTAAAATTTAAAAAAAAAATTTTAAAAAAAAAAAAAAGAGGAAAACCCGGAAACCCGACCCGACCCGACCCGACCCGACCCGACCCGAATTTCCGATGTGAGTTTAATGTGTTTTGGGTCAGGTCGGGTCGGGTCACAGTATGTGACCCTTATGTTTTGGGTCAGGTCGGGTAACATCAAAACCCAACCCGACCCGACCCATTTACACCCCTAGGTTGACCATATTCTTCATCCAATAACCGTATACTAGTCTCAAAATAAACAAAGCACTTCTCTTCATTCTTTAACTGGAAATTCTAGATAATTTGCTAATAGCTAATTTTGCGACTCGCAACACTTTTGCTTTTAAACATCCGACCAACGCTGGAGCACGTGCAATATTTGCTCTCTTGATCCAATATTTTCCCTTCCTCTTTCTCCTTTCAGCAAATTGCAAACTAGACCATTCTTAAGGATATTTTCTAACTTTGAAACCCTCAGTTGAAGTTTAGGGGGCGAATGATAACCATTCTGCCCATAAATTGATTTCTGGAAGAGAAATAGATTTTTCTATTTCTATTTCTAGAAGAGTTTCTAAGCAAAAATAACCGTTTGATAATGACACAAAATTTCTACTCTAGAAATATACATTCGTTTGATAACGACACAAAATTTCTTCCTTTTGGACGACAGCGACCGGTAGCGGCGGCGGTTGGCGGCGGCGGCAACGGTCGGCGATCGGCGGCGGCGACCGGCGGCAACGGTCGGCGAGCGGTGGATCGGTGGCGCGGCAAAGAACCCGGTGAACGATGGTCAAAAGCAATAACGATGAGAAGAATTTTTATTTCTCATTTTTGTTTTAGAAATAAAAAAGTAGAAAATTTTTACTTCGATTTATATTCCAAACCTATTTCGGAACAAAAATCTATTTCGTAAATAGAAAAGTGAAATAAGTTTACCAAACGGATTTTATTCCGTAAACAAGTCGGAATGAAAAATTGTTTCTGGAAGAAACAAAGGTTAACGACCGAGATCCTCTCCATTGAGGAGGATTAAGCCAGAATGGACAACACATCATCAGCCCAAAGTGGGAAATTGCAAGCACATTCGAAAATGTCAGGGGCCAGATTGCCAAAAAAAAAAAAATTAAATCGAAATGTCTGGGCGCAATTATAATGACGAAAAACTTGGGGGGGCGCAAAAATATACTCGGGCTTCTTGGGAAGAGGCCAAAGCCCAGAAGCCGCAACCCTTCCTTCCCTTTCCGGTTTTCCCTTCGTCTTCGCAGCGGTGTCTCGCGGGACTCGGCTCCGAAGAAGGCGAGCATGGCGGCTACCTGCGCGAAGACGGCGGGTCTCCGGCTCGCTTCTGCTTCCGCTAGAACACTCTTGACCCGTTCGCCACCGTCTTCTTCTTCTTCTTCGCCTAGCTTGTCCTCGGCGGCGAGTAAGCTCAGCGGTCTGTCTTGTGCGGCGCCGGTCCCTTCCTCCTCGCGTTTCTTCACTGCCCGACGGGTCGCCCTCTCGAGGTTAGTCACGGCTTGATCTGGGTTTTTGTTGGTTTGTCTGTTTTTCGGGTGCGGTGGTCGATGCATACTGCATTGGACGATAGAAGAGTTGGGACGCCGGTTGTTTCAGTCGTTAAGGCTTAGGTGGACCTCTAGTTGTGAAGCGCGTGCTTGGAAATGAGCTTGCATTCTTTGGGTGCATTTCGAAATTCACTCGTGATGGAGCGTGGTGGGTTGGATGAGAAAGTCTCGATGGAGCTGGTGTATCTTGGAGGGCTACCGGGTCAATTGAATCGGAGCTATTTGGAGATTGTTGGCGAATGTAAAATCATCGGATGTTGGCTTTTGTCTCAGGCTTCCTGTGGAGTTGGGAGGTGCGTTGTCGATGATGCCATTGCACAGCGTCACGGCGTCTGCTTTGTTCACTTCGTTGCTGTGTTTGAGTAGTCACAGCTGGGGTTGTCTATCTGAAGGTGATTCCTTATTCTCATTGCTGGGTTTAATCTGTGTCGTTGTTCACTTTACTGGCGTCTTGATTCTTGTTCTTGAAGTACCCGTGTTGTCTAATAATGTTGTGAATCTCGTCCCGAGATGTTTGGGCTCGGCCTCTGTTTCTTATATCATATTGTAGCAAATGTTTAGTGGTTCACACTACTGTGTCATTCATGATACATTTCTGCTAAAATATCCAGTGGATCCGACTCTGCCCGGATATAGAAAAGGTTTTCCTTGAAATGTGGTTTGTGCTTGTGCCTTTGCCACACGTTATGAAATAGTTGGAATATGGATCCATGGGTTGTATTCCTTGGAGATGTGTAAGACCGTGTGTCATCTTCTGCTTCTGTCTCAGGAAGACATGGAACATTTGCCTTACACGAACATGTATTGCTCTTGTGCTTTCTGTATGGTTGCTGCCTGCATAAAAGTGGTTAGGTTACTCTCATTGAAATTCCTAGCTTAATGGAGACTCTTCTGAAAATCAAAGAAAAAAATCCGAGGATGTGCCATTCTATCTACAAATCCTTGAGTTCATGTAATGGAAGGAATGGAAATATGCACGCTTGGTTGATTTTGTGAAAATCATAGTTGATATGCAAGACAAATTTAGAGTACAAGGCTATGCTGAACTCAGTCATGCATATATGCAATTGGTTGGGGATGCACCATGGATATAGTAAAGAATGCAATTTCTTTCGTAGGATAAATTCAAGCAGCCCAATGCTACTACCTTTTTAGGATAATTGAGAGACAAAAGTGGCTCTCTGGATCTTTACTTTGATGATTCAGCCTCCCATTTTTTCCGAACTACTTTTTAATATGCAATCTGTTAATCAAATCTCATACTCTGGGGAGTTCTATTACTGACTGTTTTCCAATCTGTTCACTTGGTATATTTCATTTTATTTTACCTCTGTTGTAGCTCTATATCTATAACATTTAGTGCTATATCCTGTAACTTGTATCCCATAATTGGTGGGTAAGTAGGAATTTAGCATGTTGTTGAAGTCTATCACACCAGCAACAATGTTGTCAATGCCCTATCTGTTGAAAGGTAGGCATTAAACTTATGTCATGATTGATGATTTGACTAACTGATTTGTAGCCAGACAATAAGGAAGTTTTAATATTGAGATGTTGCCCTTAGCAATTTTGGGAATGTTAATGAGAGCCCCTGGTAAAGGATAGATGATATAGCCGTTTAAAATAAGAAAGTGGATTTGAGAAAGGCTACTATTCAAAGATTGGTGCAACTATAAGAAAACAAATCTGGGAAAAGGCATGAAGAAAGGACTAGTTTGAGAACGGTGAAGTGCAAATCTTGGCAAGTAGAATTCAATAAGCATCATGGCTGAAGCCTGATTCCCTGTTTTCTTATTGATAAGTTTTTGGTTCTTAAATTGCATCAAGGCTACTTAGCAAGGCTTTAAATTTTGATGGTGGTCATAGAAGTGGTCTCGTGATTCACATCATGATTCCTACCAAATGTTCACTAAAATTGCAGACGCTGTGTGCTGAGTATTTTTCAGTCATGCATCACAATGCAGATTATGGTATATTCTATGAAACTGATGCGAGATCTTAATCCTTACTTGATTATGGGTTCCTAGGAAAGGCTTTTCATCCAACAAGTATGAGAGTGACAGATTTTCATGTCTTTGACTTTGGATAGAATGATATCGCCAAAGAAAAGAGAGGCTAGAGATATTAGTATAGAATAATATTGTGATGAAATGATGAGGTTTTGTGTGTTTTGTCATGTTTGAGCTACTATACCAAGTTGACGCGATGCAAGCCAATTTTGGTTATTCTAGGTAATCATCACTGGTATTCTCTATTTTATTTAGAAAAAGGTCTTGTTAAAAAAAAGATTATTCTGGAAAAAAAGGACAATTAATATTGTCATCATTGTTTCTGCCATCACTGTCCTGTAACTTCTAGAGCTACAATGCCACTGTTTCTCCATGACATGCAAATTTCATCTGGAAGCCCTGTGATGGCTGTAGCAATGGTGCTACCCTCCCCAACGCAACAGTGTTATAATGGTCTCCATCGCAAATAGTGCTTACGCTTCATATTACTGCCTTTTCTTAGTCAATGATTCGTTCCACCATTTATATACCACTTGAACTTGTTTTTTGCTCAATGTTTGCAGGTTTTGCGACCCCTCTATAACATGGCAGCGTATTTTTCTTCTTCCAAGTTTCATCAGGTTCAGGGGCTTTAAGACTGTCAATTTTTCTTAAAGATGTTTACTTGTGTCATTAGTATCCAGCCTTCTCAGATTGCAACGGTAATAACCACATACATATCCCGTCATTACGCCTGTTTTGACTTTTGAGCACTTCTACGGGATAACTTGAGAGATGGGAAAAAGAGCATGCCAAATTTATTTTGCTCGGAGGGTTTAGTTTTTCCAATATCATTTTATGCTTCCAAAAGATCGATAGTGTTTGGTCATTTTCATTTGTCTTCCCTTCCTATCGCTGCTAAAAAACTCGATGCGTTCCTTTTTGTCTCGGAAGAAGGCTCGTGATGGAGGCTCAAGCTATCTACATGCAGAAGTTCATGTTGCATATAAACTAAAATTCCTTGCCGGTGACCTGCTTCTGATCATTTAAACAATGTTAGCACACACTGCGACATAAACTGTACAACTACTACTGCACTAATCAAATCGAAAACATGTCATACTTGTAAATACTTGCTTTTATATGTAATTAAATCAGTAGGAATTCACGACATCGTGTTAACCATCAACAAGCAGTGGGCTGTTTCGTCTCCTCCCAACTTTGATGGTCATCAGCATACTGCCTGCTCCAATTACATTTCCACGACCTCCTTTGTCACTCCATTCTCAGCCAAGAAGCAGCCGAAAGACTGTAACTTGAATGAACAGAGCCATTGTTGATTCAGTCACAATGACTGAATCTCTATAGAACTGTTATAATAGGCAGGTTTCCTGGATCTCATAGATTTTGTTTTTCTCTCCCACTCCGGAAGTGGAAAGAGGACGTTATATGAGAAGCTCCATTGGATATAGGGCCGGCCAATGGGTTCTAAGCCCATTTTGTGACTCAAATTTAATGAACTTTAACAGGATAATTTAGTCATAAATCTATTATACGGATGTTAATTTAGTTCTAACTTTTCAATATTGTCAATGTAGTCTCAAAAATTTTTATAAAATTCCAATATAGTTCTCTGGATGATTTTGACTTGAAATTGCTGAGATGGCGTTTAGTCATTGTCAGCTATCCTATGTAGCATGGCTGCATGGACAACCTTATTCAAAACATGTATCATGTGAATTGCTACATTAGTGATTTCCGTTGGTGATGGCTGGAAGACATACATTGGCAATTGTGCAAATTTTTGAGATTATGTTGATAAAATCAGATAATTTAGGATTGACTTGACATTCGTATAATAAGTTTAGAATCAATAGGTAATTTCCTAGTTTTAATTTACGCATTGAGATTAAATAAGAATATCATTTAGAGAATAAGATACTAGATAAAGAAATCCACATACTTTAAAATAAGAATAGAATCAAATTTGTGAAAAAGGTAAGCAAAATAAAATCTCTTGTTTTCCTAAATTTTCTATTATACGTTTAATTTAGTTAATTTTAAGTTTAACCTTGTAGGCTGCATTTTGTATTTTCGATTTGATAGATGTTTTTATCAGGTAAGTTCTACGCTTAAAGGATAACGATCTTAAGTGTTAATTTGGATAACTGCAATATCGCAATCCTATTATTGATCACAGTTTATGCGTGCCAGTGGCGTAGCAGTCCAGCGAAAAGGGCCGGTGGGGCTGAGAATACAATTATTCGGTGAATTTAGTATATGCACTCGAATGAATTTTGATCAATACATTTGATGGGAATAGGAAAAGGAGACGCGAAAATTGATGCTTAGGACTAGGTTCCTCAGTTATATGGCAGGAAATTTACCTTAGACATGTTGATCGCTTGTTCTTGTCATCTAAATAAGTTCCTCTAGAAAAGAAATTCACTGTTAGAGCTGTTTCTACTAGATTTTTATTGTGTTAAATCACACCCTTTTCAGTTCACTGACAAAAAATGACTCTAAACATCAACTGAGCTAAGCATGAACCAGTAGTATTCACATATCGTACGATTAATAAAGAAAATTTTGAATAACGGGTTGATGTAATAATGATTATCTTATCCCGCGTGATAAAGGATTAAAAATATTTATAATGTGATAATTGGCATGGCGCGACGACTAGGTACAATTATCTAAACTTTCATAATTTGATATTATACTATTCATACAGGTGTGCAAAAAAATCGGAAACCACTCGGACTGCTTGGAACCTAACTGGACCGACTTAGAACCGGCAATTCGCATGAGGATCAATTCGGCTCTCAGTTCCAATTGGAATCGGTGAGTACCAACTTAGTTCCCAATTCTAGGAGTGGAACCATCCATCTGGACCGGATTTATATGTATTTTAATGATAATTTGAGGTTATACTGTGCGTTGCAAACAACCTAGGTCATTTCAGCATGATTCCTCATCTTTTAGCTGAACACATATAATATTTTTGATAAAATGTTTCTAAAGGGTGATATGTTTGAATTGAAATAGTATATTTTATGTTAAGATCAAATTGGTTTTGGGTGAGTTTATTTCATTGATTTCACACATTCTAGAATGATTTTTGTACGCATCTAATTTCAAGTTCAATTGGACTTTTTCAAGAATTCAAAAGGGTTTCGAAAATCGTGGTTTTGTTTGGAACATTTAGACATGAATCCACATCCCGAGTGGATCCATTAAACCAACGATCAATTCTCGATTCTAATTTTTCGAAACCGGTCCTTAATAGACGGTTCTCAGTTCTAGAGTGAATATCGCCCACCTAGACCATACTCACCTCAATCATTCATAACATAATGATTATCTTCATTTACTAATCATATGAAATAATGCTCAAAATGTTATGTAATTATTGTTCCAATCATAGTATCAATTATGTAATAAATAAAGTGCATTTTATATGATTAAAATTAAACCAAAGTCATACTACGTAATAACTATCACTAGAGGTGTGCAAAGGAACCAGGAACCACTCGGATCGTCCGAAACTGGATTGGACCAACCAAGAACCGATGGTTCCCACGGCGATCGGCCTAGTTCTCAGTTCCAATTTAATTGAACCCGTGAGTAGTAGTCCGATTTTCGATTCTAAGCGTTGAGCCACCCACACTCAGTCTATCCACTCGAACTGGACCAGTATATATATATATAAAATTAATCTCAATTACTTAATTATTTTGTAGTTTCTCAACCAAATATATGTACATATATCTATATTTATAGTTATTGGATATTATTAACTCCTTTTGTCGCTTCAGCGTGTGTAATAGAATTAACCTCCTACTTTTTTTTTTCATTTTAATAATCTATTTACTTGCTTTCTTAACCAAAACAAAATAAATAAATGAAGAGGAAAGAGAGGACTGATTGAAGATATCCATAAATGTTGCAACGCTTTGTCATCATGTACGAATTTAAAAGCCAACGGCTCATTTTAAGAGCATGAATAATTCCATGATATTAATTGATGAATGTAATTTGTAGGGATTAGGGACGGGTTTCATAGACCCACCTGGAAACCAGGCTGGACCAGCCATCCAATTCCTAGGTGGATCTGTGGAATCAACGGGTGACTTTTAGTTCCAATTTTTCTGAATTGGTCCTTAGTGGACGATTTTCGATTCCAATGTGAGAACTGTCTACCCGAACCATGCTCACCCCTAATTATCGCATTATAACGTTATTAGATTTGTGGGATATTATCTCATTTTGAGATGCACTCGAGGCCGAATCCCCTGCATAGGAGAAAAAGAAAGGGTGACGCTATTTTCACCTCATAGATGACTTAATACACCCCATTTTCATTGAAAAGACAAAGTTGCTTTTTATTATTCACTTGCAATTTAAAGTGGTATCTCCAAATTTGTTTACTTTCCCTCTTTTGTTAATTTATATATTTTTTATGTAGGATGTAAGAATGCCGCACGTTTTGTTCTTGTTTATTGTGAATATCCCATGGACCTCGACATATCGACTCACTTGACCTCCACTACTTTCTCGTCCATTGGATCCGCAAACACAAACTAGTTCGTATGTCCGAACTCCATGTGTTTTCCAAGTTATGTGACGCACTTCAATTTGGGCAAATCGAGGACACGGACGGGCCTTCAATGCTCTCATATTGTGCACTTGGTGTACCGGTTTTTCGGCCACAATATGCACACTTTCGTCGGGGCCATCCGCCAACTCTAACGTTAGAACTAAAGTCGCCGGGATGGCTGGTGCCATCGATTGTGCATTGTTGTAGCATTGATCGTCAAGCCGAGGTTGACGGGAGACACCTGAAGATTTTTTTTCTTATATGTATTTTTGCTAATCGAAACTCCCAGATCTACTACTCTTCTCCTACACTTCACATTGAGTCAGTATACTTTTCTCAGCGGCTTATTCTATCAATTTTCCCCACATTGTCGATCCTTGCTCTTATGCTCTCTCTACAAGGGTTTCACGTGATTAGCCAACTTTGATTCACATTTATATTGAATCCAAAAGGTCAAGGTCCTGTTTCTTATTCGGCTGTAATCGTGAGTTCTCAATTTAGGGACTTTGGTTTCGTTTAGAATTTGTAGAAACCACGGTTCGCCCGGGGTTCAACTGCCAAGTTATGGGTCTGCCTGCCGAGGCCGTCCGTCCTCTTGTCGGAGCACTGGGGTCTCGGGTCCAGCCCTCGAGGAGTCGGTCGAGCCCACCCTTCGTTGCTGTCTCGTGGCCTGGGTTTGGCCAGTCGGTCCCTGTTATGAACCCTGGCCCCTCAAGACATGGTTCCAAGAGCCGGTGTTTTGAGGTCTCCGGTTCAGCCTCTCGGGCTGTAGCGTGAGGGTTCCACGTTCGGACGATGAGAAAAATCTCCGTGATGGCGGAAGTCTAGTTGGCTTTGGAAAATGAATTCAGATTATTTGGAAGGGTCGATCGTCTTTTAGAATTTAGGCAAAGACATTTCTTGATGAATGAGAGTATTTTTGGTGAACCCATTTTTCAGGGCCTAATTCCCTTAAAAAGCACTCATTTTTGGAGAAAATTATTCAAAAAAGTTTTAAACTTATTACACTTTTACCAATTTAATTTTAAACTTTTTAAATATGTTAATTTTTTGTTTGTTTGTCATATCTCTAACTCTCATTGCACTTTGAGGCTTTGCGCAGGAGTCAGACCTCACACCTATGATACTAACATCCCTACCAAGGTGCTAATTGTGTCAATTGGGTCATAGAACTTTTTGTGTATTATGTCAATTGAGTCCTAATCTGCATGAGGCCTGATGACCCCTGCCAACCACTAGTGAGGGCTCCCGGCCCTCACTCACAGTTACTCAATGGCCAGCAAAGCCCAAGCCCTTGCCCTCACTCAAATTTGGGCAAAGGGTCGTGGGCGAAGGCAACAAGCCCTCAGTGGCCACTAGGCTCATAGGAACTCACCCAATGGCTGGCGAGGGATGCCGGGCCTCAGTTGACGGCCTCCTACCGGCCCTTAACAATTAAAAAATAATAATAAAGAATGAAAGAGAAAAAAGAAAAGAAAAGAAAATACAAAAAAAAATTAAAATACTATTAAAAATTATCTATGTCGATGCTAGCCGTCCCAAGCGTCGATCGTGTCATGTAAGACGACCAACGTCTACATTAACAATATATGATCAAAATTGACGGATGAATTCAACTGGCAAAATGTAAAAAGTTTATGGCCCAATCAACATAATCAAAAGGTTTATAATTGAATTGGTAAAAGTGTAATAGGTTTCGAAATTTTTGGACAATTTTCCACCCAATTCTAGTCCAAAAGGTATTTTTTTTGTCTTATGAAAAAGCAACAACTTTAGTTCATGCCCCAATTTTTGGCCCAAATTTTTTTTTGTCTTGTGAAAAAATAAACAATTTTAGGTCGAAGTCTCATTTCTGACCAAAACTTCTTATTGCCTCATAAAAATCACCAACTTTAAGTACCGAAGTCAGGCATCTGTGAAGTTTATTAAAGATTCGACATGTCTTTTCTTATGTACTTGATGTAAACTTGATGGAAACTTGATAAGGGCCAAATATTGATATTGCCTTAAAGTTTTTTTTTTTTTTATGACCCAAGGAACCCGCGCACCGTACCAACACGGACAGCCCGACAGGCCCGGGGTAACGGGGGGTAAACCCTGGGGTGACGCTAGCGGAGGACCCACCACCCCGACGTCGCACGTAAGATCCCGTGCGGCTAGCGGGATTCGAACTCCTCTCTTCTTCGCAAAGGATCATGGGAGCCTTATCCAACTGGGCCACCGCAGGCGGTGGTTGATATTGCCTTAAAGTTTGTGCTTTTTTATTAGACAAAAAAAAAATGGACTAAAATTGAAACACAAGTTAAAATCGATGTTTTCTCATGAGATCAAAACAAATTTGGTGAGACCTGAGACTCGGCTCACAGTTGATTTTCTTTTATAGTAAAAAAAAAAAAACTCGAATCTCAAGCAAAAGTTTGTGCTTTTTAAAGGAAATCGGGCCCTTTTTCTTGCACGATACGCACAATACAAACGACAAGAAATGAAGAAATTGATTATTAGCTGTTTATTTTCTACTTAACAAATAAAATCTTAATTTTGAACAATTGGTCTGTGAGCCAAATCCAAATTTTCCCAATAATTAGGTCGAAAATAATCCAAAAGAGAAATAGATCTATACCCAAACTATTTAAATCAGGGAGGCACAAAATCAGTAATGCTAAAAATTTCGTCCGGAAAACAAACGACCCAAAACAAGCAGAGACCTCAAAGATCTGAATTCACCCCAACATGCTATTGGAATTTTATGAGCTGAGATGACTCATATCCGAGTATGAACCAAAACGAAATCAAATTGACCTACCCCGTTTACGACCTTAGGGCAAAGAATAGCCAGGCCCCAAAGATCATAGAATATAGGCTGGTCTGGACTCTCTAGCCCGAAAGAAAGTACCTCAGAAGAGAGTCTAATGGGGTTGACGTACGTTTAGAAGAGATCCGACATAGACCCCCTTAATTTCAGCGGCTTAATTTATTTTCCTTTATTACTAGAAAAAAAAAAATTGTTTAAAGTTGATGAGAGACATCAATAGAAAGTTCGGAACTTTTTGCGGACCATCACCTAAATCGCACGCGTTTTTAAAAATAATATTGCCCGATAATCTTTGATCGGGATTTATTTGTTTTCACCTAGCTGAAAAAAAAGAGTGTATTCCATTTCCCCATCAAGATTACAAAACGTAATTGAAATATTAGTAGTGAATTTATATGTTGGTTTTTGCATTTTGCAGAAGTTTTTAAGTGTTTCGGATATAAGAAAAGTCAAAATGCGTGGATGGTGAGACTTTGCTTTCGTAAAATGTAAGAATTAAGGTGTCCAAACTGCGGTTTCTCGCACAAGAAAAAACCCTCGCAAGGCACAAACTCTTCTACAGCCGACACTATAATACGTTGTAGGTTACTAGATTTTATTTCCTCATGTGGATTAAATCTATAGGGGAATGATTTTTCCACATATGGTTTAACAAGAACTCAATGTGTATATACCAGAGTTATCTCATGAAATATCTTTTTAGGGCATGGTTGACTTATGCGTGAGATCCTGATCACCCATAAAGATACCATTGATATTTTGTTTCTTTTCACTTCTTTTCTATCATTTCCTTTTTCATTTTATGATTTCTAGTTTGGAAAAAACAGACATATTAATATTTTAAAATGATTTTCCAGCTAAATACATACTCGGTAGATTTTATTTTTGCCCTTTTAGAGTAAGAAGTAAATTGTGCTCTTCACGTACTTTAGGTGTAAGAAAGAATACAAAATGAAAACTTATATATATATATATATATATATATATATATATAAGTTCTATGTTTTAATTCCTCGTGTATATTAAATCTATAGGAGAAGGATTTCTCCACATAGGGTTTAATAAGAATTCCATGCGTATATACCAGAATTCTCTTGTGAAATTTCTTTTTAGGGCATGGTTCACTTACTCTTTATATATATACACACACGTAAGATCCTGATCACCCATAAAGATGTGATTAATATTTTGTTTTCTTTTCATTTCCTTTTTCATTTTATGATTTTTAGTGCGGGAAGAACAGGCATATTAATATCTTAAAATGATTTTCCAGCCAAATACATACTCAATAGATTTTATTTTTGCCCTATTAGAGTAAGAAGTAAATTGTTCTCTTTGCGTTAGGTGCAAGAAAAAATACGAGACGAAAACTTAGTGTTTATACATATATAAATGTATATATATGTGTGTGTATGTGATAACCCATAAAATTGTGGATATACCCTCACCCAAAAATTTTGTGCTAACAAAATGACTACTTCATTAATGGCACGGCCAAGGCCGATGTCTAACTTCATTAATCTTAACCCATCATATATTCTTATGCGACGAATTATTCATTCACTTTTGGATTGAGATAATGAACTTTCAACTTTCCTATAGTCTGAATGTTTCTCCACATTAATTACCATCTCACGAGTCATTACAGTTACCAAAAGCAACAGAGGTAATATTCTCAAATAGACCTAGAATTAAGAAAAGCAACACACGTAATATTCCCAAATAGATCACGCCAAGATTTGGCAAACCTTACCATAAACTCCACAGATATAAAATAGAGAGACGCACGACATGATCACAAGGAAGTTGGAGCTCCATTGCCATGTATTGTATGAATAATTTATGCACGCCAACCAGACATTGGTGGCAAATCGACGGAAGCAATCTGTACGTGAAGGAGGTGATCGCCGTAGGGGGTTTCGGGGCCGTATACAGAGGAACTTACGGAGGCAGAGATGTCGCAGGTTGTCATGAATGCTAGTTTTTACCTCTATACATTCTATTTAAGTGATGGCATGCATCTGTAAATCCATATTACATGATGTAATTTTCTTATATCATGTAACCGATAGGTTTTATCATTGATTTTGTGGATGATGAATGATCTTGAAATTTGAAGTTGAAGAAACTGATGTTTCATTCAATCCTTTTAAACATACTGATATACGTAAACTTTAGCTTAGTCTAAAAACAATTATCACAGGGACTTAAGAAATCTTGGGATGACTTATGAATTGATAAATTATTTCATTCCATGAAATCTTTCAGTCAAGTTTCTAGATGCGAATCCAGAGGGTCGATCCATGTTTCAGCGAGAGGTGTCCTTTTGGTCTAGCCTCAACCACCCTAACATTGCTAAGGTATCTCTCTCTTTCCAAATACTATTCACTACTCGAGGAGCGGGTGACTGCCTTCGCATCATTACCGACTCTCTTTCCTTCGAAATCTCTAACTCTTTTTCCTGTCATAATCTAGTATTTCTCATATGCCCTAATCAGTTTACTTTCCTCAGTTCATAGGAGCTACACATGACACGACACGCGTCAAATTCAGAGGGACAAGGCTGGTGAATGTATATTGTATGGTCTCTCAGTATTATCCAAGAGGTAGCTTGTCTGCTTACCTTTCGAGGCACTCGGTCCTCTCCGAGGACGTCATCAGAAGGATGGCACTCGACGCGGCGAGAGGGTCGACATCTTTCCCTCGTAAACTATTCTCGACGTTATTTTTCATTCGAAACCTGTCTCAATTTTGCGTTTCGGACTGACCCTTGTGCATTTAGCTTTTTCTCTCCCACGCAGGTTGAGCTACCTTCATGACAGGGGAATCATCCATGGAGATGTGAAGCCATGCAACTTCCTCGTGGATTTGGATGGTACCGTGAAAGTTACCGATTTCGGCCTGTCTCATTTGGCAGCTTATTACACTTCGTCCCAGGTCGGCGGGACCATCAATTACATGGCCCCTGAGGTATCGCCTTAAAATGTATGTGACTCACTTTAATGAGAGTTCACGCCTTTAAAATGCCTGATAAGTGTTTCGTGTCTGATATCAGGTCATCGAGGACGGGAAGTCCAGCATGAAAGCAGATGTCTACAGCTTCGGGATCACCTTATGGGAGATTTGCCACCGCAAGACGCCACACTCGAGCATGATAACCGAGTTAATCGACCAAGGAGTTGTCCATCATGTAATCAGCCATACCGGTGACCCAGATGCTGACTCATATATTTGGCATAAATTAGCTTTGATTCGAAATGGTTAGCTCACAAGTTTGGTTGGTTTTGCAAAACTTACAGAAGGTGAGGCCGAATATATCGGGAAAATGTCCGAAGCAATTTGCGAGCTTGATGGAGATGTGTTGGGACGCAAACCCGCGAAAGAGGCCGAGCATGAAAGACGTCGTGTACAAGTTAATCCCCTGAAGATGCTTCCCACGTTAGTCCAAGAGGAACAAAAACGTGTTCGCTGACTGGTTTTAGCTGTATGGTCATTGAGGGCACATCTCTCCCTCCATGTATATCAGAAGTGATCTTCTATTGACGAAGATGGCAGCAACTGAGATCGAGAGATAATCTTTTCGATTCGATTGTTTCAGTCTTTTTTTTCCACATCTACTATTCGATTGTGATAAGAGGACTTCTCTTGACACAAATCTTCATATCTGCAGAAACGATCACAAAAAATGGTCAGTTGCATACACGGAGGTGGCTACTTGGTTGCTATCTGTAGCTGAATGAGTCTGATGACGATTTCTCTTTCGAAGATACGTTGTGCAATTTCTTAGCTGGTTCTTTCCTGGGCATTCTTTTCCACCATTTCCACAACATGATTCCAAAATTGAGCTTGGTCACTTTTGTATTGAACACCTGATTTTTTGTTATTCCATGTGATTATGACACAATGATATAATAAGCCAATAAAGGAATGATTCCAAAATTTAAACACCACCTTTAATCAAAGGTAAATTAAGCAGCTAACTTAATTGGTTAGTCACCCCATGTCAGTCGCGTGACTAGGGGTGTGCATCCGGCCCGGGTATACCCGTTTCCTGGATCGGCCCACCTGGAAAACAGGTCGGGAACCGGTTCCCATTGAAACCGGTCCGGGAACCGATATCACATAGATTGGCTTGCCTAATTTATCTTTTGTGGGAGAAGTTATGCTTGCATAAATAATTAGCTTCATATAGTAGTTATGGGAATAAAACTAATATTAGACTTATGTTTGTTGCTAATTCTTTGCCTTATGATTCTATTTATTATAATTAGCTCTATAAATCCTTAATTTTTTGTTTAGTCAAAAAAATCATGTATTAATTTTGTGAGGAAAACGTACTTTGTATTAATCAATAAAGTTAAATATATATACACCAAAATAAACCCTAAAAGTGGTAAAGACCCATTTACCCTTATTACTTCTAATTACCCTTCTTACTTCTAACACTCCCCCTCAAGCTGGAGCATAAATATTAATCATGCCCAGCTTGTTACAAATATGTTCTATCCTTCCAGTACCCAAGGATTTAGTGAAGATGTCCGCAAGTTGTTCGCTGGTTCGAATATGACTGGGAAGAATTACTCCACTCGCAACTTCTCTCGGATAAAATGACAATCAACCTCAATGTGTTTTGTTCTCTCATGAAACACAGGGTTGGAAGCTATATGCACTGCAGCTTTATTATCGCACCATAGAGTCATGGGTACTAAATCTTTAAAGCCTAACTCAGTTAATAACTGTCGAAGCCACACTAATTCACATGTCACTTGTGCCATGGCTCTATATTCTGACTCAGCACTTGATCGAGCAACAACACTTTGTTTCTTACTTTTCCATGATACCAGATTTCCTCCAACTAAGGTACAATACCCAGTAGTTGATCTTCTATCATCTGGAGACCCAGCCCAATCAGCATCAGAAAATCCTTCAACCCTGATATGACCATGATTTTGATAGACAATTCCTTTCCCTGGAGCTTTCTTCAAATACCTCAATATCCGAATAACTGCATCCCAGTGAGATGTACGAGGGGAAGACAAAAACTGGCTTACTACACTAACAGGAAAAGCAATGTCTGGTCGGGTAACTGTAAGATAATTCAGCTTACCTACCAGTCTTCTATATCTCTCGGGATTATTAAGAATTTCTCCTCCATCAGCAACCAGTTTAACCCCTTGTTCCATGGGTGAATCAAGAGGCTTTGATCCTAACATACCTGTCTCAGTGAGCAAATCCAAGACATATTTTATTTGTGTGACAGAACAATACCTTTCTGTGATTGCGCCACTTCAATTCCTAGGAAATATTTCAATTTTCCTAAGTCTTTAGTTTGAAACTGTTGCTGAAGATAGGTTTTTAGCTCAGCTATACCAACCAAGTCATCTCCCGTGATGATAATATCATCAACATACACAATCAAGAATAGTTTGCCTCCCCTTGATTGTTTATAAAAGAAAGAATGATCATTTCCACATCTTGATAGCCCAAAAGATAGTACAACCTCAGAAAATCTTCCAAACCATGCCCGTGGAGATTGTTTCAAACCATATAAAGACTTTTTTAATTTGCAAACTAGTCCAGACTCCCCCTGAGCAACAAACCCCGGAGGTTGCTCCATATAAACTTCTTCATGAAGAGTGCCATGTAAGAAAGCATTCTTAACATCAAGCTGAAATAAAGGCCAGTTATATGTTGCAGCAAGAGAGATCAAAATACGAACAGAAGTAAGTTTGGCAACAGGGGAAAATGTGTCTAGATAGTCAACCCCATACACCTGAGCATACCCTTTGGCAACAAGTCTTGCTTTTAAACGAGCAAGAGAACCATCGGGGTTGACTTTTACAGCATACACCCATCGACAACCAATAGCAGTTTTGCCTAGAGGAAGTGGTACTAAGTCCCAAGTTTGATTAATCTCGAGAGCCTTTAATTCTTCTTCCATTGCTGTCCTCCAGCCAGAATTTTGTAATGCCTCAGCGACAGACTTGGGAATAGGATATTGTTCAACAGTAGTTAAAAAAGCTCGAAAAGTAGGAGACACAGAAGAGTGTGAAATAAAATTTGCAATAGAATGTTGAGTACAAGTACGTGTACCTTTGCGATGAGCAATGGGAAGATCAAGATCAGATACAAGAGGAGAGTCAGCTAATGGCGGATCTGGAGCAGAAGATGACGTAGTAGTGACGGGAGGAGCGGGGGGAGCAGCAGCGACACGAGAACGTCGAGTATAAACTTGGAGAGGAGGTGGTTTCTCTGTAGATACCGGTGATACAGCTGAAATAGTAGACCGAATGGTGGTCACATACAAGTCTTCATCCAATTCAGACACATCAATTGGAGCATTATGATAAGGAGTGGATTCAAAAAATGAAACATCAGCTGTTATAAAATATTTTCTCAGTAATGGAGAATAACAGCGATATCCCTTTTGAGCGCGGGAATAACCCATAAACATACACTTGATTGCCTTGGGATCAAGTTTTGATACTCCAGGTCGATGATCACGAATAAAACAGACACAACCAAAGATACGGGGTGGTAGGACAAATAGTGGTTCATTAGGAAACAAAGTGGAAAAAGGAATACCACCTTGCAGAACAGAAGAAGGCATGCGATTAATGAGATAACATGCAGTGAGAACAGCATCAGACCAAAAAGTTTTGGGGACCTTCATCTCAAATAACATGGATCTAGTAACTTCCAATAAATGCCTATTCTTCCTTTCGGCAACACCATTCTGTTGTGGAGTATCAGGACAGGAAGATTCATGGATCATACCATGTTGAGTCATAAAATCAGAAAAAGATGTGGAAAAGTACTCCTTAGCATTATCAGAACGCAGAACTTTAACATGCATGCCAAATTGAGTATAAATTTCAGATATAAATGCACGAAAAATAGAAAATAATTCCGAACGATCTTTCATTAAATATAACCAAGTAACTCTAGAATAGTCATCGACAAAAGTAACAAAATATCTGAAACCCGAATTAGAAACCACATGACATGGACCCCAAATATCTGAATGAACTAATAAAAAAGGAGATGCTGCTCGTTTAATGACTCGAGGTGTGTAACTAACACGATGTAATTTGCCAAGTTGGCATGACTCGCACTCTAGACTAGAAAGAGATTGAAAACTAGAATCCAACTTTTGAAGACTACGTAGAGAAGGATGACCAAGACGACAATGGATTTGATGTGGGGACGCAACACTTGAGCAAGCAATTGAAGAAGCATCTTCAAGTACATACAGCCCCCCTTCCTCACGTCCTCTACCAATCGTCTTCTTCGTTGCCAGATCCTGGAAAATACAAGAATCAGGATAGAAAGTTACTGAACACTGAAAGTTTTTAGTTAACTTACTAACAGACATGAGGTTACATGGAAATTGTGGAAGATAAAGCACTGAGGACAATGGCAATGAAGGAGTTGGGTTAAGCGTGCCAATTCCCTTAACATATGTAGGTGATCCATTGGCTAGAGTAACTATGGACGAAGACGGAGAAAGAGAGGAAAATATACCTGAAAGACCTGACATGTGATCGGAAGCCCCTGAATCAATGATCCAAGGACGAGAAGTAGCTGAAAGGCATGCAGTAGCATTACCTGTCTGTGCCAAAGTAGCAGTGGAAGAAACAGGCTGTGAGATTTGAGACTGTTTGTACCGATCATATTCCTCACCAGACATAACCACCACCTTGTCTTCAGATGACTGTGGAGTAGAGTCAATATTAGACGCCGTATTAGCAAACTGGTGCTGCTGCCCTGGTCTCCCATGTAGCTTGTAACAAAATTTTTGAATATGACCAGGTTTGCCACAGTAATGACAAACTCGTGTAGTCCCCGAATTATCAGTAGATATGGGGAATTGTCCAAAAGGATGCTGTTGACCTTGACCTCTTCCTATTCCTATGCCTCGGCCTCCTCCTCGGACACCACGCCCACTATATCCGCCACGGGTTCCTCCATCACTCCTATTACCACTACCGGCCCGAGTCCTGGGACACAAGAGCTGAACTCCCCACCATAGATGTAGTATCCTGAGAAGACTCACGAGATACTCGAAGAACTCGAGCAAACGTATCTGTGAGTGACGCGATATTCTCTCCTCCAAGGATCTGAGACCTAACAGTTTCATACTCAGAACCAAGACATCCTAAGAATCCCATTACAGCCAATTGTTCCCTCTGACGTTGCATTTGTTGAACATCAGCTGAAATAGGGAGAACAGCATTCAACTCCTCATACAATCTCTTAAAGTCTGCAAAGCACTGGGTAATAGGGCGTCCCTTCCTTTCAAATCGATAAAACTCCTGCGATAGCTCATAAATCCGTGACAAATTATCTTGGCCAGAATATAACACATTCAAATACTCCCATAGTTCTCTGACTGTATCAATATGAGTTACCAAGTCAACTACATTACTCTCCATAGAATTCAGCATTTGGCCAAGAATACGTGCATCAACACCATCCCAAGTTACATCATCTCTGGGCTTAAACTCAGTTAAGTGTCTATGTTGATTCCTACCTGTCAAAGTAAGCTTCACGATTTTCTTCCATTGGTGGAAGTTAGCACTACCTGCGAGCTTCCTATCAGTAATTCGATTAGACGAAGAGGAAATCACCTCAGTCATCACAGTATTATTCTTCTCATGATCTACTTCAATTGTACTCTTCGAGTGATCGCCCATTTTCAAAATAATAATAAGCAAACTCTGACCTTAGCTTCCGTCAAACAATTCAGCCTCAGTAATTTAATAACCCAATATTACCACACAAGATCTCCACAACCCACATAAAATAATAGAGACTGCCACCAATTCACAAACCCTCAAATTAACAAATTTATAATCCGAAAATGGTCAGTAAACTTTCTAGCCATCAAAGATGAAGCAACACAGACCATAGAAACTTCAGTCACAAAGAAAACACCTCAGAGTCCTTTCCTGCAAGTGTGCATCAAAATCAGCGACCTGTGAACCAAAATCAGCCTCAGTCTTGTAAACTGAAGGTCCATAAATCAGCGACCTGCGTGGGGGCACCAGTGCGTGTGCTTTGCACCAAAATCCACGCTCACTGCACCAGTGCCTATGCTTTGCGCTCCATTATATGTTCTGTCCTCATGCGAATCAAGCAAGTCAACAACCAAAATCTGCCCAGCAAGCTGCGTGAGACGTGATGGAGCTGTGCGACCAAAATCAGCGACCCAGCGAGCAGTGTGGATCACGCGATGGAGCCGCGAGATGGTGTCGCACCAGCCGCGCGAGCCACGCAAGCTGCGCGAGCCACGTGGGTCACGCGATGGAGCTGCGCGAGCCGCACAAGCCGCGCGAGTCGCGCAGGTGCGCAAGCTGCGCAAACCGCGTGAGGGACCCGCACGAAAGATCAAGAAAGAATCGCGCAAGAAGGAGAGAAAGAAGGAGACACTCGACGGTGACAAGCCACGGCGGCGACGGCCAACTGTTCCGGCGAGTCGACGGCGGCAAGTGGCTGCTCCGTCGACTAGGGTTAATCCCTAGGCTCTGATACCATGTGAGGAAAACGTACTTTGTATTAATCAATAAAGTTAAATATATATACACCAAAATAAACCCTAAAAGTGGTAAAGACCCATTTACCCTTATTACTTCTAATTACCCTTCTTACTTCTAACAAATTTATTACCAGTGCTTAATGTTTCGATATAAATTAGGATCATTACGTTATTTTCTCGCTTATTAATATAAAATTCGAAGTCGTATAGGATAAACAAGTTCTAGTGGAAACAAGATTGACCCTGGAATCGGATCGGAAAAAACAGGATGGGTCGGGTACACGATCCAATATAAACAAGGTCGGGTATAGGGTCTAGAAAATGGGAACCAGTTATAACGGGGTCAGATACAGGGTCCAGGTCTAGACCCTACCCACCCTGGACCCGATCACCCCTACGCGTGACTAATACACAAAATACATTTCCCCCAACTACAACTACAGCTCGATCGGTTTGAAATTCTCTCTAGAGATGCCACTTGACCCAAGCCTGGTTGAGTCATTCGACCCAATTGACTCTTTCAGCTTCAGAGAAGGACTAGTAAATGACATCGCAAACCAAACCTCCACTAGGAGTTTTCCCTACCCTTGCATCTTTCAAGCAAGTTGATTCATATTTCCTGATAATTGCGTTAAAATTCCAAAATCGATGTTACAGTCTCTGCACTAAGTTACAAACCAACAATCCTGTTAAGGAACTCTCCTCAAGTTAGCCTTACAACACTCACAAGGATAAGGACTCTAGGTAGAGAAACTCAGAGAGACATAAACTGTGAATTTCTGTAACTTGTGAGATGAAACGATTGAAAAGAGAGACCCCATTGATTACAACCGTACACTATGGAGAGTTCATCTCCCTATCTATCAACTGCCTGCATTAATTACGAAATCACTCTAGAATAGTGTACACTTCATGTATTGCCTTCAAGATTATTTTAGATCAAGAATAGGCCCTTAGAAACTTCCAGCTCACCCGGTCATTGGGGTCACTTCCTCAATCCATTGTGCCTCGAAAGTCAAAACCTCTGGGCCGTGACACTTGATTCTCATAAAAAGAATACAAACATTAGATCAAATCAAATCACCAACACTTAATTCCCCGTATTTAAACCGGCTGGTGCCATTTAGTGGCCAAGCAACAAAACTTCTTGACATTTAATTTCTATCTAAAACAGCTAAGGACGAGGAACCCTCAAATTTATTTTTAACGGTAAGCATCCAAAGTTGAGCTCTACATGATAAGCCAGACAAAAACATAAAATCTGAGCAATATTCCGTGATGAACTTTCCCAGTTTTTCTTTACAAGTCGAGCATGTCTTTAAACTGCCGAAAGCTTACATGCCCAACAAAATTTGAATGGGGTTATCCCTTGCATCTAAATGATAAGGGACAGAATCTCTTTAGCACCATCTATATATGAAAATTCAGAACATAATCTTTTCCTCCTGTACATCAGCACGAACAATAGGGTACTTATAACTTGCAAAAAATGGATGAACCTTGAACACTCAATAACTGGGTCCAACAGACGAGTGCCCCCACTTCTCTGAAATTCTGTATTTGGACAATTCCAGGCTATACAAAACTGATTCCGGATATCCTGTACAGCAGAAGATGTTAGTTTGATAAATAGATGAAGGAAACTAGGACCAAAGCATTTGGATTGGCTCTGTCAGTTGCCCCAATCAAATGGAAACGATCAAGGATCTTCAATGTCCACACACTCTGCTGGGGCTTCATCCGAGTCTGAAGAACCCTGAGCATGTTGACCCTCTGTTGAATCTTGAAATTCTTTCTCAAGTAATTTCTGGATTTTCACTCTCAAGCCAGAGGCCTCTTCAGGCTTGAACCACTGCTTACCAAACTGAGAAAAGAAATGTAAATACATAAACAATTAACTGAAAATATTTGCCACAGGTGAAACGAGAACCTCCAGAGGTTCATGAATTCCTAAGAGAGAAAGCAGAAAGAAAATCCTGTACCATAGCTAAATCCTTGTTTTTCAGCCTATCAGGAGCTTCTTCGATAAAGCGCTCCATGAAGTGAAGTACGAAGAGCCCACAATCATAGTCATTTTTCTGTTGAGGAACCTACAGTGAGACAGAAAAATTATAAAAGAACAAGTCAATAGATAAACAATTTAGAAAAAGTAGCTACCGTCTAAGGTGTAGAAATTGACCCAACTCTTTCGTCCCTTTTAGCTTTTTTTTTTCAAAAGGAACCTCCTAAGTATACATAAACAATTTTAGACAATTGCAGATGCTCCTTCAACACCAACGGTTGGAATCAAAGGCTTTCATATTTACTTGAAAGAACAAGTATCATCCATAACCCTGGATTGCAACTTCACATTTGCTGCAATGAACCATCCCAAACATATTGATGCTTTCCAATTTTGAGACATTGTCTTATTGCCATATCATAACATTTTTTAATTTGTAGTGACTATCAAAGCTTTACACCTTTTCTGAACAGAACAATTTCAGCAAATTTTACATTGAAGAACAGAATATTTTCTAATCACTGTTCTAACCCATGCCACTATAAATAGCAGAAGAGCACAAGCATGATAAGATTATTGTAAGGTCGTCTGAAAAGATATTTACGGCAATTTTCTTTTGAACAATTTCCTCTGGGAGCACCTCCCAAATCTCTTCTTCGATCAGAAGATCTGAAGGAGCAACTTGTTGCCTTAGATAACTCCATTCTTCAACCAAAAAGCTGCAGAAGCATATAAGGACCTTAGTAAATTGATAAACCATATGCAAACATACACGAAAACAATGGAAAGTACGAACATACTCCAAAACTAAAACGAAGTTCCACTTCCATGTATACTGGAGCTAAGAATAATAAAGTGGAGACAAACCAAACTCAAAAATTATATCATGCAAATCTCAACATGCTCCCAGATATATTGTGGACTTAATGGACATTTCGCTTTGAAAATATGTATTAGTGTCAATTATGCACCATTATTAGTCAACATAATACATGTCACATTTATGTAAAGATTGTGAAATGCAATATGGAAGAACCATCTGGCCAGGACAAAAAAAGGCGTGGAAGAAGCAGTGTACATCTCGCACAAACACCAAGATTTCTGCTATGACTAAATTAGAAACAGTGTACATCTCGCACAAACACCAAGATTTCTGCTATGACTAAAAACTATCATAGAAACAAAGGATCCGTTGATTAAGAATATGGCCACACAAAATTAAAACACGCTACCAACAGCAAGGGTAACAACAAAGTCCACAACATATTGTTTGAGTTACCGCCACTACCAAGATTTTTTAAAACTTCTCTGTCAACCTACAGCAGGCATAACAACAACGGTCATCTCACAGAACTCCACAAAAATTGATATCTCTCTACTACATTGTATGACTTAGACCAAGGATCACAAATCAATGCTCTCTCTGCACTTTAGAAAAGGTATTTGCTTCATATTTGATGGCTAATAACTCTATACATCAACTACAAATATTATGGCACAAAAAAGCATGAGATGCCAATTCATCTGGAAAATCTGAACATTTTCAATGATGCATCAACCACAGAATTCTTTCACGCTCACCTTTTAATGTAATCAAGAATTGATTTACTATGATGAAGCCCCAGTGAATCAAGATGAAGTATAATAGGGCCAGAGTGATCATCCTTGTCACGAATGCAGATAATTGCCAAGCTCCAATGAAGGCTGACAGGATCAAAGGAGATGCATATGTTAGAAATCTCACAAAGTAGAATGTAGAAGAACAATAATGGGGTCAAGCTACTTCAGTTGCTTCCTCAGACTCCAAAATGCCTATCACGTAGATGATTTAAGTTAGATGCACCAAAGAATAGACAAGTGGCACCATTTAAGCCCTTATGCAAGTTAAAGTAAGAAGAACACGAGCCAATGCATCAATCTACATGCATATTAACAATCTAAAATTAAATAACTCGAACTGAATATAGATTATACTGTCGAATGCTACTTTATGCTTCAGCCCAAGATTGTCCTACTACATTAGCAGCACACCATTTAGACAATACATAAAATGACAGTGGATCAGCAAATTCTCTTTGTTAAATTATCCTACGTCTCGTCTATGGGGTTTCAACGGGCCTCATATCACGTAGTTTCCTCCCTCCTATCATCTTAAACTTTTGGGTTAGACATTTTAACATGGTAGCAAAGCCAAGTTCTTCTGCCTCTGGTTTATTTCCACGCAAGGCTCCCTATTTGTCAATTCCACACATCGTTCTCAGTCTGATGTGTACGTGAGAGAAGGTGTCAAAGCACCCCACATCGCTTTTCTATGGGGTTTCTATGGCATTATATGCATATAGACTCCCTCCACCCATCAGTTTAAGTTTTTGGGATGGACGTTCTAACACTTCCATTGGAGCAAGTAAAATTTGGATGTTGATCATGTAATTTCTCCGTTTGTATTTTCCTTCACTTTAGACTTATTGCTGAAATTGGAGAACCTCATATCCTATCTGCCCTTGTTGTGAAGAGGCTACACTGGCCTGAATCACTCAAGCTCATTTTCCTAGAACCGACTCAATTATGTGAGATTGCCAACACCCATTTTCAACTATATGCAATGTTCAGCCACAATAATAACCATAGTTTTAATTTCGGATTAGTCTTCTTTCTCTCTTGTTCATTTCAGACAAGTCCATTTTTCTCTACTATCTTGACACTCCCAGACAGCTGATCACAATGAAAGGGACAGGTCTTGGGGGGTTTTTATGTCTTCAACACTGATAATTATATACAGAAATCATCAGAAAAGTCAAATGGATGGAAAGAACCAAATCACCAAGTTCTTATCATCACTAATCTAGATCCAAAAGTCTTAAGAGAGTTCATATAAACATGTGGGCAAATGAATCTTATTGAGTTCACAGGCGAGTTTCACTTCCATGAGTCATTAATAATAGTCCTTCTTTTGACTGGCAGGCAAAAACTAGTCAAGGCATCCTTAGCCATGCTATAGGTTCATGACTCATATGCTTCTTTCTTAGGTAACTCAACCTCAAGGTATATACATGGTATAGCTTTCATGACCCATTACTACTAATGATTGTTTCATATTTAACTCAACCCTCAAGCTACTAATCAAACCTGTTGGTATTGCAAATATTAAAGGCTGAAACGACAGTTCTTGCAACCGAACATCCAACCACTTGTATGCAAGCTCAACGTCCTATGTATTAAGAGAGGTCTAATCTATCTAGGAATCAGTTTTTACCATCAGAACCACATTGAAGTTCTAGCATTTTGTGCATATCTTCCTTAAGAACCTGTTAACTAAGAGCAAAGAGCCTTTACAAAAATCTTCAGCAGCAAATTGTAGAAAACTTATTGAAGATATAAGATTATTGAACTTACTCCTCATGTATAGGTATAAAGACATAAGCCTTCTGAAATATGTTCACGCCCTTCCACCACCTTCTGAACTTAGCAAAAAGGGCATCTTTCTCCTTTCCCTGCTTATCACATGAAAATCATCCATAAGAAATAAACAATAGTGCATCTGAATGCATACATGAAAGAGCAGATGTCATCATTTCATTAACAAAGAGAGCATTAACTCGACACAATAATGTGTCCAAAAGGAGAAAGAATCTAGTACACACCCATACAAGAACTAATGCTCACCTATGGACCAAAAATTAGTACAAAATATGGTGGAAAAAAAAACACAGCACTTAAACAAATAGCATAAATATCTCCTGTACAAAAAGAGTCCATATTGCTTTACCCAAAGATAGAACAGTCAAAGCATAGAGTCAGGACAATCCAACCAACCACAAAGCATGGTAGAAATAACAGATGGACATTCATTTTTCAAAATAAATCCATCAAGAGGAGAAACTGAGGAAAAGGTCACCTCGCATGATAATGCCTCTTGGAGCTTCTTGTAGAAATAAGTATTAAAGAAATGATAATCATTTATTCCTTTATCTGACTTCAAAGATTGCTGTTGTAGGTATCTAGCCAGTGAACCATCAAGAAATCAGTACCAAAATAGAAGGTAACAGTTATCACAGGAGAATAGCAATAAGAGGCTTAAAAATTTAAAACTACAGATAGGTATACTTGTAGAGGACTCATAAAGTAAGTATGAAGAATATCTGGGAATTAAGCATAATTAGCGAAACATACAACCAATCAAACAGACCTACGATAGGAAAAAATAAGGAGAAATAAGGATATTGCTAAATGCCCTGGGGGAATAGCCAATCCTAGTCATATCCTACGCCAATAATAAAGGCAACGCAAGTCAAGGAATATTCTTTCTTATTTTGCTTAACATGTTTTTTACCAGTATTTTGACTTACAACAGATCTAAATTTGTTAGACATACTTACAGAACGTAAAAGTTCATGATAGGTGACGTCAAATATTGCTCAGGAGCAAGGCACTCTATGTCTGCATAACAAATTTCAACTGACTGTGGATCATCCCTGGCAAGAGATAATGACAAAAATTATCTCTATGTGATGAATGCCAAACTTTATCAATAAGAAGAAGAATGAGATACCTTGATGGGTAGTAGATTGTAGCGCCTTTCATACTGAAAAGGCACAAAAAGGTCAAAGTAATAATATTTCCCACAATTGCCTGCCTTAAATAGTAAACACAGAGCATAGAATAATGGAACAGTTCAATTACCATTCATTCAATTTGTCACCTCCTTCAATTCTCTCCACCTGTTGACATTCTTCCTCGTCGACCAGAACAACTGTTGGCTCCTTCTTAAAAAGAATACAATAAATAGATTAAGTAAAGAAAATAAAAAAAGCCATGAAAAGGTCAGAACAACTCTCATGAAATGTTAAATAATGACAATGCACAGGCCACAATTTTTTTTTTTTTTTTGGGATAAACTGTCCTGTATGACATTTACTTTACCAAAGCAACTTCAGAAACTATAAAAACTTCCTTTTCTACGTAACAACAAAAAGGTATTCACTCGGAATCTTCACCAGTCATGTTTAACAACCACTTATGCCATAATGAACTTATCCTAAAATTTTGCTTTCAATATGCCGATGTCACCAGGTACATGTAGTAATATAGACCAAAAACCTCTCGTTATGAAACCTCAAGAAAAACAAAGAAAAACCGATGATTTAAAATGGAAAATCCCACTGGAAGTCAAGATTGCCAGCACAGGGACATGTTGAGCTTTTCAACTTAAAAATTGCTATAAATATCATTGTAAATTAAGGATATGCCAATATAACTTACCTGTCATTGATTTTCACCTAAAGATAGTATAGATACTTGATCAACTCAAAGTCTACACCAAATGAACTAGTTAAGGATCAAATTCAAGCTCACCGATTGTGTTTTAATGCTGTAGGAGGGAAGAAAACCTAAAGTCTAACAGTTCCCATGCTAATTGTACTTCTTTTCTGAGTGAAATATTTATACCAGATATTACCGGGGATAACAGACATACCCAAATTGCTTTAGACAAATGAAAATCATATCCAAGATATCAGATTAAACTATCTGCAAAGGTGACAAAAAAGAAAAGAAAAGAATGAAACGTACCTTTTTAGCCTTCGAATCTCTGAAAAGTTGACCATGGAAATCATTTTCCCTACCATTGATTCTTATGATCGTTATGTTTTGGTCAACTCCAAATTGAAAATGATAAATGCAGCTACAAACAACTAATACTGATTGGAGTTAGGCTGGAAGCCCAATGGAAGGACTCATTCATTCTGGCAGTGTGTAAATATGACACAGCAACTAAAATTCCAGGGTAAACCTAAAGATATCATTATCTAAGTTTCATCTCTAAGACTAACAAGTGATTGTCGCCAAATATCAAAGTAGAATCCCAAAGCAACGCATCATTTGGTCAATCGAATGATAGCTTGCTAGTACTGCTCCTAATGGTGTCAAAAGCAACTGCCGAGACATCATCCAGGTGCAGATAAGGGTCCAAGTCCTACCAGGCATTCCAAATCAAATTGTAACTTATCAATCTGAGACCTATTATTAGTCATCATAGCATCAACGCCATCATGAAGCAAGGAACTAAATTTTCAGCGAATAGTCAAAATATCCTCTTCATCAATTCAGCTCACCTTGGAAATATCAAAATAGATTAGAGTTCTATATGGTGAAGTAAAAAAAAATTGGTAATTTCAATTTCAAACTTTCTTTCCTCGGTGAGTTATATGAATAGACTCATATACTGCAACTAGTTGTAATGATGCAAATGTTTACAACTGAATCTTCCATTTAAGGTAAGGACAAGGAAGAAAAACCACTATATATAAGCAAAATAACTCACCTTCTAGATAGTCGACCAGAAAATTTCCTGCTAAGATCACGTAAGGTATAAATGGATGATGATCTAGTCTTCCGATCACTGTTAAGTAAATGATCGGCTCGTTCGACCGAAAGATTTCTTGGTCCCCGAAATGGTTGTTTTCTGCAGGATGGATAAGCTCTTTTCCTTTTTCTTGGTGAGATCTTTCCAATGGATTTCTGTATTAGCGGATCTGAGCAAGTCATGCTAGGTGATCCATTCTTATGCAAGTTGGAAGCACTACAAGGAGTCTGTGAAGAAAACTCAGTATACAGCTCCAGCAGTATATTAATGAAAAACATAATCGCGGAAAACCAACCATACTTCATCCTCCAATTTTCCAGAAAAAATCTCTGCAAACGAGGACTGAAGGGGGCCTGTCAATTGTGTTGTCGCTTCTCTTAAGCCATCAGATGCACCTAAAAAAGCATGTCACTTCCTCGCACGTGTTGTAAAAGACAACACCAATGATTCAAAGAAATTATGCACTCCACTAAATTAGAACTAAAATCCATTTGACTTGTCCAAGGCTCCATATGGGAAAGTTAAAGTAGAAAGAACACCAACATGGTCAAAATGCATTCCTACTTAAGATTTCAAATCCCAATTATCTATTCACGTCCAGCCACATGCTCCAAAACTCAGAATTCCATAAAAATTCTCTTGCTATCATGTTACTTGAACAAATGGAAATATATGAGAAACTGCAACCTGTAGTCACAGAATCAAAAACAGCTCTGGAAAGCACACTTCTTCTGGGAAAATAAAATCTTCTGTAACTACTGAGTTATCATGGTGATAAAGAATATAGATTGAGAGAACCCCTCGTGTTATCTAGAGACATCATCTGGCAGCATAACACAGAATAATGGCACTCCAGCAACAAGCTATAGCCAATAAAAAATTGAGCAGAACTTAGCATCTCAAACTAATGTTACATATCCCCAGGGGTGCTGTAAAGACGACCACTACATGAAAGACGGGAAAAATTAACAGAAAGGGGGACAAACACTACCAGAAAGCAGAGGAGAAAATGGTGAGCTGCCTAAGTATTTGTGGAGAAACCATTCGTTACGCTCTCCTCCTCTAAATCTAATCTTTATCAACCCCTTATTTCCTCTCAGTTTCCTTTTCATCTCAGGATTATTCTTTCTCTTTCTATCTAGTCCTCTTTCCAATAAAGTGATCTCCAACTTCACCTTCATGGTTTCTTGTATCCAAATTATTTATTTGTTTGTTCTTCTACCAAAATTTCCATGTCAGTTCTCAGCTTCAGAACTGAGAACTATTGTATACACTTTCTGCTAATATTTAGGAAGCAGAACTAGCTGAGATAATGAAAAAGCGAATTAACTGGCCAGAAATTTGGTTGATATAGGAAAAGGTGCTAGGTGACTTGCAAAAATACAAGCACGAATAAATTGTATTTTGGAAAATGAGGCAGATGATATTCTATTTGACTTTCAATAACCTTGTTTTGACTAAAGGTGGTTTCAGAATGCTTTGAAGTTGCTCATTAAAAGTTTGAATCAGGATGTCCCAATTCACTAAAATTCATATGGTTCCTATCGCCTTCAATGCAGTACTTTTAGTGTTCCTTCTGCCACTCAAACACATTTTCAATTGCTAAACTGCACAGCATTCAGATCTCGGTGCCAACGATAACAACCAAATGTAAATTCAAATACAAATATTAAGGCCATGAACAAGTCCCAGAAACATGGTCTTTAACCTTTTCTTTTATCATGTAACTCTTCACTGGGGGTCGGGAAATGAGAGGTTTGGGAAAGTATAAACTATATTAATACCTGATATGGCATAATCAATGCATAAAATTTTAGAATGTAAGCAATATACCGAGTATAGACCACATAAGGCGAGAAGGCTAAGAAAAGAAAGGAAAAAATGATTGACTAAAATTAACATATTTGAGGATGAGAGGGAATCATAAACAAGCCGAAGCCACATATCGAAATAAGCTTGGGCAAGTATTTAATCTTCTACATAACAGCGCAGTGGCATAAGAGGTCCCAAAGTAGATCACATTTGTCCTCCAGCATTGAATCCACAGCACTAAAGCTCAGGCGAAAGCATAAGACGCTCTAAGGTTTACAAGCGCACAAAATTTGGCAGTGAACCACTTCAGTGATGCAATATAGCATCAGAGCCAATATATATTCCAACCTCTCAACAAAAATAACTATTCAGAAAAATCATATACACCAATGAACCACCATGCGCATGGTATAACCAAGCTCAAAATTTCAAAAAACTTATCAAAAGATATAATAATGATGTCATCAGAACAGCCAACTCCTCACCTTGTGCAACTGCACCAGTGGACTGTGCGGGCTTCTCACTTTCATCAACATCCTGACAAAGTAAAAGTGCAGATCCGATCACTGAGATTGACATGTGCTAAGAACTCTTCATCTATATGGACATCCAAATTTACAATAGCATAACGTGCTCCATATTACAATTCCATCCAAGCCTAAAATATGAATTTATTAATGATGCTAGCATCAAGTTTGAATGACTTCACCATTAATCTTTTTAATTATAGCAGCCAATGTAAGACAGTTAATGGGCACGACGAAAATAATTAACTCTATTTTATTTCCAAGATCATGATAATGTCCAAAACCAAGTGGCACAGAGTGACTATTACATCTCATTTAGCTGGCAACCAAGCCAATTGCATGCGAAAATCAGTTATTCCAAAGATCTTCAAAATTAAGTCAATCATTCGAAACTTGACCTGGTACCTTGCTCACAACACAGCTTACATTAACTGCAGATGTTATGTTTGATATTGCGCTAGACAGGCTATTAAGCTAAGAAAAAACCTGTAATCAAAACTCAAGCTTGAACAATCTTTTCTTATCTAATCGTAACTTTTTTTCACATCATAGCAAGAGTAGAACAAAATAAAGAATCAGGATAAAGGAACAGAGGCTGCAACAGTAAGCAGAAAATGAGAACAAGTTGACTTCAACTTTCAGACTGCATCCTCCAACAGCAACTCCCGTAAGGCAGCATACATGTCTACTGCAAGGAAAATGTCAAATGCAGGTGTTGCCAATCCACAAACATCGACTTTATGCCATGGGCAAACCCTAAAAAATGTCATCTTTCAATTCGAAAGTAAAAGATTTCAAGTCATCATAAGGGAAGGAGAATGCTGTAGGGCAGGGAGAATTAAAATGGTCCCCGACGATGGATATCAACCACATCACAGACCCTTCCCACTTTTCATAACAGGAAAAGGGACTTACTTTGCACAAAACATTGATAAAGCAGCAAGAAATTTCAGGACTTTCCTTGAATTCAGCTCGCCAGGTGTAGTGGGCAACAGCATTGCAAATTCGCAAGCACGAGACTATAAACCTGTTCCCTATGATCGCTCAGTATTGCCGAAACGATTTCAATTGAAGAGAGAATCGACAACAGAAAGCCTTAAACCTTCATCTACTCGATCATCAACGAAACGACCAACGAAAAGAATGCTAAACCCACTTCACCGAGCCGCCCAATCGGTCGCCCGACGATCCAAAACCCGACCTTACGACCCCAAAAACAAAATTTCGGTAAGAGAACCTTCTCGATGCGGCGGAGCTTCCTCCGCTCCTGCTCCTCCTCGAGACGCCGGAGCGTCGACCGGAGCTTCTCCCCTTTGTCGGGCAATCTCCGCTCGTTAACTCTGAGGGTGCGGGCCTGTCTGGCGATATGCTCCGCCAGGCCCCGGTCGTTCAGGGCCGCGATCCAGTCGTCGGAATCCCTCGCCGCCGTTGCCGCCGCCGCCTCCGGGGCTGCCGCCGGGGAGGGGGAGGACGAGGACGAGGAGGAGGAGCGCTCGACGACCAGGACCGGCGTGGGGGCGTCGTCGTCGTCGTCGGCGGCGAGGAGCTTCTCCCAGTCGAGGTCGCGGCGTCCGGCCCGGCCGGCGGGTCTCTCCGATTCTTCCATGCAGCGGAGGAGCGGACAGCGTCGTCAGACGGAGCTTGCACTTTGCAGTTACGGACTGGGGGAAAAGTGGTGGAAAAGGTATGAGAGAAATGGCAGAAGGAGAGAGAGAGGATGAAAAAGGAGGGTGTGAATAAAATAAAATTTTAAAAAAGAAATCACTGTAACAGATTATTGCCCCCCTCCCCCCCGGGTTTGATTTGGCATTTGGAATTGGCTTTTGGGCTCTAAAAGGATTTGGCCAAATACAAACACGTTCGATTCAATTTTTGGACGACTTTAGCAAGGTGCAATTATATCTCCAAATAGCTCTAAAGGCTTCTAGCCTACTGTAACTCCTGAGGTACTTTGGGAAATTGTATCTTTGGAATGCAAGTTCCACGGATACTGTTCATCTTCGTCGGAGAAACGAACGGAGGCGGACGACCGTTGGCCAAAGAGTTGCCCACGCCAACGATCATCACCCGAGGTGTCGCCCGACCCCGGCCGATGTCGCCTTGGGGTTGCGGCCACCCGGATACCGCCGCTTGAGGTCATGCGACCTTAGGCGACGGCGGCCTAGGTCGCAAACCCTAGGCAATGCCTGAGGTCCGGCCGCGCGAACCCAAGTGACCCCGCCCGAGGTCGCCGACCCGGACGCCCGCTTGGGTCACGACCCCAGTGTCACCCGAGGTCCAACAACCTCGGGCGAGGCCGTCTGGGGGCCAGATCAGGTCGCCGGACATTGGCCATCGGTGGCCACATTAAGAAAAAAATTAAAAACTTTTTTTATTTATAAAACTTCGCAAAAGTCCTTTACAATATATAATTTTTACCAAACGGTATTTAAGTTAAAGTCATTTCACAATGCACTTTAAAACTACAATTTACCAAACGCTATTTACATTTTCACAAATCCCTTTAACTCAAAGGTATTTTACATTTTCCCAATGATATTTGTCCAAAGTCGAATCAAACGGGCCCTATAGGAAATCAAATTTGATAAGAGGGCTCATCAAAAGATTTCAGAATATTATTTTATTATTATTTTTTTCAATATTTTGGCCCTTTTATTTGTTATTTATATCCCCCTTCTTCTTTTTTTTTCATTTGATTTTTTTCCCTCATTTTTTTTCAAAATTAGGAAGTTACACATCTTTTAGCAAAATAAAAGTACATGTCTCTCACTGAATTATTGGCCTCATATGAATGAAGAAATTTCTTGACTTATGATGACTCAGCGTGCGGTGGCGAACCTAGACAAATCAAGCCGATCGACTGAATATTTTTGGGTCCAGATATTTTATTAACAAATATGTAATCTTTAAGGTGGAAGAGGATAGGTGTCTCCTACGGCCCTTTAGATGGCAGAATATCCCTTGCTTCAGGCAATTCCTATAATTGCTTTCGAAATTTTTCTAGTTCAATGGGAGCCATTCGAGGGGCAGTTTAGATTCTACAATCTTTTGTTCATTAATTACTTCATATTTTTTCCCGTCTCATATTCTTTTGTGATGAAATAATATATAAATTTTGGCAACTCTAATTAAGGGCAGTATGATAACTATATTATCTTTTCTATAAGAACCTCTCTAAAAACATTTCAATTCTTGAAATATTCTCTTTCCATAATCATGGACTTAATCCTCTACCTTTTATACCTTCATCTCCGTTATTTAATATTGAAATAGATCATAACAAAATGATTTTGTTTAATTTTTTAAATGTCGATTTATCAACATCTGTATGTGCACATTCATTAAAACCTACCAACAAAATTCGCAATTCCATATATGTTAACAATGTTCAATTATCTTCAAATAATTTTCATCTCTAATTTCAACACCTTTTTATTATCAACACTACAAATTAGGTAAAACTTCTTTTTTCTCAATTTTATCGAACGAACACTAAATTTCATTCATCATTCAGTAAATGAAAAAGTAAGTTATCCATAAAAAAGAAAATTTTATTTGACTTCCTCATGACGTAACCTTAAAAGGTGATATTACTAAAAATAAATTGCTTTCCAATGCATGATTAACTTCTAATTATACTGACTCTGAAAAGAGGGACAATGAGAAAGCAGATTGGTATAATAATGAAATAATCCCTACTATAATATCCGATAGGAGAGAATTCAAATTTTAGAAGACATTCCTAGAGCAACCAAGTTATAAATGTATTGCTAAAGTCTGGAAGGATTGTGAAAAGGATTTTTGTCTCGCTTAGATTGATGCCGTGTTAAATAATTTTTTTTTTCAAAAGTTTTTCTTGTCCCATATTAGAGTTTCCTGTCCCTTTAATGTAGCGGTTTCATTAAAAAAAAAAAAAGGGTCAATGAAATATCTTTAAAATAGTGGAAGGATCAATATGAATCGATAAAAGTTGCTAAAGCTTTGTTGATTTTAGCTAGGTTATTGACAAAAAAATTTAAAGGTACGAAAATGAGAAGCATCACGGCCAGCCATTTAAATTGCAGGAAAGTTAAATATAAGATAAATTTGCGATGATGTTAAAGTCTGATTGATCAATGTGTTTATCTATAACCCACAATTGACGGTTACAAGTGGTTATTAAATTTGAAAATATAACTTCATAATCCTATTTGTGGTTACAATAAGTTACAATAATGCTTATTCATAAGAAGTTACAAGATCCTAAAATAGAGACAATAAACATAATCTCTAGCAATTACGTTTTTGTGTCGATTGCCCGCTATTTGATGATTTCATTGGCGAGTTGTCATTCCTCTTTGAGTTGTGGACGATTGTTTTCATCAATGTCTTTGTTGTTTACCCAACTTTGCCATCGTCAACTAAGTTTGTCACTTACCAATAACAATCAAAATATACTCCCTTTTAAATGAATGCAATGACTCATTGTTCATTCGACTCTTTTAAATTAGAGGGGTCATTGCATGCCCCTTATCATCGGCAATTTGATTTTTCTATCTCAACTCTTGCGTTGTGTATTTAAAAATAATACGATGAATAGTGTCATGACTTCATGAATGGTGCCACTTGCAATTCTTTTGTTTACAAAATCTTCTTTACTCAAGACAATTTGCCCTCTGATAATTTTATCAAGCCATCTTTAAAAGTAAATGGTAGATTCCAGCCAACTTGTTCATGTGGAACAAGTAAACAAATGTATCTTTACCCTATCCATTCTTTTTTTATATATATATATATATATATATATATATATATATATGTATATATATTTCGCTAGGCTTTAAGGATCAACAAATGTAAGACTTGTTGAGCGTTATTTATTTTGTCATATCTATTTCAATGTTTACGCTCAAGTCAGATTTGTACTCTGACTTATAATTTTTCATTAAAGCCATGTTTTGTGCAAAGTTTGTAGATAACCATTTATCTTGGTCTTTAAGAAGTTGGTCATACTTAGATACTCTCATTACCAATTGAAATAAATCGTCAAAGTCTTGGCCTTTGAATTTTGCTTTTTGACTCGACTACAAAAATTGCTCTTTGATTAAATTTCAATTTAACAAAACCCAAAGTTGTGAATTTTTTTTTTCTATGAATGAAGTAAGGTATTTATTAGCCTTCTTAAATTGAGAAAGAAATTGGTCAACCAACTCATTGATGTATTTATAGAGTCTAGCCAAATCAATAATCGATAGTATTGTTCTATAAAATTGATAATGTAATTGTCTTTCGATCTCTATCCAATTACGCACCCAATTAGGCGGTAAAGTAGTATATCAAGTAAAGCAAGAAGTTTCTATCGAAGGCAAAGGAAATAAACTCTTAATAACTGATTTGTCCCTACTTCCCACAATGAGCAATAAATCGAACAATGTGGTCAATGGTTGATTGTTCATCTTCGCCAACAAAACGGCAAAATAAGTTATTTTGAAATTATTTGGAAAAGGTCGATTATCGACCATTCAAATTGTGGTTTCCTATAAACAGATATGACAACACCCCTATCTAATCCCAATTGTTGTTGAACTTCTTCGGCAAACTGTGCTGGGTTTAATTATGGATTTGATTGGTCATCTTGCCCTCTAGGGGGTGATGCTAATCTTGTGGAATTATCTACATTAATTCACATATTAAGCCTAATAGGAATATTCACATCGAGTGGTATCAATGGAGCTCCTAGCCTCACATTTTCAACATTTGGCAATTAACTAGCCTATTAATGTCATGACCCCAACTCTATCCCAGGGTCACGAGTGACAAGAGTTATTTTCACGACGTCCTAGCCGTGTCGTCGTCCCATTCTTTTTATCTTTTCATTAAGCATATGCAGAAGCGTACATACAACACCAGGACAACAATAAGCAGCCAGAAAAACAACAATTTAAAAACATACAATTACATCAGTTACATTTGCAAGCCCTTTTTGTCATGGGCCGTTATAGTTACAACCATCACATGCTCTGTGTTCAATAAAGCCAGGGTAAATCTCAACTCCCCTATCGAGACTGCGACTCCTCCATACCTACAATTTTGAAAAACAACGAGGTGAGTCATGGACTTAGTAAGTCAAACCCACTAATTTTCAGGTAGGAGGATGCCTCGCCTATTGACAAGCATATAACTTATTCAAAACATTAGTCGATAACAAACCAATAGCAAAACAAAAGCTGTCTTGGATTAAACATGAAGAATCCTCAATCAACAATATGCAAGCATAAACCAATATTCACCCACAACATGAGGAACTCACACCTCACTCAATATTGTACAAATATAAACAAGATCCATTCCATAATACAAGGAACTCACGCCTCACTCATATGTAAGCATAACCAAAAATTCATTTCATAATGTGAGGGACTCATGCACACAAGATTAATTTATTAATAGTCGAAATCCATCGACTCTTCTAGAATCCACCGGACATTCGAACTTGATCGGGAAACGTCCCCTAATCCAAGGGTGATGATGATCCTCCAACTATGCATCCGTCGGGCATCCGAATTTAATCGGACAACATTCCCTAATCCAAGGGTGACGGCAGTCCTCCGACGATGAGTCCATCGAACATCATCGCCGAAATCCATCGGTTGATAGCTAGAAATTAGTCCATACGATATCGTATGAACATACATCAAGTATCACAATCCGGTTCTTATCTTCACTTTTAGTTCAAGGGCCCAAAGGCGTGCCATGCATAAGTGTGTGAAATGACTTACCGAAACCGAGTCGTTAAGCATGCCAAGCACGAATTAAGGATTGCGACTTGATCCGAGATGTTTGAGCACCGATCTAGTACCCAACTTGGCTCGGGAACGGCATACTTCGATATCGCACCTAGACCATGATAGGACCAACCCGTCATGACATGTTCACCAACCTAATACCAGACTTGGCTCGGGAACGATACGCCTCAATATCACTGAGACCATGAAAGGGTTGGCCCGTCGTGACATGTTCACCGACCTAGTACCAAAGTTGGCTCGGGAACAATAAGCCTTGATATTGCACCAAGACTAAGAGAGGACTGATCCGTCGTGATCTCATGTACGTTAAGGCCGCCAAAGCCCTTTTTTCGAAGCTCGAGGCGTGAACTAAAACGTACACTTGCGAAAATGGTTTGAAATAGTTTTGTGAGGAAATAGTAAGCTTTCACAAAACGCTTTTAAAGTAGGTTTCTATCAAAGCAAAAGCCAAAACATATCAAATAAACACACAAACTAAGCTTCTTCCAAGCAACTCAAGCCAAAGCACAAGCTAAAGCTCATCAAACAAGGATTGAACTCAATCAAGGAACAAGGTCTAAACTAGGTCTAAACTTATCTAAGTAAATACAACTGAACTTCAAACAACAATAAGTCAATCAACTTCAGTCATGGACTCGTCACACGCTCGGAATAGCGTAACACAACGTCCTAGCTAAATATTAGTAAGTTCTACTTACCACACTTCAAGGAACACCCTAGGTGACTGAGTAATGTGCAGGCGAGCAAATGGGCAAGAGGGGCACAGCCGCAAGAAAGAGGGAGAGGGCGACAGTGAGGTTGAGGTCGAGAGAATGAGGAAGGAAGAGGAGATGGTGTGGAAATGAGGGGAGGGAATGCCTCTATTTATAGGCAAACCCCTCATGATGATCTTTCCAAATGGACCAATTATCTTCATGTAGGTGGACAATCTAGGTTGAGGAGGTGGCAAGCTAAAGAGATGGGCAGCAAGTCTAGTTCCTATGGGCGACACTTGCTCATATATTCATTGGTCCATCTAAGGGGTTGTCAATTGTGTTGTCACTTCTCTTAAGCCATCAGATGCACCTAAAACAGCATGTCACTTCCTCGTGTTGTAAAAGAGAAGACCGATGATTCAAAGATACATCATGAGCATAGCTATTACCAATTACAGTAATTAATTATAAAGAAATTATGCACTCCACTAAATTAGAACTAAAATCCATTTGACTTGTCCAAGGCTCCATATAGGAAAGTTAAAGTAGAAAGAACACCAACATGGTCAAAATGCATTACCACTTAAGATTTCAAATCCCTATTATCTATTCACGTCCAGCCACATGCTCCAAAACTCAGAATTCCATAAAAATTGAACAAATGGAAATATATGAGAAACTGCAACCTGTAGTCACAGAATCAAAAACAGCTCTGGAAAGCACACTTCTTCTGGGAAAATAAAATCTTCTGTAACTACTGAGTTATCATGGTGATAAAGAATATAGATTGAGAGAACCCCTCGTGTTATCTGGAGACATCATCTGGCAGCATAACACAGAATAATGGCACTCCAGCAACAAGCTACGGCCAATAAAAAATTGAGCAGAACTTAGCATCTCAAACTAATGTTACATATCCCCAGGGGTGCTAGTAAAGACGACCACTACATGAAAGACGGGAAAAATTAACAGAAAGGAGGACAAACACTACCAGAAAGCAGAGGAGAAAATGGTGAGCTGCCTAAGTATTTGTGGAGAAACCATTCGTTATGCTCTCCTCCTCTAAATCTAATCTTTATCAACCCCTTATTTCATCTCAGTTTCCTTTTCATCTCAGGATTATTCTTCTCTTTCTATCTAGTCCTCTTTACGAGAATGTGATCTCCAACTTCATCTTCATGGTTTCTTGTATCCAAATTATTTATTTGCTTGTTCTTCTACCAAAATTTCCATGTCAGTTCTCAGCTTCAGAACTGCCAACTATTGTATACACTTTCTGCTAATCTTTAGAAAGCAGAACGCTGAGATAATGAAAAAGCGAATTAACTGGCCAGAAATTTGGTTGATATAGGAAAAGGTGCTAGGTGACTTGCAAAAATACAAGCACGAATAAATTGTATTTTGGAAAATGAGGCAGATGATATTCTATTTGACTTTCAATAACCTTGTTTTGACTAATAGTGGTTCCAGAACGCTCTGAAGTTGCTCATTAAAAGCTTGAATCAGGATGTCCCAATTCACTAAATTTCATATGGTTCCTATCGCCTTCAAGGCTGTACTTTTAGTGTTCCTTCTGCCACTCAAACACATTTTCAATTGCCAAACTGCACAGCGTTCAGATCTTGGTGCCGACAATAACAACCAAATGTAAATTCAAATACAACTATTAAGGCCATGAACAAGTCCCAGAAAAATGGTCTTTAACCTTTTCTTTTATCATGTAACTCTTCACTGAGGGTCGGGAAATGAGAGGTTTGGGAAAGTATAAACTATATTAATACCTGATATGGCATAATCAATGCATAAAATTTTAGAATGTAAGCAATATACCGAGTATAGACCACATAAGGCGAGAAGGCTAAGAAGAGAAAGGAAAAAATGATTGACTAAAATTAACATATTTGAGGATGAGAGGGAATCATAAACAAGCCAAAGCCACATATCAAAATAAGCTTGGGCAAGTATTTAATCTTCTACATAACAGCGCAGCGGCATAAGAGGTCCCAAAGTAGATCGCATATGTCCTCCAGCATTGAATCCACAGCACTAAAGCTCAGGCGAAAGCATAAGACGCTCTAAGGTTTACAAGCGCACAAAATTTGGCAGTAAGCCACTTCAGTGATGCAATATAGCATCAGAGCCAATGAACATTCCAACCTCTCAACAAAAATAACTATTCAGAAAAATCATATACACCAATGAACCACCATGGGCATGGTATAACCAAGCTCAAAATTTCCAAAAACTTATCAAAAGATATAATAATGATGTCATCAGAACAGCCAAGTCCTCACCTTGAGCAATTGCACCAGTGGACTGTGTGGGCTTCTCACTTTCATCAGCATCCTGACATAGTAAAAGTGCAGATCCGATCACTGAGATTGACATGTGCTAAGAACTCTTCATCTATATGGACATCCATAGTAACAATAGCATAATGTGCTTCATATTACAATTCCATCCAAGCCAAAAATATGAATTTATTAATGATGACTTCACCATTAATCTTTTAAAATCATAGCAGCAATGTAACACAGTTAATGGGCACAACGAAAATAATTAACTCTATTTGATTTCCAAAATCATGATAATGTCCAAAACCAAGTGGCACAGAGTGACTGAATTACATCTCATTTAGCTGGCAACCAAGCCAATTGCATGAGAAGAATCAATTATTCCAAAGATCTTCAAATTTAAGTCAATCATTCGAAACTTGACCTGGTACCTTGCTCACAACACAGCTTACATTAACTCCAGATGTTATGTTTGATATTGCGCTAGACAGGCTATTAAGCTAAGAAAATCTCTGTAATTAAAACTCAAGCTTGAACAATCTTTTCTTATCTATCGTAACTTTTTTTGATATCATAGCAAGAGTAGAACAAAATAAAGAATCAGGATAAAGGAACAGAGGCTGCAACAGTAAGCAGAAAATGAGAACAAGTTGACTTCAACTTTCAGACTGTATCCTCCAACAGCAACTCCCGTAAAGCATACATGTCTACTGCAAGGAAAATGTCAAATGCAGGTCTTGCCAATTACAAGCATCGACTTTATGCCATGGGCAAACCCTAAAAAATGTCATCTTTCATTTCACGTCATCATAAGGGAAGGAGAATGCTGTAGGGCAGGGAGAATTAAAATGGTCCCCGACGTTGGATATCAACCACATCACAGACCCTTCCCACTTTTCATAACAGGAAAAGGGACTTACTGTGCACAAAACATTGATAAAGCAGCAAGAAATTTCAGGACTTTCCTTGAATTCAGCTCGCCAGGTGTAGTGGGCAACAGCATTGCAAATTCGCAAGCACGAGACTATAAACGCGTTCCCTATGATCGCTCAGTATTGCTGAAACGATTTCAATTGAAGAGAGAATCGACAACAGAAAGCCTTAAACCTTCATCTACTCGATCATCTACGAAACGACCAACGGAAAAAAATGCTAAACCCACTTCACCGAGCCGCCCAATCGGTGGCCCGACGATCCAAAACCCGACCTCACGACCCAAGAAGCAAAATTTCGGAAAGAAAACCTTCTCGATGCGGCGGAGCTTCCTCCGCTCCTGCTCCTCCTCGAGACGCCGGAGCGTCGACCGGAGCCTCTCCCCTTTGTCGGGCAATCTCCGCTCGAAATCTCTGAGGGTGCGGGCCTGTCTGGCGATATACTCCGCCAGGCCCCGGTCGTTCAGGGCCGCGATCCAGTCGTCGGAATCCCTCTCCGCCGCCGGGGCTGCCGCCGGGGAGGGGGAGGACGAGGACGAGGAGGAGGAGCGCTCGACGACCGGGACCGGCGTGGGGGCGTCGTCGTCGTCGGCGGCGGCGAGAAACTTGTCCCAGTCGAAGGGGGCCGCCGGACCGGCGGCCGGGTCTCTCCGGTTCATCCATGCAGCAAAGGAGCGGACGGCGTCGTCGGACGGAGCTCGCACTCTGCAGTTACGGACTGAGGGAAAAGTGGGGGAAAAAGTTTTGAGAGAAATGGCAGAAGGAGAGAGAGGATGATGAAAAAAGGAGGGTGTGAATAAAATAAAATTCAAAAAGAAAGAAATCAACATGACAGATTATGGGAAATCAAATTAGACAAGAGGGCTCATCAGAAGATTACAAATTATAATTTTTTTCAATTTTTTCAATTTTTTGGCCCTTTTATTTGTTATTTATATCGTGGTTTTTTTTTTCATTTGATTTTTTTCCCTTCTTTTTGTTTGGAATTAGGAAGTTACATGTCTTTTAGCAAAATAAAGGTACACGTCTCTCACTGAATTATTGACCTCATATGAATGAAAAAATTTCTTGACTTACGATGACTCAACGTGCGGTGGCGAACCGATTAATTTTAGATAGACAAATCAGGCCGACCAACCGAATATTGTTGGGTCCAGATATTTCATTAACATGTATGTAATCTTTAAGGTGGAAGAGGATAGGTGTCTCCTACGGCCCTTTGGAGAGCGAAATATCCCTTGCTTCAAGCAATTCCTATATTTGCTTTCGAAATTTTTCTAATTCGATGGAAGTCATTTGAGAGCCAGTTTAAATTCTACAATCTTTTGTTCATTAATTACTTCATATTTTTTCCCTTCTCATATTCTTCTGTGATGAAACGATATATAAATTTCAGCAACTCTAGCTAATGGCAGTATGATAACTATATAAATGGTAAAAAGTAAAAACTTTAGTATTTAATGAGATCAAGCACATTTGATGACTTAATAATTATGAAAAACATGTAAATCGCAAATTCACTTATTATGTAAGGATGGACTTTTTGACAGAAAAAAGGATGGATTCCATAATTCATTCACTAGAGTAAATAATAAATTGAACCTCTTAACAATTATTTATACTATTACATAGAGTAAAGCTAGCCTCCCACTTTTAGAAAATCTCAATCGCCTTTATTGTCCATAAATGTGTCCATTCACGAATGAGTAGATTTGTCCTTTACTTTATCTCACTTTTTTTCAATACAGAAATGATTATGTTATCTTTTCTATAAGAACCTCTCTAAAAACATTTCAATTCCTGAAATATTCTCTTTCCATAATCATGGACTGAATCCTCTACCTTTTATACCTTCATCTCCGTTATTTAATATTGAAATAGATCATAACAAAATGATTTTGTTTAAATTTTGAAATGTTGATTTATTAACATCTGTATGTGCACATTCATTAAAACCTACCAACAAAATTCGCAATTCCATGTATGTTAACAATTTAATAATATCAGTAATCAGTGTTCAATTATCTTCGAATAAGTTTCATCTCTAAGTTCAACACTTTTTTATTATCAACACTACAAATTCGGTAAAAATGAGAAAAAAGAACTAACTTTCTTTGTTGTTCTTTTTTTTTTTTTCTCATTTTTGTCAAACGAGCACTAAATTTCATTCATCGTTTAGTAAATGGAAAAATAAGTTATTCATAGAAAAGAAAATTTTATTTGACTTCCTCATGACTTAATCTTAAAAGGTGATATTACTAAAAATAAATTGCTTTCCAATGCATGATTAACTTCTAATCATACTGCCTCTGAAAAGAGGGACAATGAGAAAGCAGAAAGGTATAATAATGAAATAATTTCTACTATAATATCCGATAGGAGAGAACTCAAATTTTAGAAGACATTCCTAGAGCAACAAGTTATAAATGTATTGGTAAAGTCCGGAAGGATTGTGAAAAGGATTTTTGTCTCGCTTAGATTGATGCCATGTTAAATAATTTTTTTTTCAAAAGTTTTTCTTGTCCCATATTAGAGTTGCCTCTCCCTTTAATGTAGCGGTTTCATTAAAAAAGGGTCAATGAAATATCTTTAAAATAGTGGAAGGATCAATATGAACGATAAAAGTTGCTAAGGGTGCTTTGTTGATTTTAGCTAGGTTATTAAATGACAAAAAAATTTAAAGGTATGAAAATGAGAGGCATCACGGCCAGCCATTTAAATTGCAGGAAAGTTAAACATAAGATAAATTTGCAATGACGTTAAAGTTCTTTGATTGATCAATGTGGTTATCTATAACCCACAATTGACGGTTATAAGTGGTTATTAAATTTGAAAATATAACTTCATAATCCTATTTGTGGTTACAATAAGTTACAATAATACTTTTCGATAAGAAGTTACAAGATCCTAAAATAGAGACAATAAACATACCTCTAGTAATTTGCCTGCTATTTGATGATTTCATTGGCGAGTTGTCAATCCTCTTTTTGAGTCATAGACTATCTTTTTCATCAATGTCTTTGTTGTTTACCCAACTTTGCCATCATCAGCGAAGTTTGTCACTTGCAAATAACAATCAATATATACTCCCATTTAAATGAATGGAATGACTCATTGTTCATTCGATTCTTTTAAATTAGAGGGGTCATTGCATGCCCCTTTTCATCGGCAATTTGATTTTTCCATCTCGAATTGACTCTTGCGTTTTGTTTTTAAAAATGATACGATTAATAGTGTTATGACTTCATGAATGTTGCCACTTGCAATTCTTTTGTTTACTAAATCTTCTTTACTCAAGACAATTTGGCCTCCATTAATTTTATCAAACCATCTGTAAAAGTAAATGGTAGATTCCGTCCAACTTGTTAGTGTCGAACGAGTAAACTTGTGTATCTTTACCCTATCCATTCTTTTTTCTTCTTCTTTTTCGCTAGGCTTTAAGGATCAACAAATGTAAGAATTGTTGAGCATCATTTTGTCATATTTATTTCAATGTTTACGCTCAAGTCAGATTTATACTCTGACCTATAATTTTCCATTAAAGCCATGTTTTGTGCAAAGTTTGTAGATAACCAATTATCTTGGTCTTTAAGAAGTTGCTCATATTTACATACTCTCATTACTGATTGAAATAAATCGGCAAAGTCTTGGCCTTTGAATTTTGCTTTTTGATTTGACAAAAAAAAAAAAAAGCTCTTTGATTAATTTCAATTTAACAAAAGCCAAACTTGTGAATTTTTTTTTTCTATGAAGGAAGTAAGGTATTTATTAGCCTTCTCAAATTGAGAAACAAATTGGTCAACCAACTCATTGATGTATTGATAGTTTGGTCAAATCAATAATTGATAGTATCATTCTATAAAATTGATAATGTAATTGTCTTTCGATCTCTATCCAATTACGCACCAAATTAGGTGGTAAAGTAGTATATCAAGTAAAGCAAGAAGTTTCTGGTGAAGACAAAGGAAATAAACTCTTAACAAATGATTTGTCTCTACTTCCCACAATGGGCAATAGATCGAACAATGTGGTCAATGGTCAATTGTTCATCTTCGACAACAAAACGGCAAAATCAATTATTTTGAAATTATTTGGAAAAGGTCGATTATCGACCATTCAAATTGTGGTTTCCTATAAACAGATATGATAACACCCCTGTCTAATCCCAATTGTTGTTTAACTTCTTCGGCAAACTATGTTGGGTTCAATTATGGATTTGGTTGGTCATCTTGCCCTCTAGGTGGTGATGCTAATCTTGCGGAATTATCTACATTAATCAACATATTAAGCCTAATAGGAATATTCACGTCGAGTGGTATTGATGGATCTTCTAGCCTTTCATTTTCAACATTTGGCAATTAACCAGCCTATTAAGTAGTTTGATTTGCTAAATTAGTGCTACCAATTAGGTTTTTTTATTATCAACATTACCCTGAAAAAAGGAGTGGGACTAGAATTCTACCGGTTACTACTGGATTTGTTTGTAGCAGTTGCTTGAAAGATCGTGGCCTCAACATAACATCATTCACATCATTGATGATGATTGGCTTAATTGCATTGGATATATGACTCGCAATATAGTTGGTCATATCAATCTGTTGCTCTTCAAATATTCTTCTTATGGTTGATACCATGTTGGAATATGAAGCAACATCCCTTAATTGCTCTTCGTGTGATGCATTGGCAAATCAACTTCCTCACATCGGTTATCTTTTGTCGTTCTCCCGGTGGCCAAAGTATTAAAATGTGTGGTTGTCTCATTACTAGTTTGTGGTAATGAGTTGTTGTTGCCATTAGCATTGTCATGCTCTTGTTGAAATATGGTTAATGCCGACGTAGTTGATTCAACAAAATGTGCCCCGTCAAGCGAGGATGTTTTTAGAAAAGTGTCTATAAAATATTTTTCAAGCATGTGGATGGCATGATATGAATCGACAAAGATTTGCAAATGGTCCTTTGTTAATTTTGGACATAAAAGTAAATTGTAAGAAATTTAGGTATGAAGATTAGAGGCAATCATAGCCAGTCATTTCAATTGAAGAAAAATAAAAATAAAGATAAATTTGCGAGAATAATTAGTTTTTTAATTGGTTAGAGATCCTTTACAAAGAGTATAACGTGGTTATAGCATGCAACCAAAGGTCACAATACTTCTTATCCTTTTGTGATTGCAAAAACTTACAACAACACTTAAGTTATAAAAACCTTAAATGGTTGCAGTAAACATATCCACCCATAGTTTCAGCTTTGTGTTGATTGTCCATTTCCATGGCAAGTTATCGATACTCTTCAAGTTGTCGACTATTTTTTGTTACCTATGATTTTTGTCATTTGCCAATATTTGTTATTATCGACTAAGTCTATCGTTTGTCGATAACAACCACAAGTTTGTCATTTTTTGTTATCAAGAGTAGCTTGATCCCAATACCTCTCTCTCTCTCTCTCTCTCTCTTGCTTTCTCCTCCTTTTTTTCAATGCCTCCCAAACTTGCCGTCTAGAGTAAACGATCGTGCATATAACTTTAAGTTGGCATTAGCGCATCGGTGCATGGTCCAAATCTTGGAAACCTTTTCAATTTTCTCTGACCTACTTTCCTATTTTCTGATATATCTCGTCATGTGATTATGTTTAGATCCTGTCTTATACGGACGAAGGATTTATACGTGTGGAAGGAAAAGTGTACTAAATACAATATTACCTAAGAGAGAGAGAGAGAGAGATTGAAGAAAAGAGAAAGAGCCAAAGTAAAAAACAAAAGAGGAGAGAGAAAGTAGAAATAAGCGAGAGGAGAATGACATGCATGTGCATTAATTTACACCAAAAGGAAAAAAAGAAGACTTTTTTTTTTTTTAAAGTCGACGTACAATCTTTGGGTGAAAACCTAGTGTGGTCACTTCAGGCGCACATGATAAAATTTCTATTTCTCGATTTCTCTGTTTCTTTATTCCCCAGAACAGGTTTGGAATAGAAATCTGTTTGGTAACGCAATTTGATTTCTCTATTTCTGAAACAGATTTCTATTCCGAAATAGAGAAATTGAAGAAATCGAAGCTGAAATTTTTAACTTCTCGGTTTCGAAATAGAAATCGAAGCTGAAATCAAACCATATAAAAGAACCTTATGCTTTCTTGCTAACTTAATTCACTCATAACCACAACTTCACGAATTATTGCTAATTTTCTTTTTCTTATTTTGCTCGTGTCTTTTTTTTCCATTTTTTTTTCATTTTTTTTTTATAACTTCATCTTTAATATGAAAGGCAATCGAATGGGTCCCCAATTTTCAAAAACGACCAAAGTTCTTAAATGCTTACTTAAAAACAATGGGGCTCTTTCATCCTAGAAAGGGCACGCGCATGGCCAGTTGAAGAAAAAGTTCTTACGTAATAAATGATAAAAAAGTGCATAGAAATTTAACCTTGTTTCTTTACGGATTCGAAATTCTTGCAAAATCAAAATAATTAGATTGTTACACAATCTTGAATTTTAATTCGAAGGCAAGAGATTCAAGAGAATCTCTCTCTTTGCTATGCAAGAGCCATTAAAGGTTCATTGAGCAACAATAAAGAAATTAGGGATAAGCAACTGGACTGATTCAATTCGAGAATTAAAATAAACCAACCTTCCCCCGATTGGTTCCTAACCATAAACGTTACTTCAAGGTAGAATTCTCATATTTTCCTTTACACCATCAATTTTATTTTGTTGATAATCTTGTATAATACTAGTCTTTGATAAAATGACAGGGCTGTATGTGCGCCATTGATGGCACTCATATTCATGCTTCTGTACCTGTGTCGAAGCAAATCTCATTTAGAGGTAGGAAATGAATCACCACTCAGAATGTGATGTGCATTTATTCATTTGATATGAAATTTACTTTTGTATATGCTGGTTGGAAAGGCTCTGCCAACGATTGTCGAGTGCTTACAGCAGCACTAGAGACTCCTCGCTTGGAATTTCCTAGGCCGCCACCAGGTATTTACTTGTCCTTTAAGGAGTAATTTTCTTTATGATCACATTTATAGTTACAAATTATGACCAATGTATGAATACATTATTGTAGGCAAATACTATGTCGTGGATTTTGGTTATGCAGCAACTCCGAGATTTTTAACTCCTTTTAAAGGTAAACGGTATCATTTAAATGATTATAGGGGTACGACGAGACGGCCAACAACTGCAAGAGAATTGTTCAACTATAGGCATTCTTCTTTAAGGAATGTCATTGAAAGATCATTTGCGGCATTGAAGAATCGTTTTTTTCATATTGAGGCACATGCCCTCATTTGCAATTCGAAAGCAAGCACATATTGTAATTGCATGTTATGCCATCCATAATTACATCCATGATCAGAACAAGATGGATAAGAACTTTTCTCTATATGGAGATCCGCAGTACTTATCTGAACCTACGTAGGATGAGCTTGCAAACGATACATTAACAGAGGAGGGAAACCAAATAAATACGCTTAGGAAAACTATTGCCAATAAAATGGCAAGGGATAATAATATGCCGGAAATTCCATGAAATTGTATTTTCAACTTTTGTAATTTATTAGTATTATTTCAACTATTATTTTGTATTTAAGGATTTCCTATGTTATTTTAGTATTATTTCGACCATTATTTTGTATTTGAGGATTTCCTATGTTGTTATCTAATCAATTTCTATTTCTAGAAATAGAAATTTTATTCTGTTATCAAACGGATTTATGTTCTAGAAATAGAAATTTTAAGTCGTTATTAAACGGGTTTCTTTGCTCAAAAACTTGTCCGGGGAATAGGAATTGAGAAATCAATTTCTAGTCAGAAATCAATTTCTGAAACAGAAATTTTGTCATGCGCGCCCTTGACTTCCCATGTCCACTATGTGCGCATTTTGAGCCTTGATTCCCTATGGTAATTTTTTTTTTTCGGAACTAGCAAGGCAACCAAGCTTACGTTACATTCGAGATCTTTCGATCATTTTTAGTAAAATATATTCCAAATAATATATTTTGGGAGGAACAAATGAATCCTTCCAGTAAGAAAGTTTTTACTTAAGCTTTCCTCATGGAGTAATTATCGTGATCATCGATTTCGAAGTACACGAGTTTGAGTTTTTGAGCTTTATCAAACTCTAACGATGGCAATCCCCTTTCTGTTTTCGGAACTCCCTATCACAACCTGAATTTCCACAAACTTGACCTCGAATGAATAAATAACTTGGCATCAAATTATGTACACGAAACTTTTTATTATTATGAAAAATCAAAATTCCCTATACAAAAGATATACTCTTACTTTTGCCATGCATTTTGATTCAATCCTTGAAAAGATCTTTGGAAGTGCTATTCTAAATGTCTCCGAATTCTGAACTCGATCAATTTGTAAAACATTTCATGGAGAGCTAGCTCTCAATAAATGAAAACTCTAAGGCTATGTTTGATCGTTTAGATTTCTAATTGGGATAGGATTGGATAAGATATGATATGAAATTTATGAATTTTACTATATTTTATCAATTGTTTGGTGATTGCAATAATAAAGTCGAATATATTCACATTTATCATATAATGTATATTATTTAGTATAAATGGCACATCGATATAGATAAACCAAAAATTTTACAAACAGAAATGGAAAAAATCTCTCGCAACACTATTATGTATTTTATTTTTATTTTATTTTTTTACTTTTAATTTTAATTTTATCTCTTTTTTTTAAGTAATTTCTTTTTATTTCTTTCCTCCCCTTCCATTATTCTCTAATAAAATTTTATTAAATAGTAAACTATACTATTATACCTTAAATATTAAAACACCTAAAATATGTGATAGATATAAATATATATTTATATTTAGATATGAATATACATTGTAAGATAGAATTAAATTCGATTATATAGATAAAAATAATATTAAATAAAAAACAAAATCGTTATTTTTGTCATTATGAATTTCTTATATTAGAATTCAAATATTATTTATATTGAAATATAATTTTAAATTTGTTAATTTAAGAAGTTTCTTATTTGAGAAAAATAATTTTCCTATTATAGATATTAGAAATCCCATCCGCATTTATCTCACCTCCCTCATAAGATAATTTTATCTATATTCCCCTTATATCTGACTTTATTATGTATTGAACAAGCACCAAATGCAGGATATGATAAAGATATGATAAATTTTATTCTAACTGTCAAATGCAGCCTAAGTGTAAAGGAGGAGATTTACTCACCACTAGGCCCAAGAGCACAAAAGCTTAATAATAATTGATGAGTAATATTACATATCATTGTCTATAGAGGAATCATCATATTGTTTGAGTTCATCTAAGATAACGTAATCCGCGTGTTATATGTCTTTAGTGAAGTAAAGGAATGCTCTCCCTATGTTATATTGCTTCCCTAACAACAGTCTTCAATGGGACGATGAATCTAAGTCATATCACATGTGAACTGATTAACTTGGACATTCAAATCAGGGTGACTGACTAAATATTGTTGGGTGTAGAAATTGCGTAACAAAAATGTAACCTCTATGGTGAGTGGTGCTACCCTTTCCTATTATTTTGTGATGAAACAATATGTTAGTCTTGGCACGTTTGAGGGCAATTTGACAACTATATAAGTGGCAAAAAACGAAACCTTCGTACCTATTGAGATTGGTTTGACACTTATAACTTCGAGAAAAAACATTGAAGTCACAAGAAAAAGAGAAAGCGGGTTGTTCGTAAAATTCTACACGCAAGTGAACGTGTCAAACAAGTAATATAATGATGAGAAAGAATATCGTCCCACGGAGATCGATGATTAATAAACTAATTAAATACTAAAATAGATTAATTCTAAAATTTATCTAACAGATCAAAATATAATTGTGAACAAATTAAAAACAAAATTTAAAGACTAAATGCAGTAAATCAATCAGATAAATATGTTAGAGCATCCGATTTCACCATAACCACTAGATATGAATTTCAGATTGTTGTGAGTACAAGAACGATATCAAACATGTGATAGCGGAATTTCCTAACCTATTTACTATCCTATCTCTAGGTATAGCAAACCTACTCAGTTTATTAATCCACTATATCTCTATGTGAATTAAAATAAACATAAGTGCATTAAAAACTATGAACATTCCCGATTTACAATGAGTCTTTTGGATCACCTTATCACCGAAAGCTACACAAATAACGCAGTATATTTCTATCCACGTTTAATTCATGTTATATATTATAATGAGCAATTGCATCTTATCACTTCTCGTCTCAAACATGCACATCGATCATTCAAGTGGTGGCCGGTCACTCAAAAGCATTACGCACAATAATATATAACTCACATGAATGAAATCAATTGCAAAACACAAAAATTATGAAATTCACATCATCATGGTTAGGCTACATCGTAGCCCTAACAAAAGAAAATTAGAACATAGTAGATGAAGAAATAAAAATATAAATCAAACTCAGCATCTTGAATCAAAGAACAAGAATTCTGTCACAACTTTTGTCTTCTTTTCAAAATACTTAAAAACTCTCGGAACAATGAAAAACAATCTAGCAGAAAAACTAGCTTAAAACCTAGCTGCCCTCTCCTCCTATTTATAGGATATATCCTAGATCCTTATCTCCAAGCAATTACGCACAAAATCAGGGAGTAAATCAGAGGATTTTGATTTGATATCTATCTTCCACTGCTGCTTGATTTGAATTCCGCAATTTTGCCATTCTTTTCCTTATCTTCTCCGTATCTCATTATCCCGCATAAACAAGGAAAATTCGAATAATCAGAAGGAAATCCAAATATTTTCTCATAGATATCGCATTAATTGTTGCCTAGAATAGGTAAAATAACTCTATTTTTATAGAGTTATCAAACCCCAAACTTAACCTTTTGCTAGTCCTCGAGCAAAATCAAGACATAACACATATTCAAGCTAACAACCTCCTCCATGAAATCTTTCCATAATTGTTTAAACTCACAATTCAAAGAAAAACACAAATTTCATCCAAACATTGAAATCGATTTATAAGTTAAGACCAATTCTAACTATATGATCCAAGTGTGTGTGTGAGTCCTCATCTTTTCGAATTATATGCAATCCAGATAAATTCACATTTATATGCAATCTCTCATAAATTCTCAATAATTATGACCAAATCTCATAGGTTTGCTTTTCATTCCTCTCTCCACTAATGTAAGCTAATCATCCAACCAAAAATCAATAGGACTTTTCTCGGGTTGTAATGTAAGGCTGGGCTAAAGGTGAGATAACGGTAATTTTAAGCTCAAATCACCCATCAACACGTTGATTTCTAGGACCTAATTAGAGCCAATGTCACTGTCCAATTTCACTCTTTCAAGATAATTTTTCTGCCACCATATATCATCATTCCTTCTTTTCTTCTTTTTTTTTTCTTTTTGAATTGCTTTTGAATTGCTTTATGGTGGAGTTTCTCCCAAAGTCCCTTATAATATAACATGAAAATTTCCAACCCATTGAGTATCCAAAAGGCTCACTCAATTGAAAGTTGGATAACCATAAAAGTAATTTTTTTTTTTTTGATAATACACCTCAAACAACCATAGCAATCATTTTTTTTTTGCTTTTTTTTTTTTTCATACTCCATCATTCCTCCCAAATTTCTATCAAGCTCAAATAATTTTTTATCCCAAAAAGAAAATCAACGTGTTCATAGGGCATGGGACAATGATATAATTTGATAAAGGCTAGGTTAAATATATATGGGTGCCAATGAAAAATTGGATAATAATTAAGGCTCAACGGGGTGACTAGGGATAAATAAACAGGGTTAGCTTGAAAGGCTCAATCGATCCAAAAATTGCCTAAATCATTTTCTCAGTTAGATTTAGCTTAGGATTTCGCTTCAAGAGAAAATCAAACAAATTCTAAGATTTGGGTGAAATTTAAGAAAATCACATACTTCACATGAATGTTCTCTAGATTTACACACAATTAAAAAAAAGTAAGGACTTTTAGTGCTCAGTAAGTGGATCAACATAATCAGGATTAAAATTAACTCACACATCAATTGCAAGTTTAAATAAAATTTAAATTTTCCTAAGAATCGCAAAAATTCACAACAAGGAATGCAATCATGATAGAAAAATTTAGCCAACAAAATTTGTCTCCCCCCCAAACTTGAATGAAGCAGTGTCCTCAATGCGAATAATAGAAATAGGAAGAAGAAAACTCCCCTGGTTGTAGGATAACTTCATAGATGCCCTTAATGATTAAACTCTTGAAAGGTGCTCCCTAAAAAATTAACCTGGATAAAACAGAGAAAAGGCAATCTTTTTTTTTTTTTTTTTTTCAAAACATAAACTTAACAATAAAAGAAAAAAATTAAAATGCTTGGGTTGCCTCCCAAGAAGCGCTTGTTTTATAATTTTCAGCCAAACTATCTTAGATGTCGCTATTCTGGAGGATGAAGTTCAATGGTGGTCTTCTGCTTGTTGTAACCACCTTCAAAGTAGGGCTTCAAACGTTGACCGTTCACCTTAAATGTGCCCTCAGTGTCATGCGCAACTTCAACTGTTCCATATGGTAATACCTGTGTAACTGTAAAAGGACCAGACCATCGAGACCGCAACTTTCCTGGAAAAAGTTTAAGACGAGAGTTATAAAGTAAGACTTTTTGACCAATTTTAAACTCTCGTCTTAATATGTACTTGTCGTGCCATCTTTTTGTACGCTCCTTGTACAACTTAGAATTTTCATAGGCCTCATTGCAAAATTCCTCCAACTCATTCAGTTGTAATAATCTTTCTTCACCTGCAGACTGTATGTCAAAATTCAAAAATTTCAATGCCCAATATGCTTTATGCTCTAATTCCACTGCTAAGTGACAAGCCTTCCCAAACACTAGCCTAAAAGGAGACATCCCAATTGGAGTTTTGAACGCTGTCCTATAGGCCCAAAGTGCATCATCAAGTTTTATTGACCAATCTTTCCTAGAGGCATTCACTGTTTTTTCTAAAATTCTCTTGATTTCCCTATTTGAAATCTCTACTTGACCACTAGTCTGAGGATGATAAGGGGTTGCAACCTTATGTGTGACTCCGTACTTACTCAAAAGTGCTTCAAATTGTTTGTTGTAAAAATGTGTCCCCCTATCACTTATGATTGCCTTAGGAATGCCGAATCGGGTAAAAATATTTTTCTTCAAAAATTTGACCACAACCTTAGCATTATTTGTTGGCAATGCTACAGCTTCTACCCACTTAGACACATACTCCACAGCCACTAAAATGTATAAATTTCCATAAGAAGTGTAAAGGGTCTCATGAAATCAATACCCCAAACATCAAATAATTCACACACAATAATGTTGTTTAAAGGCATCTCATTTTTTCTTGAAATATTTCCAGTTCTTTGACACCTATCACATGAAACTACATAGGAGTATGCATCTTTAAAAAGTGTAGGCCAATAAAATCCAGATTGTAAAATCTTAGCTATAGTTTTGGTGGCACCAAAATGGCCACCTGCCTCTCCATCATGACAATGATGTAGAATGTTTGCCTTCTCTTCATCTGGAACACATCTCCTTATGACTTGGTCTGCACATACTTTAAACAAGAAAGGTTCTTCCCAAAAATAATTTTTAACATCGAAAAGAATTTTTTTCTTTGTTGATATGATAATTCAGGAGGAAGAACATTACTTACCAAATAATTTACAAAGTCAGCGTACCAAGGAATTTTTGTGGACTTAATGAAAAAAATTTTCTCATCAGGGAACTCTTCCAAAATTGGTCTTACCTCTTCCTTTGAATTTGGAATTCTTGATAAGTGATCTGCAATTAGATTTTCAGTCCCCTTCTTATCTTTGATTTCCAAATCAAATTCTTGCAGCAATAGAATCCACCTGATCAACCTGGGTTTTGATTCTTTCTTTTCAAGCAGATACTTAAGAGCAGAGTGGTCAAAATAAACTATAACTTTTGAGCCAATTAAAGAAGAACGAAATTTATCAAAAGCAAAAACTACCGCCAAAAGTTCCTTTTCTGTTGTTGAATAATTCAATTGTGCACCTGACAAGGTTCGACTGGCATAGTATATGGTTTGAAAAATTTTATTCTTCCTTTGTCCCAAAACAGCTCCTACTGCAGAATCGCTAGCATCACACATCAGTTCAAAAGGTAAATCCCAATTTGGTGCCGCCATAATTGGTGCTGAAATTAACTTCTCCTTCAAAGTGTTAAAAGCCTGCATGCATTCAATAGAAAAATTAAAAGGAGCTTCTTTTTCCAAAAGATTAGAAAGAGGTTTAGCAATTTTTGAAAAATCTTTTATAAACCGCCTGTAAAATCCCGCATGCCCCAAAAATCCTCTGACAAGTTTGACAGATGTTGGCGGAGGCAATTTTGCAATGACCTCCACTTTGGCTCGATCAACTTCTATTCCGTTTTGAGAAATTTTATGCCCGAGCACTATTCCTTCTTGCACCATAAAGTAACACTTCTCCCAATTCAAAACAAGGTTAGTCTCCTCACATCTTTGTAAGACCAAAGCCAAATTATTTAAACAATAATCAAATGATAAGCCAAAAACAGAAAAATCATCCATGAAAATCTCAATATATTTTTCAACCATATCAGAAAAAATAGCCATCATGCATATCTGAAAAGTAGCTGGTGCATTACAAAGACCAAAGGGCATTCTTCTAAAAGCAAAAGTACCATAGGGACAAGTGAAAGTAGTTTTCTCTTGATCTTCTGGTGTAATAGGAATTTGATTATACCCCTAATATCCATCAAGAAAGCAATAAAACTCATGCCCTGCAAGTCTTTCTAACATCTTATCAATAAATGGTAAAGGAAAGTGATCTTTTCTAGTGGCATCATTCAATTTTCTGTAATCCATACACACACGCCACCCAGTAACTGTTCTAGTTGGAATCAATTCATCATTGTCATTTTTCTGAACAGTCATACTGCCTTTCTTTGGCACAACTTGTACAGGACTTACCCAAGAACTATCAGAGATAGGATAGATGATACCGCATCAAGTAGCTTAATTACCTCAGCTTTCACTACTTCTTGCATCTTCGGGTTCAAACGCCCCGAGGTTGGATAGTGGGTTTATATTGTTCCTCCATCAAAATTTTGTGCATGCAAATTGAAGGACTAATTCCCTTGATATCAGCTATTTTCCATCCAATTGCACCCTTATGCTCTCTTAATACTCGAGCGGTTTCTCCTCCATCAAATCTGTCAAAGAAGAAGATATAATTACCGGTAAAGAAGAAACTCCATCTAAATAAGCATATTTCAAATGAGAAGGTAAGGGTTTGAGTTCAAGAATTGGAGGCTCTTCAATTGATGGTTTAGGCTTTGTAATATGTTCTCCCAACTCCTCAAATTTAATTGCCTTTTTCCTTGAATATGGTGGAATTGCCTCCATGAAATTTGCGTACTCCTTTATCTCCTCATTCTGAATATCTGTGTCCCCCGGTTGAATCGAGACATGCTTCAAGTGGATCTTTAAAAATATTTTCCTGAAAAACCTTATTCACCAACTTGTCAACTGTTTCAACTCTAAAACAAGAATTATCATCGAGATGGATATTTCATTGCTTTAAAAACATTAAATGAAACAAGATCATCTTGAACTCTAAGAATCAACTTCCCTTGTTGTACATCAATAAGAGCTCTTCCTGTTGCTAGAAAAGGTCGACCTAAGATAAGTGGTACCTCAAAATCTTCCTCCATGTCAAGAACTATGAAATCTGCAGGAAAGATAAATTTGTCAACTTTTACCAAAACATCTTCCACAATACCTCTCGGATATTTAATTGATCGATCGGCTAGTTGAAGTGACACTCGTGGTTGCTTTTACCTCACCCAATCCTAATTTCTTGAAAACTAAATAAGGCATCAAATTAATACTTGCACCTAAATCACATAATGCTTTTTCAAAGTAAGAATCCTCAATAGTGCAAGGAATAGTAAAACTCATTGGATCTTTTAATTTCGGAGGCAATTTGTTTTGTAGGATGGCTGAACACTCCTCATTTAATTTCACAGTTTCATAATCCTCTAGTTTCCTTTTGTTTGCCAAAATCTCCTTCAAAAATTTTGCATAACTGGCATTTGCGCTAAGGCATCTGCAAAAGGAATGTTAATGTGCAATTTTTTAAATACATCAAGAAATTTAGAAAATTGCTTATCTATTTTGTGTTGCTGGAGTCGCTGAGGGAATGAAATTGGTGGCACATATGACTTGGGATTATCTGGAAAAAGTTTACTCTTGCTTATTTCCTTTGATTGTTTATTAGTCACCTCTTCCTTGTCTCTGACAATCTCTTCTTCTCCCTCTTGTTTACCACTTCTCAAGGTAATAGCCTTTATGTTTTCAATTGGATTTTTCTCTGTGTTGCTCGGCAAAGAACCTTGTTGTCTCCCTGACATCATGCTTGCTAACTGACCCACTTGCATCTCCAGATTTCTGATTGAAGCTTCTTGGTTTTGAAATCTCACATCCGAGCTTTTGATGAAGTCATGAGTCGTATTAGCAAGTTTGGTGACTATATCTTCCAAATTTGACTTTGTCTCTTCCGATTGTTTGAATCCCCGTGATCTCATCACATTCTGATTATTCCATGAAAAATTTGGATGATTGCGCCATCCCGGATTGTACGTGTTGGAGTAGGGATTATTCTATGACCTGTTAAAATTCCCAACAAAGTTAGAATTTTCACTAGATTGTTTAAAAGTATTACCTACCTGACACGCTATGCTAACATGTCCTCCACCACAAAAATCACATGTCAAATTCTGAATTTTCATGACTGAAACACTCATATTATCAAGCTTTTTGTTGAGTGCTTCAAATTGTGCAGCAATTGTAGCAAAAGCATCCACTTCATGAACTCCGCTAAATTTTCGCATTGGTAGTCTCTTAGTAGGCCACTGATAACTATTGGACGCCATCTCCTCTAATAAATTGTAGGCTTCTTCTGGTGTTTTATTATTTAGAGTTCCTCCTGCAGCTGCATCAATCATAGAACGAAGATTTGTACTAGAGCCATTATAAAAAGTTTGTACCTGCATCCATACGGGTAGTCCATGATGTGGGCATCTCCTAAGAAATTCTTTGAATCTTTCCCATGCTTCATATAATGATTCATTATCCATCTGCATAAAATTAGTAATATCGTTAAGCATCTTCGCAGACTTTGCAGGTGGAAAGAACTTACCAAGAAATTTTTGAGCCATATCATTCCATGTAGTTATTGATCCTGCAGGAAGAGAAGAAAGCCAACTCTTAGCTTTATCTCTAAGAGAGAATGGAAATAATCTCAATCTAATAGCATCATCTCGTAACTCCATTATATTTAATGGTGTCACATATTTCAAGAAAAGCATCAATGTGAGCGTTTGGATCATCGCTTGGTAGTCCACTTAATTGCACTGATTGTTGAAGCATTTGAATGAGCGACGGCTTGATCTCAAAGTTGTTTGCTTGAATTGCAGGTCTTCTGATACTTGATGCCGTGCCTTGAACTGTTGGTGCAGCATAATCTCTTAAGAGTCTACGTGGATTTTCATTATCACCGTCTGCCATCTTCTTAGCATGATTTCTCTGTTCTCTCAGTCGCCTTTTGAATGTACGCTCGATTTCTGGATCAAGCTCAACAAGTTTCCCTTGTTGGCTACGTGTCATAAACCAATGTACACCCTGAAAAATAAAATAAAGCAAAAGCTAGATTAAACTTAGAATTATCTGGTATCAATATTAATTAGTATTAAACAAACGATCCCCGGCAACGGCGCCAAAAACTTGTTCGTAAAATTCTACACGCAAATGAACGTGTCAAACAAGTAATATAATGATGAGAAAGAATATCGTCCCACGGAGATCGATGATTAATAAACTAATTAAATACTAAAATAGATTAATTCTAAAATTTATCTAACAGATCAAAATATAATTGTGAACAAATTAAAAACAAAATTTAAAGACTAAATGCAGTAAATCAATCAGATAAATATGTTAGAGCATCCGATTTCACCATAACCACTAGATATGAATTTCAGATTGTTGTGAGTACAAGAACGATATCAAACATGTGATAGCGGAATTTCCTAACCTATTTACTATCCTATCTCTAGGTATAGCAAACCTACTCAGTTTATTAATCCACTATATCTCTATGTGAATTAAAATAAACATAAGTGCATTAAAAACTATGAACATTCCCGATTTACAATGAGTCTTTTGGATCACCTTATCACCGAAAGCTACACAAATAACGCAGTATATTTCTATCCACATTTAATTCATGTTATATATTATAATGAGCAATTGCATCTTATCACTTCTCAGTCTCAAACATGCACATCAGATCATTCAAGTGGTGGCCAGTCACTCAAAAGCATTACGCACAATAATATATAACTCACATGAATGAAATCAATTGCCAAACACAAAAATTATGAAATTCACATCATCATGGTTAGGCTATATCGTAGCCTAACAAAAGAAAATTAGAACATAGTAGATGAAGAAATAAAAATATAAATCAAACTCAGCATCTTGAATCAAAGAACAAGAATTATGTCACAACTTTTGTCTTCTCTTCAAAATACTTAAAAACTCTCGGAACAATGAAAAACAATCTAGCAGAAAAACTAGCTTAAAACCTAGCTGCCCTCTCCTCCTATTTATAGGATATATCCTAGATCCTTATCTCCAAGCAATTGCGCACAAAATCAGGGAGTAAATCAGAGGATTTTGATTTGATATCTATCTTCCACTCTTGCTGCTTGATTTGAATTCCGCAATTTTGCCATTCTTTTCCTTATCTTCTCCGTATCTCATTATCCCGCATAAACAAGGAAAATTCGAATAATCGAAGGAAATCCAAATATTTTCTCATAGATATCGCATTAATTGTTGCCTAGAATAGGTAAAATAACTCTATTTTTATAGAGTTATCACGGGTACAGAAGAATAAACATTTGACCTGGGAAATTCCTTTCAAGGAACTAATTGACCTCACGTGGATTTAAGGCCATTGTTCGATGCCAGTGGTGAGAGAGAATTGTCAGATCAGAGGCTAGAGGTGAGGGCATGGACCCTGATTCATTAATTTAGACTGTTTAGTAGTCCCAAGGGATAAATTATTCCATCCAGCATTTGGTGACGCTCTTTGGATTGAATAAACTTAAATATATCCAGATAAAATGCCATATAAAAAATATGGCTTAGGGATGGGATAAACTCGGATTGGATAATAATTTAAAAAAAAAAATAACATGATGGAGTGATGCAGCATATACTACATCATATTTGCGTCATCGATAGAATTGTGCAAGGAGACCATCAAGATAGTCAATCATTAACACTTTCAATCACCGCACGATTATCGTCGCCTTTGACCAGTGTCCAGTGAGTGAGGATGAAATGGGGTCTAAAGACAATGTCATGCTAGGTTTGCATAGATCATCCTTTCCACCCCAATTGCATATATCCGTCATGTCAAGCTCAACCTTTCATGCGTGACTGACAAGTCGGCTGTTCACCTGTTGGTAGATCAAGAACGGCCAACATATTATAAGCTTCCTAGGGACCTCGCTCTTAAGCATTGAGTTCCACTCGATGTACATCAAGTACAGTGCGACGGCACCGTGGAGCAAAACTTCCGCGGGCCGACCTCACAACACATGCCTTCTCCGCTATCACCTCCCTTAGCTCCTCCGTGATGGAGGAACCGCTTTCTTTGGCGATGAAGTCCAGCCGTACGACCCATAGGAAGTGTCTCCCATTGTTCACAAGGCTATTTTAGAATTAGGAGAACTCGTGTTAGTTGAGAGTCGTCATGCTCTGTGGTTGACTTTTCAGATACCTGATTTTTTTTTAGATACGTGATTGAAAGGGCTTGAATCTCACATACAAGAGGAGTTGGCAAGGGATGAGAAATTCAAAGATTTTCAAAGATTTTCAAAGGCAAAAGATTTTGAAAGATTTCCAATTTTATTTTAAGTTATAGATTTTCAAATATTTTTAAAGATTTTTATCAAAAATTTCAAATGAACATATGACTAACATCTTTACAATCTAGGGATATTTGGAGGATTTCAAATCCCCTTTATTAGGCAAGGATGTATGCCATAATTGAATGGAAAAAAAAAATTGGGTTAATTCCATAAAAAAGGCACGAACTTTAAGTTTAGTGCCAAGTTTAATCCAAACTTCTTTTATCTCACAAAAAATAACTTTCATTCGAGTTCCAAATCTGCCCCCATTGATTTGAAGCTATTAGTTGTCAAAGTGGCAATTCCACGTCATCAATAAGTACATGATGCTTAGTGACGTGGATTTAAGGCACTTTTCATGGTCTTCTAAGCATGGAATCCAAAATTATTCATGTGCTTCACTTCAATCACAGCTTGAAAAACAACGATAGTGTTCATAGTATCCTTCACTTCACCTACAAGCCTATGCTCTCTTTTCAAAATTTGAAGCTGTGTACCACCGCCCATCGAGAGACGCCATGAATGAGACCAACAAGCTCACAACTAGAGCCTTTTCTTTGGAGCAAGCCCAAGCCCAAGCCCTCTCCCGAACTTAAAAACAAGTAAGCCAAGTTTTCTCCTAAGCAAGCCCAAAAAACTATAAATAATCATTTATTTTAATCTAAATGGTACCCTTTTGGGCACTTGTTAACATCTTTACCCAAAACGCAAAAAAAGAGGGGGAAAGAAGAGCAGAGAGACCAGATTGCGAGGGGATCCACCTGTGAAATAAGACCAATAGGGAAGAAACAAAGATGGCAAGGGAATTGAAATCTAAGGCCGGATGCTACCAAGACGCAATGGACACTAGCCACGCCAACAGCAAGGCTGCCGCTGGCGTTGCTTGAGTAGAAGAAATTTTAGGCTACGGACACAGAGAGAGTATTCTAAAAATGCAAAAACGAAAGAAAGAAAGAAAAAATCCAAATCAATAGAAAAAAAAAACTGATGTATATTTATTGCTTACGTGGATTTGCCACATTGGACAACTAAGGTTCCAAATTAACATAGGCCAAATTTGAGACTCAAGTAAAAATTAGCGATTTTTATGAGAAAGAAATTTGGGTTGGAATTGATAATAAACCTAAAGTTCATGCTTTATAGGGAATTAGCCTGAAATAATCATTGATAATTATAATTTTTTCCAACTATTTATACTATTATATGAAGAAAAGAGACCTTCCCACTTTGAAAAATCTTAATCTTTTTTTCCTTTTAGATCAAAATCCTATTTCACTATGTTAATCTTTCTCTTATTTAATATCAAATATTGATTTATACATGTATTGTGTCCAGTGAATGCACAAATTTATAGAATTTCTTGACATATTTTCTCTTTTCCTAATCATTTACAGAATTCCTTTATATTTTTTGCTTTTATCAACAATTTCTTTCCATTGTTTAATTATTCAAATATAGAGTAACAAATTGATTTTGTTTAATCTTTCAAATGTCAATATTAGTATTATTAAAACCTACCAACAATATTCTTAATTCCATATATGTAAAAAATTCGATGATATTAGTAATCAATGTTCAATTATCTTCAAATAATTTCCATCTCTATTTTCAACATTACAATTTTCAACACTCCATCATTCAATATTTAGGTTCCGTTTATTTTGCAAAAATTAGATGATTTAAAAAAAAATTCTAAAAATGACCGTTCATATTGCCTGAAATAATTGATCAATGAAAATTGTTTTCATTGTTGACAACCATTTATATCTAAATATTTTCATTGATAATAAAATATTTTTTCGTTCATTTTTTTTTAAGTAATACAAGCAATCTAATTTTAGGAAAATATTTTTCACATTATCCATTTTTTCGCAAATCAAACGAAACTTTTTGTGCTATTACTTCTTTTTCTCATTCATATTTGACAAGCACTAAGTCTCATTCATCATTCAAAAGAAAAAAAGTCATTCATACAGAAAGAGATTTTTATTTGACTTCCTCATAACATAACCTTAAAATAAAATGTTTATGAAAGGGGATGGTTGCATTGGAAGTCCTAAAACTTATTGATAAAGTGCAATTTAGTCATAAAACTTTCAAAAAATTCAATCAAATCTTAAAACTTGTCGCAAAAGTGCAATCGAGTCCTTATAAAACTTTCAAAAAGTGAAATTAAGTCCTAAAACTTGTCAAATTGATCAAATCAAATTCTTTTGCTGATAGCACTTTTCGAAAGTTTTAGGACTTCATTGCACTTTCATGCAAATTTTAGGATTTGATTGCATTTTTTTGAAAGTTTTAGGACTTGTTACACTTTCATGACAAGTTTCGAGACTTAACTGCATTTTTTGAAAATTTGAGAACTCAAATGCACTTTCGTGACAAATTTTAGTACTTTCAATGCACTTATCCCTTTATGAAAGTAAATCAAACGTTATTCTTTGAGATATAGTTATATGCTTTATAATACATAATTAATTTCTAATTAGATTGCCTTTGAAAGGGGGGGAATGAGAATACAAAAAGGTATAATGATGAAATAACCCCAATTATAATAACTGATGGGAGAGAATTAAATTTAGGCTCCGTTTGGTTCGGTGGAAAATGTGACATTCTTGGAAAATATTTTTCAGGAAATCATTTTTCTAAACAATATTTTTCGGTGTTTGGCTAAGATCTGAAAACGAATTGAAAAATATTTCCGTTGTTTGGTAAAGAAAATACTATTTTGTCGAAAATTGCTAACATGAATGTTAGCCATCCTATGTGGTACACGGCTATGTTGACATTGACAACTTTCATAATTTTTTTTTAAAACAAATTGAATCTTTTAATAATTTTTCATTTTATTTTCTTTCCTTTTTCCTCCTTCAGCTAATCGCCCAGTCTCGACGATGGTCAATGACCTAGCATAGTCGTGAGCCAACTAGTTTCAAGCTCGCTTGAGGATAGTGAAGTTAGCCCTTCCCTATAGCATGTCGCTGGCCATCACAAAACTAAGAGGGGTTTCAAGCTTTGGACCATATACCTACTTGTTATGGAGAAAATATTGAGTAGACCAGCCACGCCAAGTCATCATACGCTCGCCCAATCAAGGAAACGACACATGGCTTTAGGTCCCACTTTTTTCTAAGTCCAATTTTTGCCTTCTTCTCTCTCTTCATTAATTGCCACGTCCTTTTTGTCCTTCTCCCACCATTCGCATTTTAAAGCACCACCCTTCTTCTCTGTTCTTCTCCATCAAGCCACACAAAGTTAATCTCTCTCTCTCTCTCTCTCTCTCTCTCTCTCTCTCTCTCTCTCCCGTCGGTCGCATCCCAAGCTCAAATCCGCCATCTCTGGCATGTCGCCTCTGCCTTCGCTTTCGTCGTTGCCTCCAAAAGCTACTCCCTCAAGCCACACGAAGACCTCTTTTAAAAACAATCTCTTGGGAGCCCGCCCGTTGCATTTGAGCTCAAATCTACCTCTTCCAACATGTCACCTCCGCCGTCCTAAAGCCACTCCCTCAAGTTACACGAAACCCTCTTTCAAAAATCTATCGATAGCCCGCCTGTCACATCCTAAGCTCAAATCCGCCATCTTCAACACATCGCCTTTGTCTTTGCCTTCGCCTCCGCCATTGCCTCCTGGAGCCACTTCCTCAAGCCACACAAAACCCTCTTTCAAAAATCTCTCCCTCCCAAGAGCCTACCCATCGCATCTTGAGCTTAGATCCACAAGCCACACGAAGCCCTCTTTCAAAAATTTCTCTCTCTTAAGAGCTTGCCCGTCACATCCAAGCTCAGATTCGCCGCTTCCAGCACATCGTTGGTGCTTCCTCATCACGCCCCGCATTCATCTTGTTCTTGCTTGTCAATGCTACGGGTTACTTGTCTCTCATCAAGCTCTGTGAAGTCTAAGGTTGTACATTGAAATTGATCATTTTTTTAGTTTTTGTTTTCCTTTTTTGGGGGGCTTAAAATCATATTTCATTTGGTTCTTAGTTGAATTATGAGTTTGTGCACACTCATGTTTGATGGATTTGATTGGCTTGGCTGCTATGTGAAGTAGGGTGGTTTGGTTATATGATGAAGATTGTGCAACGGACATTCATAAGCAAAGGAGAAGAGAGAAAGACACTAAATTGTGTTACTAGGCAGATTCTATCCTTTTTCATACACAACTTTTATGGTCACTGATAGAGGAGAGACCACATCGTATACCTTTTTCACTCTTCCTTCGAACTCCTTCCTTTGTTTTCCCTTATTTGCATCGACCAATTCACTTTGCCTTACATGCTTTGATTCATGAATATTGGTCTTTTTTTTCTTTTCTCTTCAGTAATGGTGGGTTTGGTACAAAATGGTGGGGTAGGAGTTGGAGGGGAGCGAGTTCTCTCTTGAGTTTTTGTCATTATTGTTATTACAAATGAAAGCAAACCCAAGCATGATGCTCTATTCTAAAAGGGATGTTAATTAGTTTGCTCCGTGTTTTTGTTTGAAAGTTTGAAGGGATGATGACTTCAAGTCAAGGGCAAATAACATTGCTAGGATTCTACTCCTGCATTAGCCTTGCTAGTGTTGGCCCTGTTCTTAAAATTATTGTTCAAGACATTTGCAAAAACTGATTTTAGATCATTTAGGAACTCATGTTCTAAATGATCTATTATGGTACTCCAACATCTATCACTAAAAAACCATTATCAATAGGCATCGGAATAGTTTACTAAAAAATGAAACAACATTAAGATCTAAAATGATTTTTATAATAGGTATCTAACTAATGAATGGGGAAAATCCATTCATAATCTATGGCAGCATGATGTGTTTGCATATATCTAAAAAAACGACCTCATTAGTAGAATGTAACAAAATGTTTCCATGGGATCTATAATGCTACTCCAACATCTATAAACAATAAACTAGTAACAATAAACATTAGAATCTACAACAAATTTTTATTAAACATTAGTATGGTAACCCAGACTTCTCAAAACTTAATTAGTGAATAGGAAAAACCCATCCATATTCGCAGACGAGATGATGTATGATGGTTGCATCTATATAAGAAAACAACATCATTAGTAGAATGTAACAAAATGCTTCCAATTGATCTATATTTCTACTTCAACATCTATAAAAGATAAACTACTAAAAATAAACATTAGAATTTGCAACAAATTTCAACCAAACATTATAATAGTAACTCCAAACTTCTAAATACCTGACCAATGAATAAGGAAAGACCATTCATAATCCTTAACGGTATGATGTATGGTGGTTGCATATATATATATATATATATATATATAAAAATTAAACTAATTAGTAGAATGTAAATACAAAATGTTGACCTAAGAGAGACATACTTGATTATGGAAATTTAGACTAACTATAGGACCACTAATGTTGCTCGAGCAAAAGACATTTCAAGTCTAATTTGAATTTCTTGAATAATCTAGCACATGAGTCCGATCACGCGTTGTTTGGACAGTCAACTCTACATTACAAAATGAGAAATATATTAATTGGCATCATATGGCATAAGTATAAAAATAAATTGAATATATTAACTAGAACTCTAGATCACTCAGTTAACCTCAACTTTCTATTAACATCGAGAGTGTTTCTTTATTAAATGTTTTCTTTTTCTTTTTTCTTATTTTTTTCACTCGAGCTTTTAAACCTTCCATAACTTGTTTCATTTCCTTTCCTTCGAAGAGGGTCTAATATTGGCATCCTACACAAAGAAGTCTAAATGTTATAATCATCACTAACATCATTTGTTATAACCACACTTGAGTTGTATGATGAAATTTTAGCTATTGTTGCCTCCAAATTCTTCGATATTTTCATAGTATTTCCATCTTCGGCTCTCAAACTCATCACTTCAAAAGCAATTTGTATTAAAGCAGAAAACCAATTAAATGTGGATGGACCTAGTGACATTTCGTGAGATTCATCATTCACATACCATTGCTTCACACCCTTACTCTATCTTTTCAATATATAGGAAGATGGAATGGCCAAAACTAATATATTCTCATTCAACACGTGCAAAGCATGGCGACATAACCACCCTGTTGATTCAAATTATTTGCATTCATAAGAAATTGATAAGTCAACAACGTTAAATCTAATAACATGTTCACTTTGAATTCCATCACACTTGAGAGCGTAGTCAAAAATCAACCCATAAAAAATAGTACTTGAGATTTTTTCGGAAACACCTTGAAAAAAATTCTTCTTTAAACCTTCTGAAAATGGTATGAGTGTACACCTACATTGCATGCGTCAATATCCCATTATTAGAAATCCGCAATTTGGGCCTCCCAAAGAGAATATAATCATCTCGACTTTCAATTTTTCTCATATATTTCATTTGTTTTTCGTAATGGTAAACAAATTGTATAAGAGTCGATGTGTTAGTGGACATTTATTGGAAGACATTATTAGTGCTCTCACTCATTTTACTTGAACTTATACCATAAGAAAAATATCACGATTAAAACCTAAACTCCATTTATGTCTCTAGTTGTATAACCTTTGAAGCTAGCTATTATTCTCAATACCCCATTCCTCTTTCATTTTTCTCCAAGTAAATTCAAATTCATCTTTTGATTTACATTTATACATAAGTTTTACGAAATATTTATCCTTAAATCTTAGCTTGTGGTGAAGATGTGGAATATGTTGATTGTCACTTTTTCCAATGTGCCAAGTGCATAAATGGTGTTGAGTATTCAGAAACACTATTTGAATGGCTTTTACCATGGCTTAGTCTTTATCAATGAAAATAGTTTTTGGAGCATTAATTTCCATAAACTTCAAAGAACTAGATAAATGACTTTGTAATCTCATCCAACAAAAATGAACAATCAAACAAAGCATTCTTCAACGATGATTAACTCCAATAAAATATGAACATATTAGTACGATACGTGGTATGAAAAACTATCACATCACCAAAACAATTGTAATCAAATTTGATCAAACTATCTCTCCAAAATAGATTAGTCAATACACCATCTTGATCTACCTATTATGTATAGGAAAACATGGGATTTTACATTTGCATGCAATAAAACTGATTCAAAAGACTTTGACAATCTACCCTACTTATTAATCTTTCACTCTATAAAAAATGTTGACTATCACATAAGATGAAACCTAATTTTTGGCTTCCTCCTGCTTAGTTTGCCAAAAACTTATATGCCATAGTTTCTCAAATGCCGGCTTACACCATGTCAACTAGAACACTCTTGCAAGTATCAAAAATAATTCTTCCACATCTTATCAAGTGCTTTTAATGATCCGATATAAATTCATGATTATGTCTGAAAACATAATCTATGACTTCATAAGCATTATTCTCAACTTTAGATCTAATAAAGCAGGGCAACCACAGTTAACTTCAAGTCTTTCATATTTTCTTTCTTGATCAAATGAGTTGACAGAATACCCCTCACAATTACACATAAAAGTACCTCGAGTTATTACTTCTTTATTGTTTTTTTCAAATCTTAGACTTCTTTACTCCAAATCCTTTGCCTATAGCATAAACAACATATTTATGATATGCCTCAAGTTCACTTGCAAAAAACATCCCTACCGTAAACTCAAATTTTTTTTTCTAAATCACAAGTAGTATCTACTAGATTGGTAGTTTCATGCTGCAAACAAAGAACAAAAAATATTTAAAACAATACTTTTACAAGTAAAATAACATCCCGTCCATTTTTTGAAAAGACATATATCTTTCACATAGTACAAGTTCAGGATTAGCTCCGATTCAGCCATCGAATAAACTTACATGTGCGAGTTAATTAACTAATCGCTAGTGAACCTTTGTCAATTGGAGTTTTTTGTCAAATTGAAGAGGGATTGAACTTTGAAACTCAGTGCCATCCTAGACAAACCAAACCTCCAAAATCACAACACCAGACACTCAATAGCAAAACTACTGACTCAATAGCCAAGCTTTGCAAATACCCACCAATAAAAGAAACTAAAACTCTAACCAAAACAGTAGGAAAAAAAAAGGTACAAAAATTAGAGAACTTTTTGAGATCTTTATTTATAGTTTCTTGATCCATTATATGTGTCAAATTAGGAAAAATATGGTAAAGAAAGTTTTGAAAAAAGTAACTTCAAATGAAGATGTTATAACAAAGAAAAACAAAGAATCTAAAAGAATATATATGCCAAAACTATAGACATGAAAGAATCAACTCAAGAAATCGTAACAAAAGAACGACAAAGAACATAATTGTAGACTTATAAATACATATGAACTCAATGACAAAACCTTTCCCTATAATCGATCAAATCTTCCCCCGCATTATCACCCCTACTAAGCGCAACCAAATAATTCATATCTAAAAAATATATTCTTGCATTCCACCTGTTTATTCTAGAAGGAAATGATTCTAAAGTGTAAACGTAATTACAAATAATAGAATGCTCTTTACTTCATTACGACATTTTCAATTCCATAAGATTAAACTAAAGCTTCACAATGCCTTCTAAATAATCAATCGATGCTAATAAGGCATGCGACAAGCCCAATTTCGACTTTTTGGATACTAACAATCCATAGGATGCACCAAATGATACGACATGGAACTAACAGCAATATCATTTGAGAAAAAAGAATAGCAAATGAAGCAAACTAGTTTGAGAATCATCATGGCACAAGAAAATATAGGAAAACGTAAGCACCTAACCTAAACGTCAATCGCAATGAGCTTGGAATGAAATCGCTCAACCTTTATAACATTCCAGCTAATTATGAGTTCATCTTAATTTGCATTGCAAACCAAATAACATTAAAAACTATAGACACTCAAACTATGAAATTTTAATGAAACAATACCATCAATACCATATTCCATTACAAGATCGGCATGGATATCATTCCCAATCTAATTTAGTCATAGAGAAAATATAAAACTTTAATGAAACAATCAACAAGGAAGAACAATTCATAAAGAGTGAGACAATCAATCAAGTTGACAATCTCTCTGTCATCATGTTTGATATTTGGCATTTTGTTACTACACCACAGTAAGTGGACTTTCTCAATTTTCCATAATAATAACCCGTCTCAAGAACTATTTATAAATAAAAACTTTCTCAAAATCTAATTGTGGGCATCGGCGGTCCTAAGCCCTTAATAAGATTGGAGAATAAACAATCAACTATCCTCAACATGCTAGTCATATGGTTTTCTTTCTTTGCAAAAGAAGACCACAATAAATAACCAAGTAGAGATTCTAGAGTTCAAGTCTGCCAACTACTAAACACTCAACATACATGTTCAATGGCCAAATTAATATTAGATAGGACAGGGCATAAGTACTTTACCAGAAGCATGACCATAGCCATCTAAAAAGTGATTAGTATCTATGTCACAACAAACAACTAGCTATTGTTGATTAATATGTTCCCTAAATTAGGACAATTGAACAAAATCATGAAACTACCCTATATGACTAGAAAATGCAATAGGTAAGCGCAAAAGACAACAACAAATAATGTCATGAACTAACAAAAATGTAGTGCTCACATAATAACTATAAGAGCATTTGAATCAAAGGCAACTACAACATTCCTCCATACAAAACTGAGGAGCTAGAGTTAGGACTGAAAGGCGACCATGACGAAGAGGAGGAGGTGGTCAGAGCTTAGAAACCCAGTTGCTACGATTAGCAAGGCAATTAGGAGTAAAAGAGAGCTCACAACAATGGCCGCGGCGACATCGCAGCTCGTTTCAATGCCAAAAAGGATCAAATCAATGCCATCCGCGCTTTTTGTTCCTTCAGACGAAACCAAAGAGCTCAAGTTAGGACCGGAAGGCAACCACAACGAACAAGCTGAGGCAACTAGCTGGAGAGAAGGAGTTTTCAAGATGAGAGAAAGAGTGGATTTCACGTAACTTGATGGAGAAGAATATGTAGCATTCAAAGGCGAGAGGAGCATTTTTTCTCGTAAGACTAAAGAAGTATGTAGCATTAAATGAAGACAGAGGAGAAGGCTTTTCTTTTACTTAAAATAATGGTGGGGCCTGGCACATAGCATTTAATGAAGGGAGAGTGGGGAGGAAAATTTTTTTACTTTAAAATATTGTAAGGCTTGGCTCATGTGGCTCCCGAGGAGCCTCCTCATTGGGTTGGCGCATGGTGACTTGGCGTGACTAGCCCACTCAATATTTTCTCATTTGTTATGCCAATTTTAAAGTCATTTTTGACAGCATAATGGCCCATGCATATGTAAATCTAAAATATTTGTTCCATGATAAAATGGTCGAAATCTTGCATGAATCTTAGATTTCATTCGACAACAATAGGGTTTTCTCTCGCATTGAAGTGTTTTTTTTTATTAAAAATTTTCCCTAAATATGAATTTCTAGTATGTTTTAAACGATGAATGAAAGAGTTCAAGATTGCACCTGTAGGGGGACGGAACTCTGAAATCTATGAACACTAGACACTAGCAAAGAGAGATCATGTGAGCAAAACTTCATGAGAGAGAGGGGAGCATATCATCCGTGTAAATATAAAAGGGGTGACCTACATTTACAAGAGTTGTTGAAGAGTGTCACATTTAGAGGCTACACTTCTCTCACAACCTCTATCATCATCTTCTTATTTTGCTTCTTTAAACTCTATAATGGTTGGATAATTCACCTTAATCTCTAAAGTAGCTTTACTTTGTTTCATCCCTTCCGTCCAATCTTGAATAGATTCTAAAGTTTCCATTCTCTAGATGACACTCGCGTTGGAGAGATTAGGTATTCCTTGAGTCTAAAAATTAACACAGTGTGAGTTTGATGATGATAGACGATCAAATGCTGAAGAGTAATAGTGAACAAGCATAAGTCTTCTGAATTGTTTTGGTAGTGCACCTCGCGAAAAGAAAAAAGTTCGATCTCAATAATCCCTTGTAATTATTTGTTAATCTACCTCATTATTTTAAAAAATCTAGCTTAAATCTTTATCCCATTTATCACCTGTTTTTTTGGTGTGTGCCTTTTTCCTTGATTTGGTGCCCATTATTGTGATGTTTTTTATGCGAAAAAGAGGGACTTGAGTGAATAAAGGAAGAGACACTCGGAAGGAAATACTTTATTCCTTATATACATTATTCATCCAACAACTGACCTTTAAAAAGGCCATTGATACCAATGGGATAACTACAAAATAGCAACACAAAGAAAAGAAAAAAACAACTCTCATAATCTAAGAGTGTAACAATAACACCCTAACAAACTAAAAAACTTAAACTCGTCTAAAAAAAAACACGTTGATTAATTCTAGCCAACATTCCCTCTTTAAAACTAATGTTATAGACGCTAAGGGGGTGCATGACAACCATTCTATTCCAGAAATAGTTTCTGGAACAGAAATAGATTATTCTATTTCTATTTCTAGAAGAGTTTCTAAGCAAAAATAACCATTTGATAACGACACAAAATTTCTATTCTAAAAATAGAAATTCGTTTGATAACGACACAAAATTTCTTCCTTTCGGACGGCAGTGGATCGGTGATCGGCAGTGATGGACGGCCGGCGGCAACGGCGGCCTTCGACCGGCGAGCGGCGGCGGCGGTGGCAAGCGGCCAACGAGCGGCGGCCGGCGGCGGCGGGGCCGTGCGGCCAGCGGCGGTGGCCAGCGACCGGCAACCGGCGGCCGGCGAGCGGCGGCGGCTGCGAGCGACCAACCAACGATGGTCGGCGGCGACGGATGAAGGACCGATTGACGAACGATGAGAAGAATTTTTATTTCTGATTTCTATTCCAGAAATAGAGAAGTAGAAAATTTCTACTTCTGATTTCTATTCCAAACCTATTTCTGGAATAGATCTATTCTAGAAATAGAAAAATGAAATAAGTTTATCAAACGGATTTCTATTTCAGAAGAAGTAGGCTGGAATAGAAAAACTGTTTCTAGAATAGAATTCCGGTTTGTCATGCACCCCCTAAGTTTAAGACAACAAATACCCTCCCTCAAATTAGATTATCCATCGAGCAAACACCAAGCAATCTTCTTAGCTTCAAAAGACATCTTGAGAGGTTTAGTGAATATGTCCACAACTCAATCTTCACTTATACATAAGAGAAGATCAATTGCTTCATCCTTCATAAGATCTCTTGGGAAGTGATACTTCACATCTATATGTTTGCTTCCATTATGTAGAACGGGATTTTTAGAGAGTTTAATGGATTAAAAGCTATCGCGATAAATTGAAGTTGCTCCTTGTTGCTTGAACCAAAGTTCTTTAAGAATCTTCCTTAGCCAAATAGCTTGATAGGCACATGAAGTTGTAGCTACGAACTCAGCTTCGACTATTGATAAAGTAACAATTGGTTGCTTCTTTGAGGACCATGAGATAGCTCTTGAACTTAGTATAGAAACATATCTTGAAGTGCTTCTTCTATCATCTAGATCTCCAGCATAATTATTGTATATAAAGCCAAATAGGTCTAACTTATCTTCCTTCTTATAAAATAGCCCAAAAGCAGCAGTATCCTACAAGTGATGAAAAATTCTTTTTGCAACATTAAGATGCATCTCTCTTAGGCATTCCATGTACCTACTAGTGAGACTCACAACATGCATTATATCAGGTTGTGTTGCAATCAAGTACATCAAGCTTCCCTCAATTTGCTTGTAGAGAGCGTTGTCCACCTTCCTTCCTTTAGGATCTTTCAAAAGCTTCAAACCAAACTCAGTTGGTGTACTCATAAAATTGCAATTCTTCATTTGAAACTTGTCTAAAATTTCTTGAACATTTATACACACACATATATTAGAGAAATGAAGATCCCTACTGTTGATTGAGTTATTTCAATACTCAAAAAGTAATACATCATCCCAAGATCAGTCATATCAAATTCAACCATCAAAGACTTCTTAAACTTGTCAAACATGGCATGATCATTTCCAATTAAATAAGATCGTCCACATATAAACACACAATAAGCAATTTTCCTCCATTACCTATTTTAATAAAAACTGCATGCTCATATAGACATTTCTTAAAACATTCCTTCAAACAATAAGTATCAGTACAACTATACCAAGTCCATGAAACTTGTTTTAACCCATATTAATGCCTTTTTTTTATTTATATACCCTATGTTCACTATCAGGTTTCACCTATCTAGCAGGTTGATCAATGAATACCTGTTCTTCCAGGTTACTGTGCAAAAATACTGATTTCACATCCAATTGGAAGATAGACCATAAATTTTGAGCTCCCAATGCAATCATCAATATGATTATATCATGTTGTGCAACAGTTACAAAGACTTCTTTGTAATCCACACCAAACTCTTGCTTATAGCCTTTAACTACTAAGCATGCTTTGTACTTGTCACATTCGCCCTGTGCTTTTAACTTTGTCTTCTACACCTATTTGACACCAACTATTTTGTGCCTTCTAAGGAAACCCATCAACTCTCATGTATTGTTTCTTTCAATGGCTACAATTTCTTCATCCTTCGCATTCTGCCAACTTGATTGTTTTACAACAACATCAAAAGTGGTAGCATCATAATAAATAAATAAACAATAGAGCAAAATGTGTAAGTGGATCTTTAGATTGATCAAATTTAGTTACCTCATAATTAGTCATCCATGTGAGTCTCCTTCTAACATGTTGTGATCGTTGTTCAGCTACAAGTGGACTTCAAGCATCTTATGGGGATGAGTGGTCATTGGCTCTCCATAGGTTGTTGTCTTTCCTCATCATTATCAAAGTCTGCCGAAATATAGTCTCCAACATTATTCTCGCTCCATGGCTAGGTTCGATCTTTGTCAAAGATTACATCACGACTGATAATGATTTTGTTGGTGATAGGATAAGCCTTTGATTGATCACTAATACTAAGAAAAATGCATTTTCTCCCTTGTCATCTAGCTTTTTCCTCTTATGGTCCAGAACATGAGCATAGGCAACACACCCAAAAATTATGAAATGGTCTACTGCTAGTCTTTGGCCACTCTATGCTTCATCTGATGTCATATTTTGAGCAATAAGAGTGGGACTTGTGTTCAAAGTATAAATGCTTCTAACTAAAAGGTTTTCGGAATGCTACTTGCTGTCAAAAGGCTTTGTACCATATTCAAAATAGTGTGATTCTACCTTCCGCAAACACCATTTTCTTCTGGCATATAAGTTGCTATATATTGCCTCTTGATTCCATGCTTCTCACAAAAATTCGCAAATTCATGTGAGTTGTATTCTCCGCCACGATTAGTGTGAAGAGCTTTATTGCGTTGCTAACTTCTTCTTCTTTTTTTCAACTAGTGCTTTATAGTTTTTAAAGACTAAAAAGCTTCAAATTTTTCTGCATAAAGTAGACCCAAATTTTCCGACTATAGTCATCAATGAAGGTAATTATGTATCTTTTACCTTTATTGGAAGATGGATGTATGGGCCTATAGATGCTCGAATGAATGAGCTCCAACATCTTCCTCGCTCTCCAAGATTTTCCTTGTGGAAATTAATTATGGTGTTCTTTACAAATAACATATTCTTCAGAAATTTGAGGAGTTGTAATATGAGGAAGACCTATCACCATGCTCTTTTGATGTAGTGTTCTTGGCCCACCAAAATTGAGATGTCCATAACAAAATGCCATAATTAAGCCTCATCCTTTGACCTCATAGAGAAGCATGAATAAGTAGTATTGTGGAGATACAGCAAAAACTTTTGTTTCTCCATCATATTGACTTTGACAATTAAGCCCAATTTTTCATATTGTTTTCTACAAATGCCATCTTTGATAGATATTTCATATCCCTTCTCTTGTAATGGGCTAGCACTCAACAAGTTGGTCTTTAACTCGAGGACATAAAAAACATTTAAGATGGTCTGCATAGAATTTTCCTTTATGCAAATTGTTACCTTCCCTTTTCCCATAACAAAAACAATGAAATTATCTCCAAATTTCACGGTGTCGTAGAAAGATTCATCCAAATCAAAGAACACCTTTTTACCTCCACTCATGTGGTTGCTAATAGCTAGTGTCTATGAGGTTGGGACACCTAGAGTGCCAAAACTTGGCACGGAGGGACACTTAAGTGCCAAAACTTTGGAAAGGTACACTTAAGTGCCAGTTTCGGAGTAAAATGGATCACTTAAGTGCCACTCCGGCTAAAATCCGGCCAAATTGCTGACGTGGCAATTTTTCTTCGAGTTGGGTGCAAAACGGTGTCGTTTTGCACGCCGACATGGCGAGAAAATGCAAAAATGACGTCATTTTGTGTCGATGTGTAAATAATTAATATAAAAATTAATTAAATTAAATTTAAACTTAATTTTATTTAAAATATTAAAAAAAACTTAAAATTTTAAAAAATTTAAAAAAAAAAAAGGTTCCGAAGGGGGCGGCCGAGGCCGAGCCCCGCCGCCGCCGCCTCCCCGCCGCCTCCAAGAAGGGCCGGCGACGGAGGGGGGAGGGTCGGCCAGGGTCGCCGGCACCTAGCCAGGGCCCGGCATGTGACAACCCAGACTCGGGGCAATACAGAGGGATGGACTGAGATCGCCTTGGCAATACGCGGGTGAGGCTAAGGGCATGTCTCCCATCCCACATTGCTTAGGGGGAGTCCTGGGCTAGTTTATAAAGGCTTGGGTCCCTTTAATCTGTATAACGCGTTTTAAAGCTGTGAGGACTCAGTGTCCAAAGTGAACAATATTATAAGTGGGGCCCGGGTCGTTATAAATGGTATCAGAGCCGACTCCCGATCGCGTGTAGGGGCCACGGCGAGGACGCCGTGCCTTAAGGGGGAGAATGTGACGACCCTGCACGGGGGTAGTACGGAGGGATGGACTGAGATCGCCTTGGCAGTACGCGGGTGAGGCTAAGGGCATGTCTCCCGTCCCACATCGCTTAGGGGGGAGTCCTAGGCTAGTTAATAAAGGCTTGGATCCCTTTAATCTGTATAACGCATTTTAAAGTCGTGAGAACTCGGTGTCCAAAGTAGACAATATTATATATGGGGCCGGGTCGTTACACGACGACCCAGTGATGCTCCCCCCACCGTCGCCGGCCTTTCTCGGCGACGGCGGGGAGGCGACGAGGGCTGCGAGCCCTCGCCCAAGATTTGGGCGAGGGCTCGCGGGCCCTCGCCGCCGGCTCGGCCGGGGGCCGGCCGTCACCGGCCGACCCTCCCCCCCTCCGTCGCCGGCTGACCCCGGGCGGCGGTGGAGAGGCGGCGGCGGCGGCGAGGACTCGCCCTCGGCCGCCCCCTTCGACCCCTTTTTTTTTTAATTTTTAATTTTTAGAATATTTTAAATAAAATTAAGTTTAAATTTAATTAATTTTTATATTAATTATTTACACATCGACACAAAACGACGTCATTTTTGCATTTTCTCGCCACGTCGGCCGTGCAAAACGACGTCGTTTTGCACCCAACTCACCGGAAAATTGCCACGTCAGCAATTTGGCCGGAGTGGCACTTAAATGATCCACTTTACTCCAAAACTGGCACTTAAGTGTACATTTTCGAAGTTTTGGCACTTAAGTGTCCCTCCATGCCAAGTTTTGGCACTTGGGCTATTATTTACTCTAGTGTCTATATACCATATGTTTGGTCAAGTTTCTTCCTTCACTTGACACGCAATCAAAAGAGACGCTTCTTCTTCTTTTCCTGTAAGGTCTCCACTTTGTCTATTCAAATTAGTTCGACATTCTGATAATGGCTATACCTGTGACATCTAAAACACTATATATTGGATTTGTCTACTACCTTCGGTCTATAGCCAGTTGAATGCCGAGCTCCATGACCTCTTCCATTCCCTTGAGGATCATGATACTTATTATTATCAAATCTTTTATTTGAGCCATTGCTATCATTACTTTCTCTACCTTCGCCTCTTCCACACTCATTGCACCATCTTTCTTTATTTGCTTTAGCTGATAATGAAAAGTGGTTTTCAATTGAAGCCTACAATTCATCAATTGAAAGTTCTTCGATATCCTCGGCTTCCTCTATGGAACAGACAACAAAGTTGAATTTTGGTGTCAAGGATCGAAGAATTTTCTCAATTATGGTGACTTCCGCCATCTTATTGCCATGAGTCCACATCTTATTGACAATTGCCATTGTCTAGGAAAATAGTTTCTGACCAACTCTCTTGATTTTATTCATAACATTTCAAACGACGAACGAAGTGTTTGAAGTTGCTGCCTCTTTGCTCTTTTTGATCCTCAATATTTCTTCTTCATGAAGTCCCAAATTTGCTTGGAGGTTTACATGCAAAGAATTGCTTCCAAGATTGATCTATTAATAGCCTGGAAGAGATATTTTTTGGCCTTGGGATCTTTCAACTTTAATGTATCCAAATCTACTTTTTGCGTTGCCGACAACATATCTCCTTCCTCTAGTTATGCAACTCCAAAGGTAACTACTTGCCAATACTCCTTGGACCTGAGGAAATTTTCCATTAGCATGCTCCAATGATCATAGTGACCATCAAAACGTGAGATAGCTAGTTGCACAAATGTTTCTCAAGCCACCAATTCCAACTATCGCTGCAATAGTAAAAGTGGAATAGGGCTTGTATTCTCATGGACTCTCTTTTTTTTGTGCTCTCAACCTTTTGTGGCTCACTTTTCCTCACGTGTTTGAACTCTCAACACTCTCAACCAAAATAGGCTCTGATACCATTAATACGAAAAAGAGGCACTTAAGCAAATAAAGAAAGAGACACTCAAAGGGAAATAGTTCATACTTACATGCATTATTGATCCAAGAAAAGACCTTTAATTAGGGCACTGATATCAACGTGATAACTACAAAATAGCAACAAAGAAAACCAACTCCTATAATATAGGGCTGTAACAATAAAACCCTCACCAACTAAACAACTTTGACTAATTCTAAAAAAAAACACATTCTAGCCAACAGTTTTTAAATCTTCTGATTATAACTCTTGTTCAGACACTTCCTAGAAGGAGAACATGCATTCTTGAATTATCTTTATCCTTGATTAGAAGCAAGATGGAATTCGACCTTATTTTTTTCTAATGCTCTTTTCATCTTGCGTTTGTATCCTATATTCTGCAGGGAGCTCATACAATCAGCAAGTGCATACTGGGAACTTGTGTTGAAGGACATTGAAGATGGGCGCAGGCTTTTCAAGGTATACATGGTCAAACTGATTCGGCAATGGCGTTGAAATATTTTTCAGACGGCAGATAATACTAAAGAGACTGTTGAGGCAGCAAAATGGCTTCATATAGTGGATTTATCCTTTAGAATATCTAAGTGATCCTTCTTCACTTATTTACTTGACTGCTCTCACTTTTCTTTGCACTTGAGCTTAAAGCAAACTGAAATGTGCATAAATGCTCTATTCTGGACCCAAGGATCCGGTTACAAACGTGTTTATGTGAAAGCGCTGGGCTAATATAGACTATTAGGCTAAGTGGATTACCTATCGAGACAAATTGACATCGGTAAGATTATAATAATGTCTTTTGTTCTGTACTATGATTGAGATTGTTCGTTGTTTCTAATGTTCTTTTTTTCCCCTCCCAAAACGATGTAGCTAAGAGAGGTCCTATTCTTTTGGTCTAACTATCCGAGTCTTGCCGTATGCAGGGCACGCACCGGATCATTTTCTATTTTGATTTGCTCTAAAGAGAGACATTGATCACAGTAACGCAAGGTAACTTACTCTATTCTCTACTAAGTTTTCTCATCTTGTCTCTACAATTCAAGAGAACGTTATTAATGTGTTACGTTCCTGTTGACAGAGTGCAGGAAGAAGCTTCTTCCTCGGGGAGTATGCCGGGCACTGGTGAAAGGCCCTCTATGCATCATTCCTCGGAGAGAGGTCTCCTTCTTGACCATGTTTTTGGCGTGGCTCTGTAAGTATGGTCTTTCTCCTCTTACATGCATTGCCATGTTTGCAAATGTCATGCAAAAGGCGATCCAAGAGAGCGGAGCATGTTTAAGTACCGCTACTCTTGAAAAGATTTTGCATATCCGACTATTGTATTGCAGAAATAAAGTTTGAAATGTTAGGGAAATCTCTTATGATATTTTGAAGATGACAAAATAAATCAAAGGCTACTAACATGTTTGATGGTTGAATAATAGACTATGCAGATGATAGAACATGTAAATGATGTTATCAAAGTCTATGCTTGGAAGAACCAGAAGACGGACTTTATGCTGAAGCTGAACTATGTACAGACCTTAAAGTTAAATCTGTTCAGAAGCAAAATATGTTCTTATTCAGATTGTAAAGTCTATCGCATTCAGACTCAGATGACAAAGTCTATCACGCTCAGACTCAGATTGTAAAGTATATTGCTCTCAGACTTTACATCCAGATTCGACAGAACGTAACAGAAGCCCAAAAATTATAACGGCTAGTGATCTGGTTTGGATTCCACATCAATATTGATTTGATTGACTCAATCTAATTAATTGATAATTAGATCTTGAAGACAAGAACTTTCTATACGAAGAAGCTTTCCTTATGGAAACCAAGATTCTGTTTGTATGGGTGATCGGAATCAATTTGGGATTCTACTTTTATCACTCAACGGCTACCAAATCTTCTAGATACAGATCTGTCCAATAGGTATATTGGAAGGCGATCCTCTAAGATGCTGTCCAACGGCTAGCTTGGAAGTGGAGGAGTATTTAAGGAGATGAAGGACCGATGAGCAAGTAAGAGACGGAGCGTAGAATTTATAATTCCAAAGTCTGAGCGACCTTTGATCATACACTTGTCTTTGGTGAGCTTAAACGTTTGTGATCTTGAGAGAAATACCAAAAGAGTGACTTAGTGAGATAGTGTGATCTATTTCTAAGTGTTTGCACTTAAAGTTGTAATCTCTTGTTAATTGCATAGTGGAATCTAGCAAAAAGCTGTTAGCGTGGGAGAGTAGACGTAGGCTTGATATAAGCCGAACCACTATAAACCTTGTGTTCTTATTCTCTTCTCTAAACTTTATTTTATTCCGCATTTAATTCTAAGGTTTATTATAAACACCTATTCACCCCCCTCTAGGTGCTCTTACTAGCCCTTTCAATTGGTATCAGAGCCTGTGTACTCATTTAATTGAAGTGTTTTTACTGTAGAGTTAAAGATCTATGGCTAGTATGTTGGCTTCAGGTTTGGTTGAAGGCCAAAGCAACACAAGACCACCTTACTTCGATGGAAAGGAATACAGCATATGGAAAAACAAGATGAAAGCTTTCCTAAGATCGAAAAACTCTCTGGAATGGGATGTGGTAGAAAAAGGGATTATTCCTAAAGCTGCATCAGTCTCAGAAAGAGGAAAAGAAATTGCAGATGCTAGCGAGTTGACTCAAGAAGAAATAACCAAGAGACAAGCTCTTGATGCTAAAGCAATTTATTCTTTATATTGCGTTTTATCTCCTACTGAGTATAACCGAATATCTTCTTGTGAGACAGCTAAAGAAGTCTGAGATAGGCTACACATTTCCTATGAAGGAACTGATCGAGTGAAAGAAACAAGGATCAATATTCTACTCGGACAGTATGAAGCTTTCAAGATGAAGCCAGGAGAATTTATTACTGACATGTTTAGTCGTTTTACAGTTGTAAATGGTCTAGAGTATCAAGGACAACCAATCTCAGGACCTATGAAGGTTAACAAATTGCTGCGTGGACTCTCCAAAGAATGGAATCATGTAAAGACATCAATAAGGGAAACACAAAGGATCATCCCGTTCTCTGTAGACGAACTAGTTGGCACACTTCAGTCCTATGAAGTAGAGCAAATCAACGAGAACGAAGATCCCAAAGGTAAGAAGTCTATTGCCTTAAAATTTAACGATGATTTTGATGTTACAGATTCTGAAGAAGATGTGGATGATGAAGAGCTAGCCCTTATGATAAGAAGGTTCAGGAAACTGAACAAAAAGGGAAGAAGATTCAATTGGAATAAGCAAAGCACTCAAAAGTTTCAAAACAAATCAATTGAGGATGATGAATCCAATAAAGATGTAATTTGCTTTGAATGCAAGAAATATGGACACATTAGACCAAACTGTCCTATGTTGAAGAAAAAGAAAGGAAAAGCTGAGAAATACATAAAGGCTCTTACACCAGAAATTTGGAGTGATACTGAATGCAAAGAAAGTAATGATGATTATGCCAATATTTGTTTAATGGCAAAATCGAATCGACTCGAACTACGGCGCGAATACGGACTCTGAGACTCGAGACAGTGAAATCGAGGTAAGTAATTTAAAAATTCCTACTAAAGTCTCGAAATACATTGATGAACTTTGTCTTAGTCTCAAAACCTCTCTTAAGAGGATTTCCGAATTAAAAAGGGAAAATTCCACACTGAAGCTACAGGAAATCTCTTAGGCAAAAAAGTTTACTAATCTAAACAAAAGTTTTAATGATTTAAAGGAAGAAGTGGATTCTCTTTCAAAAGAAAATATCTTTCTGAAAGAAGATATTTCAAGTATATCAAAAAGGTTTTCAATGGGATTTGAAAAATTGGAAAAGATTCTTTCGGTACAAAGATCCTATTTCAACAAATCTGGGTTGGGCATGACATCATAAACTATTCCTTTAATTGATTTTCCAAAAGTAAAGGAAAGAATCAAACAAAGACCTACTAAAACTCGTTATAGAAATCATTTTCAAAAAGTCTTTGTAAAACCTGTTGGCCGAAGTGCTCTTAAATGTTTCAAATGCAACAGTTCGGAACACTTTGAGAAAGAATGTCCTATGGTTCGGAGACCTGTTAAGAAGGATTGGGCAACAACTGTATACTGCACTAACTCCACTAGACCCAAGAAAATGTGGGTACCAAAGAAAAGATGAGTTGTTTTTGCAGGAAATAAAGGAGAAGAAGAAAGAGAATTTGGTAAGGAATTTTTTATTCTCAATTTGATTTGGGCAATAATTCTCATTATACTTGATATTCGATATATCATTGGTTGATTTGGATTTTATAATGATCATATTCTTTGATTGGTTTTATTGAAGAAAGAATCGTATGTTTGTGAGTTGAGATTTGATACGTGTGATTATTTTTGATATCTTGCTTAGAGACAATTGAATTTATTTAGTTTGATTTTATACTCTCAGATTTTGTCATATTTTGCAAAGTGAAAATCTATTTTACGAGTTATTAATTTATTATGCAAGATATTCTTAGATATTCAAGGATTTTATTCTCTCTGATTTTATCGTGCTTTGATTAAGTGAGAATTTATTTTTCAAGATATTATTGTGCACAATGCTCTATCCTTAAATAATCTGTTATGATGATTTAAGAAAGAGTATTTGGTTATCTATGGAGATTTTCTATTTTGCTCTAACGAATTGGAAGGATCCAAATTGATGGATACCAAAAAGGAAATCAGTTGATCGCAGGAAATCCTATAAGGGAAGAATGATCGCGAATCTATGTAGATTTTGGTACAATCAGAAAAGTATCTCCTGTGAAGATTGGTAATGATCATTTTTAATTAATGGTATATTTCAAACATATACCTTGGGTAAGAGAATTTTTTTTTCATCCCGCCTTGCAAATTTCTACGTGCATTTATCATGATGATTGTTTATCATTTGTATTGCAAATATCTCTTAACATAAACATAAGGCATTGCATTATTTTTGCTTGATTTGGCACGTGATAGAAATATCATATTTCTTTTTGTGAAATGCATCTATAATATATTTTTGAGATTTATGCTTAAGGAAATCCCTTTGATCTTGAAAGATATTATTGCATATTCATGGATATTCTTGCTATATTCTTATAATATATCTTATATCTAGCAAATTTTGATCCGTAAATCGGAGGAAGGTATTACGTGATATTTTTGCAAGGATTGTTATTCATTATACAAGAATTTGCAGGTGGAAAAAGAATCTTCCATTTGAATTTTGGAAAGCTCAATTAGAAAATTATGGAGATTCTGTACTATTTTTTGGAGGCTAAAAAATTCCCTTCCTTGTGCAAAATTTTTGCAAATTGTTGAGGAAATCCCTAATGTGTCTTATGAAAGTTTATGCAGGTTGAATTCGAGAAGAGCTTGATTGAAGAAAATAAATTTTTGTCTCGAAATTTAAAATGCAAATGATCATTGTGGATATTGTTGCTACAAAGGAAATAATGGAAAAATATTCTGCTCAACATGCACAAGCCACAATTAGTGCTATTCAAAAATATTGTCATGATGACATGGGGAGAACGTGAATCCAAAAGGAAATGAAAAGAATCGTGATCACCTCAAAAAGGCAACAAATTGAGGGGGAGCGTTGATCAATTATGAAAAAATCTTTTTGAATTGATCGTGATCTTGATTATTATGGAAGGAATGAAAAGGTAAATGTGACAGAATTTGTCAAGATCCAGTTAGTGCATCTTTTTTATTACCTTTTGTCATTAACAAATCTCTTATTTACATTATCTTTTTATTATGACAAAAAGGATAAGTGAATTTTATAATACATCCGTGATTTTTATTGGATATTTGCTGATATATATGATCGAAGTGAGCTATAGTGCATATCTTTAATATTCGATTTACTTTATAAAAGCTAATTTTTGGAAATTATGCAAGACATACTTGTTATCTTTTTATATTCTCTACGTGATACTATTTTCATTGTTATCGCTTTTTGATTATGACAAAAAGGGGAGAGAATATAAATATGCATATGTGTTGATTGATTGATATTATTTATTGCATAATATTGAGCTGCAATTATTTTTCTATATATTGTTATGCTCAATCTATTTGCTATCTTATGCTATCTTTTATTTGAATTACACTGCTTTGACTTATCAATATTTTAGAAAGTGTTATTACACATCTGCATATTCAGATATTGTTTTGTCATCATCAAAAAGGGGGAGATTGTTAAGGAAATCCCTTATGATGTTTTGAAGATGGCAAAATAAATCAAAGGCTACTAACATGTTTGATGATTGAGTAATAGACTATGCATATGATAGAACATGTAAATGATATTATCGAAGTCTATGCTTGGAAGAATCAGAAGACGGACTCTATGCTGAAGCTGAATTGTGTATAGACCTTAAAGTTAAATCTGTTCAGAAGCAAAATATGTTCAGACTCAGATTGTAAAGTCTATCGCATTCAAACTCAGATGACAAAGTCTATCGCGCTCAGACTCAGATTGTAAAGTCTTTGCTCTCAGACTTTACATCCAGATTCGACATAACGAAACAGAAGCCCAAAACTTATAACGGCTAGTGATCTGGTTTGGATTCCACATCAAGATTGATTTGATTGACTCAATCTAATTGATTGATAATTAGATATTGAAGACAAGAACTTTCTATACGAAGAAGCTTTACTTATGGAAACCAAGATTCTGTTTGTATGGGCGATCGGAATCAATTTGGGATTCTACTTCTATCACTCAACGGCTACTAAATCTTCTAGATACAGATCTGTCCAATGGGTATATTGGAAGGCAATCCTCTAAGATGCTGTCCAACGGCTAGTTTGGAAGTGGAGGAGTATTTAAGGAGATGAAGGACCGATGAGCAAGTAAGAGATGGAGCGTAGAATTTATAATTCCAAAGTCTGAGCGACCTTCGATCATACACTTGTCTTTGGTGAGCTTAAACGTTTGTGATCTTGAGAGAAATACCAAAAAAGTGACTTAGTGAGATAGTGTGATCTACTACTAAGTGTTTGCACTCAAAGTTGTAATCTCTTGTTGATTGCATAGTGGAATCCAGCAGAAAGCTGTTAACGTGGGAGAGTAGACGTAGGCTTGATATAAGCCGAACCACTATAAACCTTGTGTTCTTATTCTCTTCTCTAAACTTTATTTTATTCCGCATTTAATTCTAAGGTTTATTATAAACACCTATTTACCCCCCTCTAGGTGCTCGTACTAGCCCTTTCATGAAATACCTTGATCCAGGCTGCAAATGATCAAGTTTGGACTATCAAACATCGCAGGCAATATATCCTCATTTGTCAGGTTAGGGGTGTCCACAAGAGTGTTTCTGCGTCTAAAAAGTGAAGGAAGATGGAATAAGATGTCGCATCAGATCCTCTCCTCTTCCTCCCTCGCAGAGAGGCTCGAGAGTGCTCTTGAAGGACCATACGGACCTGCTTTGACGAATCTGCTGCAATGCATGCGTAAACTCTTTTCAAAAGCACTGCTTCAACCAATATGTCGAACAGATCGCATACTTTGTCTTCTTCGTGGAGGATTGGGTTCTCAAATCAAGCACATTGTGATGGTGATAGTCATGAACTGGTTCATCACCAACCTTGCTTCGTGTTTAGATTTGTTTCAAATTTTTGTTCCCTTGTATCAAAAATTGGAATGCGAAATTCGAACTATAGTCTCAATGAATTGCTGTAATTTTCTTTACTTCTATGCATCTGCTATGCATGTTTGATGTGCATAAATGAATTAAGTATGAACGATTTCAGCTTTGCACTTCTCTTTCCAATGAGCTGTGCCAGTGCATGTTTCGAACTAATGCAATTTGTCAAGGTTGGGACATCTAGAGTGCCAAAACTTGGCATGGAGGAACACTTAAATGCCAAAACTTCGAAAATGTACACTTAAGTGCCAGTTTCGGACTAAAGTGGAATACTTAAGTGCCACTCCGGCCAAATTGCTGACGTGGTAATTTTCCGGCAAGTTGGGTGCAAAACGGCGTCGTTTTGCACGCGACGTGGCAAGAAAATGCAAAAACGACGTCGTTTTTGTGTCGATGTGTAAATAATTAATATAAAAATTAAATTAAATTTAAACTTAATTTTATTTAAAATATTCTTAAAAAAACTTTTTAAAAAAAAAAAAAAAAAAAAGAGGAGGCGGCGAGGGCCCGCGAGCCCTCGCCTAGATCTAGGGCGAGGGTCACGACCCTCACCGCGATCCGGGCGATGGCTCGCGGCCCTCGCTGCCGATCGGCCGGGGCGGTGACCCCGGCCGACCCTCCCCCTCCGTCGCCGCCCTTCCCGGCGACGGCGAAGAGGCGGCGGCGAGGGCTCGCCCTCGCCCGCCGCCTTCAGCCCCCTTTTTTTAATTTTAATTTTAATTTTTTAAATTTTTAGAATATTTTAAATAAAATTAAGTTTAAATTTAATTTAATTAATTATTATATTAATTATTTACACATCGATACAAAACGACGTCGTTTTTTGCATTTTCTCGCCACGTCGAATGCAAAACGACGTCATTTTGCACCCAACTCGCCGGAAAATTGACACGTCGCAATTTGCCGGATTTTGGCGGAGTGGACCACCTTACTCTAAAACTAGCACTTAAGTGTACCTTTTCGAAGTTTTACACTTAAATATCCCTCCGTGCCAAGTTTTGGCACTTGGGTTGTTCTTCACTCGCAATTTGTCTTTTTGAGGGATCAATTTTAACAGGTAAATGAATCCTCCTACGTTAGGAACCTTATGGAGGCTTTTTGGGACGGTTTCTTTTTTCAGAGTAGGAATTCTAAATGACCTTCTGGGGACGGCTTTTCTGTTTTTCCCTATGTATGCTTTCAGCCACAGCCTAGCATATGTCCCTAGAAAGCAAGAAAGAAAGGGATTCTGAAGGTCTTGTGGGGATGGCCAAGCCGTCCCTATTGGGTACTATTAGGGAAGATTTTGCTCGTCTCCTATTTTCACTTTTTCGGTAATAGCCTCACACCCATTACGGAACCTTTGATTTGAGTTATAGCTATGTCCAATCATTGGCGTACGAGCTCATCGCCCCAACTCCATCGGCATGCTAGAAGTCAATAAGTCTTTTCACATGAAGTAGCGCAAATGCCCAAGGCACAAGCAGACCAAAGATTTGCTCACGACATGGCTCAAACTTGTGACCTCATGAAAGACGATATGACTCTTTTATGACTTGGCTACCATGCTCTGCGATAGCCAAAACTTACTCATGCGCACCTGTATGTGACTAGTTATCCTAGATAGCCAGATCCTTTTGCGATGGTCGAACAGAGTTATCACATTAACCACCATAGACCACTTACCACGATGGTGAACTGCAGGAAAAGATAAAGTGCTCTCGTGGATCCAAAGACTCAAAATCGCCATTGACAGTGCAAGGGGACTGTGGTTTCTCCACACCTATCCAGAAGGCTGTATTGTTCACCGTGATATTAAGGTGCGTTCCCTTGTTTACACAGCAAATGCTTCTCTCTTAACCAAATCTCCGTAGTTTTGCTCTGTATTGTCTCTAAATTTTAATCATTACTTGCTCAATTCCCAGCCTACAAACATTCTTATTAGTGCCAACTTCAAAGCCAAGCTCTCAGATTTCGGACTATCCAAGGTGATGGATGTGGGCCAGTCATTTGTGAGCTCAGAAGTCAGGGGAACATTTGGTTATGTTGATCCTGAGTACAGAAGAAACCGTCATGTCAATGCTTCAGGTGATGTCTACAGCTTCGGGATAGTACTTCTGCAGCTTCTCTCTGGACAGAGGGTTATCAATCTAAATATGAATAGACCGATGCCTCTAGGAAGAATGGTACAGATTAATGCTTTTATCAAATTCGACAAAGTCATTTTCCTTATGATTAGTTGCCGTATGAATGTGCTTTGTACCTCACAGGCCAAAGTCCTTACCAAAGGCGGTAACATAGCAGAGTTTGCTGATCCGAAACTCAATGGAGAATACTTGGTTGAAGCTTTTGATCTCGTGCTCAGGCTGGCATTGTCATGCACAGGACTTAAGCAGCAAAGGCCATCTATGGAGCAAGTTGTTTCAAGACTAGAAAAGGCACTAGATATATCGACTGAAGGGACATCAACAATATCAAGGAACAAGAGAGAGAGGAACTCAGCACACAAAGAATGATAGGAAAAGGAAAAAAGATTTTTGATTCAATGGGAGCATAATCAACCTTATGTTTACAGAGGTACAAAAAAATTTATTGCAAATGACATTGAAAATGAATCAGAATACAAGAGTTTATTTGTACAGAAGGCTTCATGGTTAAAAATGCAGAAGCCAATATGACTCCATTAGCTCTTCAAAACTTGAGCTAATATTGTCACTGCATCACAAAGGATGAAAATGAAAAAGCATCTGCACACATTTGTCTATTTACATGACTGATGACTGCAACGAAGAAGAATAATCCCCTAAAAAATTCGGGTTACCAAGCATGAACAAATTGTTCCTGTTGGAAGATTGCAGGCATCGAACTACAAGATCTTCTTTCGGAAAAATCCTGCAGAAGCCTGATGAGAGCACTGGCCTTCTTGCTTGCGCGAGTAGTGCCCTCGCTGAGCAAGGAATAAAGAGATTGCATGAGAGAGCTACTCTTCACCAAATTGGAGATAACTTCTGCTCCACCATTGATGCACAGAGCCAGCAACAGAGTCACGCAATGCTCCCTCCCCACCCTTGAAGTAGAAGAATTCAGAATTCCCATGATTATATACAAAGCATTGGCACGTAAAATCGCCAATGTTCCCTCAGATTTCTCTGCTATCCTTGACAGAACAGCCAGACAATCATTAATGAAATCTTCTCTATCAGAAGACTTCAACTGTTGAACAAGCACCGGGACTGCCCCGGATGCAAGAACCCTCCCGCGATTGCCATGGTGCATTAGAAGCCCAAAAACCGCCACTAATGCATTCTTCTTGCTACGACTGGTTCCATTCTTGACCATCTCCACTAAAACTGCGATGGTTTCAGGAATTTCCCCAATCAATTTACTATACTCCTCTATCGATGCAAGGTAAAACAGTGTTGCAGCTGCGTGCTGTCTAGCTTCAACCTTATGCCCATATTTGAGAACCTCCACAACCAACACCAAACCACCATTCTCGACAATAATTGCTTTGCTCTTTGAATGCTTTGAGAGATTCAAAAGAGCTGCAATAGCATTTTCTTGGATTGATGAATCCCTCGACGTCAGCAGCTTTAACAAGTGAGGAATAGTTCCAGCTTCAACCAAGCACGATCTATTAAAAATGCTCGCCTTGGCAAGAAGCCGGATCTCATAGGCAGCTCTATTCCTCTCAATACCAGTCCCAACCTCCAGCCTGAAAGCAAGATAGCTCACAAGCATTTTCATGGCTCCTTCTGCTGCCACGCTCCCAGCAAGAACAGTCCTCGTGATATCACGATGCTTGCGAGCTGATTCAGCAAAAGGAATGCCATTCTCGGAACAGTATAGCTCGATCAACCGCCTAATCGCTGCATTCGGAACAAGTTCCGTGCTTGCAAGCATCTCACCTGTCTTAGGACAAGTGAAATTTCCAGCCCTAAACCACTTCACTATCGAAGCTCGATCATATGTATGCCCTGTAACAGTGGTCACTGGATCGACCATCAACTCGAGAGAAATCGGGCACCGCAAATCATCAGGATTGATGTGATCGAGCACTTTAATAGCATGCTCTTCATTGGATTGTCGATTGGATTCGATGTCGACGGCCTCGAAAAGCACGCATCTACAGTAGCACATCAACCCCATCAAACTACTCAAAATCTCCACCTCCCTCCTCTCAACACTCAAAAACTCAAACCCCAATTCAGCATCCAAAAACCTGATCTCCTTATGGCAATCGGTCCAGCTCCTCACACCAACATGATCGAGAACACGCTCCAAACGACTCCTCTCCGGAACAATCCCGCACTCAAAACTACCCAAAATCGACTTCAAATCACTTACCGCAGTCCGATCATCCGCATCGACTTCGAAACTCACCTTACGCGCTTGCCTCACGAACAAACCGGCGACCTCCCTCGCCTCGACCGACACGCCGACGTCCTCCATGGGCAGCATGTCCAGCGCCGTCGCCATCGCGCGGGCCGAGGCGCGGAACTGGCCCGCCACGCGCTCCGACTTCACCAGCATCCACGCGCGCGCGCCGTCGCGCGTGCAGTCCTCCAGGAGGAACCGGAGCTTCCGGAGCGCCAAGTGGAGCTCCGAGAGGGCGAGGGAGCCGCCGCCGCCGCCGCCGCCGCCGCCAAGGGGCGCGGGCGGGATGGAGACTTCCTCGAGGAAGAGGAGGAGGTTGGCGACGCTGCGGATCGACTCGGCGGCGTTCCGCCGGTTGCACGCGAAGCGCCTGGCCTTGAAGGTCAGGACCGACCTCGCGAGGTCGGCGACGGAGGAGAGGAGGGCTGCCGGAGGCGTGCGGTCGGAGGGGTGAACCGCCGGGAACGTCAGCGTCCGGCGAGTCGGCTCGGCGGTCGGCTTCCGGGTCATTGAGCGGAAGAAGGATTTTTGTGGGAAATAATTGAAGAAAATGGCAAGGAAAGGGAAGGGCAGTTTTGTCTTTTTGCTTCGGTTTTGTAGTTTTGTGTTTGTCTCGTCTTCGGTTGAGCTTTGGGAGCGAGCTGGCTATATATAGGAGGAGGCGGGTTGACTGATCTGGCCGTGGGGACACTTGTAGAGACCTGATTCGTTCTCGAGGGATAGGTCAGATCTGAAGCGTACAGTACTTTTTAGGTCGAGATCTGAGGACACGTGGCGAGAGGGCGAGCGGGATCGGCTTTCGCGGATCGTTCGTGAGGCGACCGAGAGAGCGACACGTGGCGGCGAGGAGTACGGGGGAGGGCGGGCTCGTGGGACGTGAAGGGACGTGTAGCGTGGTTTCGCGTTCATCATTGAGCAATTATAGGGGACCTTTTGGTAATTTTGCGTTTCTTGTGTTGTTCAATGTACGTCTGTATTATTTGGAAGAGGCGGCGTGTATTATATCGGAAAATGATTTTTTTGGGAAAAATATTAAGATTGGCCATTATTGCTCATAAGAATAAATAAATGAAAAATATTGTCATTAATAATAAAAATATTTTTATTGATTAATTATTTTAAACGATTTAAGTAATTATACATTAAAAGCTATGGCAACTTAAATTATTAATTTATCAATTTTACTTCGTAATTTCATGAATGAATTTGTAGAAGAAGTCGACTTATATAACTCCGTTTATTGACATTGATTATCTAAATCTCTTCAAATGGGCAATTGATTCATTTAATGTTTTACCCCTCTCTCTCTTTACTTAGTGAAAGAAAGCCATTTATTATGAAATGCCTTCGGTCGTACAAGTCCGTTCATTTTTCAGGGTGACTTCAAAAGTATAAAATGCGACAAGAAAATAAAAGGGTACGTTTTTCTATTCTAGTAATTTCACACGCTGATCTAATATGACCTATTATCAGTTGTTCAAAAAAAATTTTGCGTTTTTTCTGTAATATATATTTCGTTTATTGAAGGCTGAATTCTTGTATTTCATATTATTTGGGCATTTAACGTAATTTCTAAAATGGGGTTAGTTTTCTTGAAATCTACTTTTTTAGAAAAGAATTAAAAAAGAATTAGATAAGAAAAAGGGCGCAGGACATGGGAGCAGAACATCCGCCTTCATCTTGCTTGCACCGCCAGGACACGCTGTACCTCAATCCGAATAGACCGATCCAAGCCGAATGCCATAACTCACCCAGTGACGTGAAGCTTCATTTATTTTATGAGAAGTAATTAGTTATAAAAATACTTTTCAAAAAATGATTATTTATATCTCTTGAAATAATTAATTAATAGAAAATATTTTATTATTAACGAAAATTTATATTTAAATATTTGGGTCAATAATGAAAATATTTTCCTTTTTATTTATTTTTATAAACGATGCAAGCGATGATTTAACAAAAAAATATTTTACAAATCATTCATTTTACACAAGGCTCCATTTGTCTCGGAAAAACAAATGATTTAAAAAATATTTTCCTAAAAATGATTAGTTGAATCGCTTACAAAAAATGAAAGAACGAAAATGATTTTCATTATTCACAAAATATTTAAATATAAATTGTTGTCGATTAAGCAAATATTTATCATTGAACGATTATTTCAAGTGACATAAAATATTTTTAAAAAATTATTTTATAAATTATTCATTTTCTGCAATATATATATCAAATATGCAAATAATATAGATAAATCAAACTATTTTTCAGAGATTTTCTATTCATCAGGATGCGCTGGACACAAAGGCTTTTTTTTTTTTTTTTTTTGCACGCTAAAACCCATGTTAGCCTTCTTTTTCAAAAAGAAATTTACTAATCTCTCTTGATTTGGATTTCAATACGAAATCCAAAAGAAAAATCAAAATTACAATGTGATGCTAGATGTAAAATGAATACAAACTGTTTTGTTCTAGAGATCGCAATTTTTGATATAATAAAAAAGACTGTTGGGGTTAACAATACAACTCAGATGGGGCGAATAGGTTGTTGTAATAAACTCTTATGATTTTGTGGAAATCAACAACTATTATAAAAATCGGGTTTAGTAGATATTTCAAATATCACATGGTGCTATATAGTTCAATAATAGATAATACTGAAATGAATAAAAGCGCACAACAATTTATAGGATAATAGGTTGACTGAGAACTATGAATAGCATTTGCGGAAGATAACAAGTTAAATTTCAAACATCGACAAAAGCACATATAGAAATTAATTGCATGTTCTGTTGTTTAACAGATAGTGATGATATTGAACATGTAATGCTAATAATGAAGAGTTAGCATATATACAATAGTTTGGTTTTATTCTCACGCCTACATCTACTCTTAATACTAACAATCACAATAAGACTAGAATCCACTAATAATCTTCAAAATAAGTTATAATTGGCAAATACCGTATTTTCTATAGATCACATGACTCATATTGACATATTGCCAATACTCTTATACACTTGCTTTTATACTAATTACAATGATATCAGGAATAAATGATGGCTACCAACAAAAATAGAGCAACAAAAAAGATTCAAAGCATATGACACATCTTGTTCATTTTAGTCCAACCTAATTACTTCTTTTGGACTCAATATATAGCCAACCATCCTCAAATGACTGTTGTCCATTGAAATCCTTAAGTGATTGTTGGTTTTACCATTGCCAGCGGCAAGTCGTTGCTATAAATTGTCAAAATGACTATTTGACATGGGCAATGTCTCCCATGCATTAGTAGTTTCCCAAACAATGTCAATGTCAGAGTCTATTTTTGCTCATTAATGCCGATATTGCTCTTGATCAACTTTGGTGATCTTTCTATGAATTCCATGCCTTTGTGAGAAATGTTTTATTCTGAGTCTAAATATCAGTACGATCCCTTACTCATAATTAGTACTTTTAGATTTTTATTTCTTTGTTAATGTTGTCCATTAACAAATCATGTGAAATGATGTGCAATCAATCTTCCAACGATCCTTTTGGTTTTTGCAACATAAAAAGACTTCCAAGGACATTGGCATTCCTACTAATTCCTCATATTTGTTGATTATTTATATCATTTTCCAAAAATCTCCAAGGACTTCAGCATCTTTACCGATTCTTTACCTTTATTAATTTGACTAAGTCAACTTCCAAAGAAATACGTGCTGGTTCCTCATTTTCACTAAATTCACAATGATCATTAGTATTGACATAGTCTTCCACCTTTTCTAAATAAGGCGGCTATTCTTTACCAACAATCTGCTGCTCTAATAACAATTTGATGCACCTGCACCTAATGAAGAGGCTAATTTTTTTGGTCATTACAAGCATATTGGCAATTTTGGCACTGTTTGGTAACCATCCAAACAGTGCCTGATTCTGATTTTTTGTTCCCAGAATCAGTTTGGGATGAGAATCGCATTTGGTAAAATTTTTGTTCCCGAGATCAAATTTGTTCCCGAGAACAAATTGGGAAGAGAATCAAGAATAAAAAAAAAAAGTTGATTCTTCTTCCAAGAACAAAATTGAGAATTAAAACTCTTCTTCTTCTCTTTTCTTCTTCTTCATCGACCGCCATCCCACAACCGCCGCCTGCCGCCGCCCTTCGCCGCCCGCTGGTCACCGCCATGCGTCACCACCGGTCGCCGGCAACTGGTTCGACGAGCTCGCTGGAGGCTCGCCCAGCCCCACCGGTGGCCAGGCGGGCCTCGCCTAGCCCCGACGAGGCTCGCCTAGCCACTGGCGAGGCTCACCCGGCCTCGCCGATGGCGGGCCGGCCTCGCCCGGCGAGGTCGGCCGGCCATCGGCGAGGCTTGGCCGATGAGGGCCGGCGATCGGCTTGAAGAAGAAGAAGAATAGGAGAAAAAAGAAAAAAAAAAGGAAAAAAAAAAGAAAAAAGGAAAAAAATATATAAATTATTTAAAAATTTAAAGAAATTGATTTGGAACGTAATCAATTAACACGGTACCAAACGCAATTCTATTCCAGAATCAGAAATTTTGGACAGTTACCAAACGCATTCTTTTACTCAGAATCAGCTCCCGAGAACAGAATAAAAAATAATCATTTCTTGTCAGAATTTGTTCCCGAAAACAGAATCGTTACCAAACACGCCCTTAGATTCTACCAAACTGTTCATCTTCATGGTCCTTCCAAATTCTACCGAACATCCTCATTCTAGGCTTGTTCACTATTATCAAGTCCTTTCAATTGTTCACTTGATCTTTGCCCCTTTGAGCTATCACGAACATTTCGTTCTTTATGGCTTGTTCACCCTTGATTAAGGTTCTTCCAAATGTTCGCCTCATTTGAAGATCTTTCTAACTCATAGACATTTCAACACCCAATATCTTGCTCATCTCAGATATCTGCAAAGCAATCTTGACAGTGGTAGAGCACTCCTCATATTAGAATATCCCTAGTGCTGTTTATGGTAACATATGCATTTCAGCTTTTGCATAAATCATTTTGTACAATCCTAACATCAAGAAGCGTGGATATTGAATAGGAAGCGTGGGTATTGAATCAATGGAAGTGGGTGGTTACTTGATAGGCTGTTGGGTGTAATAACAAAAACGTCAAGTTACAATCATAACATCACCAATTAGCTACTCTTTTTTTCTCAGTTTTGTTGGGGCAACTCGAGATTCTTTTAAAAACCTTTTTTCATAAAATGATAGACTATATCACTTCGCAAACCTAAGAAACAGTAGATATTCTATTACCAATAACAAATTATGCTTAAAATTTTTGCATTAATAATGAAGATATCTTTTGCTCATTCATCATTTCAAATCGCTGGCTCGCCGCGAAACAAAGCATCTTCAAACGAGTTTTCGAGACATAGACAAGACTAGACTAGATTAAATTAAATTAGATGAGAAGAACTGTTTTTCCAACGTGGACTTTGTATCAACTTGTACCTGGGCCGGGCTCGCCATGGGCCCATCATCTCGGTTATCCAGCTCGCAGCTGAACTGCGAATTCATCTCTTCCTTCGCGAAGGTCGGTTTGTCTTCTTTCTCCATATCGCTCTCTCGCTGCTGGAGAATCATCAGCTCGCCGGAAGAAGGTACCTTTCTCCCCGCTCGCGGCGGATTCGGATTCCCCTCTCGTTTCCTCCTTTTTTCCCGTTCCGCTAGGGTTTCGAATTCCGATTCCGTCGCTCCTGACCGTTCGCTCTCCGTGGCCAGGGTGGAAGAATCGGGAGTCGCCGCCGCCGCTGCCGCTTAAGCTCCGAGGGCGTCGGGTTCCGGAATCATGGTGAGTTTCTCTAGCACCGTCGCGGCCATTGGACGGCGGCTGTTCCCGCCGCCGCGTGCTCGGCTTTTTTTTTTTTTTTTTTTAAATTTTCGTTGGGGGTGATGATGACGAACTTGGGAACCGTACCTCCTTGCTCTTTTGGTATCAGTAGCGCCATGAGATGTCCTCCTATTGTAGAGGCGTGCGTAGGTTTTAAGCGTTGCCGGAATATTTTGGTCGACTAGGAGTTCGGCCCCCCCGAGTCGGTTGAACTGGTTTTTCTACCATTGCATGACATTGTGTTGTTTGGTGGTTTCAGTGGTGGTATGAGGATGCTATGGTTTATTCTTTCCTTGCACACTTGGATGAGTTACCTGACAATGAGGCTGATATAATTGTGAAGGCTGATATATGTGAGTGACTGAATTATACTTCTTGGTTTCCTTACTATAGGCATCTTGCATTGACATGGTTACATGCTTTCTTTAAGTTTTTCTATGAGGATTCTCATCTAGCTGTTTCGATATCTTGAATTATTTATATGTTCATTAGATCAAGGCCCGGCCTTTTTGTGTAGAACATTAGTCAAGCCTTCATTTCTAATTTTCCAGATTATAGGCTTAGCCAGTTATGTTCCTTCTCATACATTGAAATCTGAGATGTTTATACTTTTAGGAAGAAGATGAAAATGATGCTGCAAACATGGAAGAAGATGTTGATGGGGAACAAGATGACATAAGCGCATTGCTGCAGTTCCTGGCTGATAAATAATTTTAGGAAGAAGATGAAAATGATGCTGCAAACATGGAATAAGATGTTGATGGGGAACTAGATGACATAAGCGCATTGCTGCAGTTCCTGGCTGATAAATAATTGAATTCTGCAAGGCGACATTACTGATCCTTGTCTTGGATAATTTTACCCAACAACTTATGCGCATCGTCTAACACATGGCGCCTCCCATACTCTGACACCAACATTGAACTCAAACCACTACTCTCGAACCAATTAGCACCGATAATCTTGTGGACCGAAGAAATAGTGAATCTCGTTTGCGGCTATGAAAAATGAATTCGATATTTTATACACGTGTTTAATCGGGAAAGAAACGACTCGATTGACGAATTCCATCATCGCTGGAACGTCCCAAGGAACTAGCCGTCGATGAAGATTTCTCTATCCTTTTCTCTCCCCGTTTAACATTCGGTGTATACCACAGCGATTGAAATGGAGCCGAAGTTGATTGTCGAACTCAGCGACGTAAGCCTCTTCGCAATTCGACGCCAACGGACGACGGAACGCTTAGTCATAGGCCTCGAGCTTCAGTCTCCGATCTCGAAGAAGCATTCGCACCAAATGAATCCATCGGCCTACTCGCACAACTCTCGATGTTGCTCTCCCCACAGCAACTGGAGGTGATTCAGTTCAAGGTAAGGTCAGCCCGCCGGAGCAGCTGACGGCGAGTAGGCTGAGACATCTGAACACTCGAATCGACGGGAAATGTACGTCAGGCGGGAGAGGAAAACCAGGGGATCCAGGTTGGAGCTCCGTGCGTCTTCCGTGATCGGAAATGGAAGACTGGCGGTAGCTAAGCTAGAGAGGACGCGAGAGGCTCGTGGCGCCCAGAAGAATCCAGAACTTCGTCATTTTTTGGGTTTCCCTTCTAGGCGAGAGATCCATGGAATGACGCAAGGCAAAGGGTGGCTTTTATATTTCTCTCGTGAAATCACCAACACCCTTTTGTTTGTGTTCCTTGTTTCTAGTCATAAATACAATTTCTATTTTTTTATTCTAGGGAATAAAAAAATAACATAAATGCGATTGTTTGCGTTTTTGTTCCAAATATATTCTTTTGTACCTAGGAATAAATTTGGAACAGAAATAAGAAGTAAGAAAAACTTGTTTCTTGTTCCCGGAATACTTCCAAAAAACAATTTTTCTCTCTCCTTTTTTTTTTCTTCTCTTTCTTTTTTTCTTCTTTTTTCTTTGGCCTGTCGTCGGCCTCAGCCATGGTCGGCGACCGACCGTCGAGGGTCGGTGATGCCGTTGAGGGCCGGTGACCTCGCCGGAGCGTCGTTGGCCCCTGGCGAGGCTCCGCCTCGCCTTGGCTAGGTGAGCTCGAGCTCGCCTAGATCCGGTGAGGCCGTCGGCATTCGTCGGCCGGTTGCCGACCATGGCTGAGGCCGGCGACCGGCCAAAAGGAAGAAAAAAGAAAAAAGAAAATAAAAATAAAAATATTAAAAATTAAAAGAAACAAAAAAATTATACAAGTTTACCAAACGTGTTTTTTTTTTTTTCTTCCAGAACAAGTTTACCAAACGCGCGTTCTTCTGTTCAAAAATTATTCCCTAGTCCCTGAAATAATTTTTAAACAGAAATATTACCAAACGCACCCCAAAACGCCCTGCCTTAAAATGACCAAAATGACCAAGGCAAATGATTCGTCGTGTGTTGAACCTGCATTAGCAACTGGCTCTAGAGATCTTGGCCAACTGGTTATTAGACTTTACTAGCCAACACCTGTATTTTCCAAACTATTTTTGTCTTCTTCTTTCTTTTCCCCGTTTATTTTTATATATATTTTTAATAATTATTTCCTTTTCTTTTCCTTTCTCAGTCCATTATCGTCTTTGATGCAACGGTTCGGTTTCCGACTTCCATTATGATTCTGGCGTTGCCTGCTTATGGTTCCAATCGTCTAATTGTGTGTTGTTCTCTCTCCCAAGGCGCTCCTTTGATTTCTCCTCTCACGTCCCTCCTCGTCTAGCAAATTCTTTCTCTCGGTAGCTTCCACCTGCTTAGTTCCTCCGACAAGCTCCGCTTGTCTCTTTCTCTAAGTTGATTTCATGATTGACATATGCGTATGGGTGTTGAATGATTCCTCTACATACTGCAACTTTCTTATTGACTACGCTTACGAAATGTTCATCGGGTTTGTCATCCAGCTTGGTTTAAGTAATCTAAGCTCATAATAATCCGATTATACTTATTAGGTCAGAAAAATTCAAGATGTCACACAGCGGAGCAGTCGGCCATGGATGGCGTCTCGGTCTGCAACAAAGTTGTTAAGCATTTTGCCGACAACCATGGGCGAGCCAAGATCTGGAGAGCAAACTAGATTTGGAGGTGCAGAGGAGCATTGTAGCAAAGTAGATCCGGAGATGATCTCTGTGTCCACCCTCTCAGTTGTCCCGCCAGATTTGGAACTGACGCACGGACGGAGGAGACGGCCAAACTGGTTTGCTACGACGCCGGCAACTTCGACTCTGCCGATGGCTATGGCAGAAGGAGGGGCAGAGGTTGGGCTCGTGCATGCAAATAGAAGAGGATGAAAAGAAAAATCTAGGTGGATTAAGGGATTTTTGATTTATTTCTTTTATGCCATATGTAAATTTTTTAATTGGTTTATACTGAATAAGCGCACAACATGTTAGTATTGACGTGGTGCTTGCAAATCATTGAATATTTTCTCCTACATCCACTCTTAATACTAATAGTCACAAGAAAACTAGAATCCACTAATAATCTTTGAAATAAGTTATAATTGGCAAGTACCGCATTTTTTGTAGATCACATTACTCAGACTCACTTATTGCCAATACTCTTATACACTTGCTCTTATCACTAATTACAATGACATTAGGAATAAACAACAACTACCAGCAAAAATAGAGCAACGAAAAAGATTCAAAGCATATGACTCATCTTGTTCATTTCAATCCACGACCTAATTACTTCTCTTAGACTCAATATATAGCTAGCCATCCTCAGATAACTATTGTCCATCGAATTCCTCAAGTGATCGTTGGTTTTAACATTGCCAGGTCATTGCTATAAATTGTCAAAATGACTCTTTGACATAGGCAACGTCTCCCATACATTAGTAGTTTCCAAAACAATGTCAACGTTAGAGTCTCTTTGTTCATTAATGCCAATATTGCTCTTGATCAACTCTAGCTTGTGACAAATGTTTTTATTCTTTTCAATGTCCTAGGTAGTTGATCAAGTGACCAGCATCTTCCAAGACTAAATATCAGTACAATCCCTTACTCACAATTAGTACTTGTAGATTTTTACTTCTTTGTTAATGTTGTCCATTAACAAACCATGTGAAATGATGTGCAATCAATCTTCCAACAATCTTTTTGGTTTCTACAGTGTACAAAGACTTTCAAGGACATTGGCATTCCTGCTAATTTCTCGTATTTGTTGATTATCTATATCATTTTCCAAAAATCTCTAGGGACATCAGCATCTCTGCCGATTTTTTATCTTTACTAATTTGACTAAGTCAACTTCCAAAGACACACACACTGGTCCTCATTTTCACTAGATTCACAATTATCATTAATATTGACATACTTCCACCTTATATGCCCGTTGGTTCAACTTTGGAGAAATGCAAAGCCATTTCCCCAAGTATCTTTGAGTGAAGGGGCATTTTGTGAAAGTAAGTGTGTTTGGTTGTATATATTTTGCAAAGTAGCTTTAAGGTAAAAAGAAAAAAGGAAAAAAAAAAAAAAAGGAAAAAGGAAGAGGAAATGTTGAAGCAGAGGGGAACGATCGGAGGCAATCGGAGCTGGTGGCAGTGGTGGGTGGGGGCGGTTGGTGGTAGTGGTGGTGGGGAGGCGGCGGGTCGCGCGACCCGGTCGGCATCGCCTAAGGCCGCGACCCGGGCGACGCCGGGGCGGGTCGTGCGACCCACGCACCGCCGTCGCTTGGGTCGCGTGACTCAACCAGCATTGCCCTCACGCACCGCCGTCACCTAGGTTGCAGCCTCGGGTGACGGTGGTCCGAGGGGTCGAAACACGAGGTCGCCGAGCAGATCCAGCGACCCTTCAAGTCCAAGGAAGACGATGAACAGTAATTATTTAGGGCAAAAGAGGAAAATGCAATTATTAGTGAGGGCAATATTGGAAGAAAAAAAAATTAAACCCCTATTTAGCATTCCGAAAATGCTGAATGCCCAAAGCATGTCCCCACCTGCTTTGGGCTTTCAGCATTTCAAATGCAAGCATTTGGGGAATGGGAATTCCAAATGCTGAACCAAACACCAAAATTTTTTCCCAAGGGGCTTTAGACCCCCAAAGCCCCTTGGGAAAGCCGAACCAAACGAGGCCTAAGGCAGCTATTCTTTGCCAACATTTTGCTACTCCGATAACAATTTGCTACACTTGATAGAAAGGCTAATCTTTTTGGTCCTTCCAAGCATATTGGCAATTTAGATTCTACCAAACTGTTCATCTTGACGGTCCTTCTAAATTGTATCAAACATCCTCATTCTAGGCTTGTTCACTATTATCAAGTCCTTCCAATTGTTCACCTTATCTTTGCACCTCTAAGCTATCATGAACCTTTCGTTCTTTTTTTTTTGGCTTGTTCACCCTTGATTAAGGTTCTTCTAGATGTTCGCGTCATTTGAAGATCCTTCTAACTCGTGGACATCATGACACCCAATACTTTGTTCACCTCAGATATCGATAGAGCAATATTGACAATGATAGAGCACTCCTCGTATCAGAATATCCTAGTGTTGTTTATGATAACATATGCCTTTCGGCTTTTGCATAAATCATCTTGTACTTACTCAACTAATACACACACATGTAGCCTTTGATTGTCTGTCATTGTCAAAACAATATGGGAATAATCTAACAATCACCACATTGGTCTTTTTCCAACAAAGATATGACTCGAATAAGATATGACATGACGTTATACGATGTGGATTACTTGAAATTGACACCATTCACAATCTTTCATAAATTTTTAGATTAAAAAAAAAGGGTTTGTCATCGCATTGGAAATAGGAAGCGTGGGTATTGAATCAATGGAAGTGGGTGGTTACTTGATAGGCTGTGGAGTGTAATAACAAGAACGTCAAGTTACAATCCTAACATCACCAATTAGCTACACTTTTTTTTTTCTCATTTTTGTTGCGGGTAACTTGAGATTCTTTTAAAAACATTTTTTCATAGAATGATATACTATATCACTCAGCAAAACTAACAATGGTAAATATTTTATTACCAATAACAAATTATGCTTAAAATTTCTGCATTAATAATGAAGATATTTTTTGCTCATTCATTTTTTCAAATCGTTGGTTCGCCGGAAACAAAGCACCTTCAAACGAATTTTCGAGAGATATACTAGGCTAGATTAAATTAGATTCGATGAGAAGAACTGTTTTTCCAACGTGGACTTTGCATCAACTTGTACCTGGGCCGGGCTCGCCATGGGCCCATCATCTCGGTTTTCCAGTTTGCAGCTGAACTGCGAATTCATCTCTTCCTTCGCGAAGGTCGGTTTGCCTTCTCTCTCCATATCGCTCCGCGGGATCGTCTGCTCTCTCGCTGCTGGAGAATCATCAGCTCGCCGGAAGGAGGTACCTTTCTCCCCGCTCGCGGCGGATTCGGATTCCCCTCTCGTTTCCTCCTTTTTCCCCGTTCCGCTAGGGTTTCGGATTCCGATTCCGTCGCTCCTGACCGTTCGCTCTCCGTGGCCAGGGTGGAAGAATCGGGAGTCGCCGCCGCTTAACCTCCGAGCGCGTCGGGTTCCGGAATCATGGTGAGTTTCTCTAGCACCGTCGCGGCCATTGGACGGCGGCCGTTCCCGCCGCCGCGTGCTCGGCTTTTTTTTTTTTTTTTTTTTTTTTAAATTTTCGTTGGGGGTGATGATGACGAACTTGCGAACCGTGCATCCTTGTTCTTTTGGTATTCGTAGCGCCAAAAGATGGATTCCTATTGTAGGTGTGCGTAGGTTTAAGTGTTGCCGGCATGTTTTGGTTGACTGGGAGTTCGGCCCCCGAGTCGGTTGAACCGCCTCTCTGTTAGGTACTTGATGTGTCCGGCTGTTCATAGGTGAATTGGTCCGTGGATTAAACCTAGCAGCGTAGGTAAATGGGGATGTTTGGCCTTTAGTGGAGTGTTCGGGTTCTGTATGGCGACCCTGGAGTCGTTTCTGTTATGAATTTTGGAGTTTTGAGTGTTGTGGACTTGTATCGGTTGATGCGAATTGTGTTAGTGGAGCTGATGCCAAGGATATCATGGACAATGAATGGATTTTGAGTTACGCTGCTATCCAAATGCTTATTGGTGCCTTGAAAGTGAAGCTTCTGTCGTTGCCTAGCTCCTATAGAACTGGTTATTTTGGACCAGAGACATTTCAGTCGACTGGTCACTGTGCAGGTTTTATGCATGTTTTGCTCGTTATTTAATTTATGATGGGACCTTGCATGACATTGTGTCGTCTGGTGGTTTCAGGCTGCTCTGGCTGATTCTTTCCTTGCAGACCTGGATGAGTTATCTGACAATGAGGCTGATATAATTGTGAGTGACTGAATTATACTCCTTGGTTTCCTTACTATAGGCATCTTGCATTGACATGGTCACATGCTTTCTTTAAGTTTTTCTATGAGGATTCTCATCTAGCTGTTTCGATATCTTGAATTATTTATATGTTCATTAGATCAAGGCCCGGCGTTTTTTTGTAGAACATTAGTCAAGCCTTCATTTCTAATTTCCAGATTATAGGCTTAGCCAGTTATGTTCCTTCTCATACATTGAAATCTGAGATGTTTATACTTTTAGGAAGAAGATGAAAATGATGCTGCAAACATGGAAGAAGATGTTGATGGGGAACTAGCTGACATAGAGGCCCTCAATTATGAAGATCTTGATAATGTTTCCAAATTACAGAAGTCACAGAGATACAAGGACATAATGCAGGTTAGTCCACAAGCACTGTTTTCTAATATATTAGAATAGCCTGCTCTTTGGTCTTGAAAACCTCAGTGCTAAGTGTTTCTTTTTCTTTTATTTCTTGTGTTCCTTTTCAATTCGTTTTTTTCTTTTTCCTGTTGTTGTTGTTGTTTTTTTTTTTTTTTTTTTTTTTGGGGGGGAGTTGGGGGTTATGCCTGTAAGTAGTCTTGTATTGCACGAACTGTTTCACACAAAACCCAATGGTTGGCTGACACAAATCTTTCTTCTTATTTTCATACAACAAAATCTTAAGTTAACACCTTGTTTAACTAATTGAATCAAATGCCTTCGTCATATCTGCATTTATATTTTAGATAGTGGAGATAACTTCACGATGATAATCCTGCACAAGTCATGTGCAATCATCGCATTATCCTCAATTTTCCTCCATTCATAGATTGCACTTTGATTCGAGCTAACAAGATATGGCAAAATGGCTTTAATCTTGAAACAAGAATCTTAATGATGCATTTACCTATAACTTTGCTGCAAGGAATGGATCTGAACTCTATTGCTCTTACAAATATTTTGAGGAGCTAGTGTTTTAGCTGTTTCCATTCTTTGTATGTATGAGCTGAAAACATCAGTTCTCATTTCTTCTGATTCACTTTTGTGTTATAGTAAATCCTTCTGTATCATTGTTGTTAGCAGTGTCCTCTGACCGATATCGAAGAGTTGGTGCTGGGCTAGCCAAAAATCAAAGTTTATCAGAAGCATGGTCTAAAATTCCTGAAAAATTAGCTTTTTATGATTATATCAGTAATAATCCAGCAAAGGGGGGGATTATTCAGAGTGGGTTCAATGGACAACGGGGATGGAATAGCTGTTGGGTGGTTAGGACATCCTATCTTTGAGATAAAGAAGGGCGTGAACTTTTTGCATGTCATATGGCTACTTTTTTTTGAAACATTTCTGATTGTTTTGATAGACGGAGACGGAATTAATGGCTTCTTATGTCACTGGTGACTTGATGATTTCAAGTGAAAGTTGGTTTTGGTACTGTACTGCTCCATGTTTCCTTTAAAGCATATTGATATGAACATGAGTATGCTTAAGCTATACTGAGGAATTTATTAAATCATGGTCTTGATGTCGATATTCCAACTTTGCTTGGAAATAATTTGATTTATCTGTGGGAATGGCAGAAAGTGGAAGATGCTCTTCAGAAAGGTTCTGATATCTCAAATCAGGGGATGGTGTTGGAAGATGATCCGGAATATCAGCTCATTGTGGACTGTAATGCCCTCTCGGTCGACATTGAGAATGAAATAATGATTATCCACAATTTTATCCGTGGCAAGTACCATGTGAAATTTCCAGAGCTTGAATCGCTTGTCCATCATCCAATAGATTATGCTAGGGTGGTTAAGAAAATTGGAAATGAGGTGGATTTGACCCTTGTTGATTTGGAAGGACTTTTACCTTCAGCTGTTATCATGGTTGTCTCAGTTACAGCATCAACTACGAGTGGCAAGCCACTTCCAGAAGAGGACCTTAATAAAACAATTGATGCATGTGATCGAGCTCTTGCTCTCGATACAGCAAAAAAGAAGGTTCTTGATTTTGTAGAAAGTAGAATGGGATACATTGCACCAAATCTTTCTGCCATTGTTGGGAGCGCGGTTGCTGCAAAGCTGATGGGAACTGCTGGTGGGCTCTCAGCCTTGGCTAAGATGCCGGCTTGTAATGTCCAGCTTCTTGGTGCCAAGAAGAAAACTTTAGCTGGTTTTTCCACTGCAACATCTCAGTTTCGTGTAGGTTACATTGAGCAAACAGAGGTATTCCAGACTACTCCACCTTCTCTAAGAATGCGTGCTTGCCGACTTTTGGCTGCAAAGTCAACTCTCGCCGCACGTGTAGATTCTACTAGGGGAGATCCATCAGGAAATACAGGGAGGGCATTTAGAGAGGAGATTCGAAAGAAAATTGAAAAATGGCAGGAGCCCCCTCCTGCAAAGCAGCCAAAACCACTTCCAGTTCCTGACTCTGAGCCCAAGAAGAAAAGAGGTGGTCGTCGGCTAAGGAAGATGAAGGAGAGGTCTCTCTTACTCTCTCAAAAAGTAGCTCTTTTTCATGCATATGTGGTTTGATATGTAGACTTATTATTATTATTATTATTATTATTATTATTTTCAGGTATGCAATAACGGATATGAGAAAACTGGCCAACAGAATGCAATTTGGTATACCTGAAGAGAGTTCTTTAGGTAAAGTTGCCTTTGAATGAGTTTGAGTAATACTTCGCTTGTCTCCCATTGATCTATTTGTGTGGGAAAAAATCTCTCAAGGTTACATATATTTTCTCTTCGTTAGGTGATGGACTGGGGGAAGGCTATGGAATGCTGGGTCAGGCAGGGAATGGAAAGCTGCGAGTGTCTATTGGTCAGAGTAAACTTGCTGCGAAAGTTGCCAAAAAGTATGTTTCTTTAGTCCTCAAGGAAAAGATTTACATTCGAAAAATTGCAGATCTAGATTGCTAATTTTTGCCTTAAGTCAGCTTTTTCCTAAGAATCTACATTATTTACAGGTTCAAGGAAAAACAATTTGGAAGCAGTGGTGCAACCTCTGGCCTTACATCAAGTCTGGCATTTACACCCGTGCAGGTCTGTGCTGTTATTTATGGCCCGTAATTTGTATCTTATCTTCTGGTATCAGTGCCTTAGATTTTTTTTCTTCAAGCAGGAAATGATAATTACTACCTTGACATTCAATTCCAGTTTGATGCCAAAACTGAGTGCATAATCATTTCCGTCATCAATGTGAAATAAAAAGAAAAGAAAAGATCTGCTCAGTAGCCTCCTTGTTCTCAGCTTGGCAACTGTATGTGGAGGTCTAGTGTTGATCTTGTCTGGGTGTAGAACCGGTCAATTCATGTATTCTCTGAGAGGGACATCCTTATGATGGGTTATTTTAGGAAGGAGCAATAGTTTCGTAATTTGATAGGTACTGCGCAAGTCTATGGCGTGACTTGTTAGTTGTATTGCAGTGGACATGCTGTAGTAGATATACAACCTAGGTGAACCAAAAGAAAACTGAGCTAAATGAAAAGTTGACTGTGCATTCTTCCTTGTCCCCCCATACAATTACATAATGTCTTAGTGTGGCGCGTGTCAGACTTCATGACAATTATACACCTTGGTTTGGATTCCTGTACTTTATACCCTTTATGAGTAATAGGTTTATTCGCCCACTTTTTTCTCCCAAAGCATAGAGTTATTATTTGCATAAGGACCGTCAAATTGGACAACTTACGAAAATCTCTTGATGGGCAAGCATCACCTTCTGGGCACTAAACATCCTTTCTCCCTGTGGTCCTTGCTAGTCTTCCTTATTGCACCAGAGGAGATGCAACTTTTTTCATTGGTTGTTCCTATTCTTTCCTGGAATTCATTCTTCATTGTTCAAGTCTAATTGATTGATCATTTGTGGGGTTGGGTTGAAAATTTATATGGCTATGGGCTCTATGTATTTGGTGATATTCCGGGGTAAACAAAAAAGAATGAAAGGATTAAGTGGAGATGGTCCATCTTATCATTCCAAAGCATGGATTTTCAAACAAATTCAACATGGAATGCTCTACCCTTCTTGCACTTGCTTGATTTAATTAAAGCAAATTTTTTGCATAAAAGAGAATTGTTTGTCTACTTACAGACAAATGCTAAGGAGGAAGAAACACAACCAAACTCAGTATGAAAATAGTTTCTCTTTAGGCGAAATTTAATCCTAGGAAGGAAGAAAGAGTACCGACTTCAGATTTTGGAGAAACATTTGAGTTAATGTAGTTCACACTTTGAATCATTAATATGAAACTTGGTTCTGATTTAGTGACAAAACTGTTGCTTTGTCTATGCTTTACACATCATTTTAACATTGACAGATTCAAGAGCAGAAGCGAGAATTATCTTTTCTATTTTTAGGCTGAAAACTGGGCCTTGAATAGTAGTTTCCTATAATCTCTTACATGGCATATGCTGATCCGTCTCTTTCTTTTGAGCTTTTATTCATTATCATATCTCAGTCTTTTAAACATTATAATTGCAACTAGAAATTTTAGGGGTGATTTCCAACTCCAGTTTAGTTTTTTCCCTCGTTTTCTTCATTGTTATTTTGGAATAATTTTTTGGCATGATTTTTTTTTTTTTTAAATGGTATTTTTCATCTGCAGGGGATCGAGCTTTCAAATCCACAGGCTCATGCAAACCAGCTTGGCAGTGGAACTCAAAGTACATATTTCTCCGAGACAGGAACATTTTCAAAGATAAAGAGGACTTGAGCATTACATCTTCTTGTATCTGAGTGGAGACCAAACTCAACTATGAGGAGTAAGGACTGTAGTAAGGACTGAAAGATACTCTGAGCAATATGTTTCGAGTTTCATTTCATCAGGGTTGCTTGATCTACCATCTTTCGTCTATTGACAGAGACCCAACCTTCATGGCTGCGATCACCTGGTGTACACATCAGTTCAAGTTGCGTTTTCTGTTAAATTGTTTTTTCTTCCTTCGGTTTAGGTAGTGGGTCGATTCAGTGGCTCATGCAATATTACTTCTCTTTAGCTTTTTAGACCTGTAGATCATATTTGGTCTTCAATGGATGGATTATAAAGTCGCATCGTGATTTTCAAAATCGTTCGATATGCAATTCGCATCATATGAGTTGATGAAATTTGATTCAATGCGTAAGTGGTACGTAACCATTTGACAAATTTGCAATAAGTGAATATATTGCTTTACTGGCCAATGTATGACTGGGTACCTATCTAACTATACAGCGTGTTCGTAATTTTTAATACATTTTACATACTAGATGATGTAATTTTTGGCATACTTTAATACGTGTTTCTTTTATTAAGACCAACGAAATACCTTACTGACATGATAGACCATGTTAGACGCGATCTAGAAGCTCAGGGCATGACTCAAACATGGAACCATCTGATTTGTGTCCTTTCCATGATGGATGGAATGACATATAGAGTTGTGAATTCGTATATAAATGTGATGCACGATCTCTTTACATGGCCGCCCGAAAGGATGGGAAGAGAGAGAGATGATAATTTAGTGGGGTATATCGAACTTGGTGGTTGAAAAGATATACTGAATAAATGAGAAAAATCATTCAATGGGGCATTCTAAAGAACATATAATAGCAGAATATTCAACGACGAAAACCGATGTCGAGTTTTTTATTTTTTAATCGGTAGTACAAAAGGAAACCTACATACCTGTGCAAAAATTGCATCGAGGAAAGAGGAGCAGAAAATCAGAAAATGACTTTTGATTTTATTGTTTATTCACTAAAAGCCGACTTAAACTTATATAATTAAATATTTCCATCTTTATTCATTATTTGATCAAACCAAAAGCATCTGCGGCTAAGCTAAAGCTAATACCACATTACTTATATATATATATATATATTAAATATTTCTTTTTTTCGTTTGTCCTATTATCATATGCTTATTTTGGATCCATGTGCCAGGATAGGGGTTGTCGCCAACCAACATAGGGCAACTGCACCTATCCTCTAATGAAGCGGATTATTAGTTCATATACGTGTCATGCCTATACACCATGTGCCCCTCAATTCCTCTTCTATATCTTTTTCTTCCTTAGGAGGAGGAAATACGTCTCTTCGAAGTCTCGAGATTCAGATTGAATTAGGATGAAGCATTTTAAGAATTTGCTTAAATCCATCATTAGTTATGTATTAAATATTTCATTTTTTTGTTTGTTTGTCCTATTGTTATTCTTGGAATGTTCCAGTTTTGACAAGTGAATTTTCAAAATGGATATTTTAGCCATTTTCGTGGATTAAGTGGATTTATTGGATATTCGAAAGCTATATTTAGAAGGTGCATTTAAGATCATAGTAAAAAAACTAAACGAAGCGTAAAGAAGTTGAGCTCTAAATAGGTTGTGATTTTTATTTTTTAGTTAATATTTAATGAAAATTGGTAAAGTAGTTTTTGTCTAATTTCGTTAGAATATGACCAAGGAATTCTGGTAAATACTTAGGACCCGCTCATTTCGTGAAAAAGTAAATGATTGGAAATATAATCACTTATATTATTTGAAAAAATTAATCAATAAAAATATTTTCTTTATTGGCGACAATTATGTCTAGAATTTTCGCGAACGACGTAATTTTTTTTCGTTCATCGATTTATGTTGACATCATACGCGATCATTTTAATGAACAAAATTTTCAAATCATTGAATTTTTCGCGAAATGAATAAATTCTCAATTTATTTTTTTCTCCATGATTTATTCGATTCCCTTAGCAGGAGGCATTTTAATTTTCTTTTTTCGGTCTCACTTAAAACAGCTCGGCTGAGCTATATCCCCAACCAATGCGGGACCGTTTTGGTCAAGTTCGATTATAGCAACCGCGCCCTCACCTAATCTTCTTCCATTATTTATTTATTTTTCCTAATTTCTTGCGCGAGTTGGATTGAAAGGGAGATCGAAAAATCCATCCCCGCTCTCTCTCTCTCTCTCTCTCTTCCTCATCTCTCAATTTTGCTTCGATTCTCTCCTTCCCTCCCCGAGCAACAATGGCGTCCCCGCCTCCGATCCTCCTCCCCCTCCTCCTCCTCCTCGCCGGAGCACCTCTGCTCGCCGCCGCGTCGGACACCTCGTACGATGACAAGGACGCTCCGTCCTCCCCCTTCTGCCGCAACGATTTCCAACTGGTGATTCCCCTCCTCCCTCCCTCCTTCTCCTTCTCCTCTCCTCTTTTCCCGATAGATTCTCTTAATCGAAAGAGCTCGATCGGAGGAGTTGATTTCCAGCTGTTCGCCCCCCTTCGTCGTAGGGGCTGCGCTTCGTCCGATTTCGGCTCCTATCGCATTGATCGCGCGTTTGTTTGCCGTTTTGATTACTCCGAGTTCGATTCCCAAAGCTGCCGTATAGCTGTTCTGGTAGTTGTGGCTTGGCGCATTTATTGCCGATAGTTAGTTGCGATTGCTGAGAAATAAGATGGAATTGGACCGAATAGAGTGAGAGATGCTTGCCGTTTGCGGAAAGGAAGATAATGATTAGGATCTAGGATGAGGAGATGTTGCGTCGATGATGTAAGCTTTCCTCATTGAGGTCGAGAGAGTTGGAAAGAGCGCGTGAAAATGGGACTGGTCTCGGTGGAAGCTTTAGAAGATCTAGCATCGGTAATGCTTATTCTTAAAAATTTTGGGGGCTGATTGTATGTTTGTTTGCTGTTGAATCACTCTGAGTTCGATTCCTAGAGCTGCCGTATAGCTGTTCTGGTAGTTGTGGCTTGATGCATTTATTGCCAACAGTTAGTTGCGATTGGTGAGAAACAAGATGGAATTGGACCGAATAGAGTGAGAGATGCTTGCTGTATGCATAGAGGAAAATAATGATTAGGATCTTGAATGACGAGATGTTGCGTCGATGATGTAAGCTTTCCTCATTGAGGTCGAGAGAGTTGGAGAGAGCATGTGAAAATGGGAATAGTCTTGGCGGAAGCTTTAGGAGACCTAGCATCAGTAATGCGGCCATGTGTTTATTCGCTTTTGGAGTTAAAGTTTCAGGCAGATATTTGGCAGTCCTGGACTCAGTTGATTCTTTTCACTGAAGAAAATATTTTTAGTTTTGTCGTTTTTTTAGGTTGAAACGGGGTTTGCATCTTATAGAACATAATCTTCCTTAAATTTCCAAGGTTAGGAAGGTAGCAGAAGGTGTACTTCACAATGCAATATATAAAGGTCCGTTGAGAAAAGAACTGGTTTATTCTTCCTTAGATACTTCTATACAATTCTTTCACAAATTTTTCTAGCATATGTCTATGAAGTTAACACTGGTGACTACTCCAATTGTTTTCAGTGGAGTCAACATGAATTACTCATAATTATATAGTCAGATTATTTACAAATCGAATTTTGATCATCATGTCAAAGTAAATCTTGATTTGGCTGTTGCTCAGCAAGAATTTTCTGGAACAATTACTTAAAGATGAAATGAAAGTTCTCTCAATGCCATATCGGACCTGCCGCAAAGTGTTGGTCAGGGTATAATAATGATTATTTTGAGGTAATACCTTTTGAGGACATTTGAGGTCTCTTTCAAGACATGTCAATAATTTTGGCTTGCGGTTCATGCTATTGTTATTTGAGGATTGGAGTGATGTACCAAGCTTTGCTTTTGAAAAATTGAATGATGACATCTCCATCGTTGTATATGAAAAGTTGTAGCATGTCTGTTTTCGAAAGGGATTTTTGACACCTGAAGTGTGTTAGCAATAGAAAGATAAAAAAGAAATTTAGGGATGCGAGTAGAAACCTTGCTTCATTGATGAGGCTGCAGAAGCTCTATGACTTGGGCAGGCTTCAGTTCTCTAAATGCTATGTCAAAGATGATTCGTAACATAAACATACGGGCCTTATTTTATGTGGAACAATCAATCTAGGCCCTCCATTAAGGTGGGAAACTATCGTTTGTTTGTGTTACTTGTGTTCTTAATACTCATATGCAACTAACCACATGACATCGCCATGTGCCAATTCCGTCTGTAATTGTGAATCCCTAGGCTGACCAGTTGTTTTATCTACCTAACTTTGAATATACTGATTTTGGTAGTTAGCCAGCAGAATTTATCCTTTTTCTCCCTTTGGTATGAAAGAATTAAACAAGCTTTGTGACACTTGCTGCAGCATTTGTCAGCTTGAGATCTAGACTTACTTATGTTTGAAATTCTTTGTTCTGCATGATGGATGATCTGATCATTCTTTTGGGAGGCTGACTCTCTGATATACTGGGTACAAACCTTCAGGTAAAAGTTAAAAGTTGGGTTAATGGCAGCAAAGGTAAAACTTTAAATGGTCTAAGTGCAAGATTTGGGGCCTTGCTGCCTTCTGATGCTGAAAAAGGTGTCAAACTACCTCTTGTCTTGTCAAATCCTGCAAACTGCTGCTCAAATTCCTCCACAGAGGTATTACCTTTCTCATAGAAGTGTCTTATTGTGATCATCAGTTTGCTATTCATTGGACAGGATTATGATCAACCTGTTGTTGTTGTCGTTATCTTTGTTTTGATTTCTTTATTTTTTTGGCAGCTAAAGGGATCTATTGCTTTAGCCACACGTGGAGATTGTGACTTCACAACCAAGGCAGAAATTGCACAACTAGAAAGTGCTGCAGGCCTTTTGGTGATAAATGACGATGACGGTAGTGTAACAAATGCATCATGATGAGGAATTTGGATTTATTCGGTCCTTTTTCTGCTTTAGTTCCTCGATTCTTCTAAGTCTATTGCAATAGCAGCAAAAGTAGAAGCTAGGAGTTACACTTGGATCTGTATTGCCTGATATTCATCTATCAAAACATTGCAGAACTTTTTGAGATGGTTTGCCCTAAAAATGGTACTGCTATCAACATATCAATTCCTGTCATAATGGTAACGAAGACTGCTGGAAGTACTCTGAAATCTATGCTAGTTGATGGACGAGGTGAGCTTTCTACTGTTTAGAACATGCTTAAATTTTCATACTGCACATGTTATTTCCTGACATTATGTGCTCCTCTTAAGCATGTTAGAACATGCTTAAATTTCACATTATGTGCTCCTATTGTGCCCTTCAAAACATCTATATTTGCAGATTCAATGGTTTAAAAATTTAATATTAACTGCCATTCATAATTTAGTTATGACTTTAACATTATTCGTTCATTATCTTTTTCTGCTATGGCACTATTGTAGCAATATAACAGAAGGGAGGTTGCTGTTAATGGGTGTAAGAGAGAGAAAATGGGGGGCTGGGGGGTGTTGGGATGCTTGGGGAAGAATGGGCACAACACCATCAGAAAAATTGAAGAACATACTGTGCAGAAGTGTCAACTCAGGAAGTATAGGAGACTATAGTTTCCTTTTTCCCCCCTTTGCATCTGTTACTAATTAGAAGTCATGTTGGAGAAGACAAAAAGCCAACGACCGCTTGAATGAAAGGCGAACGAAAAGTTTTGAGTACTTCCTTCTACTGAAATGCCTCTCTGTTCTTCTAATGGCTTCTATTAAAATGGAGATAAAATGGTCAAAATACTTTGACCCTATCAACTTCCTAAAGCTGGCCAACAACAATCATTTTTCATTGAAGCAATGCCTTGGGCGGAGGCATGCCTTGGCTGAGCCACTCATCTTAGCGGTGCGCTGGTAAATTTGTGTTGCTTAAAACTAGGCAAGGGGATGGTTGCCTGGGCTGGGTACCTAAGATTTTGCCTGGAGCATTGTTTTTTGACAAACCAAGACATATTACTTGTCAAAGGGATTAACCATGGTGCAAAATAATATCATTGCCTCAAAATAGAGTAACGGCAATCTTTTTCCAAGGTTGTCAGGATTGGGAGGTCTTTGGGGATTTGGTTGAATAAGGATAACGAGATCTGGAAAGCTCAACAATTGAGGCCTACACATGATTTTTTAACTTTGTTTGATAGAATTATATACCTATTAAAATTAAAAGGAGGGAATAAAGCCCTAAAGTAGGCCTCATACGAGGAGGTCAATGTTCGAATTTGTGCCACTGTATATTCCTAATATTCAACATAAGAACCTTAAAAGTGGTATTGGTATTGTTAAGATTTCACAGTTCATTGTAAGCATGACAATTGCACAACAAATGAATTTCACACAAGTAAATCAACGAACGACATAATACTTTGCAATATAAACAAGCTACAAGAACTTGCATTTTTAAAATCCTCTCATAAATAATCTTTATGGGCACATCCACTATGGCCTCATCCATGAAAGCTTCCTCATCTCACTCCTCTTCAGTTAAATCATCTTCATCTCCATCTCTAGCTGGAAATGATACTGGTCATCATCTCAATTGTAATGGCTTATTTCATGAATTTCAATATCTCTCGTTTAATCTGTCAAATCCTCCAACCATAGTTGAAATAAAGAACACAGAAATCAATAAGTTGCTTTTTGATAAAAGTGAGATTCACTATGTAGACTTTAGTAAGCAGAAATGTTCATATAATTCAGACGCTTGATCTAAGGTTGATGCTATGTCTTCCACTTCATTGTCCTCACTATTGTCACTACAGACTCTTGTTGAGTGGTCCCATCAAGAATATCTACCACTTCGTTCCATATGGAAGAACTAGCTCCTCCTTTGTTATCCACTCATCATTTGATAGGATATATTCAAAGTTATGGATTCTCTCTTTCATATTGGTATCTCTCTTCTTGCCGTAACTTCAACCTCAAGTCATACATCACAAAAGCCGGAACATTCTTTTGTTTGCCAACAACTTCTTTTCGATTCCACCTAATTTGAAAAGAAGCAAATAATAATAGATTTCCCTCACAGAAAATAATAAAACTAGGTGAGCTGACGTAGGTGACTTAATGCCTCACCATCTCAAATGTGCTCCAATTTGTTCACATCCAGTGGAGCTACAAGTCAAACTCATAATATTACGAACATCTTCAATCTTGGACATTGATCTTAATAAGAATACCACCACTCAGCTATAATCATATTAAAATGTATATGGTACGAGGATAAGATTGTCGTAAAGTAAATGGATATTCAATATTGAAGGAGAAACCTGATTGTTTTGTCTATTGTCAGCTTTGTGGAATATAGCCCAACATACCTGTTGCAATTTTTGAATTCATCAATTTGCATATTAGTCTTAACTTTCTCGTCTGAATTGAGAACCATTCTACGTAGGCAATTGTAAAAACCAATTTTAACTTCTGCACTGGCTTTAAAAGTTGGATTACAATGATATTGAGGATTTAAAAAGTAAACCGCAACATGTAAGGGCCTGTGAAGCTGGTGGTTCCCTGTTGTTCAGAACAATGTCACTGGTAGTCCCCATACTTTTACCCTAACATCAAAACCATCCCACTTATTTATTTATTTATTTATTTTTCGGTTCAAAAGCATCACTTTATTTTATATAATTTTCCACTTGGTCCCTTTGTTTATGCTTTCTCTTGTCGGTTGATTTTTCCTGACACGGACTGTTAGAGTGCACATGTTGTGTTATGGTCCGCTCAAAGATATTATATGGTACCAGATAAACCCACTAACAATTTAAAATAAAATAAAATTGAGAGAGACAGATAGAGTGGACGCAGATCAAGTTTTTGAGCTGCTTGTTGTCCTTCGTGGTGGCCATGGCTGCTTGCGATCACCATGGCCGCTCGAGTTTCAGTTTGCGGCTGCCATGGCTATATCTGGAGCTTGCCAAATCCTGAGTTTGTGGCCACGACTTCAAGATCTGAGGCTTTCACATAAAATTTAATAAAAACATTTTGACTCAACAATTGGAAGATGAAAAACAAATCTATGTCAGCAAATATGAAACATTAACACTAAGTCAACAAATTTTGGCATTGGACTATCCTAGGGATGACTGATGGCACTATTTGAAAAGTTGAGGGATCATTTTAAACTGAAAAAGAAAAGAAATAGAGGGATTAACGATTTTGATATAGGAGCAAAAGTATAGGGATCACTGGTGACATTACACCTACTAAAGCTGCAACCCTGTTTACCTCTTTTCAACATTATTAAAACTAAGCTAAATTTTGTCCTTTGCTCGATCCATCTGCACTCTTAAATTAATCCCATGACATGAGTTGCATCAGAATTGGTCATCCTTAACACCTTGATAAGTGGAATTGCATCCCTCAATCAATGTCAACACATTAGACATAGTTGCCTAAATGTTGTTACCCTTCTTTGCACTACTAAATCTACTTAACCTCCATTTGTTAGACGTAAACATTGATATCGATGCGTTTTTCAGAAAGGTATCCCAAGGTGAAGTAAGCAATTGCAAAAAGTGTAACGTTCAATGAATTCCTTTCCTTTGGTAAAATATCGTAACCATGTAAAGAACAAAGTTGTTCAGTATTAAGTTGTAATCCTCCTACTCTTAGCAATGGTCTCTTTATGAACATTTTTTTTTCCTTAAAATTTTCAGACATCAAATCAATACAATGAGCCGCACAAGGTGTCCAACACAACTTTTTCCTCTTCTTCATTAACATTTTTTGGCCAACTCTTAGTTTGAAGCATTGTCCGTACAACTTGAATGACGTTTGCTTCAATGTTGTCTAGTATATGAAAACCTTTAGCAGCTGATGTTGAAATGTCAGTGTATCTATGGATGCTAAGAACACAGTGCCTTTTGGTCTATTCACGGCAGAGCTGCAAATTGATCTCCTTTTTCTATCAGACCAACCATTGGACACAATAGTAGATTCCCTTTTTCTCCACCCTTGTTTAAACTCGTCAAGCACTCTGTTGCCCTTTCTACCTCCTTAGGTATTTCCCTGGTATTATTGCAGGTTGGTGGTTTCAGATCAGGCATGTTATGCTATCAGTTCACTCATCTTTGCTAGTTCCAGATTTTTGACATGATTAAAAGGATTGCACTATTATGAAAAATGAGCAATACGTTGGCATTCTCTATCATGTCAACCCTTCTAAAAAAGACGACTAATGGTTGGTTTTTTTGATTTCTTCACATCCTCTCCCGTCCCTTTTGCTTCGTCAATTTCTTTACCTCATTATTGTCATTTAAATCATAAATTTGATCTCTCTTTCTTTTAGCTTGTTCTGTTTGACTTTGGAGAATGCCAAAAAATTTCTGTTCTAACATCTTCAGGAGCCTTAGAACATGGTTTGACATTTTGACTTAGTTCCAATTAAATGATGTTTTAACCAGTAAGTTTCACTAGCTTGGGCAACCTCGCAATATACATATTTGACATTTCTACTGGCATCATCAATTACAATTTCATACTGGCTATCCAGGGTCAGTCCTACTACTCGAAGTATTCTCCATAGTTTTCTTAATGCTAAACCTAACATATCAACAACTCCTAAAGCATGGATTGGTGAATCAATTCAGCGAAGAGCAGAAAGAACTTAACAATAATAAATATGACCAGCAAAATTTCAGAATTGAGGATGGAGAAGACCTTTACCTTCAAATGGGAGCTCTCCTGCTTGAGCTTCCAAATCGCACAAATCTTTTCTTCACTACTGCTTGAGCTCTGGACTTTGGTCTTCAACCCTTCTCTTGCACAAATAGGGAAGAAATGAGAGAGATGACTGGGTCACCCATCTGATTTTTTTTTTTTTTTTTTTTTTGGGTCATCTTACAAGCTATCTTCTAATTACTAAATCTGCCAAATGACCCTTCTTTTGGGGCTTTTTGGCCATAAAAGAAAACATATCTATAATTGGGTCTTGGGATTGCAAAAGATGGGCCCATTTTCTCATATTCTTAAGCCAAATTGGCCTATTTCCTGGGTATAACAGGATCCTCGGGATCATGTGTGGCCTGCAACTCTTCATCATCCCACGGTCCTGGATTGCAATTCTGCTTCGCTACTACCTGTTATCTTTTTAGTAATTTGGATCAATAATGGAATTTTTGATTTGCGATCACTTACAATCCAATTGGTGATCCTGACAACCATGCCTGCACGGGGTTGCTTACATGAGGAAACTTGGAGATGTTACAAACCAGAGAAAAACCTAGAGCACTTTTGACAGCACTGGACCATATCATTTGGTCATCCCCAAAACCATGGGCTTTAGCTAAATATAGAAGAGCTAGGAAGGAGACGATCAAGAAAAGCGTACAATAATGAAAACTATGTATTAAGCTGGATTCCAACAAATTGAACCACCTTATGGAAACATATGCTCTGAAACCATCATATGCTTGTTGACTGCTCGAGAGCCAAAATGAATTTCTTCTGCCCTCTCCACTTTCAAACACAATCCAATGAATATGAGAGTTACATCTCTTTAATAAATGTTTCCCAACACAAATGCCATAAGGTGCAGAGACTCCAACCATTTGAGATTAACAGCATACTTAGCTCTGACAACTTTCACCAAACAGAATCACATTATGAAGTGAATCTCCATAGCGATTGACTCAAGAGGGCTTTGCTTAAAGATAAATAAGTTTTTGAATCTTGATAAGGAGTGTGAATGGTCTTTTTGTGATGTCAACCATACCATCCCAAGGGCTGTACCTTTGGAGCTGTTCAATTCTCTTAAGACCAAAGCAGGAATTGGCAGTAAAGGGAGAAAAAGAGTTATGATGTCTTTCATACAACTCCAAGGGCTGTACCTTTGTAGCTGTTCTATTCTTTTTGAACCTGAAGTGAGAATTGGCAATGAAGACAGAAAATTAGTTGGAAGACTGGAGAGTTAATCCTTTTTAGAACCACTAACTGTATATCTTTCAATCTTCTCGAGGATTCCATCTCTAATATTAGATGATTGAAAAGAAGAGCCTAATTAAAGTTTGAAGTGTTACAAAAGAAGAGCCCCAAGCCATTACATCAACTGTGCGTACCTTTCTAATTTTTTCTGCAATTTTGAAGTGAGAGAAAGATTGTGCCTAGTAGTGCTCTTACCCAATGTTTCTTGACAATTTTTCCTATCCACTTTCGCTATCTAAGCAAAATTACTTCAGCTTGGACTTTAGATATCTTTGTTTGGATGCTGCTGGTTTTTTTAATCACATTTTCTTTGCAGTGGAGATACTATTACACTCCCCAGATCGCCCACTAGTTGACTTCTCTGTTGTCTTTCTATGGATGATGGCTGTCGGAACGATTGTCTGTGCTTCACTTTGGTCTGATTTCACAGCTGCTGAGCAGACTGATGAGCGCTATAATGAACTATCACCAAAGGTTATTCCTCTTCTTATTTTGAAGCTTATTGTCTCCGGACGAAGTGCATTAATATGGTTTTAATGGATATTGAATGTTACAGCTGTTTCTTTTCAGTCAGCATATATGTCCTTTTTATGCATGTGGATAATGTCAAATATATTCCATCCTGGCAACTTTCAATTCGACAGATAGATTGTTTGAATTTTGTTTATCTTTTGATGGATAGGTGCCTACAGATGCTGGAATAGCCAAAGATGATTCTGAGAAGGAAGTCTTGGATATAAGTGTAAAGGGTGCTGTTTGTTTTGTCATTACGGCATCGATATTTCTCGTGCTACTCTATTTCTTCATGTCATCATGGGTCTTATGGGTGCTGATAGTTCTCTTCTGCATTGGTGGTATTGAGGTAATTGCTCATTTATTGTTAGTAGAGTCCTTTAGCTATTCATTTTTGCTGTAGAGAACTTTTGAAAGGTATGATCAATGCTTAGCATGATCCCTCACCAGCCTGCGCAAAGTTCCTAGTAGCAGCTGACAATGTGTATTAGATGCTTTCTGTGTACCCATAGTCCTCAGTTCTTCATCCATTTTTCTCTGCTTTTATATTTTGGGGATTTTCTCTCTTTTTGGGGGGAAGGGGGGTGGGGTGTTAATTCTCGAGTTGTGAAGGCAAGATGTGAGGAAGTTGGGGAACAAATGTTTGTAATCCGCGAAAGATATTTTGATTTTACAAAAAGAAAAACCAATACAATGTTTGACCAAACAAAAAAATTCAGATATTCTGATGTCTCCCAAGTTGTTGTTCATTAAGTTTGAATCAGTGAGAATGAGGAAAACATTACATGGATAAGGAGAAGTAAATTTGAGCAGGTATAATACTATCAGTAAAAAAAATATGGAGTTTCATCTTCCATGGAAGTCAGTTGTCTTCCTTTTAGGCCTTTTTTCATAGGTATTTTATATCAAGATCCTCTAAGCTACTATTCAAGCTAATGAATGTGAAAATATTTATAGAGAAACCACCAAAGGTTGTTCTACAATCTAACGTTAACCCACAATAGTATTGGAGAAGATCCGTGCCATTTCTATACTAGGTTATCAATAAAGATGATTCTGTCTGTGCTGCTACAGTTTCTTTTAGTAATCTCAAGTTGCTTGGCACTCATCACATGTAAAAAACAAATTGAGAACATTTTTCTCAGTCCCTCGCATGAATGTTTAGATAGCCTTTGTCAGAGAATGTGGAGGACTGTAGATTGTTCTTACTTTGTTGAGTAATGTGGAGAAGGAACCATATACAGCTTCAATCGCTGCAGAGAGGAGATAGAGTTACAGCTCTGTACACTCACAAATAATTACCAATATTTCACTTCCAGTCTGCACTCACTGCAATGTGCGATGTTACTGTTCTATAGAATAGTCCTTTGTATGCCGGTTTAGTGGTATATCTCTCTTGTTCATCAGTCCATTAGTTTTTCTTAGTATTAGTGGGAAATTGGTAATTGTAGTTTCTTATCATTTTTTTTGGCACTTACATGATTCATTTTACAGGGCATGCATTCTATTATATTAGGTTTAATCTCAAGGTATCCTCTTAATCCTTTAGTTTCATTATTGAAAGATGTTAAATTTCTCTTTGTCAGACATGCTTACTTTGTCAAGTCTTATGAAAGCAGAAAATCCAGAAACCGTAGCCAGAAGATGCTGAGCATAACTCTGATAGGAGAGGTGTCGCTGATCTCTGTTATCGTGCTACTTCTTTGCATGGCATTTGCCATTTTCTGGGCTGTAAATCAGGAGGCTTCCTGGGCTTGGATTGGACAAGATATTCTTGTAAGTTCACTACAATAAACTTTATCTATTTGTTTGTTTATTTATCTGTTTTGCGTGGCATGGCTGGAGATAAATGTGACTTGTCATCTTTGACGCTTCATATTATTTGTTTATCGTGTTAGTCTAGAATTGTAAGTGTGCTTATGCGATTCGAGGTTGCTTATTTGCCCTGGGTCCAGGTAAAAATTATCTTTGCACAAATCTGGAATGTCATGGCAAGCAAGTTACTAAGCAGATATATAAATAATTTCTCCCAGAAATCCTTTTGGGAATGTATGATCATAGCTAGTTCCAAATGAGAAAGTGTTGGACTTGTGCCAATAAATGGATACATGTGTTAATCGTATTATGTGTAGATTCAGAAATTCCTGTAGAGCAGCGAGACTTAAGAAGCAATTCATGTTCATTCAATGTTTTGGTAGCAAGTGGTGATTTTCTTTGGAAGCTTGCCAAAAGTATCTTGAACTGTACATATACATATCAAAAACCATTCTCTTTTTAAAACATGAAATTTGCATCTCCTCCAAATTGAAGAGAGACATTTATTTTCCAAACTCTACACCGGTCTCTTTGCATTCCCTCTTTTGGCTCCACCGTCCTTACTTAGTCACAAACAGTAGGCTCTCTCTCCACCCCTTGTCGCTGCTACCTTGGTCACTTGACGCCGCCTGCTCATATGCTCCTTGCTGCTGAGCCCCTCATCCTGACAAGCCACCCCCTCTCTTTATCTCACAGAGGTCCGCTTTGTGTTCATGGGAAGTCGAGGTTGCGTGAGCCGTGTGCTAGACTGGGGTGGGCTTGCGTGAGCCGTGAGATCTGCCCCCAAGGGATTGTGCAAGCCTGGCGAGCTTTGTGATAGAGCTCAGGGGGGCAATGTGAACTCTGTCACAAAGCTTGCACATCTCCATGGCAGTGGGCTCTGATCTGGACTGGTAGGAGGGAGATGGTGGAGGAAAGAGCTTCGTGTTAGGATTGCATTTTTTTTTTTTGGGTAGGGTAAGTTGGGAAGGAAAATGGCAATTTTTGTAAAGAAGTGAAGTTGTGAGGATTCAAGTTAATATGAAAACAACAAAGCTTAGATCTAAGTTGTAAGTGAAAAAAAGAAAAAAGAAAAAAGGATCTAAGTGTTAGGTTTTGAAAGTGGGGTTGGTATTTGATATGTGGGTGCAAATCTCAGGAGGCTTTTTATAATTACCCTTTTTTTTACTTATAGATACTTATATTGTTCTGGAAGATTTTTTACCTCTATCAATCTTGATATTGTAGTGGATTCCCTGCATAGATATTAACTCTTCTGTGGTACACCCCATCCTGTGAATGCTTCTCATTGGTCCGCTATCTCAACTGACTTTATCATGCTAATTGGAAAGGATGATGTTTCGTCTAAATTTTTTTCAAATCCTTACCCTAGGTTTCTATATTTTTACCTATCGTAGAGTTTTAGGTCATCGCCCAAATTGATCAGGAATCATGATCTACTTTCTTTGGTTAATCCTGAACATAGAAATCCAAGGCAACATAAATGTAGTTTATCACCTAGGTCTGGTCTATTTGCGTGAAGTAGAACATCCTCAGGTTTGAGGTTTTAGTTATTGTTGATAAGGGATAGTACCCCCTTATCATTGCAAAAGCACCTCACAACATGATACCATCATGTCCCTCTCCTAGTTGACAGATTGAGAATGGATGGTCAGGGAAGGATTGACAAATTGACCGTGCATCTCGATGGTGACGGCGTTGGTGGATGACATTGGGCGATGGCGTGGGATGAGATTGATCAGTTTACGTGATGGGTGATCATTGAATGTGTAATGGGCTTAGGCTTTCACACTGTAATCTGCATTGTATGGGTGGCAGCCCTCTAGATGGTTAGGGTTTATCTTACACTGTGCTCTGATACCTTTTTACGGTGGAAACAAAGACCAGAGAGAACTGTGTGTATAATTGAGACCGTGCTTAAGTATTTAAACAAATTCATCAATTGCAAACTAGAAAACATGAAAATACAGAATATCATGATCACTACATATGATATATATGCAGCTTCCTCTATTCCTAACAAGGAGCATCTTGCATTTGTGTAAAACAATGTTAGAATTCAATGATTTTACTGCTATGACATTGAGTTCTTTTAAACCTAGATTTTTTGGGCCAGTTGCTCGACAGGTTGCATTGCCTGTGTTATTAGTCTAATCAGAGCAACGCCCCCCCCTTTTTCTTTTTGTTTCTCATTTTGCTCCACCATTTTGGTATACACTTGGAGGCAGTGGGGAGACATGCAAATAAAGATAATCAACATGCATGTGCTTTTCTTTTGCCTTTTTACCTTTGTTTCTCCATTGTATAACAGTAGCTGGATTCTGCTTTCCCTGTAATGCTAGTTGCGATTTGTTAGTGATATATGTCCTCAAAGTGTTTCTTTCCACTTAATTGACCTGTTTTCTTCAGGGAATTTGCATGATGATAACAGTATTGCAGATTGCTCGCCTTCCAAATATTAAGGTAACTCTAGCTACACTCAGTTTTGCACACGTGATTTCTGTTGCCATACTGACAATTGTGTTCCAATCAGGTGGCATCGGTACTACTATGTTGTGCATTTCTTTATGATATCTTCTGGGTCTTCCTCTCGCCTCTTTTTTTCAAAGAAAGCGTTATGGTTGTGGTAAGGCCTATACCACTCTTCTAAACGCGTTTTTACTTTTTTACACCTTAAAGTGTAGGAATCCTGTTTAATAATTAATAATGGCATTGTTGACGTCATGAATATAAAAACAGAAGGTATGTTGAGACTGAAAGATTGGGGTTTACTGTAATCTACCTGTATTATAGTGAATATTGTAAAGCAATTTACAACTACACCTCTGCCATCACAAGAGCTCTCAACTTTCCCCCTCAACATGAATATATATGTCTTATTTTCAAGCTTGTTACTAATGTAATTCACTTGAGAATCATGAAGAGGCTATGTAGATATGTCAGAAAGCTAACCATTGGACCTCAAAAAGGCTGTTGAATTTCTCTAGAGATTAACTTTTCCTTATAAAGTGAGGTCAATCATAACATGTTTAGGTCTCTACAGAAACACTGGATTATAGGCTTCAATGTGGTGCAGCCTGATTATTACATAATAACAGCATGGACTCTGTCAGCGTAAATCCCAGTTCCTCAACAAAATGCTTAGGCCACATCAGCTTAGACGTAGTAGGAGCCATAGCTCTATAACTCTTCATGTGATTGTCTGTTTGATGGGGAGGTTGCCTAATTTGTATTTGCATAGCTCAATAGACAACTATGTCCATGTTTCTGGAAAAACCATGCTTTATGTGGATCACCTTTGATATATCGAATGATGCGAACCAGCACAATCTAAATGATTTTGTCATGGTGAATCAAGAAACTGCCTAATTACACAGTGCAAATGCAATATAGATACGATCAACAATGAGGTAGTTACTGGCGAATTTAGAAACTGCCTACAAATGCAATAGAAGGACAACTGACAATAAGGTAGTTTACCAACCAATCTGTTAAATTCTAGGATCTGGGATAAGATCTCCCTGGTCTGGTACTAATCTTGCATTAGGGCCTACAGGAGTATCAACTGCTTTTGATCCAAACATAAGTGTTATGTCCATAGTAACCTGGGCAAATTTTTCTGGAAAATTTAAAAACCTGATTGAGAGTTTAGGAAGGAGATACTGTAACTTTCCCATATCCTTGGTTTAAAAATGTTGTGGAGATGCATTCTGAGGAAAGGAGTAATGGCAATATTATCAACATGGCTGGGTGGGGAACACGATGGAAAACCAAATGGTCTGTGGCAATCCAAAGCATTTGTAACTCAAAGAAACTTCACAAAATTTTCTGAACCATCCCATGGGAGACTGATTTAATCCATACAAACCCTTTTTCAGTTTTCTCACAATCCTACTGTACTCCCTAAGGGCAACGAATCAGATGGTTGCTCTGTTTAAAGTTCTTCCTGCAAATCATCATGGAGAGAGGTGTTCTTTTCACATTGGTGGAGCAGGGCAATGGACGAAAGCACTTCTCTCAGATGATAGCGGAGCAGGACAAGCAACACGATGAAGAATATAATGAATTGACTACACTGGTGGAGATGATCAATGTGATTAGGGACGATTAGATTCAGTCTTATTTAGGATTAGGGATTCAAGCTCTCTTGGCTCTTGGCGGCAAAAGAGATGTACTTGTGCAATATAGGAAGTGGGACATATTTGTGCTGTTACAGTAAATCTTGCAATTTGTCCCCTTGTACTCCATGCCTTGCCTCCATTCTTTTCCCACCATACCAACCCCAACCAAAAGCCTCCTTTTCCATTCCAGTGGAGCTACATATCCTGTAGAAAGAAGATGGAAAATGTTCTGTATCTTGCATTTGGATGAGTGATAAACATCTTGTTGTGTTTTCAATGGTCTTCCTGACTATGGAACGAAATTTTTAATCAATTATGGGGAATAACATCAAAATATGACTGCTGAATGTTTTCTGAAGTTTATTTCCTTGGTACTACATTAAGGGAATAGTTTTTAATATTCATTTTGGAAGTTACTTCTGTTCTTATGAGTTTTATTTTCTTGAATGAGTCTATTCCCCTTTTTGTAGGTTGCTCGAGGTGACAATAGTGGTGGAGCTTCCATTCCAATGCTGTTGAGAGTCCCTCGGGTCTTTGACCCTTGGGGTGGTTATGATATGATTGGGTTTGGGGACATTCTTTTTCCTGGTCTTCTTGTTTCACTTCTTTGCAGGTACAGATTTAAAATGTGCTTAATTACAACTTAGTATTAGAAACTAATTAGATAAAAAGTAGGTCTCCTAACTTTTTTATGTAATGAAGAAAATAGGTCGGAACTTATGTCAAGGACAATAGGCATTTCCTGTAAACCAAGAACTAGTCACTTCCAACTTAAATATTTGGCCTGTGACAGTACTCCATCATCAAGGATAACAAATGGAGCTCTCATAAACACAAGAATGTTTGCTTGAGTGGATTCGTCATTTGATAAAGAGATACCATTTAGAGAATAAAGAGTTAGAAAAAAGAGTGCAAGCATTTTCATTAATATGAAATTTAAAACAGTCGGGAGCATTTTCTTGGACTGTAAATGACTTTGAAAAATCATATGGACGACGAACTAATTTTATTTACCTCTCTTTTCTTTTTCATTCATTTACAAGTTAACGTAAATAGGTCTTCCATCTTATTATTTCATCAGGGACACTCATCATAACCTTTCCATACTGCTACTATATGCATATATATGCCTTTGTATCATCAAGTTAGTGAACAAATAGCATGTTACTTCATTTCTTTCCGCATTCACATATCAGTAATTTGGTCATTATGCTAGTTATAGGCCTGAGAACTTGCTAATGTGAACTGCGTATGTAAAAAAAAGTCCAATTTGTGTTAAAATAATACTCATATCTTGTGTCTAAGTAGACTCTAGATTATGGGAAAAGGTCCAAGTTGCTGAGATATAAAGAATCTACTCACAACTGCTTTAAAGAACGTGTCATTTAATAACATGTTGAACTCATTGCTTTTTCCATCACCCGGATGGAATCAAACAACAAACTGTTGGAGGTTGTCTGAATCCTTGGATTGTTCATTTCTTTTCCAATTGGGCTCATTCAGTTGTTTTCTTTTGACTTGCATCGGAAGTTATTCCAATACTATCCTCCCCCCCTTCTCCTTCCTCTCTCTCTCTCTCTCTCTCTCTGTGCCCTGCATATAGCTGTGTTGTCCAATAAACTGTTTAAAAGACTTTCTGTTGGTTTGACCCAAAAAACAAAATCAGTCTTTGGGCATTCTTTTGGTGGTAGTAATTGGATTAATTGCTCTTGCGGAAGATGCCTTCACATAAACTCGTCATCGAAGATCAAAACAATCTGCAAAATCTTTTCTCTTGTTTCAATGTTTTGTACTCTCCTTTTTTGTCTTTGCCTCTCAGACAGTTAGACTTAAGCATAGCTTTTCTGCATGTCCATCTTGCTTATTTGCCACTTGAGTGCTTAGACTCTTACTTGTTCAAAGTAGATGGGTTCTGGTGTAAAAGATTGTCATTGGAGTGGGATTGTAATCTACAAAATTGTGAATTATCATTTGATATGCCAATGCATTTTAAGACAATTTTAACCACCAACCGTGATTGTTTGGTCTCTCTCTCTCTCTCTCTCTCTCTCCCTCTCTCTCTGTCTCTGTCTCTGTGCTCAAGACGTGCGTATATGTATGTGACAATGCATCATTGAATCTTTACTCAGCGTTTCATCTTATTTCTAGGGGTTATCATAAGCTTTTTCTGCCAAAATAATCTATTGGTTTGTTTTCTCTTTTTTAGAGGATTAATGATGGTTAGATGATTGGTTAGTGGATGCTCTTATTGGTCCAGCAACTTTTATATGGTCGGTGTGTCCTTAAATTGGTGATTGGGTTGAGTTCTATAGATATGTATGTCACGTATTTCTAACCATTGCAACTGTGAAATCAACATAATAGGAATTTACTATCCTCATATTTTTTACTTTTGTAAATGATACTGATACCTAGGAGCTATCTAGGTAGAGTACAATGGTTATGACTTTATACGATCCGTACAATTGAATGTCATATGTATGGATGGAAAAAAGTTGTGTAAAGTGGACAAAATCAAAAGGTGGTGATGTTGATGGTTGTCAAGAAGCAGAGTTGTGGTTTAGGACTGCGTGTTAATGTTAACCTTCTCCATTCCAACCAAGACAGCTTCCTTTCCTTGGGAAGCATTTTTAATTAGTGTTAATTTGAGCTGTTTTTGCAAGAAAAGACTGGGAATGTGTGGTCTTACTCTCAAGTAAATGTGAATTGGGTTAAAAAATTTGGTTGCCCCCTTGCAATAGGCATATCATATTCAATATTCTGTGAAAAAGATGTTCTTTCCTGGAGATGATTCAAGTTTGTGATCTTTGCCTTGATGCATCATGGGGAACCTATGACTTCAGAAATCTAGGTGACTATTGGAACAACAAGAAAAGTTGAAAAAATTTGGATTCTGCTATCAACGGATTTGTTGTTGAATGCATTGCTCTAGCTTTGATGAACTATTTTTGTTCCTCTTGCTTTGTTTTCCCTGTAATCCTCTTGTAGCTTTCACTGTGGATACGATGTTCTGTATATGTACTATAAAGTTTGCTCCTGATTTCGAGCCCCCAAAAAAAAAAAACCTTAAACAGCTTAAGGAACCTGTAGTGTTTAAGATTGATATTAAAAAAAACTTGTGGATATATTTGCTTGTGATGCTTAAATAATTATTATCTGAAACCTGTCCATACATGGTATTACAAATTTTAAGAACAGATGTGTTAAGTTAGCTGATTTTTTACAAATCTTGTGTCAATGTCACGTATTAGGCTGTAGTTTTCCATTCAAAGATTCAAGGAGATAATCTTCATATATAAGAGGCTCTTGTGAGAGATACTCACATGATCTTAGTGAATCATCTCTCTATTATCTCTATCTTATTGATAATGCAATCTTTCTGATTATTATTGAGTTGGTTGTCTCAGATATGACAAAGATAATAAGAGAGGTTTACTAAATGGATATTTTCTCTGGAGTACAGTTGGATATGGAGTTGGTAAGTACTTACAATTTTCTTTGTCTCATTTTTGCTGTCTTCTCTCTCATTGCTTTTATTATGCGCTAAAGATATTTTATTTCCTTCTCATGTATAATGAGAGTTGGTTGTATTGTCTGTCTTAGCTGAATGAATCCCTAGTTACTGTTCTTTGTGAAGAACATGTATCATGAAATTAATTGGGTTCAAATGCCTTCTCAAGTCAGTGTTGGTTTTGTCCTCTCAGTGACCTTTTTATGTTCCTGTGGCTTTTTCCCTCTGTTTCATCCATTCCCTCCATGTTTTAAGTGGTTGTTAGTGGCACGATTCGCTTTTCTCAGTTTGTAGCTGTTTTCAGACCCAACCAAAAATTTTGGCTTGTCCTGAGATCATGCTGAACTTCCAAGGAGGCCAAACTAGATGACATCGGCTTTTTACTGTTACCTAACTTTTTCAGTCAGAACTATTGGCTTTTAGGATGTTAGAATGTGAAATAGCTCCCATATAGTAAATTCAGTTTTTCTTTTTTCCTTTTTTGTGAGCTTCTATCCAAAAGATGCAATTCTTTATTCAAGTGGCTTTTATGAGAAAGTTAGGCGAAGGTTATTCTTGCTAAAATACGATCATATGATGACATCAAATATGGACATGCATCAGGGGTTGATTTACACTACTGGTATTTGAACTACTTTTGATCAGGACCATCTGATATACCATCAAACCAGTGAGTTCATCCTTGGAGCAATATGGACATGCGTCAGGGATTAATTTACACTACTAGTATCTGAACTACTTTTGATCAGGATCATCTGATTTACTCTCACCCCAGTGGGTTCAACTCTAGAGTAGTCTCTAGTTAAATAATGTTACCCAAAGAAATGGTATAGTGCTAGCAGTTGAAACTATAGCTCTAGAAACAGCTGGGACTGGCCTGTTAATTGGCCTTCAGCCTTAGTCCAATCTGGCTAGGTTGGATTGGTGGCTCTCAAAATCAGATTAAAGTGGTGTTCAACACTGTTATATTGCTGTCCCAAATTCTGAACGTGGTAGCTACATTCACTGGAATGTTAGCGTGGTAGCTGCATTTCTCTGCCCTCAAAGTTGTGAAAATGCTTCATTCTGCCGAAGCTACTTTAGTATTTTAACAAAATATGCGAAGTTATATTGTTACAAATGAACAGAGGTCAAAGATGTAATTAGCTTCTCTCAGCCTTAAAAATAAGCTCCATGGCAATTTGTGCTGGAGAGCTCTGGTTCTGCATGGAGAAGAATTATATATTCTTATATGTTTCTAATGCTGATGAATTCAGCATTTTGAGCCAGCCTTTTGATCATTGAACTGATTGACACATGAGCTGCTTCCTGTACCAGGTTTTACACCTGGCTTGCAAGAAACTGCTTAAAATTCAAGATTATGCTCTCGTCTGATAATCTCTCTTTTCCATGGTCATTTGGGTTTTATGATCAAAGTCCATCTATTTGTATGACTCCTGATAGTTTTCCTGCAGTTTGGTTTATTTCAAAGTTTCTATCTCTTTGTTACGTTCACCTGACTAATTGTTACGATTTGGTGGTTGTTTGGACACTGGCAGGTACCATTTACCATCTCTGATGGAGTTTTCTATTCTTTTTGCAGGCCTCTGTCTTACATACCTAGGCTTGTACCTTATGAATGGTCATGGCCAACCCGCTCTTCTTTACCTTGTTCCTTGTACATTAGGTACCCAAATGCGTGATTTGCTTGACTCATGATGGCTTTCTGCTTGATTGTTGATTAACATGCTTTTTTTTGGGTCCAGGGCTCTCTATAGTTTTGGCTTTGACAAGAAGAGAATTGAAACACTTCTTGAACTATGGTAACGAGCCATCGTCCTCAGATGATCGTGCTGGGGAAGCTTGAATATTTGTACCTGTAGAAGCACCTGCGAGAACGAGGAGTGAAGGCTGATACATTTGTAAGTTTATTGGGTAAAGACGATGACTTTTTTCCCTTATGGATATATTATGACGTAAATATTTACTAATAAGGGAAAAGAGCGCCAGGACAAAGCTGAACATTGGTCGTAAATATGCAAATTACTGTAAGATCCCATTGTAATTTCCATCTGGATGTATCAATCATGACGCAATCGTTATCAGAGTGATATTTGTCTCTCTCTCTCTCTCTCTCTCTTTTTTTTTCCTTTTCTCAGATCTTTGCATTAGTCATGTGTAGCCCTGAAATCTCATCCTAAGAATCCACTATGCTGAAATCATACTGAGAGAACTGAGATTGGTATATGATTATATCATAGTTCCATGTTATTTTAATCTGTGAGCCTTCATTTTATTAACACATCAATTATTGATCTGTGTGGGTCTCAATCTTGTTTTTTTCTCCGTTCGTGTATTATGCCGCGTAATCATGACGATGGATCGACTGTTTTGATGTTTTTCTGCCACATATGAACTGACCTTTTGCTAGGTTTCTCCTTCCTCAGTTGTTTTCCTCGCGTTGACAAGCATTTTTAATGCATCTGTTAGGTCGAGATTCAGTGTTATATATATATATATATATATATATATATATATAAAAGGTGAGTCAAACAAGTGCCATTCAGGAGTTGCAATTTATATGTGATTGCTATGCCTATTGATAGTTTTAACTAAATTATGTTGAACAATCAAATCACGTGCCTGCTTCAATTCAGTGTAATCTCTTCTTAGACCTGTCAATATGTGTCTAAAATCCATATATGATATATTTATTTTTAAATGGGTCATATATGGGTCACTTTAATTTCGAAGAGCCTACTCTAAATGGGTTTTGAATTAAAATAAATTGGTCTAAATAGGTTGAGTTTAAAATCTATTTCTAGCTCTCTAGGCTCACGTTCACACATTCTCTTCCTCTTTAGCCTTATAAGAATATTTTAAAAAATTGAAATTATATTTATATTTATTTTCTTTTTATTCTTTAATTAATTCCTTTGCTTTTCTCCATTTTCCTTCTTCCGTCTTCCTCGGCTGGTGGTTGGTTAGGCGAGAGACTTGTGGTTGGTGGCTAGTGACCGGACAAAGAAGGAAAAAGAAAATTTCAATTTAAAAAAAAATGAAGATAAAAATGCTAAAAGGAGTGCACGGCTAACGATGGAAAATATATTTTAATTTTTTTCAGATTTTAGGCTAATACTAGAAAATATTGTTATTTTTTTTTTTTTTTTGGAATATAACTTCTTAAAAACATTTTTCAAGAAACAAATAAAGCCTCAAAATTTTTAGAAAATTTATAAAAATTTAGTGCATGAAAGTGTTTTAGAAGTACAATTTTAAAAATAAAAAATAAGCTTTCTTAGATTTGACGTGACTCAATTTTTTAAATTAAAGCCATACTTTAGCAATATAATTTTTTTTTAAATGGTAGGTTGGGGGTTTGGATATGGTCAAAAAATTTGAATTATGATAAATGGGTCAATTTAGGTCGGATTATTTATGACCCAACTCAAACTTGACTTGACCTACCCGTTTAACACATCTAGTCTTTACTATGGAGTCTTCACTTCTCAAGATTAGGGTGAGCTACAATAATTCAAATGCCTGAACCGTTATAGGATTCAGCCGCCATCATTTCTTAGGTCGATTAAGAGTCTAACATTCACATTGTGTTATCGATGACTTTATTAGAGAGTCGTTGATGTGCTTCAAGTTGTCAATTGTTCAGTTCATTGATGACTTTTGCTGTTCACCAAATTCTGTTTTGATCGACTAAGTCGTGACTTCACTACTTAGGACAATAATCTTGTTACGAGCTCCAAGGATAAGATCTCGAGATAAGTTATCTTTTGACAACTAGTGATCTAGTGTAGATTCCTAATTTAAAAGAATGTGATTGATCTTCAATCCTAAGATTATTTATGTGGAAGATATCAATTACGTGTGATATCTTGGTTGATTGACAATCATCCCAAAGGCGCAGAGCTAATCTATTTTTGGAAACCAAAGATTTGATTATGTGTGACCAAATTTATGAGAACTCAGCTAAATTTATCTTCTCAATAATTGTCCAATAGATAATTTGGAGATTGATCTTTGTGAAGATTGTCCAATGGGAAGATTGAAGGTGGAGGAGTATAGAAGATCAACGAGATACCAAAGAGAGGGAAATACATAGTGCAACAATTCAAATACAAAGAAAGCTTTACATTCTTATATTATCTTTTCGAGCATTCTGAATTTGTAATCTCTTGAGAAAAGTTATCAATGTTATATTCTATGCTTATGTGTGTGATATTGAGATGCGTATAAGCAGAATTAGCTTCAAGAAAAAGTGCTTGGGTATAAGCAACACATTCAATGTAAATAAAGATTGTTAGTGGAATCCAACCGATTGACTGTTAGTCTGGGAAGGTGGACGCAAGCTTAGCTAATCTAAAACACTATAAAGCATGAGTATATCATTATTTATCTTTATGCTTATATTCATTATAGCTTGATAGAAGTGCATTGCACCACTTAATATAACTTATTCTTATGTATATCAGCAGTCTACTATATTCGATATTATGCTTATATCAAACTTAATGCTATAAATTCCATAATACTTTGTCAAGTTTCTTCAAATCACATACTTACCCTATCTAGGTGATACTATTAGCCAACATCATGCACAACCCTGTCATTGCCATGCGGCATTGTCAAGCTCTAGATGACTTTTGTTCTCTATCATATCTCAAGTCTTATAAAAATAGGGGAAATGACATGACTGTACTTCTACTTGAAAAATTTAATCTCAAACAAGACCAACAATAACTTGTTACCAAAATATATATCACAACACACACACAATAACCCATTAAGCTGGTTAAAGGATCATAGCTTCTACAATCCGTCAATGTTTATATATAGTTCCAACTCAACTAAATCCAACAAATATCATTTCAGACAATATTAGACTATCTCAACTTATATCCAAAATTCAACTACCAAAATTTCCCGTTGATATCGCTTTCATTCTATGAGCCATTATTTGAAGAACTTGAAAAATATTGGAGTAAAAGGGGCAAGCAATTACAGCTCAATGAGTAGTAATATATTTTTTAAGCAAATTGAGCATCCACTGTACATGTTTATAATATACCACATCGAAACTCACTTACGTCAAATCCACAGTATAGCATATGTAAGAGATCAAAAACGAGTTTTACCTTTTCAACAAACCTTTATACATATAAAAAATATTCATTTTATTAGTAATTTCAAAGCAAATATCAATGGTCTAGTCTATTGATCATTCTCATCAATTTATATATTAATGGTCTATTCTATTGAACAATCTAATCCTACGTATCAATAGTCTATTCCATTGATCCATCTCATATGAAATCATATGTCAATGTTTCATTCCATCGGCTAATCTATTACTCACTATCAAGCTATGGTCACAACACATGCCCAGTGATAAGGCGACGACCATTGCTCGCTTGGCAATGTCTCTATTTATTATTAGCCAATGGCTCGACTTAGAAAGATATCCTCAAATTAGTATATATACCTAGAAATCCCTAGTCGGATTCACCATAATATAAAGTATAATATGATGATCCTTCGATGAACCACATTACCAAATCCAGATTCATTTCAAAAATTAGAATGTACTTTACAAACCAAACTATCTATTATTCCATAGCTCCATTCATCAAACAAATATGTCTACAAGACATTTCACAAACTTTTAGAATTCATTTCATAAACTAGATTCATAAATATATAAGTGCACCCTTTCAAAACGTTTTTCATAAAACATTTCTCAAACCATTCACAAATTACCGAAAAGTAGTAAATGTCCGATCCAGAGTTTTATGTAATAAATATACTCTTTGATAACTTGCAAAAGCCTAAAACCCAACCACGAAGGTTACTTGAACCATTGAACTCGCGGTTCTATTACATAAGCAAGAAATATCGTCAAATTGAGTAAAATGCTATTTCAATTATGAATAGGCTAAACTAAGCTTAATGACTAACAAGATATCTCCCACGTGTCAACAAATCGCTCGCCTAAACTGATTATTTGAAGCTATCCGCAACTCTAGGCTTGCACGTTAAACTTGGTTGTGTCATAACTCTCTCCACCAAACTCTGTAAGCTAACTTATAATCAAAAGAAAACCCTTTCAAAGTACTAGAAGATCTGTAGCTTGGCTGACCCAAAATCGGGATAAAAATCGACGAAAATTGGTATAGAAATTTTTTGATCATTCTTGTTCATCATTGTAACTTCGAAAATTCGTTTCAGGCAAATCGCAAGTTCAAATTGAGTTTTGTAAAATTCTATAGGTCCACAACACCTACTATAAGCCCTTTATAATTTTACAATTTAACATCTCTTTAGTTGGACCTTATAGTTCAAATTTCTCTTAATTCCAATTTGTGCCCTAATTCGAAAAACCACTACAATTAGAAGAAAAAAGGGATTAAATCCTTATTGAGCATTGCGAATTGAAATAAATCCGGCTTGGCAAGGCATTCAAGATGTGTATGTGCGAAACCCCTCTTTCCTTTTTTCCCTTGCTCTTCTTCTTTCCCTTTCTTTCTTTTCTCTTCTCTTTTTATGTTCACTGGGATGAAGTGCACTACAGGGGCAAGCATGGTTTGGGTGGGCGGTTCCCACCTTGGAATCGAGGACCGCCCACTAATGATCAGTTCTGAAAAATTGGAACCGAGACCCACCCGTTGGTTCCAAGGATCCACTCGGAAACTGAACTGCCGGTCCGGTCGATTCCTAGGTGGGTCCATATAACCGGTCCCCAATCCCTACAAAGCTTATTCGGCCTTATATTTGGGTTGAATTGTGAGCCAATTGAAAATTATAAGGCAAAATGAATAGACAATACTCGTTAGCTAAAAACTTAATTTTTTCGAAGATCATGATGCGGTCCTCTTAAAATTTCCTGGCACCAGAAACAAGTGGAGAATTAGACTCCACGTTAAAAGTCCTAATCTCACGAAAGTTAAAAAATTAATTGCTTGATTAATCTTCTTTTAATGTCGACCTAATTTAATCATTAGATGGCTAAGGAAAGACTTAATTATATGCTTAAAATGAGTCATTGGCTCTTATGGACATTTCCGATTGGTTCTCTCCTTCCTCTACATTTTTTTCTTTTGTTTTGGTTGAAAAAGCAAGTAAATGTATTATTAGAATGAAAAAGAAAAGTAGGGGGTTAATCCTATTACACACCCAAGAGACAAAACTAGTTAATAATGTCAAAACTACAAATGTACATATATGTACATATATATTTGATCGAAAAACTACAAAATAATTAAATAATTGAAATGGAAATTTCTTTTTTTTAAATATAGATATGTATCGGTCTAGTTTGGTTGGGCGGGTGGGCGGTTCCACGTCTAAAATTAGGAACCAGATTGATACTCAGGGGTTCCACTAAATTGAACCGAGAACTGGATCGGCTCCCATGGAAACAATAGGTTCTGGTTCGGTCTAGTCTAGTTCTGGGTGGTCTAGAAAGTTCCTGGTTCTTTTGCATACCTCGAGTGCACTCTCCCTTTCTTCCCTTTTACCTCTTGGTGGTATTTTTTTCTTCCTTTTGTTCTTTGGACTTATTCAATATTATATTCTTGGCATCAAATTTCATCAATTTGAACCATAGGTTGTCCCACCAGATATGCCAAAAAGATGTTTCGTCGAAATTTGGATCGTTGATGAAGTATCTTTCACTTAAATTCGTTCTTTGGCTTTTTTTTTTTTTTTTTTTTTTTTTTTGGAGATTGAGTCGAGTTCTTTGGCGATTTGGGACATAGTTGAATAAGTGGAACATAAGGAAAGTATAATCTTCAATGGAATTTAATCCATGATGAAGCCCGATGACATAAAAAACTTCATTGAAATCTAATCGATGACAAAGTGCAATGATATTAGAATTTAATCAACAATGAAATTCCGAAAACTGCATTTAAGATACACGCCATAATTTAATCGATAATGAAATATATGAAACAACGACCAAAATAGAGGATTTGAAATATATTTAAGGGACAAGTGCATGGAAGTCGTAAAACTTGTTATGAAAGTGCGATTAAATTCTAAAACTTTCAAAAAATACAATCGAATTTTAAAACTTGTCACAAAAGTATAATCGAGTCCTATAAGTTTAAAAAAGTGCAATCACGTCTTAAAACTTGTCATGAAAGTATAATTGAGTCTCAAAACTTGTCGTAAAAGTGTAATTGAGTCCTAAAATTTTCAAAAAGTGCAATTGATGGACTTAATTGGATCAATTTCACAAGTTATAGAACTCGATTACATTTTTTTGAAAATATTAGGACTCAATTACACTTTCATGGCAATTTTTTTGACTTAATTGCATTTTTTGAAAGTTTTAGCACTCAATTGCACTTTCGCGACAAGTTTTAGAATTTCCAGTTCACTTATCCTTAATTAAGGAAGACAAAGACAAAGATAATTTTGCGAGAATGCTGATTTCTGTAATTAATTAACAATTGCTAGTGAAATCAATTAGCCTTTTTTACTATTTCGAAAAGAACGTTTGATTTATTAACAAAGACGAGTCGAATCCAAGCAAAACAACAGGTAATTTCACTTAGCTTGTGTTTTTGTTCTATTTCAAAAAGAGTGTTTGATACAAATATCACCATGCAATTCAAATTAGCTTTTGAATTGGCCAGCGTGCAATTCAAAGTCAGTGCTTAGTTTCATCATATCAGCATAAAACCTAGTATTAACATTCACTTCTATGCAATTCTATTATAACAATGTGAAAAGCAAGTCATTCTATTTAATTGTGAAGCAAACTGCATTCATCATTCTATTTTAATTAGCTTTTGATTTCAAAACATCGTGCAATTTCAACATTGTTTGCAATTTTCACATGCAATGTGCCATTTTAAAGTACCGTGCAATTTCTTAAGGACAATTTTCATCACTGTGGCAATTTCATGCATTTACGCGTCAATATAATTTACCATCGATTTGTATAATCATGCATGTTCAATGTAGATGCAATGTTCTATTCATAATGCAATGAATTGCAATTATCTAGTCATATACCTTGAATTCTCTATGGCAGACATTGTCAATCAACACTTCAAGAACTAAAATAACGGTATTAATTACACAAATGCAAAAGTTTTTAAAAAGATGAAGTCGGTTTTATTGAAATATAATTTTTAGATATTTTATGTACTTTCCAATATGATTATTGGATGTCCTTGCTTGATGGGAATGCTAGTCACAAACCAACACTTTCGAGGTCTTTATCTCTCTGGTCCATTCAAACCGATCACCTTAATGGATGAATCATTGCTTAACTTACAGACACACACATGCATAACTTTGATTAAGTTGAATCGTGCCGTGACGATTTCGCTTCATCTATTCAATGTAAAATGTGGACTTTGACTTAGGTCAAAGTGTGGGGTATAAAAGGAGAAACTTTGACTAGTAAAAAAGAAAGAAGAAAAGGGATGTTCAACTCATTTATAACACAGAAAGTGCGCTAAGGGTGCACAAAAGAAGAAGAGAAAGGAAGGAGAAGGAGAAGAAGAAGCAGAGAAAGGAAGAAGGAGGAGGAAGAGGAGGAGGAGAAAGGAGGAGAAGAAGAAGAAGAAGAAGAAGAAGAAGAAGAAGGAAGAAGAAGAAGAGAAGGAGATGAAGGAGGAGGAAGAAGGAGGAGGAGGAGGAGGAGGAGCAGCAGGAGAAGGAGGAGAAGTAGCAGGAGAAGGAGGAGGAGAAATATGGTTTTTGTGCATACACATCACAAAGACCTTGCCAAACTGAATTTACTTCGATTCATAAACTGAAACGAAGTAAAGGTGAAGAAGCCACCAAAAAAAAAAGATTGAAAAGTCAATAAATCAAAGGCGTGGGTGCTTAGTTTATAAAGTGCACTAGAGAGCTTATGCGAGAAAAGGAAAGGACAAAGACAAGAAAGAAGAAGAAGAAGAGAGAAAGAAAGGGAAAGAAAAGGAAAATGTTTTTATGTGTGTTTGTCACAGACACTTTTCTAAGCCCACTCAACTACGTATCACAATGCCGGGTAAGTACTCCCACCCCACTTTCATTCAATCAGAGTACTTTTTGGATTTAGGTTTTAAATTTGAAATTTTGGGAAATTTGAGCTGCGAAGTTTGATTATTGAGTTGTTGAGTTTTCGATTTTCATGAAAATGGTAGTTTATGTTGTTGTAGAGCCGTGGGCTTTGACAAGAGTCTTTTTGAAGAAATGATTTTGTTAGAGCAAGATTTTGGGGGTGTCGAGGCCACGTTTTGCGTTGCATTTAGGTTAATATTTTTGCTTTGAGTGAGCGATTTGTTAGTGTGTAGAAGTCATTTTCCTAGCGTTTAGACGTAGTTTAGTCGTTTCGTAGTTGAGGCAGAATTTTACTCAATTTTAACTTTGTTTCTTGCTTATTTGTTAGGTTTGTGGGTTTGACGATCTGAGTAACATTTGTTCTTTGGTCGTAGGCGTTCTGAGGTGAGTGGTACTACTCTTCTTTGGTTTTATAAAACTCATATCGTGAAATGATAGAAATATACATACTATAATTTAAAGATGCATTACATGTTTGATATTTCTTTGAAAAGGGAAAATAATGTTTTTTTTTTTGGGTAAAAGGTAAGATATATATTGAGTTTAAACCAATAAGCTATACAGCTGTACAGCTGTACAACAAGGGACCCGACACCAAAACTTACACCCAAGGTGACAAAGTAGTCAAACCGAATGGAAGGGTGTCGAGACAAGGAGGGAAGAGCATAAAAGGAGAAGAAAAAACAACCAGCAAAAAGCAAACAACCAAACAATGGCTACAAACAAACGGAGAGGGGGGTATCAAGCAAACAACATAGAACCACCCCAAGTAAAACAAAACAAAGTAAGGAAAGGAATAAAGACTAAGGAGACGACACCGCAAAGGAGGATCAGACAATATTAGCTTCCGAAAAAGAGAAGACATCCAACTGCAACTTTGAAGGCTGCGAGCACCTCCATCTTCAAAAAGTCCTAGCCTTCATCTTCAGAGAGCGAGCTTCCAGTAACTAGTTAGCAACGACCCATCACAGAGGAAGATCAGTCAGCAATAGCTTCTGAAGAGACGAATCCATCCCCAACCGCATCTCTGTTGGCCGCGAGCAGCTCCATCTTCAATGAGACCAAGTCTGCAACACCTAATAGACCCTCCAAGGGAGAGAACGAGATGGGTAGCCCTCTATTGTAAACATAGAAAGCACTCCCAGTGAAAAGGTAGCCACGACCCAGCTGGATGAGATAGAGAGATAGCATGATCATTCAAAAATAGAAGGATGCAATCCCCAGCTCAGTTGGAGTCTTCTATTTCTGAGGGTGTCCGAAATCCCTTTGAAAGTTAAACCATTGTCCTTAACCGCTTTATTGAGGTGTAGCTTTAAATCCGGTAGGGAGAACCTTTGATTGCGAAAGATAAAGTTGTTCCTCGCTTTCCATATAAGGTAGCATAGGGCGCCAAAAGCAAAGTGGGCTAAAGATTGGTGAAAACTTTTATCGGATAAGTGCTTCGCAGCCCACTCCAGATTTTCCCCCCATGAATGATTTTGCCAAGCGAGGTTGCATTTAGCTGCCTAGTGAAGCACAAGACTACCTGTTTTTGGGTAGCCAAAGAACAAGTGGTTGATTGAGTTTGGCCTAGTAGAATAGAAGGCACATAAAGTATGCTGAATTCTCTTATTGGCAAGTAGAAGTACCTGGGTTGGTAGCCTTTTACGGGTAATAAGCCATAGGTGGGATTGATAGCGCGGTGGCAAGGTGGAATTCCATATGAAGGAGGACTAGGGAACTACCCATCCTCTAGGTCGCAACAAATTCCAAGCAGAGGCTATAGAGAAAACACCTGAAGACTGACCAAGCCATAAGAGGCGGTCATTGTCAAGATTGAGGGTTAGGAGGGGGTCATCCCAGTCCACAATGGTGGTAGCGACATGGAAGGGAGTGTCAAGGCGAAAAGCCCATCCGTTATCGTGGCAAGTCGCGGGATTCTACAACAAAAAAAATTCCCGATCAGAGAAGAAATTGTTGAGCAGTCCACGCGGGTGCCAGGGATCAAACTAGAAGGAGACCGAAGTTCCATTTCCAATACGCCAACGGAGTTGCTGCTGGAAAAAGGGCCGAAGATCAAGCAATTTCTTCCAAGCCCAAGAGCAAAATCTAGGCCGAGGGACAATCTAGAAGTTCTTTCTCTTTAAGAAGGTGGAATATATCCATTTGCACCATAATGACTCTTTGTCGGTAAAAAGGAGCCATAGGTGCTTGAGCATGGTAGCCTTATTGCTTTCGTGAAGAGTCCGAATTCTCAATCCACCTTTGTCTTTAGGTAAGCAGACTTCTCCCCAAGAAACCTTGGCACCTCCAGCACCCAAATGAGGACCTTTCCAAAGGAATTGCCGGAAAATCTGCTCTATACGATCAAGCACCGAAGATGGAAGGATAAAAACACTTGCCCAGTAAACCTGGATAGAGTGAAGTACTGACCTGATAAGCTGCAGCCGTCCCGCTAAGGAGAAGAAACGGTTGGTCCAGGATTGTATTCTAGCTGTGATAGCATTTACTAGGGATACACAATCTGCCTTACCCAGCCTGGTGGAAATGATGGGCACACCAAGGTACCTAAATGGTAAGGAGCCTAGTTGAAAACCGAGAGAGCTGACCATTGCGTCCCACACCCATGAGGGGCCTCCCAAGAGGAATATTTCACTTTTATTTAAGTTAGGAGTAAGGCCAGACCAACTAGAAAATAGAAGAATCCCCTCATTTAAAAGTCGCATAGAATCCATACTTCCCTCGGAGAAGAGGAGCACATCGTCTGTAAAGAGGAGGTGGGAGAGCCTAGAGGGCTTGCATCTCCAAAAGAACTTAAATTCCGGCCTCTTGGTTTAGGTATTGAGAATCCCCATGAAGACTTCCATAACAAGCATAAAGATGTAGGGAGACAAAGGGTCCTCTTGTCGAATGCCCCGACCACTAGGTAAAAAACCATGTAGATCACCATTTATAGAGATAGAAAATTTGGGAGATCGAATGCAATCCATAATACAGCTGATTAAGTCAGAAGGGAACCCAAAGGCTTGTAAGGTTAGATGAATGAAGTTCCAATATATCGAATCATAAGCTTTACAAAAGTCGACTTTAATGATGCATTTTGGCCGGTATGGTTCATGATGAAAATCACAGGACAATTCCTGAGCTAGCAAAATGTTATCACTAATGTGTCTACCTTTGACAAAGGCACTCTGAGGCACACTGATAATAGAGGGAAGCACAGTGGCTAGCCTGTTGGCCATAAGCTTTGTAATGCATTTATAAACCGTGTTGCAACAAGCTATTAGTCTAAAATCATTGACAGTCGAAGCATTGGGGATTTTAGGGATGAGGGTAAGAAAAGTAGAGTTGATCTCCCGGAGTAGCTTACCAGAAACAAAGAAGTCTCTAACAGCCAGGATCACCGAGGGACCAACAATCTCCCACGAATGTTTGAAGAACTCCACGTTGAAGCCATCAGGTCTCGACGCTTTACCCACCGCAAGAGAAAACTGGGTGTTGTGAATTTCTTCATCCGAAATATGTCGAGAAAGAAGGCATACCTGCTCAACATCAAGGGTACGATCCAAGACCGATCGAATCTCCTCAACCGAAGGCATAGCGGAAGGGGGGGAGGCTACCGAAAGATTTTGGAAATGAGATACAAAACCCTGCTGCACTTTAGTAGGATCCGTAATAAGGTTTTCACCATCAGAGATCGAAAGAATTCTGTTCCGGAGATGGCTTCTCTTAATGGAGTGATGAAAAAAATTGGTGTTAAGATCACCTTCTTTTAGCCAACGTACCCTTGATTTTTGTCTAAAGAATGATTCTTCTTGTAGGCGAAGAATCGAGAAGACACGAAGGCATTCCTTTTCAGGATCGGCCAGCAGCTAGTTGGGAGGATCTCGCTGAAAGTGTATTGAACATCCACCAGCGCTCACCTAACTTCGCCTGTCCTCTAAGAAATATCCGAGAAGGACTCTTTGTTGAGCTGTTTAAGTTTACACTTGAGTGCTTGGAGCTTGCAACAAAGGATGTACATTGGTGTACTAGAGAAGGAAGATTCCCACACCTGGGACACCAAGTCAAGGAAAGCCGGATGGGTCATCCAAAAATTGAAAAACTTAGAGGGTTTGCGAGTGTTAGGGGTCAGTACAATCCTAACAATCATTGGCGAATGGTCAGAGACGCCAGGGGCCAAGAAGGTAGCCTCAGAATAGGAGAAAACCGAGTTCCACCAAGAGTTTACCAATACCCTATCGATTTTCCTCTGCTTGTGGTTAGCACCTGAGGATGTTGCCCAAGTAAACCTGTGGCCAACATACCTGAGGTCATCTAACCCCAAAATCATCAAAAGCCGATATCCAAGAGTTGGAAGATCCCATTTTGTCTGAAGAAAACTGGATAGCATTAAAATCTCCCACAACAATCTAGGGAGTATTCGAAGCTAGGAGGCTAGACCGAAGGAGGACTTCCCATAAAGGCCGTCTAAGAACAAATGAATGTTCAGAATAGATCACACTAAGGTTGAAAACTTTACCATTGCGGAGGCATTCCGACCGACCATGGATGGCTTGAGCAGAAGACCCAGATACACCAAAAGAAACAATCCAGGGGTCCTACCTCACTCATATTCTGCCCCTAGGCGAGTGGGTATAGTTTGAACACCAAGTCTAACCAGGAATAAGGGCAGCCAAGACCGATTGGTAATGAGAAAGAGGAATCCTAGTCTCCAAAATACCAACACAACTAAGGTGGTTGATTCTAACAAAACTTCTTATTTTCGCCTGCTTAAGAGGGGCGCCGAGACCCCTAATGTTCTAGACACCAAAAAACATGAGCAAAAAGAAGGAGATTAGTTACCGCTTCCTAACACCTCGCTTTCTCGTCGAGGTTAGATTAGGCTTTAAGCTCGAAAGGAGGTTACCAGCAACCTGAGCAGCATGAGGAGTTTCTTTTTGACGTGCAGGATTAGCCAAGATAGGACCGGGAGGTAGTTGTGGTAGAGCAGCTTCCTCTAGGATAGAAGAGGGCACCACAGTAGGAGAATCATAATCGCTGCCCCCTGAGCAGATCTCGTCCAACAAAGTTCATCCAATGATGATGATAGATCTAGTACTGAGCAAATCGGAGATTGAGCTTGGCCAGCTTGGGAAGGAACCATTTAAGGACCAGGAACATGTGTAAGTGCAGAAGAGGGACCTTCTTTTAGAGCAAAGGGCTGAGGTTGAGTCTCAACAGACGGGGGGCATTCGAGTGAACAAGGGGAGCAGGTTCATCAACAGAATGTTGTTTTGGATTTTTCTTCCTATGAACTTTGCACCACTCACCACTAGGCCGAGTAGCAAGCATTTTGAGGATCACAGGAGGAGCCTTCGAAGGGCCAGTAGTAGTGAATTTTACAGTACACCTGTGACCAAAAGTATTGCAGGAAGGGCAAGGAGTCAGCCTCCACTCATATTGGATCGCAACATAATGAGTTTCTCCATTCAACATAAAATCAATAGAATTAGGAAACGATTGGGTTGCATCAACTTCGACACATACATGACCGAAGAAAATCCTGTTCATCTGCTCGGTTTGGCTGTCCACATATAAAGGCTTCCCGATGGCACTCGCGATTGCTCCTATACCCAATGCAGACCAAAGAGAGAAAGGTATGTTTCTGAGCCGAACCCAGATGGGGACCGATTTGTGGCTATCTTTCTTTGAATCTATCATAGGATGCCATTGTTGGAGGATGAGAGGGGCTTTAGCTACAGTGAGCGGGCCTTCATGAAGCACTTTCCTCCTAAAATCAGCAACATGAATGCGAAAAAAAATAGAAGCCAAGGTCATCTGCCAAAACTTCAGCCAAGTGGTGACCCCAAGCATTTTTTAGAGAAGATTCCGTCAACTTAAAAGGGAGTCTCTTCCCTATATAATAACCAACAAGGTATTCATTCCATTTAGGATGGACAGCTTGCAATATTTCCTTAGAAATTTGCACAACGACTTTGTTATCCACTAATGCAGGTGGGATATAGGGAAGATTGTATCCCTTGGTGGCCGACCTGGTAACTGTAGCCCGAGAACGAGGAGGGGGCCGAGGAGCATCCTGGGAGGCATCCTTTTGGGGTACTGAAGTCTTGAGAGCATTGGGACTTAGCCCATTTCGCTCTAGACCACTTTGAACAGGGGAGGAACAAGCTAGGGCAACCGAAGTTCCTGCAATAGCAACCCCTTTATCTTTAGAGGCATCAGGGTACCTGGTTGGGGGAAGGCCCTCTTCAATATGTTGAAAGAGGGGATTCACAGTTAAGGGCGGGTGGGCCCTCTTGCCCCTGCTTCGGCCACTGCTTCGAGAACGCCCTTTCGAGGCTTGAACAACCGGAACCACCGAGGAAGATTGTGCGGGAGGGGGACGAGCTGACGGGGGAAGTCGAGCAACTTCCTTGGACACCTCTTGATGGGCCTTGCCCAAGAAGCCATCAGGCTTCGAGGAAGTGGAGGACATGTGATCGAAATTTGTAGCAACCAGAGAACCCTAAAAGATACAGCTCATCATTCTCGACTAAGAAAGATGTACCGGGAAAAATCCTTTAGTGGAAGTGTAGATCGGGTGAAGAGGTAGATTGGCACCAACAATTGGCTTCAATGGAGGCCTGGAACGTCCGGAGACAGCTATAGCCTGAACCGGTGAACAGTACCCCGCGAAACAGGCTTAGAGAGAACATCATGAACAGTATACCGAGAAGGTGAGAATGGAAAAAGTAAAGGGAAAATAATGTTTAAAGCATTATTATTGCATAACTTTGGATCGAGCATTTACTACCCAATTTGTTATAAGAAATGATTTGAGAAGTGTTTGTGAAATGAGTTGCAAAAATGGAATTTTGGTGGTTGAGTTAAGCTGCGTTGTGGAAATGTTATGTGTTTTCGTATGTGAAGCTGGATTTTGATATACATTTGATTTGGCTTTGTGAATTGTGGAGAATGTTGTTGTGAATTTTTGTTGGTGTACAATATCATCGTGAGCCTAATGAAGGGCTTGTGGGTATGCATACAAGTTTAGGGTATTCTTGTGGGTCAGCCACAGATAATATAGGTGGAGACTTTGCTAAAGGGGAACTTAGTCGCTTTGTCATGGGGCATTATGCGTCATGTTTGATATTTAAGCTTGAGATTGGTCATTGGAATGGACCAATGACATGTGTCTGTTGAGATTGATCAATGGAGTTGACTATTTTTATTCGTATTATGATAATGGATTTAAATGGGTATTTATGCCATGAAAACTTTATATTGAAGTAATATATATGATGGATTTTAATATCAATGTTCTTTTTTGTATTTCGGAATGGGTATAAACAAGTTACATGTGTGTTTTTAATGCTTGCTTGATCTGTTTAGAAGATATGTATTACTCACTGGGCTGTAGTTGCTCATTTCACTCGTCATTTGTGTTTTCAGGTTCTTAGTTAGTGACAAGTAGGGTGAGAGTACTATCGGTGGGAAACTTTTGGGAGTTATATTTTGGGTATGGCTTAAGAGAGTTGTATATAGTTGTTGATAGTTTGTTGGGTTGAACGAGTTCTACTTGTAAATGTTCTTTTTGGTAGATTATAGAAATTTTGATATAGTAACCAAACTGTTATTTTATCTCGATATATATATATATATATATATATAGATATAGATTGAGAGATGTTAATATTAGGTTGTTGGTTATGTTTAAGGTTGCATTCTTTGTGTGAAGGGAGGGTCGCGTCATCTCCATTTCTTGTTGGTTTTGGGGTGACATTTTTTTTTTTATCATCAGAGCTTAGGCTATGAATTTTGGGTATAGATTTTTTTGGGACTTGAGATGGTGTGATGGTTTTAGCGTGCTACTTATTTAGGTGCTAAGGTTATGTTTTGCTTTGGATACAGGTTATCATGCATTCCGACTCAAAGATGCTTTCCTCGCTTTGTAAAAGTAGGAAAGGCTAGCATGTCGCTACCCCCAACACCAAAGATATGCCTTAAGCTTCTCCAGGTGCAACTCCAAGGAGGAGATTGGAGGATTGATTTGATAGAAGTCTCGACATGTGTGAACCCAAGGAAGAGTCCTAAGAGACATTTCCTCTAATGACTTTGAGGAAGCAATGATCCATTGGTATTGTCAGGCGAAAGAATTAAGCGAAGAAGCGAAGAAGGAGAAGTAGTTGGCTCATGCTAGGGATATGCAACCAAACCGGTTCTACTCGAGAACCATACTAGACTGCTCGAAAAATAGGTTCGGGAACTAGTTGTAATCGATCCAAGAGCAAGTTTTGTGTGAATACCTACTTCGGAACTAAGTTCAATAATTCTAGTAACGTTTGTTGTTTGATTATAGGTGTTTCGTGGTGAGTGATACTTCTCTTCTTCGGTTTTAAAAAACTCATATCCCGAAATAATAGACATATATATAATATGAGTTAAAGAGGCATTACATGTTTGATATTTCTTTGAAAATGGAAAGTAACGTTTAAAGCTTTATTGTTGCATAAATTTGAATTGAGCATTTACTACCTTATTTGTTAGCTGAAATGATTTAAGAAAGTGTTAATGAAATGAGTTGCAAAAATGGAATTTTGGTGGATGAGTTAAGTTGGGTTGCAGAAATATTTTGTGTTTTAGTTTGTGAAGCCAATTTTTTTTTTAAATATATATTTTAGTTTGGTTTTGTTAATTGTGGAGGATGTTGTTGTGAATTTGTGTTGGTGCTTAATGGAGCTGTGAGCCAAATGATGGGTTTGTGGCTACACATATTAGTTTAGGATGATCTTGTGGGCCAACCACTGGTAATATAGGTGAAGACCTTACCAAGTACGGGGTGTTATATGTGATCATGGTTGATATTTGAGCTTGAGATTGATAATTGGAATGGACCAATGACATGTGTGTATTGAGATTGATCAGTGGACTTGACTATTGTTATTTGTATTATGATAGTGGATTTAAAAGAGTATTTATATGCTATGAAAATGTTGTGTTGAAGTAATGTATATTAATCATTTTAATTTTAGAGTATTTTTTTTTATATATATTCTGGATTTGTTGTAAATGAGTTACATGTGTGCTTTTAAATATGCATAATGATTACTCGATTTGCTTATAAGAGATGTATTACTTATTGGGCTGTAATTGTTCGTTCCACTTGTCAAATGTGTTTTACGTCCCTTGGTTAGCAACAAGTAAAGCGAGAGTGGTATTAGTGGGAAACTTTTAAGAGTTGTATATTGTATATGGCTTAAGGGAGTTGTATATATACTTGTCGATAATTTATAGGGTTGGATGAGTTCTAGTTGTATATGTTCTTTTTAGTAGATCATAAAAATTCTGATCTAGTAACCAACTTATTGTTTTATCTAAAATACATATACATATACATATATATATATATATATATGTCGATATTAGGTTGTTGATTATTTTGAGGTTGCGTCTTTCGTGTGAAAGGACGATCGTGTTATCCTCCTTTTTTTTTTGATAACGATGACTACACCACGGGCCCCCCGTGCCCGGACGGCACTGAAGGGCCGGGTCCCTATACCTCGGGGGAGACTAGCACAGGATCCCAACACCATGGCTCCCCACTTACAACACTAGCAATTGCGGGTTTCGAACCCTCGACCTCGACAATGAAGGAGAGACTCTCAACCAACACAGTTACCCACAATTGGGTTGTTATCCTCCTTTTTTGTTGGCTTCGGGGTATGAAAATTAAACCTTTTGGTCATTTAACTGGAGTAATTTTTGATATTATGACACAAATTTGAAATTATGTGAAATTTGAACTACAAAATCTGTTTTTGGAGTTGTTTACTTGTGGAATTTTATGAAAATCATGAATTAGGACATTCTGGAGCTGTGAGATTTGATGGGAGTCAACTCAAAATAACGATTCAGTCAAAGCGAAATTTTGAGAGTTTTGTGTGTGAGTTCTATGTTATGGGATGCTTTAAACAATTGTTTTGGCCGAGCGATTTGTTAACACATGAAAGTTATATTGTTATCGATAAAGCTCAGTTTAGCTGATTCATAATTAAGATAGTGTTTTTTTTTAACATCAATTTTTGTTTAATTAATATGATTATGAGATCATTGGCTTATACAGCTACACTATTTGTTTTTGGATATTTCTAAGTGAATGGTGTTGATCTCTTTTTTGACTTTGTAAAATTCATGTCTTGAAGGAATAGTGATTCTATATGTATATTGAACTAAGAAGAGCATACTTGTTGCATAAAACCAAAGTAAGTATTTGCTCCATTTTGGTTATAATGAGAGGGTTTGATAAATCTTTCTTTAAATGTTATGTGTACTACTTTGTGGATATGATTAATAAGATAAATTCTAAAATAATTTGAAAAATACTTCACGAAAGGGGATTCTGATTAATGATTTGAGTTGCAAAAGATTATATACTTTGGTTTATGAAATTGATTTATGATATGGATTCTTGTTTGGGTTTGTAGGTTTCAGAGGATGTTGTTGTGAATTTGTGTTGATGCTCAATGACTATGTAAATCTGTTGAGGGATTTGCATTTGTGGATATGCATACTAGTTTTAAAAAATATCCTTGAGAGTGTGTCACATGTAACATAGGTGGAAACCTAATCAAAGGAGCGTTATGCATGATTATGATTAGTTATTTGAGCACGAGGTTGGTTAATGAAATGGATCATTAACGTATGATTTGATAAGATTAATCAGTGGACTAAACCGTTGATACTTGGTTTGATATTATTGTTGAATTGGGCATTTCTACTATAATATAGTTATGTTGAAAAAATATATAACTTATTTTGATCTTGAGGTTTGTTATATACTAGATTAGGTGTAAATGAATTATATTTTCATATCTTAAACTTGTATAATGGACACTTTATCTGCTTATAAGAGATGTACTACTCACTATGTTGTAGTTATTCATTCCATTCGTTTTACACGTTTTTAGATTCCTTGACTAGCGGCAGATAGAATGAGAGTGTTCGTGTTATCGCCGGGGCTTTTTGATAAAAGGATTTTTGGGTATGAACTAGTTAGTTGTATATGATTGAGATGAGCTTACTGGGTTTAGTTATTACTTGGACATGTACATATTCATTTTTATGAATTATAGAAATTTTGATGATGTGGTTTATCATAGTTATATATTATATATGGATGGAGATTATATATATATATATATATATATATATGGAGATAATATATATTTTGATAACATGTTTTCTATTTGAAATTGCGCTTTTTAAGTGAAAAAATGGCTATGTCATCCCCATTTTTGTTTGGTTTTGGGGGTGTGACATTCATGGCATAGACCCATTTGTCTGTCTGTCTCATTTCATCTTGTGGCTCTTCACCGAGGGTATTGTGCTTTTATAGTTGAAAGCCAAAGTACGGCGGTTCACCTTGCCCTCATGGGTGTCGCAAGCTCATTACCTTGATTTACCGGTCCTTTAGCTTGGTTAAAGCACCTTGCATGGTTTTTAAAGTTTCATGCCTAGTAGCGTTGATTCCGAGCATGCTTTAGGGCTGGTTTTTCCAACTAAGAATGTGACCTCTAGTGGCTCGCCTTGCCCTTTTTATTCACTTTTGTCTTGAAACCTTGTGTATGCTCGTCGATTTATGGTTTACCGAGGTCTCCATTACATTGCTTGAGTTCATTTCCTCTTTATTTTTTCTTGATCTTAACCTATTTCGTGATAGATTATTAGGATGTGTTGTAGTGTTTTTCAAGTTATAAGTTGCATATATTTAACTCTAAGTTGATTGTGTCACACCCCCAACTCTACAAGAACAGGGGAGTGATAGGGTCATCCTTCCATCCGAAGGATGCAGACTCGAACCATATTTAAAAATCTAACTCCTAAAAGTTTATCAATATCTCTCTCACTCTATTGGTCGCTAATCAAGAGATTTAAAAAGATTTGGAAATAGAGAGGTGAATAAATATAAAGTAGATCGAGAAATTGCCTTGCATGTATATAATGCGAAACTAGAAACTTGTCATCCAAACTCAAGTTATAAATGCATATCAAATCACATGTGAGTTGTTTCATTTCAACAAAGTTTTGTACAAATGAAAAATACTCATTTCCTCAGTAATATTAAAACAATAATATCAATGATCCAATTCATTGATCAATCTCAATAACTCACATATCAATTGTCTATTCCATCGATTAATCTCATCAAATTATATGTCGATGGTCCAATTCATCGGCCAATTTATTGCTTAATATCCTACCATGATCATGACACAACACTTGGTGACAAAGGGAGATACCCCCCTCGACAAGGTCGACCTACAAAGTCAGTGGCTTAGTCCAAAACGATATCTTGAACTAATATGCATACTCATAAGCCTCTCAATGAGCTCACAATGATATTGAGCACCAACACAAACTTACAACATCTCCCCCAATTCACAAGCCAATCTGGAATCAAATCACAAAAATGTTTCACAAACCAAACATATAATCTTTCGCAACTCAGCTCATTCATTAGATATACTTTCGTAAAGCATTCTCAAATTTTTGTTAGAATTCGTTTCTTAAAATAGAATACATCCCACATAACATTTCATAACTCATTTTATAAACCAAGTTCACAAATCAATAAATAAATCATTGTGGGCGCGTGTGTGCACGCTTGCGCGTGTGTGTGACGTTTTGCAACACTTTTCCTCAAATATTTTTCAAACCGTTCACAAATACGAATCATAGTAAATGCTGATTCAAATTTTATGCAATAAAAATACCATTTCATAACTCATACTATTCATAATCTATATCACTTTTGAAATATGAGTTTACAAACTCAAAAAAGAGATAATACCACTTGGGAAAAGTCGAAAGCCAACCTATGAAGGTTACTCAAGCCCAAGCACTCGTATTCTTATCAATTAACGAAGCATAATCCAAGTAAAAACACTATTTTAATGACCGACTTGACTGAACCACGCTTAATCCTTGATAAAACAACTTCTATGCACAAATGAGTAACCTTGTTTAAAGCAAACGTTCATCATTTTCCTTACACGTACAATCTGTTATGCATAACTCACATGCAAACTTCACAATCATTCCAATCAACCCATACTTTAAATCTGATTTTTGTCAAACCCTACAGCTTCACAATGTCTTAAACTATCATTTCCACAAAAAACCACAATCTAATAACTCCTCAATCGAACCTCGGAGTTCAAAATCAACATAGCTTCGAACTCATGCCCTAACTCAGAAAATTACTCCAATTAGACAAATGATTGGCTTGAATACTTACCAGGCATTGCGATTTGTAGTTGATTCGGCTAATCATGAGGCCCATATCGTGCACATGCCGGAATTTCTCTCTCTTCTTCCTTTGCCCTTTCCCTTCTTCAAGGACGCTTCTTTATTTTCCTTTTGTTTTTGGTCATGGAGTCCTCTCTTCTCTTCCTTCTACGCTCACTTGCACTAGCTAATAAAGGAGAAAGAGGAAAACAAATGGTGGGACTTGGTCTTATAAGAGACATGGGCTAGGATTAATGGGCCATTTATTACAGATTGGGTCAGGTGTGAACCGGTCATAGAGAACCCATTTAGTCATGATACTTGCTCTTTCCCTTTGGTCATTCACATTGTCTACCCTTATGTCATATTGGGGCGAGGGCTTTTGTTGTGTTAGGGTGTTGCTTGGGACCGTTTGGTAGACAAACGACCCTCAACTAGATATCCAGCACGTTTCGTCGGCTGGACAACGGGCTTTGAGTCCTTATTTGGCTTTTTTCTAAGGTATTGGGGCATCCATTTTACATCAATGCATCATTTCTGAGTCAAACTTACTTTTTAAGCCATGCGGTTATCAAATTAGCACTATCGAGGTTGTTTTATACTTCATTGGTATAGTCTAGATATTTGATCATATGATCTCATATATAAAATAAAATAACAAAACAGATTGATAACTAAAAATGCCAAAAATAAGAACCTGCACTTAGTGGTAATTTGCATGTTTAGGTCTAGTTTAATTCATGCCTAACCGTTGCTCATGTTCACTAGAAATTATAGGCACTCTTTGTCCATTGTATCGGGTTTTATTTTCCGCACTTTTATCGAGTTATTATGATGGTGGATTATTTATTGTGATGTTATAACTATTCTTGTGGTTGGTGATATATTTGAATCCTGCTGTGTGAGTTGTCAATGCGTGGCCACCAAGATGTGCGTGGTTAGGAATGCTAAAATCGAAAAGATCATATGAAATGTTTTTGAATAAAAAGAGAAAATGTACCAATTGTGGGCATTAGATAAATCTGAAGTGTAATCAACTCCTCAGGTCCTAATTTTTGGTTCATAAGAGTAAAACGTCCTTCTACATTTTACTTTACTTCTAATGCCTTCCAACAGGTTAGTGGAAATAGGTCAGATAAAAGTAAATTTTCATAATCAATTGAGAAAATCGATTTGTGCTTGGTAGAGTTTAAGAGGGCCCGTATCATAAGTGCTACCTCGCAAGAGGGACCATTTGTGTCCACTTGGCAAACCATTAAACTATCGTGGGGAATTTGACAAATGCATCTCGGGAGGGTCGCCTCGGGTGGTTGTCGTGTAATTTCAGAACATTATTCTTGTAAATGAAGAGACGGGTCATAAGTAACCACGAAGTAAGATCAGAGACCAAGCAAGAGGTCTTCCCTTTTTAGAGTGGATAGTTGCTCATATTGAACATGAGGATTTCTTTGCCTGATTGTGGTGCTTTCAAGAAGAACCAATGAAGAGAAGGATCATAGAATTTGATAGTTCACGGGCAATGTGGAGGGAGAATTACCAAAAAAGTCCTAGTGTCAATTTAGTCCTATTTTTTTTTTTTCAGTCAATTTAGTCTTAAACATTTTATAATTGTGTCCATTTAGTCTATCCAGTCAAATTTGGCCATTCGACGTTGACATAGACATTGGATGTCTGGACAATGTTGACTTTGACAATTTTTAATAATTTTGTTTATTTTTTCAATTTATTTATTTATTATTTTCTTTCTCTCTTTTTTCCCCTCTTCCTTCTTCCTCTAGCTGAACCTCACTGACCAATGGCGAGGCTCACCCCCATGCCAGCCATTGGTGAGGGCAATCCTCGTCTAACGAGGCTTGCCCGGCCATGGCAAGGGTCGCCCCCACCGATCACTGGGGAGGGTGACCTTGCAGGCCAGAGAAAAAGGGAAATAAAAAAAGAGAAAGAAAAAAAGAAAAAAATTAATGAAAAAATTCGAAAAAAATAAAAAATTGTCCATGCCAGTGTTTGCTGAACCGCCAGCATCCATGTCATAGCCGGCTAGACAGACTGAATTAGTACAATTGCAAAATGTTTGTTACTGAATTGATAAAAAAAGTTTAGGATTGAATTGACACAATTGTAATAAGTTTGGGTCTTTTTTGGTAATTATCCCAAATGTTGAAGGTTCTTCCTTTCATAACATATTTTTCTATCACTTGTATGTGCTACTCATTAATTTCAATAGGCACATAGGATCGGCAACTTATCAAAAAATTGTCCATGTTAACGCTGACTGTACCACATGGGATAACAGATGTCCATATCAATGAAATTTAATTAAAATTGGCCGAATGTACTTAATTTGTAAAAAAGTAAAAATGCTTAGAACTCAATTGGCAAAATCGAAAGTTTTAGGACTGACTTTGTAAAGTGTAATAGGTTTAGGATTTCTTGGACAATTTTTCTCCTTCAGCAACATACCTTTATGTTACTTTTATGTGCTACTTGTTAATTTTAATAGTCAATCTCGCTAACATTCCACCAGGGAATATGTTGGACCTTGTGAATTACAAGATGACCGGCAATCTAGTCTTCAAACCCCATCTTTCATCTCCCTTTTCACTGAATGTCCTTAGCTTCTTACGGATCTGATATCGGCAATTTCTAGATTTGTTCCTTGGTGATGGATTTGCTCAAGGACATGGAGCCGGGTGAATCGTTCTTCATCCCTTGCAAGCGCATCAAAATTGGCTATGGTAGCACGCAATTAGGGTTGCTCCTTGCAAAATGAATGGGAAAGACAATTTTCTATTCTTTGAATAGTTGTTGCTTCAACAATGACTTACTGTCTAAGGACGAGTGACTATGTGGGTTAGGTGAGACCGACCTGATCATGGGCTTGATGGGCTCGAGAGGCTGCTCTTGCCATGCTAGCTTGTCACAAGGGCCTCACCGATCTTCAACGAAATCTGAGTTGGGCAAACTAAGGCATGTTTGCTGTTTTATTGAGCTAAGTTTGAATTAGACCAGGTTCGTTCATTGCCACTAAAGTGAGAAGCATGCCACGACTACAAGAGGACGCTTTCCTTTGCCCGCTTGCGGAGAGGGCCGCCCGCCTTCGCTTACAGAGCAGAGCAGTGGCGCCGCCCCTGCTCCGAGCCCCCTTTCCCCCCAAATGCAGGTGCTCTCTCACGCTTTACTTTTCTAAAACTTATAGCTTTTTTCCCACATGCGACCTTTCCCACACGCGAAGCCTATTTTGGCGCTACACTGGTGCTGAGTGTCTAGTACGTGTTTTCGTTATTCAAAACAGAAGGAACTCATGAGAGTATTTATTACATTGTTTGGACAATTTTTTTTTTTAGACTTAATTGTACCATTTCGACAGTTTTAAATAATTCGATTGTATTTTCATGACAAATATTTGGATTTTTGGGGCACTTAACTCTCTTAAATATTCATATGGAAAAAACATATAGATAGATAGGAAACTTTTAAGACATAATACTAAATAGATTATCAACATGACGCTTAGATTTGGTTATTTGGTTGATTAACTCATACTCATTTATATGCTTTCCGTCGTTTTGTCATATTATATCACCATTTTTTTCTCCAACAAGATGATTTTAAATTCGTGCTACGCATGGGCTTCAACTAATATTATCCAATTTCCATTTGCAGTTGGCTGTTTAGACTTACAATCGCAGTGAGTTGGAAATTTCTAAACAGTTAAACTCGCAAACATGTACATAACTGTGAAAACTCTCCACTCTATTTTATTTATAAAGAGCCAATTGCCTTACAAGTAAAATAAAACAAATGTATAGTTTTTAAGCCCTAATGAAATCCATAGATATTTTGAATATAAATTAAGAAACAAGATAACTCATGAAAAGAAAATAACGCATTTGTTTGGAGTAAAATTATTTGCACAAAAAGAATTTTTAGATTTTTCATTTGTTTAGATACTGGGAAGTGAATTGGTTTACGAAAAATGTTTTCCAAGATTTTGGAAAATGAAATCCCCTCCCATGAAAGAAATCATTTTCCCCAAAGAGAAGCCATTGTGTTGTTGCCAATGCAACACCCGTGAGCACCTTCCTATTTTTTTTCATGCTCAAAATCAAATAAAAATAATTTTTTCATGAAACAAACACACTTTAACATAGCATTTAAAGCAACCTAAAAAGGTTAATTGGATCCTAGAGGTAAGGAAATCCACCTTATGGTTGTGATTATCCAGTTGGAAAACCCAAGGTCTTAGTTATGTGAAGTCGTTCCTCAATCATGAACAATACGTTCGGTAGAAAGGTGGTTAGAAAATTTTTTTTGGGTCAAGGATTAAAATTATATGAAGGGATTTAAATAACTAAGAGAGAAATAAGAGAAGGGGATATAAGAGGGATTTAAAATATAATGTTGTTTGGATGCTAATGAGAGACGAAATGGAGAGAATTGCAATATGACTTCAATTACCCAACGAGTGTACTAATGCTAATTTAGTCCTAAATTTTTGCGCAAAATTATAATGCAATTTTTATGATCAATTTCCATCGGAAATTATTGATGTGGCAGTAGTAAATGACTAAATTGGCTGGGAAACTATATTAGAATTTGGGAAAATTTCAAATAGGGTTTAAAGTGAAAGCGTTTTCTCAAATAAGGATTCAGAATGGACATTACTTCAAAAAAAGGTTTGAAGTTACTAACTTGTCTCAAATGAGGCCCCAACTTACTGGTTATCTAAATCTTCTCCAATGGACATATTCCAGCAAATAAAGCATGGGCAATTTTGTCCAAAAATTGTAACTGGGTAAAAAATAGATTTCTCTCTGTAGATTTTTCTCCCAACCAAATCAAAGAGAAGCTTCGCTTTTCTTTTTTTTTGGGATTTACAATCCCAAATCCTTAGCCTCTCATCTCCTCCTTCATTCACATCTCTCTCTCTCTCTCTCTCGCAGACACAAACCCATTCATTCCATCATTTTGACGGCGCTGCTGTGACTCGGGAAGCCATCGAACAGGAGGACAAAGTACATATCGCTGTGCATGCGGTCGTCGTCGATGGCGAGGGCGGAGATTGGGCGATTGAGGAAGGAGTCCGCGTGGCATAGCATCTTGTCCGGGAGCTCGAACGTGATCTTGCCAGCGACTTACTTCCATTGAGGTCCTCGTCGTTCACTCCCAAAAGACGAACAATCCCCTCTGCTCTCGCTCTCTCCCGCACACATTTTCTTCGTCATTGCTAGTGTACGACTGTGTGATGCTCTTGATTCACTGTCAATCTGTCGCATGAGTTGAGCTAATATTCCGGTTCGATGATTTTTGTAGCTTGACCCACCAGTGTTGTTAGCTTTGCAATTAAGTTTTGTCTGAGAGGAGTAGGGAGGCTTCGAGAGTAGACTCTGTAAAAATCTTGCGATGCATGTGCCAATTGTTGCACCTTTCTAACTGAACAAGGTTGCATCAAAGAAGGTGAAAATAGTGGCTGAGTGAAACTCTTCAGCTTCATTTCTCGTTGCCATCAGTGTGGTATTCCATGATATGCTTGTAGCTTGTCGACACGCTGCTTGAACATGCTGCAATGGCTATTCCTGGATGAACGAAGAATCAGATGCACTGATTTAATAAACTGACCTTGGTCAAAACGAAGCAAATTAGAGAATGTTGAAATTTAATGAAATTGACACTCCTCCGGCGCTTGTTCAAAGTGGCACACCATGTGTGTTTGAGTGGAATTAACTGCACAAAAAAATTCTTCTATTTGCGATGCTTCGACCAGCAAGTTCAAAGTGGCACACCATGTGTCTTTGAGTGAAACTAGCTGCACAAAAAAATTCTTCTATTTATGATGCTTTGATCATCAAAAGAACAAGAGGCTTCGCCAAAAATAGTTGGTTTTGGTTTGCTTCGAAAAGCATACGAATTCTTCAATTCAAGTTATAAACTGAATTGGTTCAAAGTAATTACCAAAATTAATTTGACCTGACCTCGGTTGCAGTTGTCCTATAAAAGCGAAGTATTAAATACACGCTTCTCTTTCCTTCAAAGATTTCATTTCGAGCCTATTTTCTGGAGACATTGATATTGCTATCAAGCTGAGAAGCTTGGAGGAGCGGTAAGAGAGGCCAAGGAGAGGCTCCATGAGAAGCTCGGGACACAGGGGGGAGAGGATGCGAGTTAGAATTCTTTAATTTGGATCAAAATAGATCATTTTTTTTAGACAAAATCAATTTGGGATCTTTCTGATTTAATTGGGAGAGAATCTATAAAGAGAATTCAAGAGTGGAGAGGATTTTCTCTGATTTGGTTGGAAGAAAAATCTACACTAAGAAAATTGAAGATCAACATGGGAAAGAAAGAAAATATTCAAAAAAATATTCAAAAAGCCCTAGAATTCAATTTTGAATCTTTAATTTACCTTTTTTTTATCATTACAATTTTTCGACAAAAATGCCCATGCTCCAATCGCTAGAATAAGTCCACTAGCGAAAATTGGGCCGACTAGCAAATTGGGGGCCCTCATTTGAGATATAGTTGGCAACTTCAGACTCCTATTTGATACAAAATTTACCCTGGGCACTAATTTGAAAAAATGGCTCTACTTTGAGCCCTTATGTGAAATTTTCCCTTAGAATTTTGTGTAAAGATTTATGATTAAATTGTCATAATTAAAAAGTTTATGATTGAATTATCTTACATAAAATAGGTTTAGAATTCATCAATGATTTTCCCACTTTTAAAAATAAAACTATGGGTATAAGCAAGATAGAAGAAGATTCTGTTTCTATGAATTCTTCCATATACAGACAGATTTGGAGGGTTTTAAAGAAGACATAAAATTGAGGTTATTCCAAATCCCTCCAAGTCATTCCTAATCATTTCTCCCTTCTCTCTTCATCTGCTTCCTTCCAAACACGACAACCCCTTTGAAATCCTGTCTCTTCCTTTCAAATCATCTCTACCAAACATAATGGAGGCATTCCCTGCTCTGTCCTCACTTGAAATGAAACTCGACAACTTAATCATTTGATCCCGGATTACATGTATATCCAATCCATTTGACCAGTTTTATCACATTAACTTACGTCAGAACCTCGCATTTGGCCCGTGTGGTCTCGGGTTCACATGCATGAACTATAGAGACCGCTTTATATGCGGGACAGAAAGAAACACGACCGGCACCACCCATTGATTGGAGCCCGTGGGATTCGCTTTTGGACAAATAGAAGACTGGGACAGCTATGTGATACATGTGCAGAGCAGCAACAGAAGTAGAAGGAGACAAGAAAAGTAACAAAGAACAATTTTTCATCTATTGAGATGATTCAGTAGGTAGGAAAACAAATGAAATGTTAAAACGCATTAGCCCTGAGAGAATGGATCACCGACTACAAAGAAAGTCCACAAGGAAGGATGTTCAGGCTGTTGTCAATACGGTTCCATTCGATGTGGTACTGGGGTCTTGATCACCTGCAGTATCTGCACCACTTCGGCCATGGAAGGCCTGCTTGATGGCACCTGAGAGGTGCACACCAGTGCCAGCTTCAGTACCGGCAGGACCTCGTCCTCTGGGTACTCGGTGATGCTCGGATCCACGCAATTCAATGCATTGCCCTGCTCGAGCAAGACCCTGACATGGTCACTCAGGATCACCACGTTGTCTTCGCCGTACTCCACTGGTCTCCTCCCGGTCACGAGCTCAAGTAGCAGGATCCCGAAGCCGTAGACATCGCACTTCTCATTGACCCTCAAGCTCTGGCATGCTAGTTCCGGGGCCACGTACCCTGGCGCACTCTGGAACCTGTTGCTCATGACGTGCCTGTCCAGCTTGGTGAGGAGTCTCGCCAGCCCGAAATCCGATATCTTGGGATTATCGTTTTCGTCGAGCAAGATGTTGCTGGGCTTTATGTTGTAGTGGATGATTTGCGGGTGGAAAGAATGGTGCAAGTGCGCAAGTCCCTTTCCAACGCCAAGCGCAATTTTGAATCGTGTTGCCCAAGAAAGCGGGGGCGAAGAAGGAAGCCTCTCGTGGAGTTTGGAGTGCAGACTGCCATTCGGCGCGTATTCTGTCACGATAAGTTGCAGCTGCTGAGTCCACCAATATCCGATCAGCGCAATCAAGTTGGGATGCCTCGCTCTTCCTAGGGAACGAACTTCCCGATCAAAGTCTTCCTGATTTTGGACGATGTTGGATGTGACAAGCCTTTTTACTGCCACCATCTTTCCTTGGACGCCAAACGGAACCTTGAACACAGTCCCGAACACTCCCTCACCAATCTCGGAAGCTTTGTTGAGCAAGGAATGGGGGTTGCTCAAGTTAATGTCGGGATATACCTTCGAGTCGAACAGGATGAGCGTTCCCGTAGCCAGGTTCCCTGATCTTGAAGAGCTCGAGCACTTGCTTTCCAAGGGGTAATCAATGAATGCAAGCCTTCTTCGGGCAGAAACGTTCAGCAGACTAACGACTATCACTCCACATGCAATGAGAAAGGCTGCCGAGATCGCGACAATAGCTGATACAGAGAGGAACATGTGGTTGTGACTGGAACCTTCATTTCTATGCTTATGGCCATCCTGTTGGCCGTTGCCGTAAGCATATGGGTCGAGGACTAGGGGCTTCGGGGCGTTCATCACGCATGGACCTTTCAATATCGGCGAGCAAATCCCTAAGTTCCCTTGAATAGCACTTTGATCCAAACTGGGGAATATGCCCCCAGCAGGAAGCCTTCCTATGAGCCTATTGTGGGATATATTCACAGCTAGGAGATCTTCTAACTTGCCTAGCTCTTGCGGTATTTCCCCACTCAGCTCGTTGAACTCCAGCTTTAGAATCTTGAGATTGCTCAACATGGAGACCGATTTGGGAATGGGACCGCTCAAATTGTTATGGGACAAGCTTCTGCAGCGAGGCCAATTATAGCATCACATCGACAGGAAAATAACGATAATAAGATGAAACGCAAAACCTAAATAGCATAGTGCATGGTCAGCGGAAAGTAACTGTACTTACAGCAAGTACAGAGATGAACAGTTCTTAATTTCCTCCGGAATTGGCCCAGTTAATGCGTTGCCGTCTAATTGAAGAATGGCCAAACTACCCGAATCACATATATCTCCAGGAATCGAGCCATACAAATCATTGTTGCGGAAATCCAGCACCGTGAGGTTCTGGAAGTACCCGAGCTCAGGGGGCATTCTCGAACTCAGGCCATTCCACGACAGGTTCAAGTACCTCAGGTTGGATAGAAGACCCATCTCGGCAGGAATAACTCCGCTCAGATTGTTTCTCGACAAATCCAGAGTGTGGAGAGATTGGAAGAGCTTACTTGAACCTGGCGGGATAGGGCCGACCAGCTTGTTTTTCGATAAATCGACTTCCTGCAATCCAAGATCGAACAATCTCCCTGGTACACTACCTGTTATGCTATTATCCCTCAGCCTTATGACCGTTAGCTTGGAACAGTAGGCAAGAGACAAGGGAATGCTTCCAGATAGCTCATTGCTGGACAAGCTAAGGTACCTCAAAGATTGCAGGTTACCTACCGACGTTGGGATGCTTCCGGTGAACTTATTGCCTGAGAAGTCCAAGTATTGAAGGCTAGTTATTTTACCGATCCAATTGGGGAAATCACCGGTCAGCATGTTATTCGCCAAGCTGAGAGAAACGAGGGAGTATAGATTCTGGAGTGACGCGGGCAGTGCCCCTGTGAGGAGATTGTCGCGGAAATCCAATGCGGTCAAGTGCGGGCACAGTCCTACATCCGCCGGTAGCTGACCTGCGAAACGGTTCCCTCCCAAGCGGAGCTCTTTCAGGTTGTGTACGGCCGATACCCCGGCCGGGATTGGCCCAGAGAGCATGTTATTCGAGAGATCCAATACTCGGAGTCTTTGCAGAGTCCAGATTCCAGAGGCAAAATTTGGGTCGCCGGAGAATTTGTTGCCGGAGAGGTTGAGGCTGTTGAGGAAAGTGCATTTGGCCAAACTACTGGGAATCGGCCCTTCGAGCCTGTTCCCAGCAAAAGAAATGAAGTGGAGCGAGGAGCAGCTGCCAAAGAGGCCGTCGGGAAGCGGCCCTGAGAACGAGTTCTCGGAGAGATCAAGGAATCTGATCGAGCTCACGTTCACAAGGGAAGTGGGGAACGGACCTGAAAGGCCATTGCGGCTGAGGTTGAGCCTCTGGAGGCCACTTGGGAGGGAAAGCTGCGGGCTGATGCTGCCGGTGAAGTTGTTGCGCGACAGCGAGAGCACCTTGAGGCTGTCCAACTTCTCGAGTCCTCTTCCGATCTTGCCCGACAGGCCTAAGCCGTCGAGCGAGACCTCAGTGACTCGACCGGTGAGCGGGTCACACTGCACGTACCTCCAGGAGCATGGCGAGGCATCATCTTCGCTCCACGAGACGAGGGACGAGGAGGGGTCGGAGAGGTCTGACTTGAAGACGATCAAGCCCAGCACGTCGTCGTTCAGCTGGACGGAGACGTCGTCGCCATTGGCCATGCGGCCTCCAAAGTATCCCGTTGCCATTAACGAGACCAGCACATAGAGCGCAAGGTGGAGAAATCCCATCGTCCGGATCACCATCGCTCTCCCTCTCTTCGTCTCTCTTCTTTTGGTTATCAAGCTGGCCTCAGCTCGACAGAAAGGGCATAGCTCATGTGATGCAGCACTCGAGAACCAAGTGTTGAGGATGGAAAAACGATATTACTGTGCTCACGAGAGAGAGAGACAGAGAGAGACAGAGAGAGAGAGAGAGTATAATATGAGGTGGGAAAAGTCCAAGTTTGGAAGGAATGAGCAGTTTCATCAATCAAGCAACAGACAGGACTGATGCATAATTTTCTCTTTCTCGCGGACCGAATAAATTCCGAGCCAGAACCCGTACCGAGTCATTCAAATATCAAATTATTTACACTTTTCATCATAGCTATCTAACCCTACACCATATACGTGATCTTTGGAGGGGGGAAAAAAAGGCAATGCCAAAGTTAGCACGATCAGTTTCCAAAATTACTTTACTGCGTTTAAAAAACCCAATTAACGAAGAAAGTTACACCACCGATCCTAAATTCAGAATGCAACTATTCTAAATTTGTCGATCAATTCAACATAAAGCCTTGACTTCTACTGAAGAACATGATCAAATCATGTGCAATTCAAGGATATACCATAAGTGATATTTTAAGTGATGCGTAGATATTTCTGGTACCGCTTATTGAAAGTACTCGATTGCACTTTTTGAAAAAGAAATTCAGAACATTAATCAAAACAACGGAAAGGTTTAAAATCATTGACAAGAATCAGAAAGATGGGGATGGTTTCATGTTAGCTTGAGAGATAAACCAAGTACCCAGAACGAAAATTCGAGTCCTTATTATATATATAAACATGCCGTGCCGAGGTTCTATCTAGTACACACGGAAACCCAAGTCGAATGTTGAGTGAATCCGTGAAGGGAGAGAGAGAGAGAGAGAGAGAGAGAGAGAGAGAGAGAGAGAGGCAGATACCGAACAAATTGGTCCAACATGGGTTTCCTGACAGGGATGCCATTGCCAACCGGGTATATCAAAGAGGCCTATCCCTTGTCCGGGAGCTGATGCAGCCTCGCTGGGACTTGCTTTGTCGCTTTCTCCAGCCACTCCTTGTCTCGTCCCTTCACTTTCCGCCTCATCATCATGATTAAATAATTCAGCCTCTCTCTCTCTCTCTCTCTCTCTCTCTGTGCATCTTCCCATATAGTTCGAATCCGACAGAAGAATACAAAACGCTCTGAGCCACCCCCGTGACGAAACAGTACAAGGGCATGAAATACTTGGCGACGGCAGTGAAGCATTTTCCCCTCTTGGAGTCGTTTCTGACGAAAGTAAAGATGCTTTCGGAAACGGAGGCCTTTTTATCTCTTTCGAAGTTCAAAAGAACAGCATGAAAGGGGAACTCCACTTCTGTCTCGTAGCCTTTGGCTTGTAACTTCTTGAGCTTTATTCCTACCTCGTTTTCCCTTTTGGCTTGCCTTCTATCTCTTACAATGCCTTAGCATAGATTTGGTGGACAAACTTTGTCTTGATTTGAATTTTTTCGTCACAATGGTACACTTTAACATGGAGAATGTTTCTAATCTAATTTGGCCAACCCGAGATATTTTCCAGTAAAAACTCAACGAATTTTACATGCAACATTTACATTTTTGTACGCAATCTATAGGTCCCACGAAAATTGCTACTGCTTTGCGTAAATCTCGCGGAAAGGACTGCCACGAGGCTTTTTAAAAAAAATCAGAGGGCAACATCCTATAAAATATTAACATATCACGTTGCAAAAAAAAAAAAAAAAAAAAACAAATGAGGAAACACAAATTAATTATCTTTACTATCATGAGTGTTCAATAAAAAATTTGATTGAGTTCGCATATATAGAGAAAAATGAATATGTCAATTGATTCCGAAAACGAGATTATAAGTGTAAAAAATTAATGATTTTGAAATAATTTATTATCTGAAAAACGTGTTACAAGAAGAATGTAGTTTTTTCTGCCACATCGTGTGAGCCCTATTCTGGTTATAGTGGTGGTCCATTGACCTTTCAACAAGAGGTTGATATATGGTTGTGTCCACATGTCCCTTTAATGTTTACATGTGACATTTCCAGTTACACCATTTGCTTTTTACAATTTTTCCCTTCAAATCATTTTTCTGTAATTTATTAAATAGGTTATTGTCAATAAAATAGTTTCCATGATTAATTTCCATGATAAGTTAAATAGGTTATTTTCAAATCATTTTTCTACATGTCCCTTTAATCGTTTCCATGATTAATTTCCTGACAAGTAAAATAGTATTCAAAGAATAAATTTCAATATATTTATCTCCTTCGGGGCACTTTGAGAAGTCAATGAATGCAGATACGGTGTCCCTCCATGTCACATTAATTTTTATCTCTTTATCTTTCCAAACTAGGTTATTGTCAATAAAATATATTGTTTAACATAGAAAAGCATAAAAAAGGCATCTAACTTTATTGAAATGACCACCATGCAATTTTGAAAACAACGTAGCAATATCTATTATTCTTTCATCTTTTTGCATTGATGTGTTGAATTAATAACAATTGTAATATAATAAATTAGCATAATTCTATTAATAATGTATGGTGAGGAGTCGTCTCGATATCATAATATAGTACGCCAACATATGTTATAACAGCTAATATTAAGTAGGCAATAGGGGTGAGCATGGGTCTACGGACCAACCCTGGACCGGTCCAACCCTGTCGGTCTTGGTTCGGTTCCAAGGGAGACTGGGTAGGTCATTGGTCCTAGAATTCCTAGACCAGTACTGTGCAGGTCGGTCATCAGTCCTGAGAGTTCTGAGTCGGTCCAATTCGAACTAACCTTGAATATATATATCTAATATATTATTTATAATTATTTCATATAGAAAAAACCTTAAAATAAACGGCGTCGACAACATTAAATAGCTTTTTAGTAAGGAGTTCAAGTAATTTTACATTATTCTTTAGTAACTTAGATTTTTAATGTCTTTTACGGTGTCAATAGTCATAATTTACGAAGGAGGAAAATGTTTTGTGAGGAGTTCTTACGGCGTCCAAAAATATATAAACAACTTCTTATGGCATCCTCCTCTAATATTCGTTCTCTTCTATCTTATTTGTTCTCTTAGTCTTCAATTTGCCAAAATCGAAAGAAATAATTTCTCTGCTCGCCACTCGACACTCGCCTTGCTTGATTTGGGTTACTCGTGCCGCTCGCCGCTAGATGCTCGCTTGGCTTGTTATTCCCCGCTCGACATTCAATACTCATTCTGTTCGACTCTCACTTCACTTGACCCTCACCGCTTGCCTTTCTTAACTGACCTCGCTCATTATCAGACCCATTGGGTCAGTACAGTCCTCGATTGCCCTTTCAAGGAGTACAAAAAATAAAATAAAAAATTATTGATTAGTCCTGGATTGACCTTGAAACCGAACCGAACCCATTGGATTAGCCTGGTTCTCAATCGTTTTTTTAAGGAGTACAAAAAACGAAATAAAAAATTATTGGTTCGTCTCGGGTTGACCTTGGAACCAGACCGAACCCATTGGGTAGGTTCGGTCCTCGGTCCCAAGCTCAATAGGGTCGATCCTCGGTCCCAAAAATTGAGGACCGGTGTATTATCTATCTGCATGTTATATCCATGCAAACCTTTTTGTGCGTCATGGAATCTCTAGATGTTTGGGCAGTACTTTTCAAGGACAACGGACTTGTGGCTGTAAGTCTGTTTTCCTGTCAAACGCGTTACTCGGTTCACGAGGAAGAGCGGCGAGCCGTGGAACGCGGCCAAGGAATGCTTGAAAGGAATATGTTGCCTGAAAGTTTTGATGTACGAAGAGCTTGACAGTCAGATGGACATGATTTGCCCCAAAAGTTGGCGGGTCCAACTGCAAATTCCCAAAGGGGGCCCATTTTAGGTGTTGTGTAATGTTGTGACCCAGAGTAATGAATTATTAAACCTAAACTTAACTCGGATTTTTTCAAATCCTTACCAATTCACAGCTTTGGTATGCAAGTCAATTTTATGTTGCAATTATCACTAATATGTTTTTTGTGGATCGATTAAAAACTCAAGTAAAGTGTGGAAGATTAAATAAATTCAAGGATTTAGTTATACTAGATTACTCTAATGCCCTTGAAAGTACCTTTTTTCTTATGTTTTCAAAGATATTTTAGAGAACAACTTGGATGGATTTTAAACCTAGCAACTAACATGTGAAATGATTATGTGGGTGCATAAACAATAAAAATAACACTCAATAATAGGAGTGTGCAAATGAATCGAAAAACAACCGAACTACTCGAAATCGGACTGGACCAACTCAAAAACGGAAGCTCCCATGGGAACTAGTCCGGTTTTCAATTTCAATAAATTGGAATCAGTGAGTACTTGTCGGTTCCTGATTCCAAGAGTGGAACCGTCCATCCACCCACCAATACTGGATAGGGGTGGGTGGGTGGGTGGGTGTGTGGGCATGTATGTGTGTGTGCGCGTGCGCGTGTGTGCGTGCGTGCGCCTGCGTGTGTGTGGATGCTCTGAAGTTGTAATACTTATCAAAAGATCCCAATATAGTTGTGTGTGTACGTGTAGATGCTTTGAAGTTGTAATGCTTATTGAAAGATCCCAATATATTTTAGTTGGATCAACACATTCATTTAGTGTATTCAAATTAATTTTTTCAAGTACACTCTTCATCTAAAAAGGTGATGGATTCATGTTCACCTGTTCGAGTAATTAGAAGTAGATATAATTGCTCTCACCTAATGCCTCTTGCACAATGCCTCGTTGTCGAACCTACTTTAGCCCTTTTGATGTCAACCTCGGCAAGAATCAATACATCCCCTAGTTGTCGGGTGAGTCTTGGCGAAGAACAAGCCAAACAGTAGAATGAACGGTCATTTATCATTTGTATTGCGGTCCAAATGAAACTGACAAGTCTTGTTCCAATTCCAAATGAAACTCACAATTTCTAGTGTTTCTTGGGAGAGGCTTGCGGTAATCTCTCATGGAAGACACTAATCCCGTTTGTGGCCTTTGAAACTGCATGGACTGTGCCCTTCTTGCGTTGGTGTATGAAGCCTAAGGTAATGGGGACCAGTTCTATGGACCCACCCAGAAACCAGACTGAACCAGCGGTTTCATTCCCAAGTGGATTTATGGAATCAACGGGTGGTTTCTGATGCCAATTTTTTAATACCAGTCCTTAGTAAGTGGTTTTCGGTTCCAAGGTGGGAGCCGCCCACCCAGGATCATGCTCACCTCCACTCAATAATTAAAAGTAATAAAGAAATTGCTAGAATTAGAAAAGAATTTAAATATCTCATTGCAAACAAAGCACATTAATTAATTTCCTAAATATCTGCAAAGTATTTTGTGAAAGGAATGCTAAATTGCTAGAATATGGATAGAATTTAAATACCTGGCAAAGTACAGTAATTAATTTCCCAAATATCTGCAAAGTGTTTATTTAAAGGAAAAGCTAACTTAACATAATTCTCTTTTGTTTGATTATTTTTCTTTTATTTATGAAGACTAATTATGTGCAATTCTAAAATAAGTTAAACATACAATCTATTTTAATATGACATGTATTCTAAATTAAATGACCATAAACATGAAATCACTAAATGAGATGAAATTGATGACATGGCATATGATATGACATGTGACATGGCATATACGATGATGTGGCTTAGAGGATGACATGGTACAGATGATGACTTGGCATGATGACAAGTAAATAATGCATTTAATACTACAAGACATGCACATATTTATTTTTTGGATTCTTATTAAATTTGAAATTAAAAATCAATGGAAAGAAATTATCTAGTACTCTAGATATTATCAAAGTGCAATCCTATGTAAAATCTATCATAATCTATCATACGATGCTATATTTTGTATTTTCAAGATAGGAAAGTTATCTTAATTAAAGATAAGCAATATATCCAACCCACCTCAAAATTTTCATCGAGATTTAAAAAAAAAAGGATTAAGATAATAATAAAAATGGTCCGTTATCTCATGACTTAAATTAAAGATCATCATAATCTTTACTCATGATAATTTAAGCTCGAAACCCTGTCCTTTACTCATGAAAATTTCGACTAGTCTACTCCCCATGGCTTGGCTGAATTTTGTCCTCCTTCATGGGCTTGATTTATATAATTCAACTAAACTCAGATCATTAATCCATCGTCGGTCCAGTTAAATGCTTTTATTTATTAATGAAATGTACTCTAGTGATTATATGCAATTTGAAAATAATTATTTTTTGCTGGGGACCGAAGTCGATCCCTAATTTTCTATGTAATAAATATCTAAATGGGTAGCCAAAATTTTGGTGTCAACACATGTTTTTCTTTAAACAAAAAATAGTTACAGGTAATCATCGCATAGGCCATCGACATAACAAAAATATTAGTCAACCTATCTTATCTACTTTTGATTTAATCTAGAAAAAAAGGTGAATAAAATCGATTAAATTTTTATTTACACTAGCGATATTTGTTTCATCTTTCCAATAATAGGATTGTCAATGGTTCGATTCGGGTGAGGTTTCTGTGATACCTAAACCCAACCAAAAAAATTAGGTGTGTGTTTGCTGTGACTCGAACTGCGTTTGACCTGAACAAAAACATGGTTCGAATTGGTTCCAATTTTCGATTCTCTTTTTGTTCTCCATTATTTTTAGTCCATTGTTCGTGAAATTCTAAATGCGATAAATGATTGAACAAGTAATATAATGATGAGAAAAGATATTTTCCAACAGAGATTGATGATTAATAAACCAATTAAATATTTAAAATGGACTAATTCTAAAATGTATCTAACAAATCAAAATAAAATCAAGAATAAATTAAAATTGACAAACGTAGAAGCAAAATTTCGAATTAAATGTAGTAAATCAATCAGATAAATATGTTAGAGCATTCGATTTCACCATAACTACTAGATATAAATTTCAAATTATTACGCATACAAGAAACATATCAAATATGTGATAGCAAAATTTCTAAATCTATTTACTATCATATCTCTAGGTATAGCAAATCTACTTAGTATGTCAATCGACCATATCTTTATGTGAATTTAAATAAACATAATGCATTAAATTTTGTGAACATTTCCGGTTTATAATCAATCTTTTGGATCAACTTATCACTGAAAACTACACAAATTATATGGTATATCTCTATCCACATTAACTCATGGTTATATATTATAAGAAACAATTGCATATCATCACTTCTCAGTCTTAAACATACACATTAAATCATTTAAATGGTGGCCAATCATTTAAAAGCATTAAGTGTAATAATATATTACTCACATGAATAAAATCACTTACGAAACATAAAAATCATGAAATTCACATCATCATGTTTAAACTATATCATAGCCCCAACAAAAGAAAATTAGAATATAGTAGAAGAAGAAACGAAAATATAAATCAAATCTAACATCTTGAATCAAAGAACAAGAATTCTATTATCACTTTTGTCTTCTCCCCCAAATGCTTGAAAAACTCTTAGAATAATGAAAAACGATCTAAAAATAAAAACCTAGCTATCTTTCCAACCTCTTAATGTTCCCATATTTATAGGATACATCTAAGACTCGTATCCCCAAACAATTGCTTATTTTTCGCATAAAATTAGGGAGTAAATTAGAGAATCTTTGATTTGATATTTATCTTCCAACGCTTAATGATAAAATTAGAGAACAAATCACAGGATCCTTGATTTTTGCCCTTTTTTCCTGATCTTCTTCATATCTCATGCTGCATAAACAAGGAAAATTCAGATAATTGGAAGAAATTCCAAATATTTTCTCATAGATATTGCATTATTTATTACCTAAAATAGGTAAAATAACTTTTTTTTTTTATAGAATTATCAAACCCACCAATTTAACATTTTGCTAGTTCTTGACTAAAGCAAGATAATATATACTCGAGCCAAAAACATCCTCCATTACATATTTCCATAATTGTTTAAATTCACAATTCAAAGAAAAACACACATTTCATCCAAACAGGACTGATGCATAGTCATTGAATCTGACAGAAAAATACAAAACTATCTGAGCCACCCCCGTGACGAAACAGTACAAGGGCACGAAATTTGGCGACGGCAGTGAAGCATTTTCCCCTCTTGGAGTCGTTTCTGACGAGAGTTAAAGATACTTTCAGAAACGGAGGCCTTTTTATCTTTTTTGAAGTTCAAAAGAACAGCACGAAAGGGTAACTCCGCTTTCTGTCTCGTAGCCTTTGGCTTGTAACTTCTTGACTTTTTCGTTGAGTCGGGTTTGCCTTTTATCTCTTACAATGCCTTAGTATAGATTTGGTTCCTCAACTTTGTCTCGATCTGAATTTTTTTGTCACAATGGTAACCCTTTCTTTGTAGAATGTTTCTAATCTAATTTCCCCCCCTACCCCCCCGCCGCGACATATCTTACAGGATGATTTTTACATGCAACATTTACATTTTTGTCGATGATTAAAAAAAGTTTTCCATGTACGGAATCTGTAGGTCCCATGTAAATTGCGAGTGCGTCAGGTAAATCTCGAGGAAAGGACTGCCACAAGGCTTTTTTCACAAATGGGAGAGCAACATCCTTTAAAATGATAACATGTCACGTTGCAGAAAAAACAGACAAATGAGGAAAGGCAAATGTATTTGCTTTACTATAATGAGTGTTCAATAAACAATTTGATTGAGTCCACATATATAGAGAAAAACGATTGATTAAGAAAAGAAGACTAGGAATATTATAACTTCCGTATGGCGTTTTTTAATGCTAAAACTTTTCGATTGAACATTTAAGTGCCACATTAGTTAAAAAAATCACTCAAGTGCATCCAACAACCTATTCCGACAAAGAGTTCTATGTCGCCTTTTTTGGAAAAAAAAAATCAAATCTAGAATGGAAAATGGATAAAATGATGCGGTGATTGAAAAATCCAAAACGATGATATTTGAAAAAATCGATTCTCTCTCTCTCTCTTCCCAAAATTCCTCTCCTATCTTTTCTCTGTTCTTCTTCAGCCTCTTGTTTTCTTCATCAAAGCCATGCTAAAACTAGGACGACCACAGGTTCCAGCAGATGAATTTTGGCCGTTGAGTGAACGGCTTCGTTAGAAAGAGACGAGCTCCACAGTCATTAGTGTCAAAATAAGCAAGGGGCACTTATAATCAAAACACTAGAAACGACTTTAATTTTGCCCCAATTTGACACTTTAGGGTTACGGTTTGAAGAACAATTGGGATTTATCACCCATTTGTTAACTGGGGGAAAACTAATGGCTGAAATGACGTTGTTTCACACTATATTTGTTGACTTAACTTTGCCAACGAGCCACGTCAGTCAGAAAAATGTAGAATATAGCCACATTGGATTTTTCTAGAAACCTAAAACAGCGATGGCATTTAAGTGATTATTTTTTCTTTTACCAAAGTGGCACTGAAGTGTTTGCTCAAAAAATTTTGATACTAAAGCGACTACCGTAAGAAAGTTGTAACACTTCTAATGTCATTTTCCTTAAATTGGTTTGTAGAAATAGATCACTTGAAAAGTGACTTAAGTTTATCGAATTCAATTTCTTACGAAGATCATATTCAATGATGACTACTATCTAATATTTTTTTAACTCGCAAAATATATACATAGACGCTCTGGTTATGATTAAAAAATTAGGCATTGCTGGTCCAATGATTTTGGCACGAAATTCGGCGCGCTAAAGTATTTAGCATGCTCCACAGTCTTTTTTTTTTGTCAAACAAATATAAGATTCTGTGTAGCTTACTTTTTCCTTTGATTTCCTCTTTATTTCATAATTTATTAAATCAATCACTGAAAAAAAAATAAAAGATTTTGGACTTGTCTTTTAAGCATAGAGATGTACTTTGATTCCTTTTTTTTTTTTTTTTTTCATACCAATCGGTTAATGTGCCGTAAATGAGCTTATTATATGAAAATCAAAATTTAGGATGAGAAGCTGGAATATGATGATACTATTACCAGATGGTATAATTGATCCTAATTGTGATGATGTATTGATTAAATTTCAACAAAAACATCCTTTTGTTAACAGAACTATGATCTTGATATTATTTATTATCTGGACAACGTGTTACACGAGGAATGTAGTTTTTTCTGCTGCATCACATGAGCGCTATTCTAGTTATGTAAATATAGAGGTGGTCCACCGACCTTTCAACAAGAGTTTGATATATGGCTGTGTCCACATGTCCCTTCAGTGCCTACATGTGACTCTTCCAATTACACCATTTGTTTTTTTTCCAATTTTTCCCTTCAAATAATTTTTCTCTAATTTATTAAATTACACTTTCTATGATTAATTTCCTGATAAATAAAACAGTGTTCTAAGAATAAATTTCAATGTATTTATATCCTTCGGGGCACTTTGAGAAGTCAATGAGTGCAGATACGGTGTCACTCCATCTCACATTACTTTAATTTTTCTCTCTTTATCTTTCCAAAATTTCTTAAAAATAGGTTATTGCCAATAAAATATAGGGTTAATACCATGAAAAATCTTAAACTAATACATTTGTGATTAATTTACTCTGAACTAATTTTTTGACCATCAAAAACTCAAAACTAGGACATATGTGATAAATTTACTTACAGTTAACTTCCGTCAAATTTTACTATTAAATTTGTTGACGCGAATGAGACATGATAACATGACAAATCTATGTGGAAATCCATAGAGTTAATGCCACAAAAAATCTCAAATTTTTTTATAGGTGTATCATTAAATTTATCACAAGAGTACCGTTAAATTTGTCACAAGTGTACCAATTTGAGATTTTCATAATATCCATTCTATGGATTTCCGCGTGAACTTGCCATGTCACCATACTACGTCACCATGTGTCACTAGGTCAGAAAATTTAAAGATTAAATTTGACATATGGTAAATTTATCATAAGTATACCGGTTTGGAGTTTTGGTAATCAAAAGTTTAGTTTGGAGTAAATTTGTTATAGATGTACCAGTTTAGAGTTTTTGATAGTCAAAAAATTAATTTGGGGTAAATTTGTCATAGGTATACCAATCAAGGATTTTTGGTAATAAAAAAAAGTTTTAAGTAAATATATCATAGGTGTACCAGTTTATAATTTTGCATGATATTAATCCTAAAATATATAGTTTAGCATAGAAAAGCATAAAAAAGGAATCTAGCTTCATTGAAATGACCACCATACAATTTTGAAAACAACGTAACAATATCTATTATTCTTTCATCATTTTGCAATAATGTGCTGAATTAAGAAAAATTGTAATAGAATAAGTTAACATAATTCAATTAATAATTTATTTGAGGAATCATCTCATTATATCATCCTATAGTACGCCAACATATGTTAAACAACTAATATTAAGTAGGCAACTTTTCTTAGAGTTGTAATTAGTGTGCCAACATATATCACAACTTATTGATGATTTTTCTCTAATAGTCCACATACATTTCAGTAATAGGAAAGAAGAAAAAAAAATTGTTATATGGAACATGGCAAGTGAAGAATAGAGAAGGGAAAACTAGAGATTAGAATCACAATCTGGATTTTTATTTTTATTTTTTATGTGGGCCCCTCTTCCTCCCACCCGATTGTTGTCGAACCTAAAGCTAAAATATGAAAGCCTCAAGAGTAGGATGATCCAGGTAAAAAAAAAAAAAAAGTTGGGGATACTAACAATTTCTAAACTTTTTTCTTACCAAAAAAAAAATAATTTCTAAACTTTGGCTCAATGTGTTATGTCATTATTAAAATTTTAATTCTTTCAACGTGGTTTTTTGAATTGTTCACATATGTTCAATGTCGCCTCTAAACTTTTAATTTGTTTGACTTATTCCTCAACTTTCCATGGCAAAGTCTGTCAACCCTTCTATACTATTCACAAGCTTTCATAATGACACTATCGCCTAGATTTTAAAATATCTTTTCATTTCGATGGTTTTCTAAATCAACAAAAAGTGTGAATCTTTTTATTTATCTTTTTTTATTTTTTACAAATATTATGGTAGTTCTATTTAAGTAAATTTTAATTATGAATATATAATAGTAAAAGCAAAACCTCATTAACAGTTATATCGAATTGATATTCATGCTACTTTAAGTCTAATTTTTTTTTTTGTAAGGACATCTAAAGACGATATTAATTTATCTATAGATTCTAGCACTTATAGATTGAATTTTTTTTTAATAATCCAAGTCTTGTTCCTAATATTTTAGAATAAAAATTTTCAATTTTTGTTTTTTTAAATAACGAAAAAGACTTAGATTAACATACGAACGTGTATATATAGATAAGTTAATATAATTTCTGGATATCCTTATGAAAACTCTTAGACATAAAATAACAGGAATATCAACCCATGTAGCTCTAAATGAGGTTGTAGTTTTACTACTATAGAGATTATGAAATAGAAATTACTTAAATGCAACAATAGTAATATTTATCAATACTAAAAATGTAAAAAGGTAGTAAAAAAAATAACAACTTAGGAAAAGGATTGAAACGAAAAGACATTCCAAAATATGGGCGAAAATGTAATTATGAATACTTGTGAATAGCGTGGAATAACTTATTTGACTATGTTGGAAAATTGAGGGTTAAACAAATTGAGAGTTTAGGGATCAAATTAAACTTTTAAGAATAGTTCACAAATAAACTAATTACATGTAAATAAGGTACTAATGAATCATTTATTGAGGACGTTCCATGGTAGACCACTTAATGCAAGAATATGAGCATATTCTCATAAATGGCAAATTCTATGTTGGTTTTCTTCAATAAGAACGACGTCAAAAAAAGAAGAAGAAGCTGGAGGCTATCTCTTCTAAGTGTTACTATAAAGATCACGTCCAACCGTTACAAAATATGGTATCTGAGCTATAACTACTTCATCGACTGGGAGGCGTACAAGCCTTTCACCTAGCACAGCCGGTGGCTCCTAGTATGTATTGCTATCTTGGAATGCTTTATGTATTATCTATCTGCACATGATATCGATGCAGACCTTTTTGTGTGTCATGGAATCTCTAGATGTTTGGGCAGTACTTTTTAAGGATAAAGGACATGTTGCTGTAATAAGTCTGTTTTCCAATCAAACGCGTTCCTCGGTTCACGAGGAAGAGCGGCGAAGGAACGGTTGAAATGAATATGTTGTTTGAACGACTTTATGTAAGGAGCTTTGAGAGTCAGACGGACAAGACTTGCCCCAAAAGTCGGCGGGTCCGACTGCAGATTACAAAAAGGTGCCATTTTAGGTGTTGCATAATGTCGTGATCTGCCCTAATGGATTATTAAACTTAAATTTAACTCAAGTTCTCCCAAACCTTAACTAATTTGTAACTTTAATTCTAGTTCCTAGCAAGTAAATTAAATTCATTTTGGAGTTACCACTAATTTATTTTTAATAAATTGGTTATAAATCCAAATAAAGTGTGAAAGAGTACTCTTTTTATTACGAGCTAAAGATTAAATGGATTTGGAACTTGTTTACAATATATTTTTTCTTTTTCTTTTTTCAAAAATATTTTAGCAAGCAACTTAAATTGATTTTAAACCTAGCCATTAACATGTAAATGATTGTGCGGATACACAAATAATGAAAATAACACTTAATAATCAAAAGTAGATATAAATTGCTAGAATATGAAAAGAATTTAGATACCTTGTTGTAGGCAAAGCACATTAATTAATTTCCCAAACATCTGTAAAATATTTATTGCAAGGAAATGCTAATCTAACATAACATGATCTCTACTAACTAATTAACAATTCTAATTTATTATCTTGTGTTTGATTTTTTTTTTCTTTTCATTTATGAAAGCTTACGATATGCAATTCTAATAAAGTCAAACATGCAATCTATACTAATATGACATGCATTCTAAATTAAATAACCCTAAATATGCAATCACTAAATGACATGGAATTGATGACATTAAGTATGATATGGCATGTGACATGGCATATACGGTGATGTGGCATAGAGGATGACATGTCATAGATGATAATGTGACATGATGACAAGTAAATTAGGCGTTTAATCCTACATGACATGCCCATGTTTATTTTTTGGATTTTTATCAAAGTTGTAATTAAAAATTAATGGAAAGAAATTATCAAGAACAAAGATTATCCTATCAAAACTGAGAAATAATTTGAATTAAATCCTATTCTAACTAGGAAACTTATATAGAATCTCTAGCTAACATCTAAGCATGCGATCCTATGTAAAAAGCTATCCTAATCTATTATGAGATGCAATATTTTGTGTATTTTCAAAATAGGATATGTCTTAATTAAAGAAAAGCAATATATTCAACCCACCTCGAAATATTCATCGAGATTTACACCCAAAAAAAAGGATCAAGATAATAATAAAAATAATCCATCGTCCCGCGACTTAATTTAAAGTTTATCGTAGTCTTTACTCATGAAAATCAAAGTTCAGAACCCTTTCCTTTACCTATGAGTATTTCGACCAATCTACTCCCCATGGCTTGGCCAAAATTTTCCATCCTCCACGGGTTCAGTTTATATAATTCAATTAAGCTCAGAATCTTAATCCACCGTCAGTCTAGTTAAATGCTTTTATTTATTAATGGAATATGCTCCTAGTGATTATATGCAATTTATTAATTATTTTTTTTTTCTAGGGACTGGGGTCAATCCCTAATTTTCTTTGCAAAAAATGCTTAAATGGATTGTCAACACATGGTTTTCTTTAAAGAAAAAATCTTTACAAGTAATCATACAATAGGCCGTCAATATAACAAAAATTTAAGTCAACCGATCTTGTCTACCTTCGATTTAATCTCCAACCAAAGGTGAATAGAATCAATTAAAATTTTATTTACATTGGCTATATATGTTCCAACTTTCCAATAATTATTGTGCACTGCAATTAGGGTTGTCAACGATTTAATTCAGGTCAAGTTTCCATGATACCCTAACCGAACCGAAATATATAGGTATGTGTTGCTATGACCCAAACCGCATCTAACCCAAACCAAGAACACAGTTTGGGTTTTTGGTTTTCTCTTCTTCATCTTCTTTTTTGGGCAATCATCCATTCAAGTAGAGTAAAATGCTAAAGACGAGCGGACCTCGACCGAGCTTGAATTTGAATGATATCCCACGCTCGCGGCCAGAATCGAACTTGGTCCAAATCGAGCAGGGTCCCCACGTAATGAATTGCACAAAAGAGTCACCACAATCGACAACGACCCAAAAGGAAGACAAACTCAAAACCACCCAGATTCCATCGAAATGGCACCAAAATATAAGTCAATCCATCAATCAGTGAACCAAGAAGCAAGACGCACCTTCAACTTCGTCTCTAGAATTCGGGGTCTTCCACACCTTCACCTTACTTGATGAGGCTTCCTAGGTTGCTAATGCAGAAATGAGCCAAAGCGAGAGAGCGTACGACGATGGGCTGATCGACGAAGACGGATCAGAGTTGCAGAATCGAGGTGAAGGAAGACTACAGAAGTGGCCCAAGCCAAGCTCGCTCAGTATATATATATATATCTTTTGTTAATTGGCACACCTGGATAATAATTTGGGAAAATGACACAAATAACTCTTGAACTTTAACTTAATGTGCAATGTGGTCCCGAACTTTAAATTTGTTTAATGCAATCCTTAAATAATATGAAAATATTACTTGTAGTCCTTCCATTAATTCGGGATTAGGTATTGAATTAAATATTTTTATATAGTTCAGGGACTACATTAAACATGTGTCAAAAGTTCATGGACTACATTGAACAAATTAAAAATTCAGGGATTGTGTTGAACAAATCAAAAATTCAAAAACCATATTAAATATTGAACCAAAATTTAGGAATCATTTATATCATTATCCCTAATATTTTTGACCGATTGAAGGGCCCAGCTCGGCATAAGCCTGCCCGTTGGTCAGTGGTCACCACTAATATGCCTTGTTGCTGTTGAAATGAAATTCAATCTGTCCGCTAATAAAATCTCAGTTGCACTCATGACAATGTCTTAGCATTGCATTGAGAAATCACTTTTTTCCTCTTAAAAATTAGAAGTCAAATATGTGAGATTTATATGTTCTCTTTCCGTGTTTGATAGTTTAAGTAAAGAGAATTATAAAAATGGTCTTCGGATTATTGTCCTTTACTTTTGATCCTCTTATTCTATGTCGGGGCAAATTTGGCCCCGGAATTGTCATATCGAGATTGAACGGTCCCATTTAAAGTCCACGAAAAATGCAAAACGAACACCGGAGATCACGCCCCAACGCTGAGTGAACAAACAGAGAACTTGAGCGAAAATTACAATAGTGGTCCCACAGTTACAGTCTTTGTTCAATTTTGGTCCCTCGTACTTTATTTTTTCATGAGTTAATACCCTGAAAAACCCCAAACTAGTACACCTGTGACAAATTTACCCCAAACTATTTTTTTGACCATGAAAAATCCAAAACTGGTATACCTGTGACAAATTTACCCCGACTGACCATAAAAATCCTAAACTTGTACATTTATAACTAATTTATTTGACCGCAAAAAACCCAAAACTGGTAAATTTGTGGCAAATATACTCTCCGCTAAATTGGATTAATATCACAAAAAAATCACAAAAATTGTAAACTGTGACAAACGGAGCGTAAAATCCCAAATTAGTATACCAGTCAACTGGCACGTGTCATTTAACTTAATAATTTGACTGTAAAATTTAACAAAAACTAACAGAGGTTAAATTTGTCACAAGTGTACCGGTTTGGGGTAAATTTGTCAAATGTATACTAGTTTGGGGATAGTTTTGGGTAAATTTGTCACAAGTGTACTAGTTTGGGGTTTTTCAGGGTATTAACCATTTTTTCATTGATCTGGTCTCCAAACTGATCCTCGATTCTATTTTTAGGAGAAATTTCATGTTTTCATCCAAATGCAAAAGGACAAAAAAAAAAAAAAAGCCGATTGCTGATTATTTATATGTGGCATCGACGTGTGACAATTAGTGCAAACATTGAGGATCTTTGAGTATTGTTTTGGGGTTCTTTGGGCAAGTGCGATGGACTCTAGAATTGCAACTCCATGTTGATCGCCAATACCTAGTCTGGCTAACTCTGTCGCAAAACAAAGTACACGTTTTCAAATTGAACATTAGCCAACAGTACAAGTATCATTTTTGCAATTTCCCCTTATTATGTCCAAATTTCCATTATAACGTCTAACGCCACTCGTTTACCTTTAGCACTAGTCACCATTTTCCGTCGACTTTTGACAGAAATACGAATCGGTCCCAAAGTGAAGACAAAATTGGAGTTTAAGTTGAGGACCAAATTAGCAACGAAAAGATATTATCACCAGAACCAAATAGTTATAGCTGCTATGCTCATCAAAGCCAATCGCAACGAAACACCATTCAGTATTCACAATCTCATACAGATAATTTCCGTACTCAAGTAGCCATCACTCGGTTTGACTTGGCTTAACATATCAGAGGGGAAAAACGAAGGAGCTCAGAGAAGAAAACCAAGAAAACAGCAAGCACTGCCAAGGTTGCTTTCCAAAGAAATTAGCTGCTTTCAATCATCTGGGTGGTTACCAAGAAACGAAATCAACTGGTTTTTGTTTCCCAGGGCCAAGAACAAAGCCATAACCTCTTATCACTCCACAAATCTTACTATCTGACTATTTTTACCGTGAATCCAAAGAAATCTCAGAAGTCTGGTCACCAGAAACGCGGTTTCCAGAAGACCAAATGACATAGAGAAGAGAAAGCTCCCAACAAGTACAAAATCCATTTCTCCATCGACTGACAGGTAACAAAGAATACAACTGTTTTACAATAAGCAGGAAGCTTACCCTCGAAAGCCCTCTGCAAAGATGAAATGCAAAAAGATCCAAGACCAAAAATAAACCGATGACAGCGTGATTGCTTGCTAATGACTATACCCACAAAAATTTTTTCTCAAGGGAAATAAAAAATGAGCGGGGCTAACTCAGCACCCGAAAATGACAATGAGGCCACCAGACCATCCCCTGTATACAAAAGAACAAAGACGAACTCCTCGACTCACCCTGGGAGAATAGTTTGCCATGCCTCACAAGAGAGAGGGACCCTCTGTCCCCCTATTATGACACAACAATTTCTTTGACGTTGCTGAGATGAGTCACTCTTATTACGTGATGGCAAAACCCACCCGACTCCCAGACACATACACTGAGAAAAGCGGCAGCTGCCGAATTCCCTACGACTTAAGAGAGGTGTTAAGCGCTTCAAAACTTGAACCTCTAGGGAGCACTCTCACTGACCTCAATGACTGAGAACCATCCAATTGGAACAATCACTTCATAGGGACTTGCGAGAACTCTCCGCTCTTCCCACAAATGAGAGATCAAACCAAAGAAAAACTTGAGACGAAGGAGCATCCTCAAGTCATGAAGCAGGGGTGGCGGATGCTTTCTCTGCCTTCTCTTTTTCAATTGCTGCTCTCCTCTGCTCTGCATGTTGTGCAATCCCATTGGCAAGTGCTTGATAATGAAAGTCCAGTGTCTGCATGAGGTTCTGGAACCTCATCGGGTTTGACACTTGCATGGCTAAAAAAAGGAAGGAAAAGTTAACAACAGTGTCTTCTGTGAAAAAATAAAAATGGTGTCCAATTCCCAAAGACCACTCTTTCACCAACCTTTGACCATGTCAACGAAGAATATGAAGGGATCAACCTCATCTATTGGTGACTGCAATTCTTCATCATCGCTATAGTCATCATCAGAGTCATCGTCGTCATCGTCATGTGGACGGAATGCCTTTGCCTGCATGATCAACATTGATCTCCTAAGAAAATCTGAAGATCACTCTAAAAGAACGTTCAGTCTATTATGATTTTTACTTTTTACTTAATGATTAATTTAAATCTTGTGGTGTATGCACTTTTGAGTCTTTTTATAAGCCAAAACACATCAAACTTGCACAACATATAAATCTTGACACGTATCTCATAATTACTTGGAGTTTAGCTAATAATCTAAATTTTAGCAGGAAAGCAAAATATACTCCCATATCTTTAGGTGGAAACAAACAAGCCAATATAATCTTTTTTGGCAAAAGGCATTTATAGGCAGTTAGTTGATTGTCAATTTTCTAAAACATTGTCCCTGATTGCACCAAATTCTTGGATCCACATTAAGCGCACACGCACATGCCCCCAAACACACAAACAATGCAGTGACTGATTACCAGAAAAAAAAGGAAAAAGAACAAACACCACTAAATTCCTCCATATCTGTGGTACAGCTGCATGGCAGGATCCTATAAACTTCAAAACGGTTCCATCCTACTTTCAAATGTCTAGCAGCAACTGTATTCCCCTCTAACTTAGACCCTCACCCCTAGATCTTCTCCAGTTGAATGATTCCAGAATTCAGTAACCATTCAAAGGAACTCCATGAAATTCCAAATAAAAGCAAAAAACAAAATGGCACCGCAATTATCCAGACATGAATATATAAACATCTGTAAGATTCGGAATTCTGACCCAGAAATGGAGCACAATCAGGCCCAGCAAGGAGAGATTGAGCTGAAAGTGCAAATTTACCTGTGCTGCCAATTTCTGGAATCTGATGCTATCAGCTTCATCCCCATCCTCGGCATCAACACCCATCTCTTCAGCATCAACTTCATCGTCTTCATCATCCGTTTGAAAACCATCCATTTCATCATCATCTTCAGCCTCGTCCTCTTTTTCAGCTTCTGGGGATACAAAATAAGAAAGGTAAAACATGCAGAACCAACATATACGCCGATAAAAGAAAACCAGATTGTATTGACAATTGTAATAAACTATATAAGAAAAATGAGGATTGGACAATTATAGAGGATGTGAGACCTGCAATTTGATCTTTGTATTTGACTAACAGATCAAGTGTGGCCTTAAAAACACGCCCCAAAGCATCCTCTGGTAATTGATCAGCAGGAAGAACCAGTAGAGATGTTAGGCCCAAGCAGCAGACTTTCTTGTCATGTTCTCTGTATATACAAACCAGTAAAATTATCGATCCATGCGACATAAATTAAGATATATTCCAAGAAAAGACGTTCACTGATGATACCTTTTAAAATTAGCAAGAAGGCCACTTTTTTTAACTTGTTGCATCATCTGGAACCAGAGACTGAAGATTTCCGTGGCAATACCCAGCTTTTGCAATATGCTGAGTGTCAAGCCCACGTTGTAATAAAGAGCATTGGCAATCTATAAAAAAACATACAGAAACCCATTGTTTCGGTAAAGATAAGAAAGGAAATAATGTGAGAGATGGCATGATAACAGACAGATGGCAGCAAAAAGAAGATCCATCCAATCAAAGAAAAGATATTTATCCTCAGCTCCTCACCACTTGCATGAGAAGACATTTTAAGTAGGATTTATCAGTACGCCGCAACCGCTCAACAGTGACTCTGAGATATGGCTCAACCCACTGATCCACCTGACCTTTGCAGTTCTGGAACACTACTTCAATGAGCTTTGGAGCTGGCTCAATGTCACCGTCTTCTAGATTTTTGTCAGCCATAATCTACTCAAGAAAATAAAGAAAACCTAGAATTATTAGCAAGGGAAAAGTAATTATACAGCAGAGACAGCTTAGCATTTAAAAGGTGCTCACCGATGAAATCATATTCCACAGACTTTGCTGATAATCGGGCTCCTTGCAAGTCAAGAAATGTCCAGTTCCTCTTGAGATGTAGTTGTCCAAAGGAACTAGAATATCTGCTCCATACAAATGTAGTAAGAAATGAAAATATGGGAGTTCATTCCAAGAGGTTTGACAGCTTTTTAACACCGAAGCACAAGCTGACATACAATTTATGCAGCCTCTGACGAAAAATGTCAGGACCACAATGATGACTAAACCTTCTTTTTTCACTAACAAGTCAGTTTTAATTCCCCCTAGACCATTAGCCCATTTGCTTCTAATGCCTTCTTATGCCTCTAATAAATTCTTTTGAGACAGCGTAAAGTAGATCTTGATAATGGACCTCGAGATAGTCATTTCCCACATCCTAATCAAATCCAATGAGACTATTTTTTACCACTAAATGAACTCATACCAAGGCACTTCTAAAATGCAGAACTAGATATACTATTGAGTTCTTCATTTGCCTCTTAAGATGAACAGACAAGACACTGCTTAACCCAAAAATATAAGTATTTATTGAATTAAGGCGCGAGACATAAGAAAAGGAATTTCATACAAGATCAAACGGAGAATACAGGAAATGCCAAATCACATCAGGCAACTCAATGACACACAATATCAAGAACAAATGCTAAATTACTTACTAGGAAAGAAATCGATTGCCCAATCTGCGAGTGCCTCCATCATCAATGGCCAGAGAGTCCACATATCCAATGATATCGTAGGTGAATAGAAGGTCATGTAAGATACAATCTCCAAAACTTCTTCAAAAACCTCTGTTGAAGTACAGGACGAGACACCATCGGTAATTGTAAGTATCCAGTATCATGGACGTTATACAATAATGTCATCACTGAGTAGCTCATTGCTTACAACTTAAGGAAAATAAATCCACTAAGAGCATTCTCAAGGCAGAAAAGGACAAACAGCTAATGAGCTCGGATATTAATGAATTCTATAAGTGTGAAGCGATCTTGTACTAAACAAACATTTACAAGAAATGTATGAATCATCCAAGGAAACTGCTCAATGTGATCGCCAAATTGAAGGCATCTGTTCTAAACACAGTGGTCCATATTTCAAGAGTTACCCACAATGAATCCAGCAAGATGGACATGAGACCCTTAGGCACCACATTGTGTGGAAAAAAGACGAGCCTGATGTTTCACAAATGCATAGACTAGTGCGAACTTTTCAAGAGCACCAACCAATCAACTACATCCACTGGCAACAAGTCCACAGGTTGAACCTTGTATAAATGAGGAAAGTCAGGGTTAGTCTTCAAAAAGATCTCCACTCTCCACACCATAAAAAAGAAGCTCAGTATCATGAGCAATGCTGGATTCATTGTAGCCTCTCTGAAAGTTAACTCTCATACTTCTCTCTATAACACATGAAATTTTGATTTTTTTGGATAGGAGATTTTTTTCTTTTTGGGGGAGGGGGAGGGGGTGGGGGTGGTGGTGGGGTTGGAAGCAATTGAGGAGAGGGAGAGATGATTTCAAAAGTGTCACAATCGACAACAGTCAATTTTATTTTCTGAAGTGGAATTCTACGCCTATTTTTTGTTCAAACATTCTCCACCCTAAGTTTTTTTAGAGAGGGAGTTTAAGATCACCAAGGTTCCCCACAAGAGGGAAAAGGCACAATTGTGAAGGCCAAAAAGGTGCTAAGTGATTCCTGCCCTTTTTGCTTGTCATCAAGAAAAGCTAATCAAAGGACTATTTCACCGGGATATAGATAAGTATCTATGGTTATTCTATTTTTCACCTATTATGAATTCCATACTTCTAACTTTTTGACATATATGATGGATCAAACAACATCCTCCCCACACTGTCCCCATTGCATGGACAAGTCCGACTTTTAGAATGCATGATGCATATGAAGAATATAGGCAATGATAAAGCAACCAAATCCCCACCACCAATCAAAAGGCAAGCAAGAAAGACATTTTGCAAAACTACTTACCACAAAAATGTATTACTCACAAAGTGGCAAAATATTTATCTAACAGTGCCTAAGCAAGTCTTGTAGTATTCAACACATTGTCATAGTGCTGCAGTCTTTTTTTTTTCCTTTTCCAATTCAATCTCAAAATTATAATCATGATATCTTGCAAGTATGCCTCAGCAGCACTGTAAATAATTAGCTCAGGTGTTGCAATTGCACAAACAATAATCTCTTGATATTTTATAAAATAAGTTCCTTCCAGATAATCAAAGCCCCAATATAAAAACGATCATTGATAGAAATATGCACTTGTAGTTGAGAAACCAAATGGACAGATCCATAGGCTCAAGCCAAAAATTATAGGCAAGACTGAAAAAAACGACATAGGTAACATGGCAACCAGAAATGTCAGCAAGAATCAGCATATCCACCTTGTCCATCGGTAGTCAACATTTTACGCATTATGGGCAGCAAAGTTGGTTCAATTTGGATGAAGAGGTGAGGAAGCCTGCTCACTGACTCAAGGATCGTGCTTATGGCACGCAAACAACCAACAGCAGCCAGAGCACCAGGATCATCACCTTCATCATCAGCTTCAGCAGAGTTCATACACCTCCAGAATGCAGAAGCCTGTCATGAACCATGTGATCAGTTTTTCAAGCAAACAAGAAAAACAGCAGCGAAAAAAACTAAACCAGGCTCATTACCAAATTCTGGCATAATCCAAGGGCATATGGTGCCATCTCCTCGCCAAATTTGTCAACAATTGTCTCCAATGTGAAAACAAGGTCCTCATTTTCAACCTCATTCATAAGCTTAAAAAACTCTGCATATCCAACCATTAGAGGCAATTAATAGAACTCCATATTGAATTCAGGCAACACAGAAAGTTTCTCAATACCACATACCGTCAAGGAGCTGCGGAAGGATTGGACGGATTTCATTCAAGTCTGATTCCCAGGAAAAATGTAATTCTCATAAGCAGATTTTGCATTAAAACGGAAAAGCAAAGAGAAACAGAAAGACACAAGGAAAAAACTGTGAAAAAGAAGATGAAAAGACAATGGAGAGGTAAATATGCAAGCCATATACCTCTGCAAGCTTCAACAAAAGAACGCAACGCAAAAACTGAGTCAACACGGACAGGGAGCTCAGGATCCCGTAGCCCAGAAACAACGCTGTGCAAAGCTTTCCGGAAGTTGTTAGGATCAGAAAAATTGATATGAGCATACTGTCCGGCAACCCATGCAGCCTAAAATACCAATGAGACCAAGGAAAGTCATTAAGGGAACCACAGAGGTAAACAAAGTTCTAGAGTCTCTTGAAGAATTAAGCAATGCACTCGAATAAAACAAGATATTTAGTGAACCCCAAATTTTCTTTCACCTGGAAGATCAGAAAGGATCCCCGGCAAGAACTTCACTACATCAATACCAATACATACACATTCTTGAGGGACAAAAGCAAAGAGAATTATCATGAGTTCTTTCTATTTTCTTTTAACAAACTTTTCCAATTGATTGGCCCAAAAGCTCCCAGGAAAAATACTTCTAGCCTTAATAAGGAGCTGCAAAAGCAAACTAAAAACTTGCAACTTAACTAGAAAAGAGTGGCTCCAGGTACCAATTAATGACAGCGAAAACAATGTTTAGCAGAGGTTATCACCAGCCAGGCATCATATTGAAAAACCAAGAACTATTCCAAACTTCATCAACTCGCTATTTGTTACTCAGAGCATTTATCAAATAAAGAGATTTCAAGTATCTTTCCGATTTATAATGACAAGAATGCAAAACCATGGGCCTGGGAACAAAAAACTCTTAACTCCTAATGAAAATGAGAAAAATCTTTCCTTGAAGGGAAAGTACATGAATCCAATGAAACAAACCTTAGCTCTCAGGTGGCCAACAGGACTGCTAAATTCAGGGAATACATGCTGCACCAACATTCTTTCAAGTTCACCCTTGTATGGTTCAGTTTGCTTCAATTTATCACAGAGTGCTCCAATAGCAAGAAGAGCGCCATCTTTTTGTCGATAGGGTTTGTATTCCACGGGTGATTCATCATATCTGGCAATAATCAACAATATGTCAAACTTGACTAGCTCGCTGTAATGCAGCGCTAGTGGTCAGACATACAAAACCACCCCTATTGGTGCCAAAGTACACATGGACATTTATTAAATTAGAAATTACCTCTTAAAAATCTCCACAATGAATTGGATGAACTTTTGCAGATTATCTTTTCCACGTTTTCTAACCAACTCACTGACAAAATCCATGGATGCTGTTCTTGGACTGTAAAGATCTTCGATAATATCTAAATGAAAATGCAACAGGTCAAACACAGAACAAATCCATCAATTGAACAATTTAAAAGACTTACCATAACCCTTCCGCACATACTCATGAGGGTCCTCGTCCCAAAGCTTCTGATCATTGTCATTGAAGCACATGAGGGGAAAAACAATCTCAAATAGAAGAACTTCAAGTTTTGGTTGCAGCAACTGGTACATGCTGTTCTTGGAGATACTGCAATAAAAAAATAAGAGTATAGTGGAAAATCAGTGCCAGATCAGAACAGAGTAACTGTCTCTACTCCTCATGCAACAAGCATTTTGAAATCATAAGCTTTTACAAGGTTTTGGGACAAATACAACACATTAATGAAAGTGTGCAATTGAAAAAGGCTTATGGACACTAAGTTATCACCCATAACTAAATTATGCACATCAACCCAGTAACCATGCAAGCTCATAACATTCAGTTCATGAGCTCTTCCCATAAGTAAAAAAGCAACATCAAAAACCAAGTCTTCATTCACTAAGACAGGTTGGCCATATCAATCCCATTGCATGCATTTTGCTTTATCTTCTGTAAGACCCTTTATATGCTCTAGAAGCCACATATCTTTCCTTATCGTCTCACTCCAAGTCCTAGGTCTTCCTCTGTCCCTTCTGACTGGTATTTCCATCCCTTGCTCGCATCTCCTTACTGGAGCATCCAAAGGTTTCATTAAAGATGACCAAACCGTATCACAATCTTTTCTCATCTTATCTTCAATTTGGGCAACACCTACCTATGTAGTCATTCCCACATCTAATCATTACAAACTTAATCGAAAATGGGAGAAGCACCAGCTATTCAGATAACAATTAACCACGCTAGATTTCAACATATCATCAACCAGTAGCCATTACTTCACCAATGCAGACTCATCTTGCGCTCCACAGTCACATCGAACAAATCATATATTTAAAGCTCTTTTAGTTTCACAACAAAATTACTTAAAAAAGAAACACATTAGAGCAAAGATCTGGCAATGTAACATGAATATGCAAGATACTATTGGTCCCACCTGTTGCTGAGATATTGAAGAATGAGATTAGTAACTCTGTCAGGTAGATAACCCCCAGTACGAATAACATTCAACAAGTTTAAATGGCACTCCAATATTTTTCCTGCATAGTTCTTCTGAAACACTTGAGCAAAGGCCTTATTTTCGGGATTCTGAAGCTTAAGATCTCCAAACCTGTAATAAGAGAGGTGAAATTTTAACTGGAATACAAATCACCTATTAACTTACTTCAGATGGAATACTCACCTTGTGTACAGCCTGTTCAAAATATGTACTGTCCATTTCTTCACCTTCCACCAACCCCAAGATTTCCTAGTCTCAGGATCTACTGGCTGGCCTTCAATGGGAACAGGTCTTTCCAACACGTTTAAGAAAAGAATCATCCAAGCGTTGAACACATTTGGATCAAATAACTGCTTCGGAATTTCCAACTACATTTGACAAAAAGATGCAAAACGATTATATAAAGTCAGCCAAGAGTCAATATCATTTATAGCAGTTAAAGTATTAGATACGATCAAAGTCACTAATACAGGATTTTGCCATATTGAAGAAATGAACTTTCCAGGACATACATAAATAGAGGACCAGAATATTTTGCATATGAGCTTAATCAGATCCGCCACTTCCAGTGATGGATTGACAATCTGGATGAGTCTATTAAAGATATTGAGCAGATGAGGGAATGTCTCTTCAACAATGCGAAAAACGGGTGTCCTTTCCTCATCAGACTTGAACCTGACAAACAATATCTCAGAAAATATACAAATAATAAATCAAACATTTCAGGCAGATGGGACTCATTAATAATTATTGTAACATGACTTAGGATAAATAGCTATGATGTCTTCAATGTTACCGACAAAACCAAGACCATCAAAACATCTTCATAAAGAAATGAGTAGAGGTGACAACCACAAAAGGATTAAATTAAACAAGAAATGTACACTGAAACAATTTATAATGTCAACAAAAGAAAAGGAAGCATGAAGATACTACAAAATAATCAAAAAGTATTCTTTAAGAGCAATATTTCCAACACCAACTTGACTTGTTTTGGTTTCTTAAGTAAAGGAAATTTAAAGAGGGAAACCTTTGCCCATACAGTATAGAATTGACTGTTTTGCTCACACATCACGATGTTAAGATATTATAAAGGAAGATGTATCATCTGACCACTGAATAATCTAACATGTCATCCTTCCATCACCTTGTCGAATATTGATTCATCTCACTCGTCATCACACCAGACTGAAAGTCTAATGCATATTCCTCCAAAGGATTTTCCATGATGGTCACGAAAATTCCTTGAAGACGCAACTGAGGATGTGATATATTCTCAAAAAGAAACTATGACCAGGAGAATCTAAAGGTCGATCTTATCTGCCTATGGTTTTTGTTCAGAAAAGCTATTCGATCTATCATGAGGTACAAAATACGTTTCAAACTATCCTTTTCTAATGCATCCATTTTCGAAATGTAACTGCCAAATCGACATATCTACCCTCTCCATGAAATTCTGGAAACTAATGAACCGATGTCCACAACCTTCTGCTCCCAATGTCCACCTAGTACTATCAACCATTTCTACTTGAAAAATTCTTTGGATTCTGTGTCTAGTGCTTCACTCTCAACCTTAATTTTGCCTTAACATGAGTCCAAATAAATCTGATCTCTTGCACAAATAAGTCATGCTGAATTGATTGTCAACTCTGTTTTCACTAAAGAACATGGTTCTGCACGGATATACAGAAGGGACCTCACTTGACCAATCGAAATCGTCTCTTGATGATTGTACTATCATTACTAGGCCTGACTTTGCAAGGAAAGGTAAAGTCTACCAATCCTTTTGATAGATTTCCATGTGTTTAACATGTCAATGATGCAACACTAGATAATGTAAGCATTTCCTACTCTGCACATGACAATCTATTATGGTTTAGTAGCATCCTAATTATCCTACTTTGGGCAAAACAGGTACTTTAGAGTTTCCCATCAAAACAACAATGCTAAATGACAAATTTCCCATGACTCTAGATGAGTATGAACACATTCTTTCAAAAGTATACAGTCTGGATTTAGACCAGTACAGTTTGGACCTCAAAATTAAAATTTTATTACTCATTCCGCCACCAGCACCATGCTAGCTATTGCTGCCATTGTGCAGCAGCATTTTCACATCATTCAACTATCCACAACCATCATCTGCATGTACCAACAATGCTAGCACCATCTTTCAATTGCCACATATACCGTCGGCCAAGTAGCATTCTCTTAAGTTAAAGAAAGCACCAAAAACTAAACTCATCTTGAAGGAACTCATTTTAAGAGCTAAAAGTTCAAGTAAATCACTTTCAAAGTCATCCAGCTTTTCTCCTCAACCATGCACTTCACTGAACTTCTAAACCTCTCAATCAAGTCATCAACTTTGATTTTACTTTCAATCAAGTGCAACAAGCTATCAGAAGTAATGAGTGAAGTTGGACGACTACAAATGATTGGACGTAAAAAAATCTTTAACGAACTGATATTTTGCTAGACGTTTTTTATTAGGGTAATTCCAAAATGAGGAACTGTTTTCATTAGGAATTGGGATGAATAACAATTACAGCACATCAAACCCACTCAGTTATTATAATCTTTTAACAGGAATTTGGGAGTTCCTAAAAAGCTTAGTTGATAAATTAACACATGAGATCCCAATCCACCGCATTGTACAAGTTCATGTTGCATTACCATTGCAAAAAAATTGACTATCATCGGAACAACAAAATCCACATATACTCATGGTTGAACCATGAGTGAAGAGTGCCTGAGCACACACATAAATATCATTCTGCAGTGAGGTATCCACATTTTCAACCTATAACTACCCTTCCCACTGTATAAGAAAATTACAAACGGTAAGATGCCGCTACTACAACTCCACAGCCCACTCTGGTAAAATATGCATATCTATAGGAAGCATAAGCTGGCACCATGTAAGAATGTAAACAAAGCTTCCCTTGTTTTCAACTAGCCAGAACATGCGACTACACTTATTCTAGAGAGAATGGTGAAACTCATACCCTAACTCATAATCCTGATACCCCTTCCGGGAAGAATTCAGAGTCTGAAGGTATCTGTGCGTTGATTAGTGTTATTAACACAAAATATGCCAAAAGAATTAGGTGAGAAAATGTCCACATCAGAAGATTAATTTTCTAAATAATTTGAATGTGTACGTACTCATATTTTCTAGCAAGAATCCTCAACACAAATAAAGCTCCATATACTTGCTGATCTTGCAAGTTGTGCTTAATCCAGTCAAGTAGGTGGGGCCACTGCTCTGGATAATCGGCATGAACTATCGTCTTTAAGCACTCACCAAGCTGCACCCTGCGCATCCAAGTATAAATTAGCATTTGAACACTGGATTTGGAATTGAACTAATATATTAACAGAAGAGAATCTGTAATGACCTTTACTTTGCATAATTATTATGTTCATACGAGAGGTCGCATCAGAAAACAGATGAAGCATACCAAAAACTTCTTCCTCACTAAATGAATAAAAACTTCTTACTCATCAAACAGAAAAGGAACAATACCTCAGCAAAGGGGGAACTTGAGCAACAAATACTAGAATGTGATCTCGAACCATATCTTTATCAGCCTTCAAGATCGGTCGGTGCTCATCTACATTTCAATTTCACCACCATAAGCAAAAGGGACACAAATCTAACTGCGTAGCAGCAAAGAACTCAATCAAATATCAATCAAAGCAAACCAAGGAATGAAAAAGTTACCAGGCTCATGAGGGGACCAGTGCTTAGCAATGAAATTCTTGAAATGAATACTAGCGACCTGCCGCACAGCCATGTCGCAATTATTGTCGACGATGATCTGCAACGACCTCACAAGATGCTGAGGCGCGTATTGGAACTGCCAGAGGATAACACCCAGAGGAAAAGCAATTCATCAGAACGGAGGGCAAAAACTAACAAAGCCCTCAAATTATCGGAAGCTTGCAAAAGAAAGGAACTAAATATACTCAATCCGCAAGCAAAACCGATCCACATCACCCCCTCGAAACACTAGCTCGCCAAAGCATAAACGTAAAAAAAAACGAAGCATCCGGCGAACGACGACGACCACGGGAACCCAATTACGATTGGAAGAGCGATAACTAGAGCTAGTCAAATGGTCCGAAACTCAATTTAGACCGAACCTGGCTGAGGCTTTGCTCGGCGGCCTTGCGCTCATCGGGGTTCAGACTCAGAGCGGCCTGGAATATCACGGTGAGCCCCGGGAGATCCATGCCCGACGACTACCGCGAGGAATCGGCGATCGAGAGTGGGGGGAGGCGCTCCGAATCGAGCTGCGGGGAGGGAGCCGATTCGCTTCCCTGATCAACCGACCGACCGGCTGATCGCCGCTCCGATTCCGCGCCTCCGGTCGCCGGAGCTGAACGGCGGCGGCGGCGGCGGCAGAGAGAGCGCGGCCGCCTCCGCTCTCGCGTCTGACCGTCGGAGGAGGGGAGAAGAGAGAGAGAGAGAGAGAGAGGGAGACAGCTAGAGTGTGCAGAGGAGAGAGAGAGAGACGGGGGAGGAGGATGAGGAGGAGGAGGAGAGAGAGAGGGTATTTAAATCGTTAGGGTTTACGGTTGTTTAACTAAAACCGTGTGTATTTTATTGCACGTTTCTCAGCTCTTGCTTCTCTTACATCGAACTCCTTCCCTCCCCGCAGGAGCTTCTTCCCCCTTTCCTGGGATTTTTAGTCCACCCCACAGCTTGGGTTCGGCAAAGCGGCATCATTTACGCAGAGCGCCATGCGATATTAACTCCAAACTAATAGACTCGTGACAAAATTATCTAAACCTATTAGTATATCCATGGCAAAGTTACTCCGTTAATCTCCATTAAATTTTATTATTAAATTGTTAAGTCGGATGACACGTGATAGTTAATGGATGTGCTAGTTTGGAGTGTACCACCCGTTCGTTATAGATGTATCAGTTTATGATTTTTCATGATGTTAATCTAATTTACTAGAAACAAACGGAAGATACATTTGTCACAAGTTAGTTTAGGGTTTTTCATGATACTAACCTGTGAGAATGTGCTTTCATGATGCCTTAACATGTGTTATACGCGATTATAATCAAAATCGACCTCTTTAACTCATACTAATTCATTTTTTTAATGTTAATAGTAGCCTCCAATGAGAGATAGCTCAGTCTCAAATGTACACGGTTATATATGTTGCGTAAAGGCGAGCGATCTAACAATAATATAGATAGAAGAAGAAAATAAATTGGACACCGAATTTATGTGGTTCAGTCGTAACGACCTACGTTCACGGGAAGAGCGGCGACGAATTTCACTATAGATCAAGCGATACAAAGAGATTACATACTTGAGTCACTCAAACACTCTCTTGGTGTTTCCCAAGCCCCAATTACACCAAATAGCGCATGTAGTGTTTAACCTTGAAATTCCTCACGAAATAATCTCTCAATCTCACGGAGGAATTACACGCAAATCTTACCACAAGATTTAAATCAGCTACAACACTAATCTTTCTTGGATGTAATTCACAGACAAGAATAATAAAGAAAAATGCCTCCCAAGCACTCGATGACAAGACGGCGCTTCAAGAACACTTCTTCATGATCAACCCTCTGCCATAGAACAAGCCTTGAGAATTTATATATAGGCCATCGCCACCGCTAGAGAAGTCCACGGATGAGGGAAACCGAATCAAGCTAGGATCCGGTCAACTCAAATAAAGGTTGGACTTTTCTCTGCAGATATCTTGCTGATTTCAACCAAAAGATATCTCCACATATTTTAAACAAAATCCAAGTCCAAGTCAAAGTTGGACTTTCCTATTTTAGCAGCCGAATTCTCCAATGCATATTCGAATTTTGGGAAGTTGATATTTGGATCTTCTTTGCTCGATTTCGAACGTCCGCAACATATCCAATTTGGAATATTCGGAATTTCGCATTGGGCTCAAACTCGAGATATATTTTAACAATATATATAATTAAAAATCCCAGTAGAAAATAGACACACCTCTAATTTCACTAAACACTTTAATCTGGTCATCAAAGAGATATTTGAAAATGCTAATATAAAGGCCACTAAATTTCGAACTTGAATATTTTGAAGTGAGCCTAAGCTTAGTAAATAAACTATCTAGCTTTACAGTAAGAGATCATTTTACCAATTGACTTCATTTGACCAATCGACCTAGGAGGACAACAACACAGTTACAACAACCGGGTTATCACATATCATTTAAAGGAATCACTATAATTCAAAAATGTCAATCATCATTTTGCTATAGTATGGCACATATAATTTACTATTCACGATGGAATATTTCAATAAGTCCAGAAGTAAAAGATGTATCGTATGTGGTTCAAGTACTTGTAATCCAATCCAAATATGACATATTAATCATTGCATCTTCTAATCACCCCTCATAGCAAAAATTCATAAATATATCAAAATCCACATCTTCAACTCCCTATTCTTTTTTACCAAAAAGAAAACTCCCTATTAAAAAATCATTGAGGGTTGTCCTAGTAATCACTCCTCACTTGAAAATATGGGGAGGCGTGAATGAAGGAGTAGGATTTCGTAACCTTTATATAGCAAATAGCACACATGGTGATTTGTAAAATAGATATAGAATAGGATAGGTTAGACAAGGAAAAAACAACAACTGTCTATTCAAATTCTTCATAACTACAAGTAGTCACTTAAGTTTTTTTTCTTTTCTTTTCTTTTTTCAAATTTGCTATTTCAAATCATTAAAGACGTAAATCGCATGTCCTATATATATGATTGTAATCACGTGTGCCATACAGTAAATGTTATGAGTTAGATACACTTTAACACTCAAATACACGCAGATGAACGTGGAAATCTCATGATACGCAAATACCATATTGTAGTTCATCGATATGTACAGGTGAGTATACAAATTGAGGAATAATTTCAAAAAATAACTTAACCATCTATTATCATGAGATAAATTGTCTAGATTAATGAATAATTTTTTTAAAATAACTTAATTACCTATTATCGTGAGATTTCTACTACTATGAACAACCCCTTGAATTTCCAATTTTTGTAGATTAGTCCCCTAACTTGGAGAGAATACAAATTGCCCCTACAACTTCAAAAATAGTTATTTTGAACCTGTTTGATTTCACTTAATTAATCTAACTTATTAACTCACTTGATAACACTTAACACCATAAAATATCACTATTAAAAGAGTTAGGGATGATCAGTTCAAGATGGGTTAGTTTTCACTTGGGAATGGAAATGCTAGATCAGTTAGGGTTTACCCCAATTTGTGATGGGAAAACCGATCATATTTACCCTGAAACCGATGGAATCCTTTTTTTTGGGGAGGGGGTGCACAGTGCATAATGATGGTGTATGTTGGATATGGAATTGTTTAAGTACACCATAGGTCGTTATGATAAAAATCTGAACATTGCCATCATAATTAACAATTGACATAATGACCGAGTTATATAGTCTTCTTAGACTAAAAAAAAAATGACTTACTTAGAATATTCAAAAAAAGGCATCATATCGTATTTGAATTTATTGAGGATCGTCTTCCACCTAGCATTTGGGATTCGGGGGATATGAATTAGTATCACAATGCATATTGAACCCACAGTTTCTAACAATTTTAGAGCAAGCACATCTGACTCAAGTATTTCAAGGAACTTGTCGAGTACACTTGAAAACAAGCGCATTCTCACCATAATGAAACCAACTGGCAACTACATGGCATGTTCAGCATCCTCTCCAGGCTATATACTGGCTAACATGAACAAAAAATCAATACTTCGCGAATGCAAAACTACAATATCAAATAAAGTGCTGGACAAAATAAGCTGAGTCAATTTCAAATGCATTCGTAGTCTACACATGGGAAAAAGAGTTCACGATGAGTTCACAAGAGCAAGCAAAATGGCTTGAAACCCAAGCTTTGAATCCATAATCAACTGTGGGGCACCCCACAAACATTATACATGACATATGTCTTTTCTTATTATTACTCATAATTATTATAAATATGCAAAAGCACACAATTTTACTCCACACGAGAAAGACAATGTGGCGAGTGTGGATAATTTACATATGCATCTTTCCAATTATCTTCCCTCTTCCAATTATTGATACAAGTACCCAAAAAAAAAAATTACACTGCAATAACTCTGGGAAGAAGATCGGGTCTCGTCAATACTTCCCCATGTTCCTATGCCCAAAACTTGCCTACACAAAGTCATGTGCTACCATACTACGAATCGACAACTTCACCATCGATGTGCCGTCGTTATCGAAACCACGAGGACTAAAGCCCTTAACTAGTCCAACCAACTCCACATCGTTGTTGAAGTACTGGGCAACAAATTGATGAGGGATCCACCTTGGTACACCAAGGTCAATTCATGTCACCAAACTACACTTAATGTAGATTACCGCTAATTCAGGTATTAACATATTTTGATATTTGTAGTGAAAATATAGGGGAACTCCAAAATGCAATAGTGGAGAGTGATCCCTCCAACAAATTTGAAAAATAAAGGGAGGCAGGTGGGGAGCCAAATAAAGGATATCTCTAAGTTTAAGGTAAGAGATCATCTCACTACTCATTCCGGTATCCAAAAATCAATGTTATATCAAGACGAGTACAAAATAACTATAGAAGGCAATTGAAAGAATAAATGTACTATTCTTCCTATTCCATATGCCAATGAAAAGTTGATGAACCATGTTGTATAAGATTATTCACTTCATTGCAAGTGGATGACAATGCACAACTACCTCTAATTTACAAGTTAATGGGCACATGTGAACATATGCATTTACATATGCACACAGGCGTATATAGTGACATCCTAGATTTTCAGTCCCGTTTTCTACTGAATAAATCGGGCATTTCATTGATGCGCCTATAGGACTGTTCTCAGAGCTGATCACTCTCGAGATAACTAGACTATCTGGGCAAACCATTAAGGAATTTTAAGGCAATAGACTTGAGAATTCAACCAGGAATCGGTTTCTCGACCGTGCTCATCTTTAGAGGCCATTACGACACAGTTAAAAATCGATTTGAAATCAGAGATAGGTTGGTTTGACGGAGATGTGTGGCTAATCATGGGTGACACCACTAAATTGGAAAATTTTCGTCGACCGACACTAGACTGATTTTCTTATTGTTTTGGTACATTATGTCCATATTTGGATCCTCGAGAGTTTCACGACAACCAAGAGTCGTCGTTGAGTCGAGTGGGTTCATTATGGCTTGAAGAAAATCGACCACCGGTCATTTGCACTAAAAATGTCTGAAAGTTACCTAGTAGCTTAGGTCACGCTAAAAACGCGTCTAATGGAAATTAACTGTGAATTCAAGTCCGATTTCAGAAATTGAAGATTCTATCATGTCATAATAAATTCTAGGAATGTCGACTCAGTCTTAGAAGATTTTTCTGAAACCCAAGACCTTTTGGGAAAAAGTCGTCGCGGGCCGTTTTTGATCAGAAAATGCTGGGGATCATTTTTTATCGCAAATTTTCGTAGCACGATGGATATAGGGATGAGGAAAAATATCAGTTGAAGCATTGAGGTGTCAATCGAATTGATTGAGACCATTTGAGAGTTAATTGAACAAGATTAAGTGTCCAATTGGAACCAAGATTGTTGCCCCCCATGCCTAGCCAAAGTGGACCATTTCACATGTCCAAGAGTGAGCATTCATGGCTCATTGAGAGCCAGGTGTGCATGGCCTAGGATGAGTCAAAGGGACAAAGACTTGGAAGAAGTTGGCTTGTGGAGCCCTTTGGTTCCCTATATCTTTTCCCTCTTGCCCTCTCTTCCTCACTAAGCTGCCTACTAGCCTTGCTTCTCCCATTCTTCTCCATTTTCGAACCACCAGCAGCAAGAAGGACCACTGGAAGCAGCCATGCAGCCTCGCCGCCGCACCGGACCGCCGCACGTCGTCCTCGCCCTCGCGCGCGCCACCACCCTCACCGTGCGATTTTGACCCCTTTGCAGCCTTGTTCCGCTGTTCAGCTTGCTGTCCAGCAACCGTGAGTGGCTGTGGAAGCCTGCCGGAGCCGATTCGACCACCGTGGACCGCCCTTTCAAGCCACCGAAGCCTCCATCGGTCTTCCTTCGCTAAACCAGCCTTATTTTCTTTTGTTTTGCAGCTAGAACAGAAGAGGAAGAAGTGGGTTTTATAGCCACTTCTAGGCCCTTTTTGAGGTGGTCTCGAACCTCGAAGCCTAGGCCCGCCTTTGGGAAAATTGGTCCCCATTGCGTTCCTGACATTTTGCACAGAACGGATTGCTAAACAGGTGAGTTTTACTCACTAATCCCCGCTTAGGAGACTAATGATGCTTAGGGGTTGATTAGATTTAATTAAGTGCAATTAGGTGGATAGATTAGATTAGAATAATTAAATTAAGGATTTACCTATGCATGTTAGGTGAATGGTTAGTGTAATTACCAAGTAGATAGGCTCAAGTATTTATTGCACGAACCTCGGAATTTTTTCAGGTCCGTTTCGGCTTCCAATTAGGCATTCGGGCATAAATTGGATTTATTGCTATTTAATAATTAATTTTTGTGATTATTTAATTATTTAATTATTTTTTGAAAATTAGACTAGGATAGTCGACGACCGAAATTTTATGCTGATTATCCTAGTGCAGTCCGTTTATTTAATTGAGCTTTATTTTGTGCTGAAATAAATTATTTGTGAATTTAGGATTATTTTCCTAAATCAAATAATGTTGGTAATTAATTGAAAAAAAAATGGGCGTTAGTTGACAATGCCAAAAATATTTTGGTGGACCACAGAAAATGGTGGGATTTATAGCAAAGAAATTATTATATTTTGGCTAAAGCCAACCGTGTACCCACACACGATATTTTATCGGATATGATAAAAGATGAGAAGAAAGGCTGTATAACGTGGCTCGGTGATTAGACATCGCCTTTGAGAATGCACGTGAATCATTGATTATATACATCACCTAGAAAAGGCACGTGGCTTGGTGATTAGTACGTCGCCTTAGAGAATGCACGTGGTTCGGTGACTAGATATACTATCTTGGAGATTGCATCGTATGGATTGAAATGACCGGGGAATGGTTCATTTGACATGTAAATCGACTAGGTCGATTGATCGAGGATTGGATCGGTAACGTTTGATTGGGTGCCTATTTGAACTATGCTAATATACAGGTGGAATCTGAGGCCAAAGTAAGTCCTCTGACCCGTGTGTGCATAGGCAGCCCATAGTGTATTAGTTTCCTAATCGGGTCTTAGGAGTGTAGAACTCGCTGAGACGTAGTCTCACCCCGTTGTGGAATAACATTTCAGGCTCCTAGTTGGCAGCACCTCCACCTCCTCGTCCTCCCATGCATTTTGGCATCCCCGAAGAAATTGCAAAGATAGCATACCACTTCCATATACCCAGAAGGACTAGAGTATGTGTTGGTTAAGTCGACTGTCTGGGTTGACGTTGGTCAGGACGCCCTGAGGCCCCATGAGTATCGATCATGGTACCGTCACTATTTTGATGGGCGAAGATAAGGTCCCATACTTGAAGGTGATGTACATATGTACGTTCTGGAGGAGGTGTTCGGAGAAGGGACAGCCGATCCTCAGGAGGGATCGATAGTGGATCCTAAGGATCCAAAGCTCAAGGGCGATCCTGAGTCACCAGTATACTCAGCCAGGGATGCTAACTGGAGTGAAGAAGAAGGGGAGATAGTTGAGCAAGAGGAAGGACCGGAGGAGGATCAGGAATGGGAATGGCCAGAGGAGGAACCTATAGAGAAGGAACCTAAAGAAGAAGAGCCCGAAGAGGCGGAGCCGGAAGAAGACCCTGAAAAAGAAGACGAAGAGGATGACCTCGAGGAGGATCCTGAGTACGACTCGGATGAGGACTGAGATCCTATCTTGTTTTGCAAACCCTAAGTTGTGAACTAATATATGATAGATCGGGCTTATGTAAATAGTATTGTAATATATACTATGTGGTTTGCTTTGTATAAAAGTGTGGTTATGGTTTTTCGGTTGTGAAAAATATAGCCCTGCTTTTCTATCACATTGTTTTATTGTCTAAAGATTTATTTATATGCTTTCGCATGCGTATTAAAATGAATGGGTCGGCAATGCATCTTGGGACGTCGCTATTATATTGACTAGGTAAGGGATGGGTGCGTGCCCGAAGATTGGGGCGTGACATCTCGTTTAAGTGATATCAGAGTGAAGTTCAAGATTTGAGTGATAAGGAGTGATGGTTCATGGGATAGTAGTAGGATGGCCTTTAAATTCACGCTTGGTGCATGTTGGTGTTAGTTGATTGGTAAAAATTGCTTGCCATGTGTGAATCGTTCATCTTCTAATCTAGTGTGGATTTGGAAGACAGGTGTCAGTATAAAAGTGAACCATGAACGACCAGGAGCCAAGAACTCCTGCTAAGAGGGCCAGTAGGGCCGTGACTAGGGATAGAGCGCTGACTAGGGTCAGTACCCGATGAGGTAGAGGTTGAGCCCCAGCTCAGGCCAATGCTAGTGGAGAAGCACCAACTCTTGTCGGTGCTGGGGTAGCAGCCCCGGGTGATCAAGGAAACATAAGGATCACCCAGGCCTTAGATGCTATGTGAGAAATGATGGGGCAGCAGGCACGAGATCAAGCCGCCGCCTTTACCGCCGTTGAAGCCGTTGCCATTGCCGCCGCCCGCCAATCTTTGCCGTTGTTGCCCAATGCCCGCCGCCATACCTACCGCCGCACCTATTACCGCACCCGCCGCCACACCTATCGATGTTCCACTGGGAACATAGTCGTAGACAGAGAAAGACCAATCCATAAGCTAGTGGAAGCAGTTCTTAAAGTTAAGCCCGCCGAGGTTCTCGGGTACTGGAGACCTCGAGGCTGCCTCATCGTGGATACAAGACTTGGATAAGGCGTTTGCACTTCTGAGGTGTAACGAAGAGGAGAAAGTAACCTTGGCAGTCTACCAACTACAGGGTAATGCTAACACTTGGTGGAGAGCTGCTAGAGAGGCCGTATTTCCAGGAGGGGTAGTTCCACTGTGGGATGTTTTCCTCAAGGCATTCAACGAACAGTATTTCTCTAGGAGCGCCAGAGAACATAAGCTAGAAGAGTTTCAGCGTCTTTGTCAGGGAACGATGACCGTTGACCAGTATGGGGTCAAATTTGCAGAACTATCACAGTACGCTCCAAGGCTGATTGAGGATCTTGAAGAGAAAGCTTGGAGGTTCAAAAATGGCCTTCAACAAGAATTGAGATAGCCGTTGGTGCCGTTCGATTTGATGGATTATCAAGAGATTTATTGTCGAGCACAATTGCTTGAAAGGAGTCTGGACGAACAAGTCCCCTCGTCTGGATCGAGGTTTAATGCTCACCGAGAAGGGATTCGTCAGGGAAAGAGGCCCATGCATGGAGGTCGATTTCAAGTCCCGCCCAACAAGAAGGGTGGGTTTAGTAGGTTCGTGCTCAATAGGAGTGAAGCATGTCGCTTCTGTGGGAAACGACACGGGTCAGCACTGTGCCCAACTAGGATGGGCGTGTGTTTTGAATGTGGCCAACGGGGCCACCTAGCCAGAAATTATCCTAGAAAGCTAAGAGGACAACCGCAACTGCCACTACCGCTGCATATGGGACAAATAAGAGGGTATGCCCCTCAGAACGTGCCATAGGGAGGCCAGCTGAGACCTCCAATTCAGGGCACCGTGTATGCTATTACATAGGGTTAGGCAGAAGCTGCGCCTGACGTGATAATAGGTATGGTTTCCCTGAATGACCAGCCTACTTATGCTTTGTTTGATCCGGGAGCAACCTACTCCTTCATTTCCGAGCAATATGTTAAGTTGATAGGAGTTAGTCCTATATTATTGGAGTCGGCAATTTGCATATCTACACCCTTGAAGGATAAAGTTATTGCTGCTTTGGGTTGTTCGGGGTGCAAGTTAGTGATTGGTGAGCGAGTGGGGAAAATAGATGTATTAGTCCTAGCCATGTATGACTTTGATTTAATTATTGACATGGACTAGCTCACCAAGCAACGAGCTAAAATGGACTGCTATCGCAAAGTGATTCAGTTTGACCTAGAGGGTGAGAGCTTCGAGTTTGTTGGAAGTCGAGGAGAACCCTCGATTGTCCTGATCTTGTCGCCGGAGGCAACTCGTCTGTTAGACGATGGCTGCCAAAGTTACCTGGCAACTGTCCTGGATACGACAGTTGAGGAACTGAAAATGGAAAACATTTCAGTTGTGCAAGAATTTCCAGATGTCTTCCCAAAGGAATTGCCAAATTACCGCCAAAAAGAGAGATTGAGTTTGTAACTGAGCTAGCACCCGGGACAGAGCCAATCTCTAAGGCTCCTTACCGGATGACATTATCTAAGTTAATTGAACTGAATGTGTAGATGCATGAATTACTGGATAAAGGATTTATTCGTCCTAGTGCATCACCTTGGGGAGCACTAGTTCTATTTGTAAAGAAGAAAGATGGTTCGTTGCGCTCGTGCATCGACTATCGACAAATCAATCAGGTAACGATAAAAAATAAGTATCCCCTCCCGGGGATCGATGACTTATTCGATCAATTACAAGAAGCGTTGATAATTTGAAAAATCGACTTAAGGACGGGATATCATCAGGTGAGAATTAGGAAGAAAGACATTCCTAAGTCAGCATTTCGTACTTGGTATGGTCACTATCAATTCATAGTGATGCCATTGGGGTTAACGAATGCTCCAGCTGCCTTCATGGATTTGATGAACAGAGTATTCAAGGAATATCTGGATCAATTCGTGATCGTGTTCATCGATGATATTATGGTGTACTCGAGGAGTGATGTAGAGCACGAGAATCATATGAGATTAGTGCTGCAAAAGCTAAGAGTCCATCAGTTGTACGCTAAGTTTAGCAAGTGCGAGTTTTGGTTAACTCGTGTTGCTTTCTTAGGGCATGTAATTTCAGGAGAAGGAATTTCAGTGTACTCGAGCAAGATAGAAGTCGTAATCAATTGGCCAAGACTGAATACAGTGATAGAAATCAGAAGTTTTCTAGGTTTGGCAGGTTATTTCAGACGGTTTGTGGATGGGTTCTCATCTTTAGCATCGCCTCTAACAAAACTCTTAAAGAAAGAAGAGAAATTTGTTTAGACAGACAAGTGCGAGCGTAGTTTTCAAGAGTTGAAGGAAAAGCTGACTATTGCACCTGTGCTGACTATTCCAACTGGTCCTGGAGGTTTCGAGTTCTATAGTGATGTGTCGTTCAGAGGGTTGGGTTGTGTGCTGATGCAACATGGTAGGGTCGTTGCATACGCCTCCCGACAGTTGAGACTTCATGAGCAGAACTATCCGACGCATGACTTAGAACTCGCGGCAATCATCTTTGCCTTAAAAATTTGGAGACACTATCTGTGCGGGGAAAGATTCCAGATCTTCACGGACCATCAAAGCCTTAAGTATCTGTTCTCTTAGAAGGAGTTGAACATGAGACAACGCAGATGGATGAAATTGCTGAAAGATTACGACTGTGATATTTTATATCACCCAAGAAAGGCGAACAAGGTCGCCGATGCTTTAAGTCGAAAGTCTTCAGTAGCTCACATACTGATTAAGGAGTGGAACTTAATCGAGAGAGCTCGAGACTTGGTATTCAAGTTTGAGGTAGGCCACCTTTCAAGTCTTATGGCCATCCTCAGGATTGAATCGGATGTCCAGGTCAGGATCAAATTACTCCAAACAACAGATCCAGATGTATAGAAAATTCTTCAGGAGGACACTGAGAAGAGAAAAGTTGATTTTCAGATTTCTGATGAAGGGACACTAAGGTTCCGAGGACGATTGGTTGTACCTGACGATGTGGACCTTAGAGAAGATATTTTATCTGAAGCACATCATAGCAGTTACATCGTTCATCTTGGGAGTACCAAAATGTATTAGAATCTGCATCTTGTGTTGCCGCCGAGATTGACGCAAGTGCACGACGTCTTTCACGTGTCGATATTTAGGAAATACAAGCCTGACCTGACCTACATACTCAATTTTGAAGAATTGGACGTGGATGACTGAGTGTCCTACGTTGAAAGCTCGGTTCAGATCGTCGACAGAAAGGAATAAGTTCTGTGTTCAAAGACCATTCCGTTGGTCAAAGTGGTCTGGCAACACACGGTATTAAAAGAGCAACATGGGAGACTAAAGAGTTGATGAGACAGTTATACCCCCACAGGTTTGCTTAAGTTTTGTAAAGGTTTAAATTTCAAGGACGAAATTTTTATAAGAGGGGAAGATTTGTGACATCCCAGATTTTCAGTCTTGTTTTCTACTGAATAAATCAGGCATTTCATTGACGAGCCTATAGGGCTATTCTCAGAGCTGATCACTCTTAAGATAACTAGAATATCTAGGGGAAACTATTAAGGAATTTTAAGGCAATAGACTTGAGAATTCGACCAGAAATCGACTTCTCGACCGTGCTCATCTTTAGAGGCCATTATGATACAATTAAAAATCGATTTGCAATTAGAGATAGGTTGGTTTGACGGAGATGCGTGGCTAAGCGTAGGTGACACCACTAAATCGGAAAATTCTCGTTGACCGATACTAGACTGATTTTCTTATTGTTTTAGTACCTTATGTCTGTATTTGGATCGTCGAGATTTTCATGACAATCGAGAGTCGTCGTTGTATCGAGTGGGTTCATTGTGACTCGAAGAAAATCGACTATGGGTCATTTGCACTAAAAATGTCTGAAAGTTGCCCGGTAGCCTAAGTCACGCTAAAAACGTGCCTAATGGAAATTAACTATGAATTCAAGTCCGATTTCAGAAATTGAAAATTCTGTCATGTCACAATAAATTCTAGGAACGTCGACTCAGTTTCAGAAGATTTCTCTGAAACCCGAGACTTTTGGGGAAAGAGTCGTCGCATGGCCTTTTTTATCAGAAAATGCCGAGGATCGTTTTTTATCGCAAATTTGGGTAGCACGATGGATATAGGGATGAAGAAAAATATTAGTTGAAGCATTGAGGTGTCAATCGAATTTATTGAGACCATTTGAGAGTTAATTGAACAAGATTAACTGTCCAATTGGAACCAAGATTGTTGAAATTCTTATGCCCCCCATGCCTAGCCAAAGTGGACCATTTCAAATGTCCAAGAGTGAGCGTTGGTGGCTCATTGAGAGCCAAGGAAGGTGTGCATGGCTTAGGATGAGTCAAAGGGACAAAGACTTGGAAGAAGTTGGCTTGTGAGCCTTTTGGTTCCCTAGATCTTTTCCCTCTTGCCCTCTCTTCCTCACTAAGCTGCCAACCGGCGTTGCTTCTCCCATTCTTCTCCATTTTCAAACCACCTGTAGCAAAAAGGACCGCCGGAAGCAGCCACGTAGCCTCACCGCCGCACCGGACTGCCGCACGCCGTCCTCGCCCTTGCGCATGCCACCGCCCTCACCGTGTCATCTCGACCCCCTGCAGCCTTGTTCTGTCACCTAGCTTGTTGTCCAGCAGCCGTGAGTGGCTGTGGAAGCCCGTCGGAGCCTGTTCGACCACCGTGGACCCCCCCTTAAGCCACCGAAGCCTCCATCGGTCTTGCTCCGCCAAACCAACCTTATTTTCTTCTGTTTTGCAGCTAGAACAGAAGAGGAAGAAGTGGGTTTTACAGCCACTTCTAGGCCCTTTTTGAGGTGGTCTCGAACCTCGAAGCCCAGGCCCACCTTTGGGAATGTTTGTCCTCATTGCGTTCCCGACGTTTTGCACCGAACGGATCGCTAAACAAGTGAGTTTGACTCACTAATCCCCGCTTAGTAGACTAATTATGCTTAGGGGTTGATTAGATTTAATTAAGTGCAATTATGTAGATAGATTAGATTAGAATAATTAAATTATGGATTTACCTATGCATGTTAGGCAAATGGTAAGTGTAATTAGCAAGTAAATAAGCTCGAGTATTTATTACACGAACCTCAGAATTTTTCCCGGTCCATTTCGACTTCCAATTAGGCATTACGGGCCTAAATTGGATTTATTGCTATTTAATAATTAATATTTGTAATTAATTAATTAATTAATTATTTTCCGTAAATTAGACTGGGTTGGCCGACGACCGAAATTTTATGCTGATTATCATGGTACAGTCCGGTTATTTAATTGAGATTTATTTTGTGCTGAAATGAATTATTTGTGAATTTAGGATTATTTTTCTAAATTAAATAATGTTGGTAACTAATTGAAAAATAACCGAGCGTCGGTTGACAATGCCAAAAATGTTTTGGTGGGCTACAGAAAATGGTGGGATTTATAGCAAGGAAATTATTATATTTTGGCTAAAGCCAACCGTGTACTCACACACGATATTTTATCGGATATGATGAAAGATGAGAAGAAAGGCAGTATGACGTGGCTCGGTGATTAGACATCGCCTTAGAGAATGCACGTGAATCGTTGATTATATGCATCACCTAGAAAGGGCACGTGACTCGGTGATTAGTACGTTGCCTTAAAGAATGCACGTGGCTCAGTGATTTGGTATATTGCCTTAGAGAATGCACGTAGCTCGGTGATTGGTATGTCGCCTTAGAGATTGCACAGGGCTTGGTGATTTGGTATGTCGCCTTAGAGAATGCACGTGGCTCGGTGGCTAAGTATGTCACCTTAGAGAATACACATGGCTCGATGACTAGATATACTATCTTGGAGATTGCATAGTATGGATTGAAATGACCGGGGAATGGTCTGTTTGACATGTAAATCGACTAGGGCGATTGATCGAGTATTGGATCGGTAACGTTTGATTGGGTGCCTATTTGAACTGTGCTAATATGCAGGTGGAATTTGATGCCAAGGTAAGTCCTCTGACCTGTGTGTGCATAGGTAGCCAATAGTGTATTGGTTTACTAATCGGGTCTTAGGAGTATAGAACTCGCTGAGACATAGTCTCACCCCGTTGTGGAACAACATTTCAAGCCCTTAGATGGCAGCACCTCCACCTCCTCGTCCTCCCATGCATTTTGGCATCCTCGAAGAAATTACAAAGATAGCATACCACTTCCATATACACCCTCACCCGAAAGGACTAGAGTATGTGCTGGTTAAGTCAACTATCTGGGTTGACGTTGGTCAGGACGCCCTGAGGCCCCACGAGTATCGATCGTGGTACCGTCACTATTTTGATGGGCGAAGAGAAAGTCCCATACCTAAAGGTGATGTACCTATGTATGTTCTGGAGGAGACATTCGGAGAAGGGACAGCTGATCCTAAGGAGGGATCGATAGTGGATACTAAGGATCCAAAGCTCGAGGGCGATCCTAAGTCACCAGTATAATCAGCCGGGGGTGCTAACTGGAGTGAAGAAGAAGGGGAGATAGTTGAGGAAGAGGAAGGACCAGAGGAGGTCAGGAGTGGGAATGGCCAGAGGAGGAACCTGCAAAGGAGGAATATGAAGAAGAAGAGCCCAAAGAGGAGGAGCCGGAAGAAGACCCTGAAGAAGAAGACGAAGAGGATGACCTCGAGGAGGATCCTGATTACGACCTGGATGAGGACTAAGATCCCATCTTGTTTTGCAAACCCTAAGTTGTGAATTGATATATGATAGATCAGACTTCTGTAAATAGTATTGGAATATATATACTATGTGGTTTGCTTTGTATAAAAGTGTGGTTGTGGTTTTTCAGTTGTGAAAAATATGGCCTTGCTTTTCTATCCCATTGTTTTATTGTCAGGGGATTTATTTATATGCTTCCGCATGCATATTAAAATGAATGGGTCGGTGATGCGTCATGGAACGTCGCTATTATATCAACCAGGTAAGGGATGGGTGCGTGCCCGAGGATCGGGGCGTGACATGTATCATATTCTTCTTCTTCTTCTTCTTCTTTTGCATATTGTCTCATCACAAACACTCTCGAGCCATCTTGACACACATGGCATCCCGAAAAATAAGGTATCTCCACTTCAAGGCATCCCAATTCACGAGACATCTTGACTCTCGAGGCATCTCAACTTTGACGCATCGTTGCTACTAAGACATGAGGGACATAAACAAAGCATGATACTTTTTGTATATAATCACATAACAATAGTGCATATAACAACACTCAATTCTTGTTATCTTCCTTACATCAATAATGAATTCAAGACCCATGTATTTTTACTAACATAGCCATTCTCAAATTCAATATTGGGGACATAATATAATCATATGCAAAACATTACCGAAATACAATCCCCATGTCTTTCCATACATCACTTACATAATATTTCCCATGTGAACCATGATAACATAATCAAAGATTGATGGATGCGTCAAAAAGTTGATAAGTTATAAATCGATAACATAAAGAATACACAACCTATCAATCATCATCTTGTACAACATTACCGAAATATAATCCTCATGTCTTTCCATATATTACTAACATGTAATAACACCCTTACCTCTTTCTATTTCCCATGTAAACCATGATAACATAATCAAAGATGGATGGATGCATAAAAAAGTCGATAAGTTATAAATTGATAACTCAAAGAATACACAACCTATCAATCATCATCTTGTACATCGATAACTTGGTCTCGATTGACAAGTCAACTCAAAAATGGATCATTTTAGTGAATCAACAACGTGGACAATGCCGATATCGATAGCTCAAAGAATCGATCACGTGAACATCGACAACCCAAATAAATGACAATGTGGTTAATCAACAATACTTCGCTAGCAAATTGGTAACTTAGTCAAATTACAAAAATGACAAAAATGTCACTTTCTAGTTTAATTTCACCATTTCCACTTTTATACTATTGAATCTCATTGAGGTCGATTAATCACAACCCCCACCATGTAGAAACTTGTTGAACTAAGTGAAATGAACACAACGATTTAACTCTCTTAATCATTATAGCTTTCTCATACTTAACGTCAAAGTTCAAATTAAAATTAACAACCATCAAACAACCAAGTCAAAAGTATTAAGTAAATTATTCTAGCTTGGTCCATAGAGTTTTTACTTACCTTGAAAATGACTTGAACAAACTAAAGTTTTAAATACCTTCAAATCAAAATAATCAAGAACATAAATTAACAACTCTTGAATATTTGTAACCATTAAAACTAGTTTGATAAGATAAAGGGGGAAATACAACAATCCTCCTTGTGAATGCTGGAAATATCAATTTGGAAGCTGTTGAAATACAAATGTAGAACCTTCAATTTTGCTTTGAAAGAGTGAGATGAAGAGAAGGGAAAATGACATGAACCTCTCTCTTTCCTTGTAAGAATGAGTTAAATATCTCTATTTAGATATTGAATACTTGAAACGGCTTCGTACGATCAAGAGGGGAAATGTATTTGGAAGACTATCATGGGTTGTTTCAAAGGACTAAGAATGTTTAACTAAGGTTAAAAGCAATGATAATATTTGGTTAAAAATACTAGGTTGAAATTGAATGAAAGGTGTTCAGATCAGAAATTGAAAATGGCTCAACTATACAGTTCTAGAGTAGATATCTTGGTTACATGCAAAGATATGTAGAAAATCAGTATGTAAATAAGAAAATCAATATCTGTGTTAAACGTTTATAAGTCAAAAAAAAATATTTTAAACCCACTAAAATGTGTAGTAAAAATCACCGAATGCTAAGAAGGAATTGACTTAGTAAATTTCCAACCTACCACTCAACCAATACGTAAACTAGATGTATATCAATCTCTGTTGACAAACAACGTGGCATTACACATTTCACCATCACTTTAAATAACCAATCTAAGGCCAAATTTTTAATAATTTAGTGATAATTGAATCACTTTCCAAAATCTATAAACATGAAAGATACAATGTGAATCCCCCGCTTACTACAACATTATCAATCCAAATAAAAATTTCTACTTGTGACATTTATTGTTTCATTTCCTACATCTTAACTAATGTAGGAATTTCCGGATGTCACAAACTAAGTTTACAAAGGATCCACATGCCATCTCCAATTTAGAACTTGACCATAACATTCATTAGAAGAAAAAACCACTTTTGGTTCTAACTACTTGAAAACAAAACAAATAACAAATGGATATTATCGCTCAACATTTACTTTAGATTAGAATTACTAAAAACAGAACTCAGAGAATCAATAGAAAACCTCATCATATATATTCCTTCCACTTCAACTTGAAAACTCTATCTATCGTCAATAATCTCTACGTTAAATAGACAAAAGAATTATAAGATGGAAAGATATATTCATGACTTACCCAATAAGACTTTTTTACATTCTCAATGCAATCATCAACATTAGTTGGTAGGGAAACGGCTCTCAACCAATCTTGAGTGCAAATGAAAGCTTCCACATTTCTAGAAGTCCAAGAACTTCGAAAACCTTCAAGTGCATGACTCAATGTCTTGAAAGTCGACTATGAAGTAATGGTAGTTATAAGAATAAACAAAATATCCTAAGCCATCAAGGATTTTAAACTTTTGGCCAATAATCTTCCACCACATCAAAATATTAAGATTACTAACATCTTCATATTCAGCTTAAAGACACCAATTGAGCTCAGTGCCTGTGGACACTCATTTCTCCTCGTTAATAAAGCCTTTAAACAGCTTTTCGAAATGGAAATCAGAATCACCATTTTTGTAACCTTCATTGCCATCGGGATTTCAACTACAATCAATAGCACTTACAAGTTGAATGAATGCTCCCAGGTGTTCTTTACCTTATCACATATCTCATCAACTTTCACACTATTATCATGAATTAGTGTATAACAATATCTCATAAATTCAATTTTTTTCTAGGATCCAACCTTATCACAATAACACTATCATATTTAATTTATCAGTCCCCATACCAATCGTCAAACTTATATTTCATTTTTGCACTCATAGATTAAACCCTAGGATACAAAACCTTGCCACTTCTTTCGAAAATCTATATAAACAAGCTAACCCCTCAAAATAATCATTTGAAGTGATATACAAAATCCTTGACATCTTATTGATGGCATCATAGAACTTTTTCAAACACTTGGAAAGATTATTGGCATTTTCACGATCTTTGTTTTTAGGAGTATCAATGTTAAGCTCACATGAGAAAGAAAGATCTTCTTCTTCTATCCTTTCAAAAGTTTTTTTAGCTTTATGGCAATTACTAACATGAGGTAAGTGGAACTCACCTGGTGGCGACATTAAGATGGACCAAACCCTTATAAATGTTACTTCACTCTCAATGCAAGATTGATGTTTTAGTTCTCATGGGAAAACTACTCACATCCCTAGTCACTTTTCGAGTATGTGCCATAGAATTACATACCTTGGTCAAGTTATGCACCTCATGTGTAAAATATCAACATCTAAAATCAATAACATTTCCCTTGAAAATTTTTCTTTCAAATAACCAATGGCAACACTATTTGAACTAGCATTATATGTATTAATAGTGGACACATTTTTCTCTATTCTCCACTCGTAGATCATTTCTCAACCATTTTCTTGATCTTCTTACCCTTATGGTTATGCATTACCACAAAGTTGATAATTCTTTTGTGCAACTTCTAGTCTTCATTAGTAAAATGTGCAGCGAAACATACATAGTTCCAATTCTGAATGTAACTATGTATAAATCATGAGTGTGATCCTAGAATTAATTTACCAAAGTAAGTTTTTAAACTAGTTTTTTCACAAAGGTTCGTGCAATTTTTAACTATTGTAAATCGTGACATATGTTTGAAGAGAGGTTGTAACATAGTGATTAAATCACAAAATCCAACACACTTAACTGAGGAAAAATTGGTGTTCATTAATTATGATTATCTGAAGAAGCACTCGACTACAATAATTCTGATCAAACTCACACATCTCTAAACACTAGCACCATTAGTACTTGTATCTTCCCTTTATGTGAGACACAACTATATTGCATACGATAAATAATTTTTGCTTCTTATTTATAGAGATAAGTGCATTGAAAGTCCTAAAACTTGTTACGGAATTGAGTCTTAAAGCTTTTACAAAGTATAATTAAGTCATAAAACTTCTTACAAAAGTGTAAGTGAGTTCTAAAACTTTCAAAAAGTGTAGTAGAGTTCTAAAACTTGTCAAATTGGTCCAAACAAGTCATTTTATTATTTGCACTTTTTTAAAATTTTAGGAATTGGTCACACTTTTTTAATGAAAGTTTTAGGACTAGATTGCATTTTCGTGGCAACTTTTAAAACTTGAATACACTTTTTGAAAGTTTTTGTACTCAACTGCACTTTTATGACATGTTTTAGGACTTCTGGTGCACTTATCTCTTGTTCATATTATGAGATACTTCTTGCACCTTCTCAAGTGCCTTCACATCACAAATTACAACATACATATATGAAGCCTCGCAATAATTGCACTTCAAATTATATGTTTTCCTTCTCTTTATTTATGCTTCTCGAAAAATAGAGCCAAGATGTTGATTTTACCGACTGGATACCTTGTTTTTCCCATATGTCTATTCTAAGTCTTCTTCACCTTCATCACACGGTGCTTCAATTATCAGAGTCACCGCATAATAGGATTGCTTCATTACCATTGACATGTTATTAGATCACCTAAATCAAGCAACATAGAGATTAGAGCCAATATCAAGAATAAGAAGAGATTGCATCACATATTGTTAGGGCCTCCATTTTCTTTAGCTCCAAAAATTTCAAGTTTATCAAACTTATTGGTCAATGAAAAGCCAAAGAAAATCACAAAGTTAATCACAAAAAATATCAAACTTTGGTTGTGTTAACAAAATAAGGGCGCATTTGGTAACGCTTCTATTCTCGAGAACAATTTATGATCAGAAATGATTCTTTTTTATTCCGTTCCCGAGAACAATTTCTAAGTAAAAGAATGTGTTTGGTAACTGCACAAAATTTCTGATTTTGGAATAGAATTGCATTTGATACTATGCTCAAAATTTTAATTTTTAAATAATTTTATTACTTTTTTCTTTCCTTTTTCTTTTCTTTTTTGTCCTTTCTTTCTCTTCTTCTTCTTCTTCCTCAAGTTGCCGGCCGCCGGCCTTAGGATGACCGGCAATTGGCCAGACGAGGACCAGCGACCTCATCGGAGCTTCGCCGGCCCTTGGCGAGGCCAGCCCTCGTCAGCCGAGCCTCACTGGTAGCTAGGCAAGGCTCGACCAAGCCATGGCTAGGCGAACCTCACCCTGTTAGGTGAGCCTAGCCGATGGCCGGGGGAGGCCTGGGCGAGGCTCGCTGTGGCATCCTAAAATTTCATAACGATTCCTAGATACACTGCGACCCATGAAAAGGTATCGGAAGCACCATCGGACTATATTATAGTCGTTAGATCAACGAATTACAATTAAACAAGGCCGAGCATTAAATGGACAATTGTTTTGTTGGAAAGCTATCCAATATCTAAGTGTGATCAAGGATTGTACAAAAGGATAAATTGACAAAGAATTTTCTATTTTTGGCCGTGTACTCTATAAGTTGGATTGTCATTTGATTAATGTTGCAATTTTATATGGCCAAGTGAGTATTTGAGATTATGAAATTAAGTGGAAATTAAGGTGGATTAAGGAGCAAATGTGGGCTGATTTAATTAAGGCCCAAGACAGCCCAAAAGAGCCCACGATTCCTCTCCATTTGGCTGACCAAGGCCCGGCCCAAGGAGTCCATGAAGTAGTCGACCGAAGGAGGGAGGAAACCGGTTGGTGCATGCCACGCCACCTCCTCCACATGTCATTTCCCTTAGAGCCAAGTGGCGTTACATGCAAACCTAATGATTGCCTAGCTAATCAAGAAATTAGGAAAGAGAGGGGGAAGGCGGATTGCACGAGAAACCGAGAGAGAGAGGGAGTGAAGTCGAGAGAAAGGGAGAGAGTGAAACCGAGAGAGTTTTGTGAGGGTTCGTCGGCGAGAGGAGGAAGAAGACTGGCCCGCCGTGCATGCGCCTAGTCCCACCGTTGATCAAGCTCACCGAAAGCCTCAAGTTGCCGTTAGCTTGCTGTGAACTTAAGGCAAGTGAAGTCCCTTAATCTACATGGTGCATGCTGTGGTTGTGTGTGTAGTAGATTTCGGATGAGCTAAGTGTTAGAATTTTCGAAATTTGGGAGTAGTACCTGAAGCTAGAATTTTCGAAATTTGCTGGTGAAACCCTTTTTCTTCAAAGATACTAGATCTGGAGACTGTTATGTTAACCTATCGTGACTCTGTGAATTTTGTGCTAATATCCAGTCCGAATTTGATCTCGTGTCCTTGACAAGAGTTGTAGGAGACATCTTGAGGAGTAACATAATAAAATTTGAGAATAAACGGACAAGTATTGATGGAGGAAAACGATTTTCTTTGAGGAGGATGAATCTGGACAGTGAACCGAGAGTTAGGGAGAGTTATAAAAATTATAAATTTTAATCCAGAAGGAATTAGACTTTGATTTCTTCATGGAACTTTTACCTCTAGGTCTTAATTATAACATATTAAAATCTCAGAATTTTCTGAGTTCATTTATGGGCGTAATCGAAATTATTTCCGAAACTGTGCAAAAGTGGCGTTGGAATTTCTTTTGCTGTGATGTATGGACCTATGCGATTTATATAAGACTTTCTTGACATGGTGTTCTTCATGAAACCTCTTTCTCTAAGTCTTGTTTACATCATGTTAAATTTTTAGAATTTATTAATGTCGTTTACTAATTTTTCTAGAATTTTAATTAAAGGAATGCATTCTGTTTTATCCGAAAACTGTCTTATTTTTAAGAACAAATAAATTGCTCTATTAGATGTGGTTTTCTGAGGTGCTATCTATTCAGCATGCGTGGTGACATTTATGCTTTTCATATGACATCAAAATTAATGAAATTTTATAAATTAAAAGAAACTTTTGGGCATTGTTGCATCAAATGGAATAATTTTTCCAAAGTGAGATACATTCATGTGTAATGATAATGATGATATCGTTGGACCCTTGAGTCGACGATGCCCCGGGAGTGTCGGGATGCCCGGAGGTGTATGCCGGATGCCCAGAGGTGTGTGCCGGATGTCCTCGGGGGTTTCGAGATGCCCGGAGGTGTGTGCCGGAGGTTCCTCGTGATGCCAGTTGGGGTGCGAGATGCCCGGAGGTGTGTGCCGGATGCCCAGAGGTGTGTGCCGGAGGTTCCTCACGATGCCAGATTGGGTGCGAACGATATGAGGGATGCAAACACTGGTCCCTGGAAGAAAAATGAGATCCTTTTTAAAATAAATCAACATGGAAATTGAATCATGCGCATGTGTGTGCATATGGCCTGGTGTATAAATTATCTATGAATTGGAATTGGTATTGTTTGATTTTCGAGAGTGTGATCACCAAGGCATTGAATGGATCTCACGGTGATAAATGCACGACTGCATGGTGATGTATGCTCGATTGCATGGATGATATGTGCCTTATTTGTGATACCTTGATTGTCTTGTTTGATGCACTGTGTAGTTTGATGGATCTTTACTGCTGAGTGGTTGTACTCACCCCTTTGGGGACTAACATTTCAGATTAGGAGATGCCTCTATCATCGGTCACGCGTGGTACTTTCTATGGCGTACCGACCGACGTTGAGGTCGAGTGCTCGGAGCACCCCTGTGTTGGTGTTCGTGGACTAGTGTTTATCCGAGTTCGAGTTTTAGTTATGTATAATGTGGGTCTACCTGATGGCCCTGTAGTCCAGGAGTTCTTGTCCGTGCATGTCCGTCGTGACGGGGTTATGATGGGGATGCTGCCGCCGCCGCCAACCGATGCACCGGGCTGGGTGTGATTGCGCGTGTGACTGGTAGAGGATGACACTTTTTGGATAGCCGACACTGGATGATGGATTGATGTACATGTCTGATGAGGAGTCGGGTTCTTTTGGGTTATAGCCGAGCTTAGTGAAGCCTTGGCCTTTTGATGTACCGACTCGTGATATCCATCAAAGTTATGTAAATAAAAGTGGTTCGGCTCTATCATATATATAAAGTGTGTAGTTGGTGTGCATTGCATTATTTAGTTTGAGTATGGGTTAGGGAGATATCGAATAAGCTTCAGTTATATGAACTGCGCTGGGACCGATTTAAGTGATATAAACCCCCAGGACTTATGGATCCACTATAAATTAAATGGTATCAGAGTGACATGTTATTAGGTCAAGTGAAAAGGGCAAGTGACCTGTGGTGACCCTAATTTGTTCAGGGGTTGTCGAGGGGTGCCACACTCGCCTGGCCACCGTCGAGGCCAAACCTCGCCGGACCTCGCCATGGATTGGTGAGCCTCTAATGAGCTCGTCGGACTGGTTGCCCACGATTGGTGACGATGGGCGGTAGACAGCAACGGCGGCAGTCGCAGTAGATGAAGAAGAAGAAAGAGGGAAGAAGAACAAGAAAAAAGAAAAGAAAAAGAGAAAATAGGTGCTTGATTTTCGAATTGTTCCCGGGAGCAAGAATCAACTTTTTTTTTATTCTCGATTCTACTCCAAATCTGTTCCCGAGAACAAAAAATTTACTAAATGCATTTCTATTGCAAATCTACTCCCGGAAACAAAAGAACAGAAACAAGCACTGTTTGGCAAGTTGCCAAACAGGCCCTAAGTGTTTTTGATCCGACAAAAGTTTCAATCTTTCAATCACAATCAAAATTAAAAATAAGAAATGACATTTCAAAGTAATTTAGTTGCTTGTAGAAACAATTTTTTTGTTTCTCAATGATTGCGAAAAATGATCAGTCATATCTATGAAAGTTAGAGGTAAAAAAAAAAAAAAGCTTATCCATCAGAATCTAATGTTGATTAAGCGATATAGACTCATGTGTGGTTATCAAATGGTTAAAAAGAAATATGGAAATTTATTTGCAACTAAAACAGTGAAGTCCTCTTGATTAAGCATAGTACTCCAAGTCTTGTCAACGTTAACTAATTTACATTTCTTGTACATGTCGGTATTGAAAATTTTAGTTCAATTGAATTCCATCCCTAAAAATGCACAATCCATAAAGACCACTTGAAACGTAACAAGATAAGTGCTTTTACAATTGCAGATGGAATATTAGGAAAAAAAGTTACTTATAGGTAAAACGTTTCGACAAAATTGTCATGCTCCTCCTCAGTCTAGCTTTCCTTGGACTTGTAGTGCTGTGCTCTAAGTAAAAGGTAATTGAGGGTGAGTTTGGTTAAAGACGAGAGTGAGAAAGTATTAGAGTTGAGAGGCTATTAGGGTTCTGCCTCTTCCGCCAATGTAACTTTAGATCTAGAAGAGAAAATTAAAAAGAAAAAAGAAAAACAAGGCATCTTGATCCGTTTCAATTGGTCGAGTTTGGCACAATGAATTGAGAACTAGACCAGTTATTGTGGGTTTTAAATTTTGAGAATCAAGAACCACTAAAAATCGGCAGATTCAATCTAATTCTCCGATTAGACCAATACTAGAGCTCACCCTTAAAACAAACCCTCTCAATTTCGGAAATTTACAAAATTTCACCTACACATGTAAATAAATTTAGTAAATTACCCCTTTTATGCTTAGTTTTGTCATTTTATCACTTTTACCCATCCAAGATGCAACAAAACATTTTTGTAATCATTAATTTAGGCATGTCAGAATGCTTTTCAATTCAAGCCAAATATTTACAATAGCTCAACATATTATTATTGGAATCTAATCACGCATAGTGTAAAATTTAAACTTAATTAACAAACAATCAATCAACCAAATTCAAGACTAATAAGAAAATTAATATAACTTATTTTAGGGAGTTTCAACTTACCTTGAATGGGATCTTGAACAACCAAAGCCTTTAAATATCTTAAAAGCAATATCAACAACTTTATTCTTTAAAACAATAAACCTAATTTAATAAAAAAAATTATTAATTTAATTTATAAGAATACTTGAAAAAATGAGATTAAAAGCTTAAACAACACAAATGTAGGACCTTTGCTTTTCTTTGAAAGGTTGGGAAGATGAATTGAATTGGAAAGTTGAAGGCTTAAAGATAGTGATATGGGAATTCTTGGAGAATTGTGGTATGTATCATGATAAAAAAGAGAGGTAAGTTGAGAAGATTTCACAAGAGTTTGAAAAAGATAAGAACAATAAACCCAAGTTAAAAGTAATGATGAAATTGGGTTTGAAGCTCGTAATGTAAAATGAATGAAATATGACCAATTATAAATATTGCAAATAGGAGAAAATATACTAGAAATGTCAAAAGTTATGTGTAAGGCTCACTTTAGTACCGAAAATTTATTTTGGATCACTTAAGCCGCAGATAGTTTTAAAAAGATCATTTTAGTGCCAACATCGATATGGTTGGCTAGAAATCCAACGCAGCAGTTTTTTATTATTTTTTGAAGTCGACGTGGCTTGCCGGAAAGTACAGTCAAGGTACAAACAATAAAATGATACCGTTTGGTGTCTTTCCCCCAAGTAAGAACCCTAAATCCCCAATCTGAGCTCATACTTCGATTTTCTCCCAAAATTATAAGTTCGCTCTTGCAAATGGAGGGCATAAGTTTCATCAGAAGCTTACATTCATGCCAAAAAAGCCAATTAGATAGTGAGTGTTTTTATTATTACGGGTTATTGAGTCTGAGAAGAACATCTTCGACTTGATTGAATCCTAGGAGAATATATCATGGGCGCGGCAGATATAAAGAATGCTCAAAGTGCAAATATTTCAAATGGGTTGATGCAAAATTCTCCGGTCTAGTGACAGAGGTGATTTTGGAGCTACTTGAAGGCCAACATGAACCTCCGCCTATATTAATGGATGAGTTAGAGGATGTCGACTTAATGCAAACTCAAATGAAAAGTTTAACATTTGTGATCAACGATTTGAAGAGGGATGTTTCAAGGCTGAAAATCGAAAGAAACTTTTATCAAGTGTTGATTGTGTTATTATTTTCTTGTGTGGTCTATTCAAATGTGAAGTGAGTAATGAGAAGGAATTTGTATGCCTACCATAGTCAAAGATGTGAAATATGTACTTGTATTGGGTTATTTGTAAGTAAAGTATGTTCTCGATTTGCTACAATTTTTATATGGAATAAAAGGTTTTGTTGCAATTTATGGTAGAAATGGAAGGTTGGAGTTGGAATTCATTGGTTGTGAGCGTTTAAAAGTTTTCTTGCTTGGTTGTGTATTGTCAATGTTTGTTTTGCTAAGTTTTTGCTTTGGATGTAATGGTTTGCTGCATTTTTTGTTTATTAATGGTTTGTTGGTTTGGTACAACTATTATTGCAAACCATGGTGAAATTAAGGGATGCTAGCAAATTCACGATTGACTATTTCAGTATCATAAGTTGTAAATAGTGATTGTTTGAGTGTCAAGTTTTTATAAAATTGATCATTTAAGTACCAATCGCAATTAAAAAGTGATCACTTGTGTTGCACAAGTTTAAAAAAGAAAAGAAAAAAAAGAACATGTTAATTTCAAATGTCACTTGACTTGCACCAGTTGGATTGCTAATGCATCTTGTTCTTGCATTAGCCCATACAAGTGTTAATGCAACAAGATGCACCCACATCGAGAATTGCTTATGCAAGAAAATGCAGCACCCACAACTACACCAAGTTGTGCCGGTGCATTTTGTTCTTGCACAAGCACATATAACCAAAATCGATAAATTCATTAGCACCCACAACTTTAACCAACAACAATATATGTACACATCACTTCTAAAAACAATATCAGCTTCATAATAACGTTGCACTAACAGAAAAAAATTATACAGCATAACCATTTGATTTGCTAGCATTACCAGCCAAAACCAAGACAAAAGAAAATAACAAAAAAAGCCATTGCCATTGACATTGATTGATTTTTTACAAAGAAAAAACATGTCTAACTTTACTCCCAATCATTGAAAGTTCAACACCCTCCTCAGAAAAACAATGGTAGTAACTCCTATTAATAAAGATACAATATCTAGTACCCTCTTAAGAAATGAAAACATAAAAAAATGCCATAAGCACCCTTCCATTAATCAATATGCACAACACCTCATTTTCCTTTTAGAGCTTTATTGATTCATAATTTGAGTACTCTTACGAAGTGGACGTGCATATACTTGAATTGGTCTTTCTATCACTTCATTTTCCTTATTCTTTGCAGCAGCTATATTTTTTCTAGCACGCGTCATATGTTAGTACGTAGGATCACTATTGCTCCCATGATCCGTCGGTTGAGATGGAACTGGTGCTGGGTTCTTTTTTTATGGCTGTTTTGGAGCTGTACCCATTGTCTTCTTCTTTGGAGCACTCTTCTTTAGCTGCACTCTTGATTCTTGAGTTGGCTCACATTGAGAGATAAGCAATTCCAAAGTTCTCATAGGCTACAATAACATAGCCATATTGTCAACCAAATGAATTGAAATACAACAAATTAAATACATAAGTCCTACAAATCTTACATTCAAAATAGTCATTCTAGTATGTTCATTTGTGTAAATCTCATAAACATATTGCCTTAATCTTTTTCCAAGAGCTATGTTTGTTTGATGTGGTGCATCACTTTCGATAGTAACCAATGGGGGAGTAACCTATGTAACTTGTGCAATTGCTCATCTTCTCACCTAAGAAACACATAACAAAATTAAATTTTAGCCCATAAAAGACAAACACAACAATGTATAACTTATAGGATAATTTTTCCTCATTTCTTTAACAGTTGACTTAGTTATTACTATTGCTATCCTGCCTGTACCAGTCCATGTCCCTACACTTGAGCCTACAACAGGGCCTTACAATAGTGCACTGTATCAGGCCTATGGCCAACTAGAATAAATAATTAGATATACTCATTTTCATGGTGGAAACAAATGGAGAATTTCTCAAATTAATTACAGGTGCATGATAGAGGAAAATGACAAGAGAAGCTAGTACATGGTCAACCATCAAACTCTATGGAATCTGAATTGAAAAGTTACTAAAGTAAAGAGGATACTACCTTATAGTGAGGCTTTCTGTCTAACCTTTAGTAGGCATTATAGTAGAGCCTTCTGTCCTCCCTTCAATAGGCCCAACAACAAGCTCTTCAATAGACCATGTTCCTTGCCCTAAATCAATCCTTGTATCTTGCTATTGATGTTGCTTTTTCAATTCACAACTTTTCTTATTGTGCCATTCCTTATGGCAATAGAAGCATTTTATCTTTTCCCTAGTCCTACTCATCCTCTAACTTGATGCCTCTTCTTGCTGCATTTTTCATCTCCTTTTTTGCTTTCCTATTTGCTTCTTCTGTGGTAAAGGTAGAGGAAGGCCTTCACTATTTGTTGACTCCTAAAATTTGCTACTTCTGATATGTTGCATCATAAAGCAGTACGAAGTAAGGTATTAGTTTTTTTATGCCAATCATCTAGGTAATCCTTTGGATTTTGTTACTTCATCTAAATGGCACAAATAGCATGGGCACAAAGAATTCCATTTAGTTGCTAGGCTTAGCATTAACACTTTTTTCTATCTAGGTTGACAACATACTTATCATAATTTTCAATGATCTCATATCAATTATTTCCATTCCAAACTAGATGCCAAAACTTACTAGCAGCAACGTTTGCATCCAATCTTCTCATAATCTTAGAACCACAATCTCGAGTCTACTTTGTAGCCTCATTTTTTTGCTTATGTAGTCTAGTCATGACCATAACTCAAATATCATCAAGCATGATGATGATTGATTTGCACCTAACTTTTAAAATTCTGCCATTGAAAGCTTCACTAAGGTTGTTGTCAATGATATTACATTTGAATTCTTTGTTGAAGAAGACATGATACCAATACTTAGCTTATGTCTGGAAAAGTACATAAAAACGTTCCTTTGTCAGCTGCAACAACCCCTATTTGGCTAATCTAAAATCAGCTATGTTGGTACTCTCTGCTATCTGTTAGAATTGCTTTTGCAACTTATCTTCTTTAAAGTTCTTTGACCAATTTGCATATATGTGCCTCGTGCACATTCTATGCTCAACATATGGCATCAACTCAGCCAATGCAGGAACAAGTCCCTACAAAAATTCCAACCAACAAATACAAGTTAGAAAAAACTATGCAAGTAATTAAAATTAAAAGGGAATTAATTGATAATGGTATTACCTTCTGGTGGTCGCTCATGAATGCCCATCCTCCCCTATCGGTTATCTCAAGGTCAGCCGTTAAATTTTTATGGAACCAGGACCAAGTATCCTTACTCTCTATCTTCGCCACCGCCCAAGCTATCATAAACATTTGATTATTAGCATCTTTTCCCACAGCAGCGAACAATTCCTCCATACATAAACCCTCTAGAAAGCATCCATTCAATCCAACAACTCTTCTACAACCAGCCAAGAAGCCCTGTTTGTGTGACCTCCCAGATTTTCAACCCTATTTTCTATTGAATAAATCGGGCATTTCATTGACGCGTCTAATACGGTTATTCTAAGAGCCGATCACTCTCGAGATAACTAGACTATCTGGGAAAACCATTAAGAAATTTTAATGCAATAGACTTGAGAATTTGACCAGGAATCGGCTTCTCAACCGTGCTCATCTTTAAAGACCATTACGGCACAGTTAAAAATATATTTGAAATCAGAGATAGGTTGGTTCAATTGAGATGTGTGGCTAATCGTGAGTGACACCACTAAATTGGAAAATTCTCGTCGACCAACACTAGATTGATTTTCTTATTGTTTTGGTACCCTGTGTTCGTATTTGGATCCTCGAGATTTTTACGACAACCAAGGGTCGCCAATGAGTTGAATGGGTTTATTGTGGCTCAAAAAAAATTGACCATGGGTCGTTTGCACTAAAAATTTCTAAAAGTTATCCGGTAGCCTAGGCCACGCTAAAAAAACGCGCCTAATGGAAATTAACTGTGAATTCAAGTCCGATTTTAGAAATTGAAGATTCTGTCATGTCACAATAAATTCTAGGAACGTCGACTCAGTCTTAGAAGATTTTTCTGACACCCGAGACTTTTTGGAAAAAAGTCGTCGCAGGGCCATTTTTGTGCAGAAAAAGCCGAGGATTGTTTTTGGTCACAAAATTGGAAAGCGTGATGGATATATGGGTGAGGAAAAATGCCGAGATGGTCGATGGATGGCCAATTGAATTTATTAAAGCCAATTGAGATTTAATCAAGTGAGGAATGGTGTCCAATTGAGAGAGATGAGTGCCAATTTCGTAGCTCCCCCTTCCCCTAGCCAAAACGGACCGATTCAAGGTTGTAGAGGAAGCCTTGGTGGCTCATGGACAGCCAAGGATCATTGTTTGGCCTAGGATGGTCAAGGGGGACATTTGAATGGAAATTATGCAAGTGGTGGAGCCCTTGCCTCCTCCAACCTCATCTCTCCCCTCACTCTCTTCCTTAGTTGATTGAAGCCACTCTTTTCTCCTCTCCTCTCATCTTGCTCGGAACTAGCAACCAGCCGGAGAAGCTGCTGCATCCCAACACCATCGCACGCAGCCACCCGTCGCCGTCAGCCGCCTCGCGCCCGCAGCCGCTGGTCGCACGCCGTCCACCCAGCTCGCTGTCGTTCCAGCCCTGTTCCGCTAGCCAACAGCCTTGTCCATCTCTGTCCAACACCGTGAGCCGCTACTGGAGTCCGTTCGACCGCCGTAGACCGCCCCTTCAAGCCACCAAAGCCTCCACCGGTCATTGCCGCCCCTTACAGCCCTTGTTTTCCTTGTTTTGCAGCAGCAAATAGAAGGTTTTCGTGTGGGTTTCCAGTAAGCCTTAAGGCCCATTTTGAGGTGTTTCTGGGCCTTGGATCCTATGCTCGCTTTGGAGAAAAGTGACCCTCGCGACGTTCCCGATGTTTTGATTTGAACGGATTGTTAAATGGGTGAGTTTAACTCACTAAACTCCGCTTAGTAGACTAATAATGTTTATGGATTGATTATATTTAATTAAGTGCAATTAGGTGGATAGATTAGATTAGTATAATTAAATTAGGGATTTACCTATGCATGTTAGGAGAATGGTTAGTGAAATTAGTGAGTAGACATGTCCTATTAGTTATTGAATGACACTTGCAAATTTTCCGGGTTTGTTTCGACGTCCAATTAGGCATTACGAGCCTAAGTTGGATTTTTAGTATTTATTTATTAATTTTCGAAATTAATTTAATTAATTATTTATTTTCCGAAAATTAGGCTTGGATAGCCAACGACCGGGATTTTATGCTGATTATCGTGGTGCAGCCCGTTTATTTAATTGAGCTTTATTTTGTGCTGAAATGAATTATTTTTGAATTTAGGATTTATTTCCTAAATTAAATAATTTTGGTTATTAATTGAAAAATAACCGGGCATCGGTTGATAATGCCAAAAATGTTTGGTGGACTATAGAAAATGTTGGGATTTATAGAAATGAAATTATTATACTTTGCCTAAGGCTAATCGTGTACCCACACACGATATTTTATCGAGTATGATAAAAGGTGAGAAAGAATGATGTATGACGTGGCTCGGTGATTAGATACATCACCTTGGCATATATGTCGTCTTAGGAATACACGTGAATCGTTGATTATATATATCACTTGGAAAAGGCACGTGGCTCAGTGATTAGTACGTCACCTTGGCGCATATGTCGCCTTAGAGAATGCACGTGGCTCAGTGATTTAGTATATCGCCTTAGAGAATGCATGTGACATCCAGATTTTCAGGTTCTGAATTCGATGGGATAAATTGGGCATTTCATTGACGCAACTATAGTGTTTTTCTCTGAGTTGGCCGCTCACGAGATAACTAGACTAGTTGGGTGAGTTATTAAGGACTTTAAGACAAATAGACTTGAGAATTCGACCAGAAATCGACTTCTCGACCGTACTCATCTTTAGAGAGTTAAAAACCGATTTGAAGTCAGAGATAGGTCGGTTCGACTGAGATGAATGAACGATCATGGGTGACTCCACTAAATTGGAAAATTCTCATCAACCGGCACTAACTTGATTTTACTATCGTTTTGGTACCCTGTGTCCGTATTTGAATCCTCGAGATTTTCACGACAACCGAGAATCGCCAATGGGTCGAGTGGGTTCATCGTGGCTCGAAGAAAATCGACCATGGGTCATTTGTGCTAAAAAGTTCTGAAAACTATCCGGTAGCCTAGGTCACACTAAAAACGCATCCGAGTGAAATTAACCGCCAAGCTAAGTCCGATTTCAGAAATTGAAGATTCTGTCATGTCACAATAAATTCTAGGAGTGTCGACTCAATCTTAGGAGATTTTTCTGACAACCGAGACTTTTTGGGAAAAAGTCAGTTTAAGACCATTTTCGTTCAGTTAAAAGCCGAGAATTAATTCTAGTTGTGAAATTGAGAAACATAAGGGATACTTGGATGAGGAAAATAATCAATTTGATAAGTGAGACATCAATTGATTTTATGAGAGTCATTTGAGAGAAATTCAAGAGGGAAATTGGATGTAGAAATGCAAGTGGGAACCGAGTACTCTAATCTGAAATTTCTTTTGGGAATCTATGAGCTTATTCAAAAGAAAATGAAATAAGAATTTTCTATTTGAGGAAATTCTTTCCTTTTGAATTTATTCCCATTCCTTTTTCTATTTTTGGCTAAACACCTTTTCCCCCTATTTTTCCCACAAGTTTCTCTCTCTCTCTCTCTCTCTCTCTCTCTCTCTTTTCCTTCAAGTGTGGATCCCCTCCCTCCACCGAATACATGGTTATCTCCAACTTTGCTTCTCTTTTTTACCTTTACTTTTTGACTTTTCAACCCTATCTCTCTCTCTCTCCTATCTCCCCTCTCTCTCTCGACACTCTCTCTCTTTTCCCTTTCCCTCTCGGCCTGTTCGAAGACCAGCAAGCAGGAACAGAGACAGCAGCTTGACGTCGCTGCTCCACCTCGCCTCACGCCGCAGCCACGTCGAAGCTGTCGTCGCCGTCGCGCTGAAGTCACCGCCGCTGCTCCACGGCCGCCCCGCTCTCTCTCTTCCTCTCCCTCTCAATTGGTTCAAAAACAGCAGAAGCAGAAATAGCGGCCAGCAGCATTGAAGGAGTTGCAGCCGCGCCGGAGCCAAGACCGTCGCCGTCGCAGCCACGCTAGGCCGCCGTCTACTTGACCGCCGTCGTTGTTCGCCTCCAGTTCACCCGCCCAGCCGCGCCGTCCACCCCGTCCGGTCGAGCCGCCGCCTCGTCCCGGCCCCGTCCAGCCACCACAAACCGCCGCTCAGCTCCATCCGGCCACCGTTTGGCCCCACCAAAGCTTCGCTCGGCCCTAGCCGCCCTTGGCCGCCTCAACCAACCGCCGCCTCCCCCTTTACCAGCCCCAACCAGCAGCGGATAGAGAGTGCAGAAATGGGTATCACAGTCCGGTTTTGGCCCATTTTGGCCGTCTTCCCGAGCCCAGATGCTCGGCCCGCCTTGAGGAAAGTCGATCCCCGCGTCGATCCCGTCGTTTTGAGTGAGTTTTGCTCACTAATGCCTTCTTAGTTTGCTAATTATACTTAAAGGTTGATTAATGTTAGTTAAGTGTAATTAGGTGATTAGATTAGAATGGATTAGCGATTATTAGTTAATTGCATTGCACATTAGTTAGGTGGTTAGTGTACTTAGATAGAGAATTGCCTATAGTATTTATTGGATGCTTCTTGGGATTTTTTCCGACCCTTATCGAGTTTTAATTAGGCAATTCGGGCCTAAATGGAATTTTTAAGAAATAAATATTAATTTTCGAAATTAATTATTTAATTATTTGTTTTCCGAAAATTCAATTGGGATGGCCAGTGACTAGGATTTTATGCTGATGATCGTGGTGCAGTCCATTTATTTAATTGAGCTTTATATTGTGCTAAATTGAATTTATTGTATTTATTTATTTAATTGTCGAAATTAATTATTTAATTATTTATTTTTCGAAAATTCAACCGGGATGGCCAGTGACCGGAATTTCGTGCTGATTGTCGTGGTGCAGTCCGTTTATTTATTTGAGCTCTACGTTGTGTGGAATTGAATTGATTGTGTAATTTTAGGAATTTATCCTAATTGATTGAAATTGAGTGGAATTGAATGATTGAATGGTAGATGGTCGAGTGTGATTATTTAGCATTGATAATGCTTTGATGAACTGTAAAGAAGAGAAAATTGTGAGAGTGAATTGGGGAAATTCTTGGCTGAGACCAATCAGGTATGATGTAAGTGGACAAACATGGTTCGGTGATTAAGGATATCACTGGTGAAAACGACACCTTAAAGAACGCACGTTGCTACCCATTACATATGTCACGTTGGCAAAAACGGCGCCAGAGAGAAAGAATGTACGTGACTCATAGACATACGTGGTTCGGTGATTAAGGATATCACTGGCAAAAACAGCGCCTTAAAGAACGCACGAGTGCTGTCTATCCCTTGCTTCATTATGGACATACGTGGTTCGGTGATGGAGGGTATCACTGGCGAAAACGGCGCCTTAAAGAGCGCACAAGTGCTGTCCATTGCATACCTCACCTTGGCGAAAACAGCGCCTTAAAGAATGCACGTGATCGGTGATGGTATGGTAGTTGGCGAAAAAGACGCCCGAGAGAGTACATGTGATTGATGTTTGGGAATGACCTAGAGTTGGTCTGTTTGATAGGTAATCAACTAGGTCGATTGATCATTGTTCTGATGCTGTGAAATGATTGATTGAATGGAGTGATCAGTGAATGGTTGATTGAGATGTAATCGATTAGGTCAATTGATCATTGCTTGGGTCTGATGTTGTAAATTGATTTATTGAATTGAAATGACCGTGAGTGGTCTTGTTGGTGTGAAATCAACTAGGTCGATTTGATCGATGCTTTGATCAATGATGTGATTGCTTGGATGCCTATTGGATATGTGCTAATATGCAGGTGGAATTTGAGGCTAAGGTAAGTCCTTTGACTCGTGTTGTGCATAGGCAACCCTAAGGTGTATTAGTTTACTAATTGGGTCTTAGGGGGTAGAACTTGCTGAGACGTAGTCTCATCCCGGTTGTGGGACAACATTTCAGGACCCTGATGAAGAACCTGAGGAGAAAGAACCCGAAGAGGAGTATCTGAAAGAGAACCCCGATGATGATCCAGAGTAGGATCCTGATGACTTTTGCTGTAGAATCTATTTGAGTAGAAACCAACCTTTTTAGCATGACTTGTATATGTACATAAGGGTGTTGGTTTTTAGGTTCAATTTTCTAGTCCTACTTGTATATCCCATTGCTTTATTGTCTGAGGATTTTTATAAGTGCTTTCGCATATGCTATTAAAAAGGAAAGGGTCGGCAATATGTAGTCCTGGGATATCGCATTTTAAAATCAACCAAAGTTGAAGGATGGTCACGTGACCGAGGGTCAGGGCATGACCATGCACGTGACTCGGTGATTAGTACGTCGCCTTGGCGTATATGACGCCTTAGAGAATGCACGGGGCTCGATGATTAGTATGTTGCCTTGGCGTATATGACGCCTTAGAGAATGCACGTGGCTTGGTGACTAAGTACGTCGCCTTGGCGAATATGTCGCCTTAAAGAATGCACGTGACTCAGTGACTAGGTATACTATCTTGTCAAATGCATTGTATAGATTGAGATGACCAGGGAATGGTCTGTTTGACATGTAAATCGACTAGGTCGATTGATCGAGGATTCGATCGGTAACGTTTGGTTGGGTGCCTATTTGAACTGTGCTAATATGTAGGTGGAATCTGAGGCCAAGGTAAGTCCTTTGACCCTTGTGTGCATAGGCAGCTCATAGTGTATTGGTTTCCTAATCGGGTCTTAGGAGGGTAGAACTTGCTGAGACATAGTCTCACCCCGTTGTGGGACAACATTTCAGGTCCCTAGATGGCAGCACCTCCACCTCCTCGTCCTCCCATGCATTTTGGTATCCCTGAAGAAGTTACAGAGGTAGCATACCACTTCCATATACACTCTCACCCGGAAGGATTAGAGTATGTGCTGGTTAAGTCGACTGTCTAGGTTGACGTTGTTCTGGACGCCTTGAGGCCCCACGAATATTGATCGTGGTATTGTCACTATTTTGATGGGCGAAGAGAAGGTCCCATACTTGAAGGTGAAGTACCTATGTATGTTTTGGAGGAGGCGTTTGGAGAAAGGATCGATAGTGGATGCTAAGGATCCAAAGCTCAAGGGCGATCCTGAGTCACTAGTATACTCAGTTGGGGGTGCTAATTGGAGTGAAGAAGAAAGGGAGATAGTTGAGCAAGAGGAAGGACCGGAGGAGGATCATGAGTGGGAATGACCAGTGGAGGAACCTGCAGAGGAGCAACCTGAAGAAGAAGAGCCCGAAAAGGAGGACCCTGAGGAAGACCCTAAAGAAGAAGACGAAGAGGATGACCTCAAGGAGGATCCTGAGTATGACCCGGATGAGGACTGAGATCCCATCCTTTTTTGCAAACTCTGAGTTTTGATTGGATGTATAGTAGATCAGACTTATGAATAGTATTGTATTATATACTATGTGGTTTGTTTTATATAAAAAAGTGTGGTTATGGTTTTTCAGGTGTGAAAAATATAGCCCTACTTTTCTGTCTCATTGTTTTATTGTCTGGGGATTTATCTATATGCTTCCGCATGCGTATTAAACAGAAAGGGTCGGTGATGCGTCCTGGGACGTCGCTATTATATCCACCAGGTGAGGGATGGGCACGTGTTCGAGGATCGGGGCGTAACAATTTGTATGCATCAAAATAGACATAAAATCTATCAAATCAAGACCCAAAATCAGGCAATGACCTCTCCATAATCTCTATAAATACCCTACTAGATGGGTTTTGAAGCATGTATTCACCAACATAATCTCATACTTGCACATACTTCCTTATATCAACCCATCAATATTTTCATCACCCTTAACTTAGCTCTCTTCCATTGATTCCTCGACACATTAACCCTTAATTGCTCATTCATTAACAGTTGAAACTAAAGACTCTTGATCTTGGGCATTGCTTTGACAGTATTGAAAAAATGCTTCTACAACCACATATTTGTTACTCTTCTATTGTCAAACATAATTGGACAAGTATACTCCTCTTGGAAGAATCTAATATGGAATGACCCATTCCTACTCAGCGCACCATAAAGCTTCCATGGATAATTGGGTTGTGAGCACTTAGCTCTCACAAATTCCTTCGTATTTCTAATGAATTCAACGCTCCTCTGTTTACTAATAGAGCTATTGACAACAGCTTCTTTTAATTGTTTGGCATCATCAAATTTCATGCCCACAGACAAAACATGTTTATCAACAGTCGAATCGTAGCAATGGTATTTACTTTTTCTTCTACGTGTAGGTTCTTCATCATCATTACTAAGCTCATTATCCGAATCAGCAGTTTCATCGCCGCAATTTTCTTCATCTTCACTTCTGTTATCTTCAGCTGGAGCTCCATCCCTATTTACTGGCTCAGGCATTTCTCCTAAAACCGCAAAAACTTTTTTGAGAAATTGTCTTGACTGTGCGAGTTCATTATTATTTTTGTCATTTAGGAAATTTACTATTGTCAAATTTTTATCTTCTAATTCACTAGATAGAGCAACTTCCCATTCTAATCCAATGAAGTCTCCATAGCCCACATTTTCACCCGAGATTTCAGGACATCTCCTTGTTTGCTCATCTCTGTCAATATGACTTGTCTCCCTCTCTTCTTTCACTTGCCTCTTATTTTGCTCTCCATTTAACCTAAACTCATTTTCCTGTTTACTCATCTTTATCAATATGACTTGTCTCCCTCTCCTCCATCACTTGCCTCTTATTTTGCCCTCCATTTAATGTAAACTCATCCTTGACCTGATTACTCACTTGAATAGGATCACTCACTTTTTATCTTTTAGTGGTCTGCTTATCCTCACCATCCTCATTATCACGATAATACTCAATATATACCTTAGCTTCGTCGCTGTGAAGATAATGGTAAATGATATCCTTAATACCATTATCATCATTAAAATTTCTCAAACCATCCTTCAATTCCTTCTCAGGAACACAATAATACAGTTTTTGCACTTTGCATCTAAAAAAATAAACCAAATCCCTCACAAAATTAATATATGATGGCTTATCAATATTGACATAGATAGTATATTCATTTCCATGGGCATATTTCCAATCCTTGACGCCAATAACAAACTCCCCACTATAGTAAACAATGACGCTTACGTGATTCTTGTCTATGTCAATGCTGCACCTAAGAAGGAAAAAAAAGTCATTAGTTTTTGGGACCACATAGCAGAATTGGTAATTTTATATACAAGTCATTGTCGTTTTGTCGAAAGGAATAAATGCAACCAATTTATTCAATTTGGTCCCCTTATAGAAACAAAGGAAGCTGAATTAAATAAACAAAGTGAGGTCCCCATCACCCATTTTTCAATTCAATCACATTCGGTGCCCCACAAAAGCACTACAACTTATTAAACAAAGTGAGGTCCCACCACTATTTCCCTCCAAGCCAAGCCCTTCTGACCCAACACCATTGATCAAAGGCTCTAATAAATCTGCTTATAACAAATTCTTCAAATTCTTATAGAATATTCTTTTTCTAGTAGAATCGGAAAACGTTAAGCACAAGCAAAATACGCAGTGACCCATTTAGAAGTCATTTTCCCCTTTGCGCCTTATTTTTCTATTCGGTCCCCACAAAAGAAAGCATATCATGTTAGTAAACAAAAATGAGGTCCCCACCACTTTCCCTTCGAGCCGAGCCCTCAAATTGCCCTCCGCGCCCTAACTTGCCGTCGAAATCCTAAATTTTCCATCCAATTGACCCATAGAGAGAACATGACAAACTTGAGTGAGTGAGAGTTAGGGACTGGCCACCAAACGACAATGAATGATGGTGCAACTATGACCGTGGTCGAGCCACGGCGGTTGAGCGACAGTGGGAGAGCAAGCGACGGTGGGCTAGTGAGCTACGATCGGTGTCAGGCGGGGATCGTAGTTTTTATGTGCCATCAACGAACCCTATTTCACTCCCCCTTCAGTGACACCGTTTTGGCCATATGAGCTATGCGGCGTCATTTTTGTAAGGGGGTCCAAGTATGATGGAAAAACGACATTGTCTCCTAGGAAGAAAGGAAAAAGGCATCGTTTATGCCATTCCACATGGACAGATTTGTTGAAATTTTGTCACGTCAATTTTTTTTTTTAAATATAAAAGCCATGTAACCAGTTTGGCTGAAATCTCCCACCGGTGGCACCAAAGTGATAATTTTTTCTCCGATTTGGCACTTAAGTGATCCGGCGGAAGCTTTTAGTACCAAAGTGAGCAACGTACACAACTTTTGGCACCTTAGTGTACTTACCCCATTGCAAATAGCTTAATTTAGGTGATTCCAAAGTAGATATTTGTTGATTTGTCAAGATATTTTGCATTTTAGTAAATAAATACGAAAATCGGTGTCCGTTTTAAATATGACAAGTCAAAAAAAATATTTCAAACCCATTAAAATTATCAGCAAAAGCTATAGATGTTAGGAAAATCACAACTCAGTATAGTTAAAGTTTCAAACTTATTGGGATAAGAACACTACAAATGTTATAAATTTCGTATGGTGCTCACTTGAGGGCCAAAACTTTTTTTTTATACTACTTAATTGATATAACTTCTGAAAGAAAAAAAAAACATTCACTTTGTTGGGAAAGTCTGCATGATGTTTTGAAGATGACAAACACAATTAAAGGCTATTAATATGTGTCTTGGTTGAGTTAGCACCATGTGATATACACATAAGCCAAAATGCAAATGGTGTCATGATTAGTATCAGGTGTGATCTTGATAAGCTTAGTGCTCTGCAATAATCGGGAGTGCTTTATTAATATGGAAGGATTATTGTTGATGTCTAAGGTGAACAAGGTATTGGTTAAGGAGATGTCTACAAGTTGGAAGTATCTCTATAAAGGTGAACAAGCTAGAAGGACCTTGATCAAGAGACAACAAGTTGAGAAGAACGGGAGTGTTCATGATGGCTTGGAAGGACCAAGAAAAGGTGAACATTTGATGGTGAACAAGCCTGGAATGACAATGTCCGTTGAAGCTTTGAAGGACCGCACAAGGTGATCGGCTTGGTAGAGTCACGATCATCATAGATGCTTGGAAGGACCGAAAGATAGAAGATGGCAGATCAATATTAGGACAACAGATTGTTGGCTAGAGTAGTTCTCTTCGATTGAGGTGGAAAGATAGTATCAATGCGATGATCCAGTGAGTTTAATAAAGACGAGGACTCAATAGCGATGTTGGTGTCTTTGAAGGTCTTTGGATTTTAACTAAGTTAATTAGTAAAGATGAGGAATCAACAGGGATGCTGATATCCTTAGAAGTCTTTGAAAGTTAATGAAGCCAAGAGGATGATTGGACGACTAATCAGAAGTCGTTCTACATGGACAAACTCCTAATAATCTATACTCCTGATTATATGGGTAAAGGGAGGTGCAGATATCGAACTTTGAAAAGTCGTGTTTGCATGTTCAGTTGATTAGAACGTTAATCAACACTAATAAAGAAATTGCAAAGGCTTAGAACTTGCATAAGGTGTACTGGAGATGATTAGAGCAGTTATGATAACTTTGATAGAAGACAGACACTTATATGAGCAGTCTGACTAGTTTGGGAAACTGCACTGGCGCTGTTGAGCGAGAAGGAACCGTTGTGCTGATGACAATGCTAATACCCATAACTACTTCACGGAGCTGAGTTGCAAACACTTATCTAAGCCTCGGATGGCTATGTACATGCAATTTAAGAGAAGTAGTGAGGTTAGGGGAGTGAAACGAATAAATCGAGTCTTAGCTCTTCAGTCTTTTTCTTTGTTTTGTATTTGTCGATAGCAGCAGTGATGCTGGTTTTGTCTTTGTGCGATGCTATTGAGTTGTAATAGCAAGTAGTTAATTGTACAAGTGTAAGAGTAGTGCTTGTGTGCTAATAGTGCGATCTATCATTTGAAAAGAACAATAATTACAGGTTGTAACTTGCAATACCTAATTACTAGTGAATTCCGGCCTGATTGTGACTATAATCTTGAGAGTGGATGTAGGTTTGAGTGTAAAGCCAAACCACTATAAAGTTCAATGTGCTATTTTCTATATCTTCATTATTTCTTCAATAGCACCACACACGATTACATTAATCTATTTATTAGCACCACTCTTGATTAGGTATTTGTTCATAAGTAGCACTCTTGATTGTGTTAAATTGTTTTTACTACCAGTGAAGTTTTAACTTGTTATATTATGTAAAATATCTTTCATAGTTTCTCATTCAATCTACTCTCACCCCTCTAGGTTGTATGTTAGCCCTAACACACTTGAGTGCCATCACATCAAGAACTTACAAAAAAAAAAAAAAAAAACTTCACCTAGGTGTTGGAAGTCCAATGTGGCATAGCACTTATGACGAACATTTTTAAAAAGTTATGGTATTCTAATGATTGATTGAAAAATTATATGACACTCAAGTAATAGCAAAAAAAAAAAAAAAGTTATGATATTCAAGTGAACGTTGTACATAAGTTGCAACACTCAAAGAGATTAACAAAGAGTTATGACACTTAAGTGAGCACTGTACGAAAGTCATGGCACTTGTGATGTCATTGTCTCCAAAATTATTCTACACGTTCTTCAGAGCATATAGGTCTCCAATAAAAAAATACTATGGTGATAATTTTTACATCGTTACTCCATATAATTAATCTATATAAATATCTATTATTATTTCCTTGAATTATAACTCCCCACAGTTTTACAACCCTTATAGAATCGCCTTTTGAAAAACCATGTACATGGAAAGTATCTTTCGAATTTTGCGCACATCACAAAATTAGTGACTTAATTGAGTTTTTTTTTTCAACATCATCCAAAGATTCATGTCAATTGTTAATTAACTTTTTATCTTATGTATTATTAATGTAAAAATTCAGAATGTGACAAAGTCAGCTAGTGAAGTGCACGTGTGGAGAATTGGTATGTGAAAACTAGAGCTCTTGTGTGTGGCGGTTTGGTTACACATGGGTGAGACAAGCATCCCACGACGCCCTTTCCGTACTGTAGCCCTATTTTTGTTTGTAAGTCTTCAGTGGTACGTCATCAATTTTCTAAGCACGTGTGATGTTTTCTTTGAAAATCGTCAAATGCTGCCAAAACAATCATTTTACGTCGTTGTTGGTTAATGAAGTTATTTTCTCGTGCATAGTGGTGGGACTCCATTTGTGCGGAAGAGGGCGTATGAAGTTGTCAATTCGAATGCATAATCCATTCATACTTATCGGAAAAGACATGACATGACAATGACATGGCGACTTCAAAATTTCGATAATGAAAAAAGAACATGTCATGACAATGTTTATATGTAATATGACATGACATGCCTAATTAGACTTTCCATGGCTTCTTGTTGAATTGTTTGTTCACCTTCTATCCAATGGCCGTTATAAGCATATTGTTGTGCTCACGCTCTATAAACTATTCACCTTCCATTGGTCTATCCAAGCGTTGGTTAGCTGTTAGTCTACAGCTTGTTTACTCCAAAAGTTATTATAGCCTTGGACGCCTTTCCCATCCGTTATTAGGTTCCCCTCCCATAGAAGCAAAACCTTCCATGCTTTCAGACATCCTCTTTACAATCTTATCTCCATATTGGCTTGTTTATATAGAAGTTGTTTTACGCATTCAAATTTACATTCGTTTGATTATATCATTGTCGTGACCTTCCCTAAAAGTCGGGATTAGTGAGTGAGTGCTTTTAGAGGTAATCTCGAGCGAGAACGAATGGTCCTCATACTTGACGTGCTAGTCTTTGTTCTATGTGAGTTTTCCTGAACCTTTATCTTGCGTAACATTAGGAAAATATGATTCGTTTTGATGTATAATATTTTATCATCTTTAGAGTCACCATCAACCTATTAGGGATGGTCTATCTTTATTGTAAGTCATCTACTCAACATGCTTACTATCATCACATAAGCTGATCAATATCTTACATAATGTCGCTTGCTAATCGTTGTGTTATTCCAAAAAAGACTTTCAGCATCCTCATTTAATCTATTCGACTCCGCTTCTTAGTTGTATTGTTAGCCTCAACAACAATTGATTAAAGAGGCTTACCAATTAAACATGGCAAGTGATTGGTGTTAAAGAGAAAATCACATGTGATGGATTATCCGTGACTTATTAATTAACAAAATAATGATCAATAACCTCAGCGCACAACTTGTCTGGCAACGCATTGAGTCTTTCAGTAATTACAATTGATATGCTTCACTCCAAATTCTAACGATTCAAAGGTTATTACATGCATCCCGCACAATTGATCAAATTGGGCTCAAATTAAATGAACATCCATCGGCCACGTGGTAAAGAAACATCACAAGGCATGGGCCAAACAATACAAAACGAGAGTAAGGAGCAGGCTCATCACATCAGCCAACACTTAAAATCAAAATCCTGATTTAGGCCTAAAACCTTCTGAAAGTTCCGGTTTTTAAGTGTCCTAAGCCAGTCTGATGTGATTCAAGTTTGATGGGTCACATATGGCTTTAAAAGCTTCGGATGTCTATTTTAGTTTCCGAAATAAATGCATTGAAAGTCCCAAAACTTGTCACGAAAGAGCAATTAAGTCTAAAAACTCTATAACTTGTAACGAAGTATAATTGAACCTTAAAACTTAAAAAAAAAAAAAAAAAAAAAAAAAAAAAAAAAAAAAAAACAGAATCAAATCTTAAAACTTGTTAGTTTGATCCAATCAAGTCCTTTTGTCAGTTGTACTTTTGAAAGTTTTAGGATTGAATTACACTTTCATAATATATTTTAAGATTTCATTGTACTTTTTGAAAGTTTTAGAATAGTATAGCATTTTTTAAAAAAAATTTAAGACTCAATTGTATTTTCGTGACTAATTTTAAAATTATTATTGCACATTCCTTGTTTCTCCAATTGACAACTTTTTGAGGTGAGGCCCACAATTTTCCGAAATTAAAGATTAAGCCCAATTGATTAGACTGATCCCTAAACTAAAACTGCATGCCAACTCAAATAATATGAAACTTACACGATTGGAAAGCTCTTGAAGTCTCCGCTGTCTCCTACAACTCTCCAGTTTTTTAAATCTTTAGGGAAAAATTCAAATGAGGGCCCGAAATTGAATCGCTCAGAGTTAGAATTTGTTTCAAATAAGAGCGGCAAATCACTCTTAAATAAGATCCTGAACTCGCCATTCGGGCAAATCTTGGTCGGCGGGTTCTGTGATTGTTCCGACCACTGGAGAGGGGAAATTTCTTGCATTGCTCGGACCGCTGTCTTTTCCTTCACGCTTCCTGGGAATCCCAAAAAACAAGGAAAACATGTCCCCATCTTTCCACCATTCCATCAAGTTTGCAACTGTTGCGTTGGAATCCATTTATTCTTCTTTTTTTTTTTTTTTTGTAGAAATGGAATCCATTTATTCATCCTAATCTAAATTTAAAAATAATAATAATAATAATAATAAAGATTCTCTTCCTCCCTCAGTCTTCTTCTTCTTCTTCGACGTCTCGTTACTAAACCCACCCGAGAATATCCAAGTTCTTCCGGCGAAGATCGACCGACGATGGAATTCAAGAAGTCCAAAGCCGTGCCCAGCGTCGTGCAAGCCTCCAGGCCTCCGTTCCGGAGCCGCCTCGAATGCCTCGCTTTTGACGCCCACGCGTCGTTCCCCGCTTCCGGCAGGTAGTTCGGTTCTGTTTTATATGTTATACTACCTAGCTATCTCTGCTTTTTATTTTTGGTTATTTTCCAAGTTTGAACGTGTATGAATTCATTTGAGGATGACTGACATGCAGTCCCATACTTGACCGAGCCGGATCATGGTGTTCGTGTTTTGCTGTAAAACGATAAATTTTTCTTTCTTTTCACAATTTATCTCGGCAACGAAGTTAGATGACATGTGCACTGCATTCATACTCCATTCAAGACCATAAATGCTTGTGCGTTGGGGATGCTTGTTTTAACTGCTCTTCTAAGTTGTATGAGAGTGATTTGATGACTAAGAAGTCTGCTGAAGTCTTGTCAAGGGGGAAGGTAACGTAGTGCTGTAAATCAAGAAAATTTCTTGGGGAAGTACTTTTTGATTTCTTCCCTTGGCTCAAATCGAGAACATCCGGTTTGGTGTGGCTCTAGCCTTTTGACTTTAGCTATGCTTCTGACTCTATCTTGTCTTAGTTAGAGTGGTTCTATATATAATCTTTCGCTTGCTTAATATGTTCCATGGAAAAGGGGTACCGACTGAATTATAAAAGTAAATGATGATTTTGGTCTTTGAATATACTTCCTATGCCTGGCCAGAGAAGTTCATTCTGCAATTCTATTGGATTTACACCTTATCTTTTGTTGGAAAGATGATATTGACATGGTATGATCATGTTCTATTTAGCTTTTATGAACTTCTTGTCTGGGCACAGTAAAGTATTATATAGTTATTTGACTTGAATCTCATTTATTTGACTACTTATATGAGTGATGTAATTAAGCTTTCTGTGTGAACTGGGAGATAGGTCTTCAAATCCTTTCCATTCTATGTTTTACAGGACCTTGTTTACTCTGCATAATGATCTATATGCATATGTACTTGCATGAGTTGTGTAGTGTATTATAATATCTCCATTCTCCAATGAGATGCTTGATGATAATCTTACTAAGTATCCTTTGTTCCAGATAAAAACAAACAATTGTTTACAATGTGAGTTTGTTTCTAGTGATGGAATCTATCAAGTTGATCAAAACTGATTGTGCTATTATCATACAAGGCGACACTATGGGCATTTAAGATACAGGGGTGGGTAAAATGAAGTTTTAGATTAGATGATTGCCTGCTTTAACATGTGCGTTCCTTTTGGAGACGCATAGCTAGATTTTTCCTTGAGTCAGTTTTTTCATCTTCTGTATGCTTTATATTTTAAAGGATGTCTTCTTCATTTTCAGAAGAGAAAATAGTGAAGGATCGAGACAACGTATCAATGAGCCTGGTCTTGCAGGTCGTGAACCTTGGGGTCCACAGTTTCCTTCAGGGTCTCTCTCTCTCTCTCTCTCTCTCTCTCTGTGCACGCGTGAGTGCGTGTGCGCAAAGATCCTGACAATCTTTTCCAGTGTCTTTTAAACTGAGGGCAATGAAATTATCTAATTACTGCTAGAAACGTGGTTTTGAGAGACGTTAAAGCTGAACTGCTAATGTTGGCAAGTTCCTAAGGTTGTCCTATTTTGAAAATATATTGCATCTAGAATGTTGCACGCTGAAGTATATAACATTGGCCCCTTGGAGTTGCTGTTTCGAATTACAGCAAAGTCTAATATTTTGTGCTCCATGAGACTCTTGATAATAATTATCTTCTCCATTACTTTTGTCAGCTATGAACACAATAAGGGCGTGGGAAAGGCCTACATTGTGATATGGCAGTTCTGGTGAATTCAATGTTGGTAGAACAGGATATAACTAGGATAACTGAACAGGAGAGATGTAGAAAAAGCAAGCAACATAGAATGAATATGTATCAGTCTCCTATCGATATAACAAAATGTGGGAGGGGCTCTCTATACCGTGGATAACGAGAGTTTAAGGATCAACATATATTCTGTTCTGTGATGTATGGAATATGAGAGTATTGCATGTTTAAATATGATATTCATGAATTGGTTCCAGGTGTGAATTATCAGTTGGAGAGCCAGCTTAAAGCAGTATAATCCTCTTTGTCTATGAGACCTTTTGTTTGGTTCATATAGGAAATATCTTGCCACTTCCGATTATATGCAAGTAGATTGTGTGAATCCTTCTCTATCAAAATGTGTATCAATAAGACTATCTTCTCACTTATTTCGATATGTTGTACCATATTTTTTGCCTGAAGGCAAAAAGGTTACTGTTCCGCCGTTGCTTCTTGCATTGAATGCATTTTTCGTTTCTGCCCCCCTCCCTCTCACGCGCAGAGTTGTATGTCCTCCTGTTTATCCTCTTGGTGGCGGTGACCTTATTATCGGGCCTGGGGCTGGAATGTACCCAACCAGGTTCCTAGCTGATCTTTGCTTATCATACATTTTTTTTTTATTGTTAGATGTTCCCTAATTGATTAGAGATTATTTTTCTTTAATTTTTTTTATGCGGGGGTAGTTGTGGTAGCAGCGGGAGTATGCTTTTAGGTTTGTGTAGTTTCTTTGTAAATTAGCTAATAGGTATATATAGTTCTTTCTCAATCACTATTTTTCAAGAGGTTAACAAGTGTAGCAATCTGAGCATGCAGGACCCAGAGATCCCAGTTGGTTCGGCGGAGCCGGAGCCCAACCGTGAGTGTCTTCTCTCCCTGTCTCCGTCTCCCTCGCTTTGTGTGCGCACACGCCTGTTGACCTCCACTTGATCATTTGAAACAGGGGTATCCCTCCGGGTGCTCGTTTTGATCCGTATGGTCCACCTGGTGTGCCTGGTTTTGAGCCTAGTCGATTTGTCAGGTAGTTATATCTTCTCGCCTTGACATATGATTGACTTCTCTTAACTGGAGTCTGGCCTCGCATGCTCATTTCATTCGTGGCCAATAGACATTCTAATGTCTCATGTTACTGGAGTTTGTCGTGGGAATTGTCTGTGTCGGGTTAATAGAAAGAGAGACGAGGCCATGGAGTAAAAACGCATGTTCAACTTTGTAATATGAGGTTTTGCAGGGTTAAGAAAATTATGTTTTTAATCATTTTGGGTAATAACCTATGAGGGGAATAATAATGAAAGGAGCAAACTAATACACAGTTACAATCTTGAAGTGGTAATTCGATTTATGGATAGCTTAAATATTTTTGTTGCCGAGACTGAGAGAATCCTCGTTTTGAATGAATCCAATGTTCGTATCAATTCTGATTGCGTGATGGAATGCCGATTCCATGTGGACTGAGATTTTTTTTTTTTTTTTTTTTTTTGAAATTTGATTTAGTCTTTTACATATTTGCCAAACTTCATACCGACAGAAACCCGAGGAGACCTGGTGGCGGGACACACCCAGACTTGGAGCACTTCCGAGACGTTTCGGATTTCATCTGAATCTACCACGAGAAGGAAAATCAAGTGGAAGAGATGTGGCGAAAGTAAAATTTTGCTGCTTAGAAACATTCTCCGTCCTTAAAATTTGGCTTTCTGTCCGCCTGAGTCGAATGGTTCTCTATATGTTTCTATGTTGATAAGTTCTTTATTGTGATGGTAATGGTTTAATTTGCGTTACAGCTTCGAATGTGAAAACTTGGCTCTGGCGCATCCTGCTGATCTCTTAGGGCGCGCATGACAAAATTTCTATTTCTCGATTTCTCGTTTTCGTTCCGTTAGGAAATAGGTTTGGGCAATCCATTTGATAACGCTTGATTTGATTTCTCTATTTAAACAGATTTCTATTCCAGAAATAGAGAAATTGAAGAAATCGAAGCTAAAATTTTTAACTTCTCGGTTTCGAAATAGAAATCGAAGCTGAAATCAAACCATATAAAAGAATCTTGTGCTTTCTTGCTAACTTAATTCACTCATAACCACAACTTCACAAATTATTGCTAATTTTCTTTTTCTTATTTTGCTCGTGTTTTTTTTTCATTTTTTTTCAATTTTTTTTTTTGATAACTTCCTCTTTAGGATGAAAGGCAATTGAATGGGTCCCCAATTTTTAAAAATGACCAAAGTTCTTAAATATTTACTTAAAAACAATGGGGCCCTTTCCTCCTAGAAAGGGCACGCGCGCATGGAGTTGAAAAAAAGTTCTTATGTAATAGATGAATAAAAAACGTGCCTAGAAATTTAACCTTGTTTCTTTACGGATTCAAAATTCTTGCAAAATCAAAATAATTATATTGTTACACAATCTTGAATTTTAATTCGAAGACAAGAGATTCAAGAGAATCTCTCTCTTTGCTATGCAAGGGCCATTAAAGGTTCATTGAGCAATAATAAAGAAATTAGGGATGAGCAACTGGGTGACTCAATTCGAGAATCAAAATAAACCGACCTTCCTCCGATTGGTTCCTAACCATAAACATTACTTCAAGGTAGAATTCTCATATATTCCTTTACATCTTGTATAATACTAGTCTTTGATAAAATGACATGGTTGTATAGGCGCCATTGATGGCACCCATATTCATGCTTCCGCAGTACTTGTCTGAACCTACGCAGGATGAGTTTGCAAACGATACATTGGCCGAGGAGGGAAACCAAATAAATATGCTTAGGAAAACCATTGCCAATAAAATGGCAAGGGATAATAACATGCTAGAAATTCCATGAAATTGTATTTTCAACTTTTGTAATGTAGTAGTATTATTTCGACTATTATTTTGTATTTGAGGATTTCATATGTTGTTATCTAATCAATTTCTATTCCTAGAAATAAAAATTTTATTCTGTTATCAAACAGATTTCTGTTTCAGAAATAGAAATTTTGAGTCGTTATCAAACGGGTTTCTTTGCTCAGAAACTTGTCCGGGAAATAGAAATTAAGAAATTGATTTTTGGCCAGAAATCAACTTCTGTTTCAGAAATTTTGTCATGCGCAGCCTTAAGCTGCGCCGGATGAGTGTTTTCTTCAATAGCCTTTTAACATTTGAAACTTTTCGCGTTTAGCAAATGTTGATACTAAAATTTTAAAAAATATGCACACACAAATTTGCATAATCTTTTTTTAAAATTTATGTAATATTTAAATTTTCACAGGTGAGGAAAAAAGTATTTGATAGTAAAATTTAGTTTTAAATCGGTTTGGTTTAAAACGAACAACAAATGTAAGGGTGAGCAAAGAAACTACATGAAGCTGGACCAAACTGGTTGGTTCTAGATGGTCGTGCGGGAATTAGTCTAGTTCCCAATTTCTAAAATTTGGAACCGTTATAAATCAATCTAATTTTTGGTTTCAAGTGTGGGTCCACCCAACCAGATTATTCAGACCAAACCAAAATATCATCTTGCTCTTGTCATGACTATGGAGAGAGAGAAGGAGATAGAGAGGAGAGGGAGAGAGATGGCGGCCATGGCTATGGAGAAGGAGAAGATGATCACGTACGGATGTGCAATGCGAATCAGATCGGACAATTTTAGGTAGTTCTCACTCTTCAGGGACACTTGCCCGATTCCTGATTCTACAAAATTAGATCCAGTGACAATCAGTTCAATTTGCGATTTCAAAGTCGAAACCAAACTTATTATTTCATAAGGAAAGGGAATTCTCTTTGTTGGTCTAGCTTTTAAGGAGTCCCAAACACCAAGTGTCAAAACTTAGTATAGGAGGATACTTAAATGCCAAACGTTCATAAATGTATACTTAAGTGTCAAAATCATATTGTTAAATGCCAACGCCAAAAAATTCTAGTCAAAATACCGATATGGCATTTTTTCGGTGAGATAAGTACAAAACGACGTCGCTTTGCATACTGATGTGACTAGATAAGCCAAAAAAAATAATGTCATTTTGGAAGTTGACGTGGCTAAATAAGCCGAAAATGACATCATTTTGCCTCGAATTTGAATTTTAATATAACTATCAATTAAATTAAATTTAAAACTAAATTAAAAAAAAGAGTTTGCAGAAAGTTGGGCCAAGCTCGCACAACCCTTGCCCAACCTTCTACAAACCTTTTATTATATATATAATTTAGTTTTAAATTTAATTTAATTGATATTTATATAAAAATTCAAATTCGAGGCAAAACAATGTCGTTTTGTCTCTTTTTACACTTAAGTGACTTATATTATTAAAATAAGCTACATTAGATTTTAGGCATCCTTCTACTTAAATTTCCCTTCTTTAAATAAAGTGATATTTAAGTGTACATTTTGGAACTTTTAACACTTAAGTGTCCCGTGTCAAGTTTTGGAATTACGCTGTACTTTTGCTAGCTGTTAGGACTCGAACGGATCAGCTTATGTCTGTCCTTTGCTTTTAAATTCGTTCAGAGGGTTGTCAGCAACTCAATCTCGGTCAAACGACTTTGAATCTCTCCCTACATCTTGAGACGTAATTAAGGCCAACCAGCTAAACCAACGACCTAGACAACTCTACATCCTTGACAAAATAGTGTGAAGTGGTTCTTGTAAGTCGCTAACCACAAATCTCTGAAATCAAGTATATGTGGCAGGCATTTAGCCGAAATGATATAAATGACTCAACGCCGGTTCCCAAGAAAAAAGAAGATAGCACAATTAAAAACAAAAAGAATGAAATAAGAAGAGGCAAAATGAAAGCCATGGCTCATCATTCACCATCTTCCTCTGTGAAACTAGAAGTTTCAAGTCTGCAAATCCCTTAGATTTCTTCTCTCTTTCTCTTTAGAAAAATGCACTGAAGCATTGGATTGTGATAAGATCAATTCTGAGATTTCCGTTGGCTCCGCTACGGTGCAATGTGTGCGAAGCGGTGGAGGCAAGCGTCCTCTGCTGCGTCGATGAGGTGGCCTTATGTTGGTCCCCATCATCTCCGCCCTCTGCCTCCCCCCTCGCCCAGTGGTTTGCCTTTCACCGGTTCCGTTAGATCAGGTGGTCCAGTTCTTGGTTCCAGAAACTTGGAACAGATCCTCCTGGTTTGGTTACTGGTTTTTGGGTGGAACTGGACCGGATTGGACTAGGAACTGATTACCCTTACCTTTGGAGGTGGCGGCGGTGGAAAGCGGCAAGGTGGTGATGGACGGGGGAGAGCTAGGACGGCAGTGAGGTGGAGGTAAGAGGCGAATAACGAGGTTGACTTAATCAACTGAATTGGATGATGGTCTGAATGTTGCTCGGAAGTGAAAGATAAAAAAGAAAGGAAAAGCAAAGGAAAAAGATCGGAACAAATAACGCCGATTCATCTGACGTGTAATGGCGTTATTAATCGAAAAGATAATGGAGGCTAGATTTAGCGTAAAGCGAAAGTAGGTGTTTTTTACTAGATAAAAAGAAGTAAAAACCAGTTTTGCGACTTGATATACCTTAAGGAAATTGGACCTTCAAAATAATGTCCAGGAATTATGTGCTCATTTATTACCTAAGTGGCCTAATATTTGTGAGAGGAAAAATCATCACAATAGAACTACAAAATAGGCAGACTTTGCCGGTGCATTATCTTGGAGTCCCTATTATCTCTTCCCGGCTCGGCAAGGCGGACTGCATCTCCCTTGTGGATCACATAACCAATAGAGTCCAGTCCTGGACCCAGCGCTTCCTCTTCTTTGCTGGATGTCTTCAGCTTATAAGGCCAGTTCTTCACTCAATCCAAGCTTACTGGGCTAGTGTCTTTATTATTGCCGTTGTAGTGTTGGATCGTATTGAGCAAATCTTGAGACAGTTCCTCTAGAAGGGTCTTGGCCTAGGGAGGGGTGGTGCCAAGGTTTCCTGGGATGATGTTTGCCTTCCAAAGGAGGAAGGAGGGTTAGGCATTCGCAGTATGAGGGATTGTAATAAGGCAACGATGCTGAAACACATCTGGATCCTGTTTACGAACAATGAGTCCTTGTGGTGTATGTGGATCTATTCAACCTTCCTGAAAAGGAAGAGTTTCCGCTCTTGGGCATGGAAGCGAATCCTCCATCTTAGGACTGAATTTCGGCTTTCTTTTCTCTGGAGGATAGGAGACGGCCGCTCTGTTTCCTTTTGGTTCGACCACTGGCACCCGAGAGGCCCTCTCAACCTTTTATTTTCTGACTCTTTGATCTATAGCTCTGGTTTACCCAGACATGCTACGGTGGCTAATCTTCCTTCGCCTGTTGGTCAGACCATGCGAGCAGTGTTAGAGTCTTGGGAGCATCCCCTTCCTTTTCTTTCGCAGGTTCCGGATCGCCTTTCTTGGCAAGGAAGTGATTCTAGTTTATTCACGGTTGCTTCGGCGTGGCACCTTATCAGAAAGAAGAAGCCTCGGGTTAATTGGGCTACCTTCATATGGAACAATACTATATCTCCAAGATATAAGTTCAATCTTTCGCTGATTACCAAAAAAGGTCTCCCTACTCAGGCCTTGCTTTTATCTTATGGCAGGATTGGGGATGCGGTTTGCGCCTTTTGCAAATTAATGCCAGATTTTATTAATCATCTATTTTTTGGATGTAGCATTACGGCTAGTATTGCCTTCATTTGGGCTACTAGATGCAACCTTCCTTGGCGGAATGGGACTTGGGCTGACAACCTTTGCTGGGCTATGAAGTTCCTTTCCGGTAAGGATTTCTATCACTCCATCGCCCGGTTCTCTTTTGGTGCTCTTTGCCACCTTATTTGAAAATATAGGAATGAGATTCTGCTTAGAAACCATACCTTCACGGTTCCGGCTGTGAAAAATCACCTTATTAAAGTGGTTAAGGATAAGGCCTTGACCTTCACTAATGTAGAGGACAATCCAAGAAACAGGAGGCTTCAACGTAGTTGAGAGATTGACCCCTGCATCTTCTTTTCTACTCTGGCGCTTCCGTAGCATTCCCGTTTTGGAGTTGTGCTGCAGGATGGTCCGCCGCTGTGCTTCGCTTAGCTGCTATGCTTCTCTGCTGGCCTTGGTCCTGCTTTTGTCTCTTTCGCTACTGTTTATGGTCGACAACTCTTTTGTTTGGGTTTTAGGCTTGGGTTGTCATTGTTTGGCCAGCTGGTCGCCTTCTTTTGTTTTTGGTCCTTCTTATGGATGTGGCCGTCGTTGTGCTGGCTATGCCATGTAGCTTTGCCTTGTTGGCTTTCCTTTTCCTCTTCAGCACCCTTCCACTCATTATGCCTTTGTTCTTTATGAGTGAATGTTTTGGTGCCTTTTTTTTTTTTGTAAATATTGCTTATAGCTCAATATAATTACCTTTCACCAAAAAAAAAAAAAAATAGAGAGACCACGTGCGTCATCGCAAGAGAAAGTTAACTTATGCAATGCATATGTCGCATAACAATGATGGCGTAATGTACCCGATCAATAATTTTTATCTGCGTGTCATGAATCACATCCTACTTGATTTTGCACATCCCACTCTGTGTGCCTTTCATATCGCTTTTAATCCGCATTCACATCAACATCTGTGTGCCTTCATATCACTTTCAATCTGCGTTCACATCAACATCGCATGTCGCTACCACAAGTGTATTTATCCACATAAATTACTCTTTCTGATAAGGACTGTAGATTTTTAACACACAAGAATAGTTAAAACAGGAAAAGGCCGAAAGAGGAGCCACTACTTAAGTTCACTATAGTTGCAAGAAGTCGAAAGCCCTATCAACTGAAACTGCCCCGGTCAACTGCTCCTACTCTGGGTGTCACCATGAAGTTGCAGCAGCACTGATCTTTAATTCCAATTTTCCTACCATGTAATGACTACTTACGTTGATTTATCGGGTCCATTTATGAATGTCCTCGGACATATTTTCGACTTCGCAATGAACTTGAGAGAGTCCGATCAAACTCGCAAGTCCGTCACTCGTACCAAAGTGTGGACTGCATGACCCAGCAAAAATTAAGGGGCAGGGCCGGGCCGGTTAGGTGAATATCAACTCTTTCTTGCCCAATAGAAACATGTTCCGAATGCAATCCCGACTGCAGAAGAGAGAAATGCCATCTCACGAGAAACATATTATCGGTGTGACGTTCGACTCATGTACGGCATGGCAATACACTATCGAGTTGCAGAATTGCTTATGAATCGAAAAGAGACGCAACTGGTTAGCCAATCAGTCTGTACCCAGAAGGGATATAAGAATAAAATCGGATTTATCAAAGTGTCCAGCAAAAATATATAGCCTGGGGTGAACAATGCTGGGATCATATATCCAAATCTCAACTTATTTCATGAACTGAGCCGAAGGCACCACTTTCATCATTGAGGACGGGGAGCTCAAACACCGAGTAATATCTCTTTCTCTGCTCCATTGAAAAGAAGAAATTCCTCAAGCAGCCTTCGCATCGATTACCTTCTTCGCAAAGGAGGGCAAACAGAATGCCGCTGTATGGATCTGGAGAAGGTTTTTATTGCAATGTCAGCATACATAAGAATGACGAAATTCTTCCAACAACAGACCAAAATAACCAAATTGTACCTCTGAGTTGTAGAACTTCAGTGGCCGTCTAGTCTTGCTAAGAGCTCCATCGGCATCTATGGGATTCACTGGATGCTTGAAATCAACAGGTGGCCCCTCCGTTGAGCAAAGCATGAAACCGATCACCCCACTGAAAGATCATTTATAGAGCTGTCTTAGTTTACAGAGTCATTAGCATCTAAAACCACCCCACTCCCAGATCTTATCAATACGAAAGCAACCATGAAGTTCACAGGAATGAACAGTTGACGTGGTGCTTCTATTGAAAATACAAAGATTTGAGTGAAACTGCCTCTATTTTGTAAAACAGAGTCCGTGTCAATCCCTGCTATTGAATTTATGACCTAAATCTCTTAGGAACAACCATAAAAGAGACCCAAAAAGGAGAAGGGCGTTGACATCATCCACAGGAATGAACAGTCATCACCCAAGGATATAATGAAACTGCACTGCCTAGCTCACAAGATATTTAGACAAGGAACGAGGAAGATTCAAGCTAAAAGTGAAATTGCCTTAGCTCTTGACAATGCCATTCCCTTGTACCAAACTTAAAGAAAACAAGAGAAGCACGTGCCTGGGGTATGTAGGCACAGTGGTCCATGCATAGTTGACTGAGCCCTTGAAAATCTGACGGCAATTCGAAACAATGTCCTCAATAATGTGCATGTGAAGCCATATACTTTCTGCCTGAGTGCACACAACTCCTCCCGGACGGAGGGCCCTCGCAACAGACTGAAAAAAGGGCTTCTCAAAAAGTTCTTGTGCAGGACCTGGACAACACAAACGGTGTGATTGAAGGAGTTGGGAAAGGAAATGATAGAACAGCCTGCTGACAATAAACATGTTAAGGAATGTTAGAAAAATCCTTACCAATAGGATCTGAAGAATCAACTATGACTGCATCATAAGTTCCTTCTGGTACAGCTTTCAAGAATGCAACTCCTGAAAAATGAAGACGAAATGCCCCAAGAGCCGACGTTGGAGTTGTTAAGAGAACAAGAACGAAAAAGATACAGAAGAAAAATTAGTAAATATACCGTCACCAATGTGGAGGTTGACACGAGGATCATCATAACCAACTGCAACATCAGGAAAGAATTGTTTCGAAACCTGCATAGCAGAAGTGGAATGAACAAATAAATATACTTGAATCCTAAATGTGATTGATAAAGCTGGAGTAGGTGCTGCGAGCACATTAAATATTCTCAAGGTACACCCTATCATTTAGGGAAAAGAAATTCATACAGCAGATTCTCAAACTATTATATTATCATTTAGGATATAGTCAAGGTGGACTGAGGAGAAAATAAATGATTAATCTAGTGGGTTTTCAGTGAAACCTACAAACTGACTGATAGAACAACAATTAAGATGTCATCAGCTTCACTCACATCAACCACCATCTTGTCAATCTCACATATGTCAATGTGTTCGACAGAAGAGTGGCGAGACACTTCACGAAGAACTCCGCCATCCCCTCCACCAATCACAAGTACCTGAAAAATGTGCATTGAATTTAAAGAATTAGAGGTGAGAACCAAAACAGAGCTATTCCCTATTTCTAAGTCCTGTTCACTAATTCATGGCAAGGAGATGACATTGTTGTGACAGAGCTAGCGAAGTAGCATTCAGTTGTAAACTTATACATGCGTTGTCAACATTGCATGGTTGCAAAGTTCAACCCCCGCACCTGCTGCAGAAGTATTCTCATACTCCATAGCATATATAGTCTCTTGCAAAGTCTTCACTATCAGTCTTCTTAATCCAAGGAAATCCATTCAATCAAATTGACTAACAGCATCGATCTTCTATTTATTTTAACTTTTCATAGTTGTCTTCCACTTGTGAGGCAACTCCTCATGAGGAAAAGAAAAGTATATAGTTTACTAAAGAAACTTTTATAATTGCTCAAAAGCAAATCCAATTCCACTCAAGGAAAAAATACCAACCCAGCACTCAGCATATTTGTTTCCTTAAAAAATTCAAAGATCCGAGTTAATTAAATAATTTTCCTTTCCTTTCCTAAAGCATCTACCATTATCAATACATCTTCACAAATGAGCACATTTCAGAAAGCATAACTATTAAAAAAGAACACATCGTAGTTTGCAAGAAAGGGCTATTAAAATAAGTTTCATAGTATTCCTACTTCAGTAAAAATAAGGTAAACCTCACAGTAATTGCAATAACCAAGGAAAGAAAGCAGCTAACCTCAGAAGAAGGTATTTAAGCTCTCAAAAACACACAAAGAAAATGTAAGAGTTTATATGCACATATGTTTCAAGGCAAAATTTAGACAATAAAATGTTGCAGTTAAAATATATTCAGAAATCATCATCAATTTTCATATCATTAAATGTATGCTAAGCAAGGCAGTGTCCAACAATAACACAAGTACCTTCTTTGGATTCGGAATTGAGCAAAGGGGAAGATGAGTGATCATTTCTTGATATGCACACTCATCTCTCTCAGTAAGCTGAATCACCCCATCCAAGACAAGAACTTTTCCGTATGTCGATGACTGCAGGAGGACAATCATGATTAAGTTCAATTGTCAAGGTGACGTACAGAAGTTATTTGTAAATGACAATTGAAGTATCACTGAAGAGAAAATACCTGGAAAACCATAACATTCTGGTAGTCTGATTTTCCTTGGAATAGTATCTTCTCCACCTTCAACGAGTGTGCTTCCCCTGGATAATGTTAGAAATCTCTTTTAAGCAAAAATCAACAAAAAAAAAGCAAAAGAATATTGGAGTTCTACACTTCTCTAGCCTCAAGATAAGATTTGCCAGCAATTTCGTATCTACTACTTCTACAAAGACATTGATGTCCGTGTCACAAAACACTTTGTTATAGCTATGAATGCTACATAATCTGAACCGTTAAAAAGTCAAGTTTCTCTTCCAAAATGGCCAACTTGCTAATAGAGCTTGACCTCTAAAACAACTATTGTCCAAATTATTTATCTATGTGCCTCCAAACCATCATTAAAAGTTTCATATTCTTTTTCATTAGTTAAAAACTTGAATCAAGCAAACCAACAACAGAATAAAGAAGCGATAAAGTGACCAACCAACTTAGCGTGACACCCATTAACAAATAAATGGAGATACAAGTGAAGAGGAAATGCCCAGTAGAACCAACACCACGAAGAAGTGCCGAAATCTCAACCTTTTACATTTAATGCCAGTGAAAGCACGTTACATGTCCGAAAAACACGACCATTGGTGAAATATGTTTGAAATAAAGAGAAGAATCTCCATCATTAAAGGCAAAAACCAAGTATAAAAAGCTTAGTATTTGCTCTTGTCTCCTCCAGTTTTCACCTTTTCATGTTATCAACAACGAACGCACTTCAAGCAGCATACACCAAGCTCAAACGGGCACAAGGAAACTCAGGCCATGCCATATGACCAAGTTTCATAGGTTAACACTACATAATTGCCTTTCAACGGTTATCTGCAGTAGTCATCCAATCATGTTCGTCACACTGGGAGGTATTAAACAGATTTACCAGTCTCTTTGTAGACTTTGAAGAATGAGAAACTAATTAAGAAAACAGGTTAGACAAGCTGACTGATTGAGGGAATAAAAAAATCAACCGTATGCGTATTGAAAAATAACGCCTTTAAATATTTCTAGAAAAGTGAAAACTTGAAGATTTTTTCAGAAAAATCTCAGTAAAAACGCAAACTTTCCACCAACAAACGAAGCTATTGCACCTTCAATCAGGCAAAATTGGTAAAAACATGGACAACTCCAACTATTGGGAGAAAAAGAACAGCCGAAGAAGGCATTCTGGCACGGATGCGATAGGCACAATTCAACAGCGAGAGCGATGTGGGGGGACTCCAGATTTCCAAGCGGATACTCGCAAAGAAATCTACGGCAAAAGGACAACCAGTCCCAACAAATTCCAATCATAACGAGAGAGAACAGAGTTGAATTCAGAGCCCTGCCCAGAAATCAAACGAGCAGCCAAAAAGAGTCGAATTCAGAAGAAAAAGGAAGGCTGCCCACGATTCCTCGACTCCAGAGCACGACAATGGCACCGAGCGAGATTAGAGAAAACAAACAGAGAGAGAGAAGAGAACAGCACCGACCGGGCCACATTGGGCTAATCTCAGAGAACCACCCGGGAATGACGGAGGGCATGGCGGCGCCGCCGCCGGAGTCCGCCGCCGCCTCCATGGTCACGTCCGGCGCGGCCACCCCGCCGTTCTCCTCCTCCTCCCTCGGCCTCTTCACGTGCAAATCGGCGCACCCGACAACACCCTCTTCGGCCATAAGAAGATTGCGGGTCCGGGTTTTCCGCTAAAACCCTTCGGAGGAGCAAAACCTAGTCCGAGCGGTGCGGCGGGAGAGGCGGCCGGTGACGACCGGAAGGAAGGAAAGAGAGAGAAAGAGAGAGAGAGAGGAGGCGGCACGATCTCGGCTTTCTTGCTGCAGGGGCCCCTTTATATGCCACGGAAGGAGGGACGCCCGCACGCACGAGAGGAATCTGCTTAGGAAAGACGCGTTCGGCGGTCGTCGGATTGTAGGCCGCTCTACTGACACTCCCCTGTGCGGGAAAACTCTCTCTCTCTCTCTCTCTCTCTATATGTGATGATGATTATAAGTGCACCTTCTCTTGTTTTTTTAATAAGATGATATCTCTTTCCCTAACTAGAACTCCAGAAGAAGAAAAAAAAGTTAAATGTCATGATAAAATCTCGAATTGGTATATTTATAATAAGTTTATCCCAAATTAATTTTTTTACCATTAAAATTCTAAGCCGGTATCCTTGCGATAAATTTATCCTCTCAAACTAATTTTTTTATGATAAAAATGCTAAACTGATAAATTTATGACCAATTTACCCTTCATTAATTTTTATTAATTTGGATTAATACAACGATAAATCACAAATAAATACACATGTGATAAATGGAAGATAAAATCCGAAACCGATATATCTGTTAATTGGCACGTATTATCCAACTCAGCAATTTAATAATAAGATTTGAAGAAAACTAACGAAGCGTAAATTTATCATAGTGTACTAATTTAACGTTTTTTGTGGTCAAAAAATTAGTTTAGGATAAATTTATCACAAGTATACTAGTTAAAGTTTTTCGTGATATTAATAAAAAAATAATTTGGTGAGATTAAAATTCAAAATTGTCCTTCTTCATTTTTGCCTAATTTTCTTAAAAAGCATTGAGGGTCCTGATTTTGGCTCAAACTTTTTTTGTCTCATAAATGAACATCAATTTGAAGTTGGGTCTTGATCATGTTGTAACTTTCTTTTGTGTCTCGTAAAAAGGCACCAACTTTCGATCGGTACTTCCCCTTGTCGAGTTTCTGTCCAATCGTGATGATCTTATGGATTCAACATGTTATTCCACATGTATTCAGGAAAAACTTGATAGGGGTTAGATTTGAATATCAAATGAAAGTTTGTGCCTTTTTATGAGACGAAAATATAAGTTTGGACTTGAATTAGGACTTGATTTGAAGCTGATGCTATTTTATTAGGAAAAAAAAAAAAACAGGTTCCAACTAGAATTAGGACCTGAGTTAGAGTTTCTGTTTTAGTTTGGATCGAAATTGAAATTCAAGCTAAAATTGGTGTTTTGTAAGGAAATTGAGCTCTATTTTTTATAATTCAAAATGATAGCGTTACCTTTTTGAAATGCCCAACATTAGTCCTTCAATTAATAAATCTGGCTGTTTGAATCCTTGATTGGCAATCAAAGTGCTAACTGCTAAGTTGGCTAATCAGAGAATTGGAGCACACATGTCACAAATCTATTCACATCAATCTAAAATTCTTTTAAAAAGAAATGGGGGGAGAGAGAGAGAGAGAGAGAGAGATAATCTACCAAACACCAAATTACTATAAAGGAAAAAGATTCGACATTGCCAAGGAAACACGCGATGTTTAGGCACTTCAGAGAACATGTTTGTCGGCCAAAGAGAAAGGAGATCACGGAAAGATGATGTGCAATCTTGCTGAAGAAAGCTGAGGAAAAGAGAAGTGCGAGTGCTTTGATTGAATTTTGGTTTCTAATTGAGAGCAAATTGAATACGGGCACAAATTGCCTAACTCCTTTCGAGCCTCGCCGGAGACCCAGCATCTACGTCACCTTCTCATGGTGCTGCTCATTCTCTCTCTCCCCTAAGGCTTCACCTCGGCAGCGAGACTTGGAGCTCACCCAATCTCGTGCTTGCAGTCCATGGGTGCTCGAGCTTTGGTCTCACGGCCGCCATGGCCGCGAGCCTGGCCGCGAGCCCCAGGCCGCTTCCTCTCCTTCCAAATGTTGTGCTCGTGCCCATCATGGCCAACTCAAGCTTGAGCTCTAGGCTGAGGCCATGGAGGTTGCGACGTAGGGTTCAACTTCAATCTTTTTTGGTTTTTGGTGGGGTTCATCGATTTTAGTGTCTTTTCTGGTTGAAGACCAACATATTTTTAACGGCCTCAGTGCTAAGCTAGCGAATTCCGTCGTCAGAATTATTCGAGTACGATCAATGACACTTTATAATGTAGTGGGATGCTCTCGGGGAAAAAAAACAGTAGAGGGAAGATTTTGCATTTCATTCACATAAAGAGGAACCTAGGACATTACATCCCCTTTTTTTTTCCTTTTTATAAGTGAGACATGTGATGAATAGCTAACCCTCTAGATGTTATGATGAGGTCTCATACCTATCATTAGAAGTTCGATTTGAGTCGGTGCTCGATCTATCCGTAACATACAAGCATATCGAAAGTTAGTGGCAATAAATGCTCAATTCGATCACAACATAGTTAAGAGTAGGAGTGTGTAAAAGAACTGGGACTCGCTTGGACTGCCCGAAACTGGACCGAAACCGCCTGGAACTAGTGGTTCTTAAAGAAACTGGTCCGGTTCCCGGGTCCAATTTAGGGGAACCGGTGGGTATCGGTCCGGTTCTCGGTTCCATGGGCGGATCCGCCCACCCGCCCACCTGGACCGGACCGGACCGGACCGGTTATATTATAATAATATATTAATTTTTAATATTTAAAAATTCGAAATTAGCAAATATAAAATTTAGGACTCCAATCACCATCTTGTTTCAATTTACTACTTTCCTACTTCATCTCGTCTCTCTTAGTTCAAAATCTCCCCGAGCTCCCTCTTCCTCTTTGATTCACCTGGGGATTTACTCATCTCCCTTCAAGTCCTAGTTCAAACTCGGCGAAACAATGAGTTGATTCTCTTTTCCTTCCTCAAACTTGAACTCTCTCTCCACGTTGTCACCAACTCCGCATTCACTGTCACTATCGTCCTCTTCGTTGTTGGGCTCATCCCGCTTCTACCTCCCCTCTTCCTCCTCCCCTTCCTCAAGCTTCTCCCCATCATCCTCATCTTCGGGGACGGGCGAACTCCAGGTCTAAGAACGGCTCATCATCCCCGTTGTCCTCCTCATTGTCGGTCTTGAGGGAGGAGTGGGAGACGGCAGAGGCAGTGGCAAAGATGGTGATGGTGGCCGAGAAGGAGAGGAGCGAGGGTCACGACCGCCGCCGCCATGGACACTGCCGCGGTGCTAGTACTTGAGGAAAATAAAGTTACCATGGTCAAGAGAGCCAGAATAAGCAAATGTGGGGAGGGCGAAAAGGGAAAGGCGTGAAGGTTGGATCGGTTCTATGGATCCACCCAGGAACCGGACCGAATTGGTGGTCCGGTTCTTGGGTGGTTTCATGCAACTAGTGGGCAGTTCCCGGTTCTAATTTTTCAGAACCAGTTCTTAGTGGGCGGTTCCCGGTTCTAGGTCAGGAACCGCCCGCCTGGACCATGCACACCCCTAGTTAAGAGTAGTGTAATTTCATAGTTGACAGTGTAAACCTTTTTATTGCGGACCACATGCCATTTATATGATAGGGTGAGTCAAGAGAATCACTGTGGATTGGATGGATCGGTTCTAGGGCAATTCTTATAGTTATTAGTCCGGTTTCCACTTTTTTAAAATTGGATTCATCAAGTTCCCAATTCCCAAGGTGGGACGACCCACTCAAACTAGACCGATTTTTTTTTTTTATTTCTTAATGAAGGCGATGGTGATGATGGAAGTAGTTGATCAACATGTTGCTCAGAAGAGATCCCGTGATCAATATATGGACCTTCCTCTCTTGAAAAGTTTGGACTTGTGGAGTCTCCTTTGATTGCAAGAATTTTCCTTCCTTTATATGGAGTAAAAAATTCCCCCTTTGCACTAGGATTCCAAGACTTTAGCCCCCTCATTTTGGTGTGACTTGCAATCACCAAATCTCCCTTTAATTTACTCTTGGCTGCACCTTTCTATCCGAAAGGCCAAATTCGGTTGATTGAGCGTTAATCGTGCCTATAAAATATTCTTTTACACTGCTGAGTCATGGGCAAATCCCATCAATTCTTTCCCTCATTTCAGTCAGTTTCTCTTCTTTCCTTTCTCCCACCAAAGATTTGGCCTTCATCCACTGAATCTTTGACGTGTTTGTTGTTCTCTTTTCAAATTTTGTGGAATCAAATCTCCATTCATTGGCCAACTTATCATTGGACCGAGCTCTCGAGGCGAAGGGGAATATCCCGGTGAGCTCCCGAGCTTGAGGTCGAGGAGGTGGCGGAGTGGGAGTGGCGGAAGGCTCGCTGTCAAAAACCCTAGCCGCGACACTCCTGCTCCATTGCCACAAGGTGATCGTGATCGTTGCAAAGGCGAGTTCCGAAGCTATCTTGAATGGGGAAAAATGAAGAAGAAATGTGTGATGGGAACCACCGGTTCCAATTACCCCCTTAGGAACCAGACCAGATCGGTTCCAAGACTCCCATTGGTCCAACCAGATCACCTAAGAACCAATCACCCCTATTTGTAAGTCCCTTATTCTTTCATTTGCATCTGATCTCATGTAATTTAACTTTGCAACAGACTGTACGAATCCAAATTAGTTTCAACTGCGATTGATGATTCCGAAATGGGACAAAAAAAGCTTTAAATGGCAAATTGTATTGTTTTGCAACGCTTTCTGTTAAGATTTGCTCTCTTTTTTCATCATGCACTCGGATATTACCTCGTGAAAAACAAATGACAATTTTCTTCCCTTTTTAATCTGTGGACCATGTGAAACCTTTCCAAATATATAGATATCAAAACGTATTATCACATACCTCTTTTAATCATTTTGAAACTTAATATATTGTTATTTTCAATTTTTTTTTATAAAAATGTGGATTTTATCGTTTTTTTAAGGTACCTCGGACAAAATTAGAAAGGATATTCTTTTAGTATGTGTACCAATCCAAGTAATATTAGGAAAATTATATTCATGAAAAAAAGGTAATATTTGGATAGAGAAATATCGCACTTGGTGCCAGTCTCCTCATGCACATGGGTTAAAATTACTGATATTATGGGAGGTGGCAAAATCAATAAGAATTTACGATGCATTTGTTTTGCGAAAATTAAATTATTTTAAAAAATATTTTTCTAAAAATAATCACTTATTTCGCTTGAAATAATTACCCAATGAATTTTTTCATTATCGACAAAAATTTAAATACAAACATTTTCATGCATGATGCAAATATTTTAATTTTATCTATTTTTGCAAGTAATCAATTTTAGAATTTTTTTCCAAATCATTCATTTTATAAGAAATAGAATATCCCATGTTGTTTATATACAAATTGCTTTTTATATGTAGTTTGGTTGTTCCACCTACATATTTAGGTTTTTCAATTAGATGATTCTCGAAACTAAGTTCTATCCCATTTGAATTCATTTATGCCTTTTATATTAAGATGATCTCCCATCATTCGAATTCGAATTTTGCGGTTGATGTACGTTTCTTGAAATGCCAAGTGATACGCAACATAAAAGATAAGTGTAGTAGATTGTCTATCCCGCGGATGAGGATGACACCTCGTTATTCAAAAACGGACAATTGAACGAGAAAACGAATAAATTGGAAAAAGAGATGTTTGGTTCAAAGTACAATATAAAATGATAGGGCTCTCAATTAGGGTTTCGGGATGGGCGTGGCTTGTCTTTTTCTATGTGGATTCCAAAAGCATCCGTCGCATTGAAAAAGTTCGAGAATATCTATGATGGGTTTGGGGCGTTTGTGTGTCTGTGCAAATTGCAGAAAAAGGAAAAAAAAAGAAGAAATCCTCTATTGTAATTAAAAGATCTGTTGCCCTTTTTCGAAGCGTCGCTTTAGGCTTTCGGTCACTTTGTTATATTATTTTCATGATCCCTTTTTCTAAATTAGTCGCCTTTTGGGCAGTACGGGCAGTCATCACGCATTGATTCCTTAATTCTTTATTATTTTCCTCCCTTTTCTTTCTGTAGTGTTTTTTAGTGTCAATGTTATATCGCCAGTCTTAGTGAACTGGCTGCGGTCCACGAAAACTTTTTCAAAAGTAGGTGAATAAAGCGATACGATTTGGGCAGAAACAACCAAAGTGATTTGAAAGAAAGGGCCAACTTCCATTAAAGAACCACCAACACTTCAATCATCTCATAAAAAAATGATGAACGTTTGAATTTTTGGGTAGAATCTGGCCTAACGGCAGTTAAGAGAGAATATTCCGTCCAAAGGAACCCAAAATTCCAGTTCTACCGAGTTTTCAGTTTGTTGTTTTGAGATTTGTTTATGGAATTGAAAGTTGACCAAAAAGGATTAATGATGGTATCTAGACACTTCAAAGTTAAGACAACATAGGTGCTTAACTTAACTTACCTTGTATTCAAACACAATAGTCTTAGAAACCATTTGAGATGGTCATATTATTTTCCAAATTTCGTCCACGTTCATTAGACTGTTGTCTTGCTATGTTTTCTAAGATTTTGACACCTTCATGGGTATATCTTAATGCGTATGTCATTTCTTTGGATCCTATACTAATCATTCAGACATTTCCCTCTGTCAACCATGTATCTTCTTCCTCATAGACAAGTAATTTGATTTATGTATATTCCACGATTCTTCTGTCTAAGGTTCTTGAATGTACATGTCTTGGAGAAGCATCCTCTTCTTGGTTTACTTCTTTGGTTGTCTCCGATGTAGTTTTCGTTATCAGGAGAGGTTCAGGAATTTTCAAAATTCCCTAGTGGATTGTGATCTTTCGAGCTTAGTGGATGATGATGGTTGCCTTCACATTAGGGTTACTCTACTTCTTTGATGAGTAGGTTTTGTCGTAGTCAATATCCAATTTCATGTTAAGTCCAAAATTGCATTTGGTAGATAGATTGGGATATGATAAGATTACGTGAGATTTGAAATCCTCCAAATGTCTTTCGGATCATAGAAAATCCCATAAAATATTTGGTGCAATCCAAGAATAGAAAAAAAAAACTTTGAAAATCTTACTTTCCCAGCACAATCTTCCACGATATCTAGATCGTACTGCATGAGATCCCTTACTAGCGTCTTAAACCTGCTCTTTTCAACTCCCTTCGATTTGTTTCCTTCATTGCCACTTTTGCCAAATCCATTGCTATCTCCACCTCCAAATTAGAGTCCTAGCTCAAGTTCACCATATTAAAGGGGGTTTAGATGCTGGCGAAGACAAGCCTCGGGTTGCCGACAGTGTCGCAAAGTGACCTGGGGAGGTAGCAACTACGACGATATGGTAAACGAGGTAGCAATAACTGATAAGGGTAGTGGATAACGTGTGTGTCATGATGAGCGGAGAAAATTACCAAAAAAGTTTTAAACTTGTTATGAAGTAGTCAATTTAATTTTGAACTTTTTAACTTGGCCAATTTAATCATAATTTTTTTTTTAGGATTTGCCAATATAATTCTTTCATCCTACATGGCATGGCCAATATTAATGTAAACAATTTTATATTTTTCTAATTTTTTTTACTTATTTTTCTTGTGGAGTTGGAGAAGAAAAGTGATCATAAAATTTATGGAGATGTTCAGAAAAATTTAAAATAAATGCAAAAATTCCATATTAGTACTAGCCATACCACATAAGACAATTGAAGTTCATGTCAATGATTGTGAGCCAAAATTGCTTAGAAGGAGTACATTGACAAATCGTCAAAATGTTTATCCCTTATAAGCAAGGGGTTGATGGTGAGAGAGCTTTGATTTGAAAATTTATCAACAATTGGCTTAAATGAAGAAGATGTAAACAATAAAATAAAACAAAAAAATTCAGCAAATTCATAAAATTACTTAAAATGATGTCATTTTGAATAAATTTGTCAACATTAGATCATCGGCCATGACATGTAAGAGAGCCAACAATGACTGAATTGCCACATTAGCAATTTCAAGCGGCAATTCGCTGAAGGGCTATATTAGAATTTTACTCCTATATTGAAACATTTGAAAATTTTAGATTTACATTGAAATTTACCTCATGTAGATAGACTTCTTAACTTTTGACATGCCAATGGGACTACAGTGATAGGTTCAAACACCTATGTTTGGACTGAATAGCTATGATTTAAGTTAAATATTTTGTAAAGGATGTGCGACCCTTATAGTAACACTTGAGGGAGTTGCGCTGGTTCTACTCGGTTTACCCAAAAAGAATGCGTATTATAATTTAAAAATAATATTTCCCGCTAATTACTTATTCTTGGAATTAAGAAAGTAGTCAAATTGAAACTTTGAAAAAGTTCACTCAAACGCATGAGCAAGTGCGCATCTACTAATGCGATTACAGGACAATTGTCTTGATGACCATTTTAGATTACTATTGTATTCACCACCTATAAATTAAATATAATTAAAAAAACCGTGTCAACATTTTCAATTTACTAAATTGGACGGAGTCAATAGAGATATTTTGAATGCACAAATTTAATAAATTTTAGGACCTTATTATACTTTTTGACGTTTTTAGGATTTGCACTTTTGCGATAAATTTTAGGATGTTCAATATACTTATCATTCTTTTTTAATAAGAGAAATAAGTTAGGGAACTATACGAGCGACCTAATTAATTTTATTGGAGAAATTTTCAGATAGCACAAAAAGTTTAAGGTTGAAATCATTGCACTGGATTTGCTTATTCGTGGTAGAGACATGTGAAAGAGTGCTGATTCTCTTCAAAACACATCATTGGTCATTATAATTGCACCTTAAGACAATCATTAACAAGAACCAATTGATACGCCCGTGCGGCGGCCTGCCTATGATCAATAGATAGTTTCACACCAATGTGCTTACCAACCGCAAACGGATGAGTGGGATTGGACCTAGACAGAAATCTTACTAATATTTGAAATATGTCACCCTTTTTTCTCGAACGAATTACTTAATCACAAAATGAAAATAATTTAGACCTATGTGTGGAATGGGGGCAACCACGCGCCCCTCCCCCGATTGGGTCCACCGCCGAGGGCCACATGAGGAGGGTTGAGTTTTAGACACTAAAACTTCCTTGTAGAGATGGACTGCCGCCAACTATCACATGATAATTCAGGTCGGCCACCAAGATTTTATCTAATTAGGGACATGTGAGGTTTGCTTCATGTTAGTATTTGGAATTGTGAAAATGACAATAGAAATTATTGAGCTTGAGACAAGATCATTCGCACTATTTTTTCACTCCACGTGAAAGAGCCTCCACCGATTGTTTTCCTCCAAATGAGTACGCATAATTGAAGGATTTACCGGATCACCTCTCTATTTCAGGAAATCAATAATCATCAATGTGCTAGATACTCATTGCGAAGTGACAAAAGCACCTTATTAGTGAGGTGATGGCAATGAAGAGGTGGGAAGCCGTTGCTCCTGTTCCTCCAATTTGATGTTAATTGCCTATTAGAAAGGAAGAACGATATCGTCACGACCCTCTAGAAGTGTATCCCGAGAGAGTTTAACAGATTGCTTAGCGGGTGTGAGTTATCTTCATACAAGACGAGGCTTACATCAATAGTGCAGGTCTTTCATGAAATTTACAGATTTAATTTCCCATTCTCTCGAAAATTGCTAATTCTATTGTAAAACGAGGAGCGGACCCAATTACACCTACCGGGACAATGTTGCCGCCCTTCCATGTTTCATTGAAAAAACGTGATTTGCAACTTCAGGGTACCTAATCGTCTTCCTCAAATTGCAATTCGTTTGGCCTAAAAGAACTATAGAAATTGACCGGTGTACATACAATCAATAACAAATCATCTCTGCAACTTCACGCTTACCCTTTGTTGGGAAGACCCTGTTCTTAGTCTGGTGTGTTATTGAAAACCAAATAAAAGTGTAGTGCGTATTCATCTATGCTAAAAAATTGCCAAACTGACGTCTATTCATTGTCAACCGTCCCACATAACACGTTGATGTGAACAACTCTTTACGAAACGACATCCTACGTGGAACGCCATGTCAGTATTTTCTGGCGATAAGTGACCAAAAGGATTACATTGAAATTTCGCGCAAATATTTAGGAAATTATATTGATAAAATTAGAAAGTTCAGGACTAGGTTTGCATGCGTATAATCAGTTTTGGATGGAATCGCTAATTTTTTCCTCTGTATTTATATACTGAATTCATATTTGGGTCCCAACAAGAAGTCAGTAGAAAGCAAAGTAGACAACATTCCACACACGTAAGGAGAACTGGTGTTGGGAAGTCAAACTCGAGCTATGTTTTGGGGTAGGGGAGGCGGTTTGTCCTGCCTGTCGAGAAATTCAGACGAAATTTCTGACTTCCCGAGTTGCAAGGCCCTTTTCTTCGCTTTGAAAAAAAGGCGAGTTCTCACTTTGCCACTCTATTTCCAATGATGGGGTCTTCCACTATTAGCCCACATGCACACATGCACGGCGTAGTCGCCCGTTCACATCATGGGAAGGATCCGAGGTCTGCGCACTCTTTCCTGCTCGTTCACACGCTTCTTTTGGGACATCGGAGGTGAGAAGGTCGACCACAACTCTAGGGTCTCCGGGCGGGGCCCTTCCATAAGGCGACACCTGGCGCCGGCGGAGAAATTTTTTTTATGAAATGATGGGAACTCCAGTGGCACAATCCTTACATGGAGGAGTAAAAGCATACAGATTCACATTGCACGTGTAAAACCAAAGTTTAGTGTGGGACAATTTCAGTTTCAATCCTCAAACGTTTGAAGGGATTCTATCTATGGTATCTCGGGGAACCATGCCCACTCGGGTTGTAATTAAGTTCGAAATAATGTAAATTGCGGACATCCGAGTTCATGTAGTTGTGAATTGTCAATGTCGTCAAACACGTAGTTGTCCATCGTAGTTGTTTGTGCAATTTTCTTAACGAGTGAGTTCATGGGAGCATGTCAATCGCGACGTTTGTTTCGACCTTTGGCGAATCTGGGAGCTTCTTTTGGATTTATGGTGCTTATATTTGGTTTTTGTGAGTAAAATGCAGATTTCGAGTGGAGGCATTATTCCTTTTTGGTGAAGGAGTTGATTCAATATGAAGGCTAGGAGTTTACCTGCACTGACATCTTCCAATATATGTTACTTTTCATGTGTTTGTATATACAAATTTGTATCTTTCGCTAAATTACCCCCTTTCTCCATGATTTTCAGAAGAAGATTGACATTTAAGCTTGAGCTAGAGGACCCGAAACACAAAACCGAGCCATTTAGGGTTGCAGCTCTAGCAGATGAACGATGAATTGGTCTGACGCTCTGCCTTTTGCTTTGCGGTTGATGCCCATCGCGAGATGCTTTCATTCATGGCAATTCCCGATTCTACCAGCTGATTTGGCCCTGGGTCGTGCGGTCTCGATATGCAATTGTTTTGCGCCTTCCAGATATGCCATAGAATCACCGAGAGAAGTTCAGGAGGAACCGAGGTATGCTTAAAATCGACTAGCCATATGCTCAATTCTTGACGTTCCAAGATTTGACATGTTGGTGGTCAGGGCCGGGTTAAACCGGATTTTCTCGCCTCCTGGCAGAGTAGAAGGACGTGCTCGATGGCCTCAGGTTGCTGATGGCATAAATTGCAAAAAGGATCTAGTCACAGATTTTCCTTGGTAGAGGGTGCATCTTGACAAATATTCTAAAGAAAGAACCTGATTTTGGGTAGTATTGAGGTGTGCCATACTCTGGTCCAAAGAGCTCGTGATGCTTGAAAAGAGGAGGAAGTTGTATTGACATTTCGATTTTTCAAGTTTCTATTTTGTAGGAGACAAATGGGCGTGGTCCAACTCCAAATCTGGGACCGCAAGAATTTCATTGATAGAATCTTCATCAAGCATATACTGCAGAGTTTGTTCATTCCATTAAATCACCTCTTTACCCTGCTAGGTCGCATTCTTTATTTTAATATCCTGGTGCCTGGATGCCTTGTATCCTACTTCCTACCCCTTATTTTTCTTCTGAGGTAGGAGGGAATATAGAAGGCACACGGGTCCTTCCCCTGGTTTCTTCCTTAAGCCTTTTAACGACTTGCTCATGTCCAAGTTTCTCTCTATTTTATAGAAGAGAAATTGGTGTGGTCCAACTCTAAATCTGGGAATGCAAGAATTTCATTGGTAGTTCTTTCATCTAGTATATACTGTAGAATATGTTCATTCCATTTAATCGCCTCCTTGTCTTATCGATTCAGCAACCATGCAAGGCTCTCCTCTATTAGTAGGCCCTCCAATTGGTCTCCTTTTGAGCTATTTATCCTCTCTTATTTTTATGCTCTCCTCATTCGTCAACAACCCATACGATCCAAGGCTGTATTGCTTCTCGCCCCGTAAATAAACCTTGTCAACCTCATGATGGTCGGGTACCTTTCTATGCATGCCTGAAGTCTCAACGAAGATAATATAAACCTTTCAAAAGTTGACCCCATAGAGTTGTGGGCTTTTGCACTATCTTTCAAGCTTGCTTCCCCAACATAATTTTTTTGAACATAATTAGGTCCCTAAATGCCAACCTGCCATTATCTTTCCTCGATTTTAAAGCATCCCATTTTCTCCGAAGCATTCTAGCCTGTTTATCATTATTTTTCCACCAAGGGGCTAACAATATAACCTAGAAGGGCGGGGTTAAATAGTTTAAATGTGTATTATGAAAAATTCTTGCAGAATATAAGTCATTAGCACCAAAAGTAGATTATTATAGATATATGCGCGGGATATAGATGGCGGTACTAATGAGTAGTTGTCAACAATAATCAACTGAAGAAGTAAAGCACCTGAAAATTTATAGTAATTTGGCTTTATCCCCAAACCTATGCTCAAACCTATGTCCGCTCTGAAATAACAATCTCAACGCGGGCCAGATTCCACTAGCAATTTTCACAAGAAGTTACAATCGACAAGTGTTGTTCCTATCGACCAATAGATTACACGAACAATCAAGATGCAACCCTTGCTCTTACACTTGTTCAATTGAACTTGTCACAGTCACAAAGCAACTTAAATCCTTCATAGGACCTATCAAATGAAGAATTTCACATAATGGCAAGCGTAGAGCATACTACTGAAATACTAAACAAGACAGTTCAAGTACGATGACAATAGGCTCAATTTTTTCCTCGTCCAACCCTTTCAAGCTTCCTTGATCATTCATAAATAGAAGTCTTCAATCTTGTCGTTGGAGACTCTAATGAGGATCAGAAGAGCCATTTAGGACTAGATGGAAATTTTTGTTAGGAGTCAGGATTGCTCATACAATCGTTACTTTCGACATTAGTGGGTTTTATAAAATGACATGGGCTGCAGCTATCACTTCATAGGCTTTCTGGCTTTCTCATCAAAAAGCTGTCAATCACGTTTATGAATATTTCTCGATTTTCTGACTTCGGATTCTCAGCTCATAACGACTATGTCCTCTGTATTCAATGGTCATCTTCAAATGAATACCTCACTAGCATTAGAGGAGACTCAATCTTAGCATTAATTAATACTCATTATTGGCATGTGCTCGGTAGGGGTGTCAAAAACCGAACCGAAAACTGAACCGAACCGAACCGAAAAATTGATTTTTTCGGTTCGGTTCTCATCAAAAACCGAATTTTTTTTTATCGGTTCGGTTTTTATTGGTTAACCGAACCGAACCGAACCGAACCAACGAACCGATAAGAGTTTATTTCTTGGAAATACAATAGAAAAAAAAAACGAAAAAAAAACAAACTCAAAAACCGAAAACTAAAAGTTGAAAACCAAAAACCGAACTGAACCGAAAAATATCGGTTCGGTTCGTGTTCAATTCGGGTCTCATTCGGTTCGGTTCGGTTTGGTTTTAAAAAAAAAACTGAACCAAACCGAACCGTTGACACCCCTAGTGCTCGGTATCACCAGTCTATTGGTGCTTTCCAGTGATTGTTTGAATCAAGTGACTTGCGATTGCATGTCCAATTATTATTTTGAGTATATCAACATCCAAAGACTTTTCATGGACAAAAGACTGACTCTAGTATCTCCAGGTTACCATGAACTACTCGTCATTGGAACTTGTTCTCCTACTGTCACGATCTTTGTCCTCACCTTCATTGATCTCGTTGTGATCATTGATATCAACACAATTTATCTTGGTATCAACACTTGCACTTATTATGATAAATTTTAATACCAGAGATAGTTTTGAAATCATCAACATTTCATAGGGATGTTTTTCCAATAGTTTATTCTATGGCTCGGCAAATAGACGCTTAGAATTTTTTTAAAAAAATTGACATTGCATATTGAGGAATAGCGTAGATCACCGCTTTGATTAGAACTTCCTTTCCAACATTTGACATAAATTCTACCCTCCAAGCTTCATATTTGCCGTCACTAGTATCCATGCATACATCTATCTTTTAGATTCACTAATTTAGAGTTATCCCCAAATAATTGCCCATTTTTTCAATTTCAGGAACTCTCATTTCTCTAGTTAGATTTCTTCGCAGTCCGTGAGGACAATCTCTGCCAAAATGCATCCCTAGTGTATTCAAGTTAACAACTTGACCCAAGGCATAGCAATACTGATTGAACATCACAGGTAAGTTCTAGCATTCACTGATTTTTCCGTCAAGGAGGAATATTGAGTCATCTACAAACAATAAATGAGAGAGTGTGGGACATGGACTATTTAGTTTAATCCCCTTAATACTTCCATCTTCCACAGCTTTCTTCTTCAATTGAGACACTCCATTAACTACTAAGATAAACAAATAAGGGGAAAGAGGGTCATTTTGTCTTCTTCCTTTGGTGGGATGAAAGGAGGGCAATGGTTCACCATTGAATTTAACACTAAAAAAGATCATTGACACACACTACATCATTTAGTTGATCCATTTTACACAAAACCCCTTTTTAAGTATGCTAGCTTCCAAGAGGTCCCATCACACACGGTCATAGGCTCTTTTCATGTCTAACTTGAGAACCACATGAAATTTTCTCTTGCTTTTATGAATTCTCCGCTGATGTAACACTTCTTAATCAAGTAAGATATTATCTTGGATTTGCCATCCACCCTCTGTTCCATGGAATCAATTTTGACAACCAAGGTTTAAGTTACCTTGTGAGAGTCTTTGAGACAATTTTATAAGCAAAATTGCACAGTGTGATGAGATGGAAGTGTTCCATCTTTTCAAGGTGAGGAATTTTTGGAATAAGGGAGATTTGTGTTCAGTTTGACTCTGGATTTAGTTACCTTGAACAGAAAAATCTCTACATTTCTGTCAATACATAATAATTAACATCTTTCCAATAAGATTGGTAAAATTGTCCATTTTAGCCATTGGGTCCCAGTGCTTTGGTGGTACCCACTTGATGAGCAGCCATTTTAACATCTTCTAATGAAACTTATTCATTTAGGCATTAATTTATATCATCCCCCTCTAATCATGGATAGTCCTCTAGAATGGGCTGAAAGTTGCGATGACTAGCTGAGCAGTACAATTTACTGAAGTTATCCATCGCCATTTGCTTCAACTCTATAGGATTTCTAATCCACTCCTCTTCGGTTGTGTTCAACATAGAGTTTTATTTATTTATTTATTTATTTATTTTGTCGTCGCTGCATGGTGGTGACGTGATAATATTTTGTATGTTTATCCTCCCATCTCATCCCTTAATACATCTCCTCTTGACACCTAATTTTTCAATTTCTCCATTCAGGAGTTGCACTCTTGTCCTTTCATAAGTCAGGTCTAGACTATTCATGATGTTTTGAAGCTCATTCTCAAGAATATCGATTTTTTTGGGGAGCTTTACGGCACGCATGGCAATATTTCCGTTTCCCTAGACGAGTTTTTGAGTAAATAAACATGTTTGATAATGACTCAATTTATGTTCATATAGCAGAAATTTGTTTGATAGCAAAATAAAATTTCTATTTCTTAGAGGGGTAGCGGCTGATGTTCGACGACGGCTAGCGGGCAGTCGACAATCGGCAGAATTCATCTAGCATCCCATGGGCGACGGGTGGGTAGCGGGCGGTGACGAGAATCAATGATGAAAAAAGTTTTCATTTTTCACTTTTATTCCAAAAATATAAAAGCTAAAAATTTTAGCTTTTGATTTTTTTTTCTAAATCTATTTCTGGAATAGAAATTTGTTTCAAAAATAGAAAAATGAAATTGCGTAACCAAACAGATTTATGTTCCAAATCTATTTCGAAGAATAGAAAAACAAAGAAATAGAAAAATATAAATTTTGTCATGTGCTCCCTTGAAGAATTTGTTCTTACTCCATCTAGTTTAGAGCTTTTAGATACATTACCCAATTTAATCAAATAAGACAGTATTCTCCAACTAAGGGGATTGCCAAGTGTCCCTCGCTACTTTCCCACGCTTCTCATTATCAAGCTAGAACACCTCAAATTTAAACTCTCTCTTCCTTCTAACTAGGTTAGGATAAAGAAATAGAAGGATTGTGCCATGGCCAGAGCCCGTGGCTACTAGTATAAGCATTACGGAACAAGACTCGCCATTCAAAAATGCATAAGGCTCTATCAAGTCTTTTTTCTAACATAGTCATTTCCCTCCCGTTTGTTTAATGCTCATCCCTCACCTTTCATATGCATTAATGAACAAGTATCAAGGAAATCCCAGAAAGCCTTCAGTTTGTAGTTCTCGGCTAAACGTCTTCCCACTTTCTCCCAGTAATAAAGTATTTCATTAAAATATTCGATATAAACTCAAGGAAGATGATTCAAGGAGCTAATCTATTGCATTTTCCCCCATAGAGTAAATCTATCCTGGAAGTCATTTGGTGCATGAACGAAAGTTAAGTGTATTCGCTGTTTGCTCCCTTGAATCTCGTAAATCACATCAATAAAATGCACCAGACTTGATTCAACTGTCATTGGGACCTGATCAATCTAAAATAGTGCCAAACCCCTTGCAGTGTCGATTGGGTTGTCAACAAAATAATTCTGAAGTTGCATGCAACACTTTAACCAAATCAAAACCTATATCTTATTTTTTGTGTCTACGAGAAACGCCAAAAGAGCCTTGAACCTTGAGCCTTGAGCTTGGAATGTCAGCTGATTACCCAAATCCTAATAATTTCAACATAAAAACTTTATTTATAACTTGATGTCTTATTAGGGTTAGCTACCAAAATCTTTTTTCAATTTTAGCCACCATTTGGATTAGGTATCCAAGAGTTGGGTTTCATCCCAACATGTGGGGACTACACACCTTCTATTCTTAAGGGCAATGCCTTCTACCTTTCTTGTTAACAGTAATTTTTGGCCTTCTATGTTTTCTCTGCAGGGTCTTCTCTGCTATAGGTGATGAAGGGAGCTCTACTTACGGTGTAGGAGCCTAGAAATGGGGAGCAAGTTCTTCTCTTCTGATTACTAGAGGGAACTACATTGCAATTACCTGTAAGTTTCCTTTTGCTTCTCTCCTCTAGCATATTGTTAGGCTGACGTTAGGGGCTACTAATATAATAATATAGAGTATCATTTGGCTAGAATTCACAAGAGTTTTAGGGAACAATTCATCCTCCACATCCTTCACGCTTAGTTTCTGATAGAAAACCTTCCAAAATGGACTATATACATTTGTCTTACCCCTCAACCTTGAACCAAAGACGCAATTATTATTTGTGGAGAAGAAGTTTTCATCATAAGGCATTGCCTTGCAATATTTATCATAACGTCCAGTTTTCCCACTATATATTTATATAGGAGTGGCTACCATTTCAAATAATGGATGGGATGATAATTTTTAAGTGATTCTTGCGTTCCTGACTTTAAAAGATGCAAATCCTTTTGTTTCTATTATCACCTCTGAATCATTCTCATCATCCATATTCACATCAAAAAGGGAAACCAGCACAACAAAGGAATTAAAGCCCACTCACCTCAGTGCACCTAGAATCTCGCAAGGTCAGCCCAGTTGGATGATCATTCATTTTTCAAGTGGCAACTTCTAGAAACATAAATCCTACGAGAAATAATTATTGATTGGTCTTTCACTCCATTCAGCATAGCAAAGAGACGTTCAAGCAAGAGGAGTCACACTTTGCATCGCAACATAGTCATTTTGCAAAACACATCTGGCCTGTTAATGAAGAAATCCAACCCCATAGTAGAAGATAGGGGCAACGCACACCATTTCTTTTCTAATCCATTCTCGTATCATGAATATTTAATACATAGTGATTATTTTGCCTAGCGGTCTAGAAACAACCAACCCCGCATAGAACTAGGCCATCGCTCGAAGAAACTTTAAAACCCCGACCCTAGCAAAGAAAAAAGGGGAGACACACCTCCAAACTTCAACCCATTCCAGCACAATGCAGATTTGATACCAAATGAGCATTTTGTCTAGCAATCCAGAAGAGCTTCAAAACCTAGCTCAGAAACAAGGCACTGCACCAAGAGCCTTTAATCCATTATATTCTGAAGACACATTACAAACCAATGCTAAGAAGATGAGATTGAAGATAGAAGGGTTTAAGGGAAGATTAGGGTTTAGGTTCTATTGTAGCTACCCCCAAAGTTTAGAGGAGAGCTTTACAAATGAGAGAGTACTACTCATTGTGGACTAAGAAAATATTGCGTGAGACTGCTTGCTAACTCAACAATAAGGGCAAGATGACATTAAAAGTGCCAAAAGTTTCATGCGGCACTCACTTCAGTGCTAAGTTTTTTTTTTCCAAGTTACTTAAGTACCATATTTTTTTTTAAATGATCAATTAGGTGCAAGTTCTAATTTGGGATCCGACGGAGCCATATTTATTAATTTCTCCAACCAATGTGGCTCTTTGGCATGCCTAGTTAGTATATGGAGTCTTAAACGACATTGTCTACAACGTTTTCCCCAAAATATAAGCCCTAAATCGCAAATTGAAAGATAATTCCTCAATTCAAACCCTTAATGATGATCGAACCCAAAATCAAAACCCTAATTCGGTTTGCCCCCAAAACTGATAGCTGAATCTTGCAAATGGAGAGTAGAAGGATGATTATTGACTCAAATTCGTTTCAACGAAGCGAAGAAGAAGTTGAATATGATTGTTATTGTGGGCTACTGAGTCCCAAAATATATATATATATACATATATATATATACATATGTATATATATACATATATATATATACATATGTATATATATACATATATATATACATATGTATATATATACATATATATATATATACATATATATATGTATATATATCTTTGACTTAGTTTAATCTTGGGAAAAGATTCCATGGATACGCTAACTATAAAGAAAGCTCGAAGTGCAATTATTTCAAATAGGCCGATCTAAAATTTTTAGGTTAAGTGATAGAGGTGATTTTGGAGCTACTTGAAGGACGACATCAACCTCCACATACAATAATGAACGAGTGAATGATGTCGAATCAATGCAAGCAGAAATGAAGGCTTTAGCATCTCAAGCCAACCATTTGAAGAGGGAAATTTCGAGGATGAAAAGTGAAGGAAAGTGTTATTAAGTGTTGATTGTGTTGTCAAGGTCTTGTTTGGCTAATTTTATGCTAAACTGTAAAGTAAGTGATGAGAAGAATTTCTCATTCCACCATAATTGAATATTAGTGGAATATGTAATTATATTGGGGTAATTTGTAGGTTTAGTTGTGCTACTAGTTTGCTGCAACCCTAGATGTCCTTGGTGGAAATGAGATTGGAATTCAATTAAATTGGCATTTTTACTAGGTAATCCCATAAGCTTTATTGCTGCAATTTCCAGTCTTTTGGTGGAAATGAGATTGACATTCAAACCATGTAAAAATAACAAGTTCTCTGCCTCAATTGTGCATTCTCTAGCTTAGTTGTGCATTCTCAATCTTGTGTTGGTTTATTGCATATTTTGTTGGAAATGTTGGTTTGCTATAATTTTTGTGGCCTAACAAGTTCACGAGCGGTAATAAGTTCATTATAGATTATTTTGATAGTGATCGTTTGAATGTCAATTATTGTTAAAAGTGATCACTTCAATGTCAATCATGGTTAAAAGATGACTACTTCGGTGCCAAGCACAAATCAGCACAAACAAGTGTTGGTGTAGCCTAGTGCTTGCATTAGTTGTAAAATGTGCTAGTGCAAGCACAAACACATGTTGATGCAAGCACAAAATTACACTAGATTGCTAGTGCAAACACAAACCATACAAGTGAGTGTTGGTGTAGTATACTAGGTTGCTGGTGCTTGGACTAGTAGCATAGTTGGTGCAATCTTCTTACAACCAACAGCTCCAACTAAAGCAATCATATGCAACACCAGAACATATAACAACATTATCCCATAATTAACTTGTACCAACAAGACAAGACAAAGCAAAATTACACATAACATGACAATCATATGCAACACTAACCAAAAGCATGATAAAAAATGGGAACTAGCAAAAGCATAGAGAATACCATCATTGCCTTGACATTGAACTGCTTGTTTACGTTCACAAAAACATCATTGCCTCGACAAAAGCAACCATATGTAGCACCGATCTATAGTGAAGCTCTCTTGCCACTAGACATCTCAAAACAAACTGTAACAAAACCATATACAGCAACCCTAATACTCAAAATTAACCCCCATCAATCAAGCTTCTCATCATAACAACAAAAATACTATATTCACAACCCATCAATCAATATTCACAACTTTAGTTCCCTTTCCTTTTGATGGACTTTTGGTTTGATTCATAATCCTTGCACTTTTTTTTAACTAATACTGGACTTGCAGGTACTTTAATTGGTCTTCCTGTCCATGTATATTCTTCCTAGCGATAGCCATTTTCTTCGTAGTAACAGGATCCCCCCATGCCAACGCTATACCCAAAATAAAAAATAATAACTAGCATTTTGCGACCACAACGTAAAAAAGGACAACAACTTCACATAAGGTCCCTATAATCGTGTCTAATAGATTAGAAAGTAACTTCGTGTTTGTCATTTTGTGGAAAGCAACAAATCTAGTACTGAATTGATTAAACGAGTTGAAGTCTCCAAAGTCGTTACTTAACAGTTACGTGATTTCTCCTCTAGCATCTTTGTCCCTACGACTGCTCCAATAACCCTAAGTTGTCCTTCCAAGCCCTAATTTTTGTAGCCAATTGAGGGAGTGAGAGAGGACGACGAACCCAACTAACTCAGAGCGACAGAGATGGTGAGCGAAGGACAACAACGGCAAGTGAGTGACGGTGATAGGGAGTTGTTGGGGAGTCAAGCGAGAGTTGAACCACAATGGACCTGCAAGCCCTACTTTGACAACCCTAATGTGACGTCTTTTTTAGATCAGATGGGTGGACAATCTTGAGCGATGTCATTTTGCATTACCTAGCCATATTGGATTGAGCGACGTCATTTTGCACGTCTAAATGGACTAGATTTTTTTTAAAAAAATACGCCAACTGATATTAAAATTTTAATTTTAGTAGCCGTATAATCATTTTGGTCAGACTTACTTTCCTAAGGCACTTAATTGATCTTTTTTTTTTTTTTTTGATTTGGCACTTAAGTGAATCAACAAAAACATTTGACTCTAAAGTAAATGTTGCACGAAACTTTTGGCACTTCGAGTATCTTTTTGCTTGTTAATAAGATAGTCCACTTATTGCCTTTTTTATGGCTAGACAATTCCACTGTAAAATTTTTTGAAAGTCCTTCCCTCTCTCCGTTTCTTCCCCGTTTACTCTCCATTTATTGAGAAAGTCCATTCCACTATGCTCTCTCTCTCTCTCTCTCTCTCTCTCTCTCAAGGCACCACACCCTCCTTTGTTTTGCTTTGTCTCTTTGTCCCACTTCACAACCCTTATATGCCTCTAATCCCGATCATGTCACCGCCTCCATCATGGCCTCTTCGAGCCTTATTGACAGTTTCAATTTGTTTTCTATGTCCGCCTCCATCATGTCTCTTTGTCCCACTTCACAACCCTTATATCTCAATTTTTCTTTCTCGCCTTTACTCTTTATTTCACTGTGTCTATGCGTCTAATCCTAACATTCACTCTTGACCACGTTGCCAACTCCCAGATCCCCCTTGGTGACTCCAATTTATCATCTTTACACGACAATATTAAGTTGGCGTTTTACCCCCATTCTGCGATTATATTCCAATGAGCTTGAAAATTAATAGAGGAGGACACTGGCTTTAGTAGTGTCAAATTCAGGGTCTGGTGCACGTGTTGAGAAATGCTTTAAAAAATCTTTTGTTTGGGTTTGCAAGAACCGACTTATATTCTTTTGATAATATTCAGCTTATGGATTTGTGTTTGTTTGATTGGCATTTGTCTAACTTGTTTTTATTGGATTGAAATTTTTGTTTGATGGTTGTGTGCTCCTTTAATCAGCTAATTGTATTGTGGTTTTAATTTGGCTTTGTTTCAAGATGCTTGGATAATTTCACATTTTTTGGTATTAAAACAACAATGAACAATCGTTGAGAGGCATGGATAGAGAACAAAAATAGAGACATGTAAAACATTGGACACATATATTTAGGAATGCTTTGCTATTTCATATTCTACTACATGTGATCTTCAGAAAGCTTGGAATGTTTTGCTAATTCTTTCTTATGAATATATTTTGTAAGTATTCAGAATAAAGATGTGAACATGCCGGAGCACATTTGTGTGAAATGTGTGGTTACGAGCACTTTTGTTGGCGATCTTTGAGTGTGGTTGAACATCATATTATACTATTTGTATTGGAACTTTCCAAAACCACTTTTAAATAACTAGAACGTATTGTAAGGGATTAATCAATTTGGGTGTAAATTTTAAATACCTAATTTAGGAGACTAGAGGAACTCACTAGAACATCCATCCATTGTGATTTTTACTCCATTGAAGCTAGGTTTTTTTTAAGATTAATGTTGTTTCTCTATTTAAAAGTCATCACATTAGTTAATTCACATGGGTAAAGTCATCGAAAAGCTGAATCGGAGATAATTCTTCAGTCATACTATATGAAACATATTTTGCTTTCTTTAGTTACATTCTACTAATGGGGTCATTTATTTTATATATAGATGCAATCACCATATATCACGCTGCCAAGGATTATGAATTGATTTTCCCATTTATTAGTCGGATGCTTATAATGAAAATCATTTTAGATCTCTTAGTGTTGTTTCATATTTTGTTTACTATTGAAATATTTATTGTGAATGGTTTCTCGTGGATAGATTAGCTCTCATGGAACTATTTTAAATTAGGTACAACTTGCCTTTTGTTGATGTGGGATTATCTAAGACAATACTTATCTAGGCATATTATTTAGTGAAATATAAGTATATTTTTTATTCCTTTGTACATGAGTTATCAACTCTGGTTTAGAAGACTACAAAAAAATAAAAAATTACACAAATAGCTATTTTGTAAACAAAGATCCATAACCCGAGATTATCAAACGAATATATGTTGAACCCTACAAACCCAAACAAAATTTCTATAAAGCATTGCTCAACACGTGAAAGAGACTCTGAATTTGACACTACTAAAGTCGATGCCCTCCTTTGAATTTGACTCTACTAAAGCATAGCTCAAAACATGCAACAAACTCTGAAGATACTGAAAGCAATTGCAGTCTAAAGCTAAACACACTAGACAAAAAAAAAGACCTAGCTTTGATAATGTTAAGAGAAAAAAGACCTCACTTTGAAAAAAAGACCCAACTTTGCACATTTATTTATATGAATACATGGATGACTTATTGTTTTTATTCATCATTCATCAATACATCTCCAATAGATTTACATTTGAGCCATCAACTCTATGCCATCGTCTCGCCGTCCCCACCCTAGTCACCATAAAGAGACTACAGAGGCTATGTTTGGTCATTCAGCTTTTTAACTAGGATATGATTAGATAGGATAAAATATTAAATATAGAGATTTCGCTATATTCTATCACTATTTGGTAATTTTAATAATAAAGTCAAATATATTAGCATTATATTAAGTACATTGTTAGGTATAAATGACATATCAGTATAAATGAACCATTTTTATAAATGAAAATGGTAAAAATCTCTCGTAACATTTTTGCCTACTCAATTTTTATTTCCTTTTTGGATTTTATTTTCCTCTCTTTTTATATTTAAATTCTTTTTTATTTCTTTCTTTTCCTTCTATCATTCTCCAGTTAAATTTTATTAAATAATAAATTGTATTAATATACCTAAAATACCTAAAATATGTAATAAATATAAATGTATATTTATATTTATATATTGAATTTGTATTATAAGATGGAATTGAGTTCAAATATCTAAATGAAAATAAGATTAAATTAAAAAACTAAATTTTGTTATTTTGTTATTTTGAATTTCTTATATTAGAATTCAAATATTATTTATATTGGAATATAATTTAAATTTTGTTAATTTAAGAAGTTTCTTATTCGAGAAAAAAAAAATTCTATTATGAATATTAGAAATCCCATCCACCTTTGTTCCATCTCTCCTATGGGATAATTTTATCCGGCCTATATCCCTATTATATCCTATTTTGTCTTGTTTTGAGTAGATACCAAATGTAGGATAAGATAAAAATGTTATTTTAACTACCAAACATAGCCATAATACAAGGCAAATAATACATGTTTAGATTCATTCTCGACAACCATTAAATATTTTAAAAAAATTCACGTGATAGCCAACGAAACGATTGCTAGTATATAAAGTAGATCAATACATGCTAAAATTGAACAATAATAAGGATTGATCTATAACAAGGTCTAATAAGAAATTCATCAAATAGGTTACATGTGTTTGGCTAAAGGGTGAGAAGACACATGGATGTACTCGGATTTGAAAATAATCTAAACTTAAATCCATTGAGGATGTTCAAAATTAACAAGACAAGCTCAATTTTCTCTTTTTTGCACATTTATTCAAACGTATACATGGATGATTTATTTTTTTTTTATTCATCAAATCTAATACATCTCCTTGAGGCAACGATGGAGGCAGCTGCTTATTTGGTTGTGAAGAAAGACACCTTTATTCCTTGGAAATTCCTGAGAAATGAGAAGAGGAAATCAAATTGTTGTGAATTTGGAAGAGATAAAGATATGGATTCAGAATGGAGAGAGAGAGAGAGAGAGAGAGAGAGAGAGAGAGAGAGAGATTCAAAATTTCTTAACAAGTGAGATCCGATGAACACGTGTCGTGTGTTGGGTGGAGTATCCCTTAGAGAGAGAGAGATTCAAAATTTCTTAACAAGTGAGATCCGATGAACACGTGTCGTGTGTTGGGTGGAGTATCCCTTTGATAAAATGAAAAGACAGCTCCACTTAATATTTTCTCTCGTAGACTTGAATAACTTTTTAATTAAGGTTAGGTTTCAAATAGCTATTGGGGAGGCTGTCTGTCCTACTCATTGTGACATTAGACGAAAACTCTGACTTCCCGAGTTCCATGCATCTTTTCCTTTGCTTGAAAAAGGCCAATTCTCACTTGGCCACTCTATATTAAATGATGGGTCTCCCATTAGTCCACAGGCGCTCATGCAAGGTGTCGTTGCTTGTTCACATCACGGGGAAGGTTCCAAGGCCCATGCATCCTCCTTCATGCTGGTTCACACACTTCTTTTGGAGGAAGAGAAGATCGATCACAACTCTACGGTTCCTGGGTGGGGCCTTCTATAATGTGACTCCTGGTACTAGTAAAATGTAAAAAAAATAAAAATAAAAAATAATAATAATTAAAAAAATTGAAATTGCAAGAGCACAATCTTTACATGAAGGAGTAAAAGCATATAGATTGACATTGCATATTGACATTGCATGTGTGAACCAAAATTTAGAATGGGACAATTTCAGTTTCGATCCTCAAACATTTCAACGAGGGATCTATCTACGGTAACTGGGGGAATTGTGCCCCTTCAATCGTAGAAAGATCATCATAATTCAATTCGAAATAACATAAATTGCAAAAGCTCTTGTTTATGTAGTTGTGAAATGCAATTGTGCCACCCCAGTCCTAAACATTTTTTTCTTTTTGGCAAATTGAGTCATAAACATTTTATATTTATGCCAATTCAGTCTGTATGATGGCTAGCATCCATGTTGATGCCGAAAGGCCAAAATTGGATGAATGGACTGAACTAGCACAAATGCAAAAGGTTTATTATTGAATTGGCAAAAAAAAATAATTTAAAATTAAATTGAGACAATTATAATAAGTTTATGAATTTTTTTTTTGGTAATTTTCTTAAGGACCCAAAATAGAAAACAAGGTATTCAGGGTTACAACTTTAGCGGATGAGCGATGTTGTTTTGTCTATGGTGTTTTTACACTGCATTGTGGAACTAAAACAAGGACCCAATTGAACTTCTTAATTAAGTCTAGGGACTTGATTGCTCATTAGATGATTTTGCTATCTAAATTATATTAGGCACATAAGTCCTAGGACTCCACTAGTTTACACTCTTCATTGTGGAAATTAAAGAAAATGACTTAATCTTCTGGACTTGCTTTACGAAAATCTTTTAGCTAGGGGAATGTCTTAAAAAGAAAAATACCAATCCGTTCGGTAGAGATTGGGGACTGCTCTTTTCACGCATTAGGGACGAAAGGTTGTAGGCTTGTAGCCATCGGTAAAGGAAGTTAAAAAGTAATGGTAAAATTCCAGTAAGAGCTAGTAGGGACAGCATCCCTTAAACGCATCTTTAGGGACGTGCTAGAAAAATCATCCCTAAAAAGATTAGTAGCAGGCTCCACAAAATGAGTGTCCTTTCTTTATAGTGGAAAGGATCTAGGCGACGACAGCAATGGACAAAAAGCCGTCCCTAATGATCATCGGGGACGGGTTATTTTAACTTTTACGGACGGTTCTGCCTGTCATCTCTTCTCCATTTTTTTGATAGTGTTCGGCTATCCATCTGTAAACATGATGGGTAAATCAGTTAATTCGTGTCGGACAAGTTGGGCCCAAGTCTAGATGGATTGGGTTGAGCTTATAGCCAAGCAGCCTTGTCCTAGCCCACCCAAAAGTGGCCTTTCGACCCATTTAGCTCGGGCAGACTTTTGAATCACTAGGCTCGTCATTATATTCATCCAGCTACAATACTTTGGTGCTTGCTATAATTCGAGTTTGATCCCTTTCGTGTATTACTGTTCTTGGAAGCCAACGTAACAATGGTTTCCTGATTCAAATACTATATTAATTCACCCTTTCGATTTCCCTTAATGCTGAACAATTTGTGCAAGCAAAACTAGGAGGCAATCATTTGATAATTCTAGCATGCGAGTGATTCAACAATACAACGACATATTGGAAATTTGGATCTTTGAGTGGGATAAGAACACTAAGAGTACTATAACTTTCGGACGGCGCTCACTTAAGTGCCATAACCTCTTTTTCGATAATTTGAGTGCTATAAATTTTAAAAATCGATCACTTGATTTGCCTTGTCGGAAAACCCAATTTGGCATTATGAGAAGGCAAATGACGTCGCTTACTCATATGATTGAAGAACCCTAGCCTCATTTAAAGAAATTGGGGGCAAAATTCAATTTTCATCTTCAAAAACCCTAACTAAACCCGAACCCTCATTCTTCAAATTGGGGTAAATCTTCTCATTAAATTCACAATGGGGAGCATAAGCCAGAGAAACAGCTCATGATTTATCAACAAAGCCAAGATGAAAGTTAATATTTTTGCTATTGTGGGCTTCAAAGTCCAACAATAATAGCTTGACAAGAGATTATCTCAGGAGAAGGTTCCATAAATGCATTAGATGTAAAGAAGACTTCTTTTTTTTTTTTGGTCGAAAGTGCATCTTCTTTTCATTTACTTAGATGAGTTCGGGGCAATTACATTAGAAGCATCAGCGCTTAGTAAATCAATTAAGCCTATCGGAGGGTAGTTTACCCAATTTCGAGGGAGGAAATGCTGCCGTTGGGCCCTTGCAAGCCAGTCGGCGGGCCTATTGGCATCTCTGCTACAGTGGGCCAAAGTCAGGCCCGGAAATCTTTTCCTTTTCTCTCGGATCGGTCCACCAGCCCCGCAACTTCCAGTTCGGTTTTGACTCCTCCTGAACAGCTTGCACGAGCGACAGTGAGTCAGAGTGTACTTCAAAGACTTTGATCGAGCTATTAGAAAGAAAATCTAGGGTTTCCATGAGAGCTATGGCTTCCACTTGTTCAGCTGAGGAGGCAGCTACCGTCTTCGCGAACCCGTCCACCAGGCAGCCCCGAGAGTCATGGCAGATGCAGGCGATGGCGCTCCTGTGCTCGGTTCTGCCTCTGGTTTCTCCAAGATCCGGTGCTGTTCGGTTCAATCTCGGTCACTTTGTATCTCCATGTTCCTCCAGATCTGGTAAGTTTCCTACAATCCCGACAGAGAGGGCTCCGTTTACGTTTCTATTCTCGGTCCCTGCAGATTCTGCTTCGAGAGCATGGGTTATTCGATTTTGACCCGCCTCTGTTGTTTCTTCCAGATCTGCTTCGCTATTCGAGGCTCCGTTCGATGACCCTGTCCAGCCGTCCTCAGTAGCTATTCTTCTGCGATTCTGGTTCTCTTCTCTGTCAACTTGCGGTTCTGGATCTTCCATTTCTTCCCCACCAGAAGAGGTGTCGATAAAACCCCTGTTCTCAGCCACAGCTCGGTCCTCTCTGTTCTCGACCATTTGGTTCCTCTCCATGTCTGGTAGTTCAATCCCGTCCCCAACAAATGAAGCGTCTATATTTATGCTCAGAGTGTTGAGTGGCGGCGGTTTCCATTTCTGCTTGTGAGAAGCACTATTTTTTGCTACGGCTTGCTTTCTGTTACAACTCGTATAGTTCTCATGTAGTGCTATTGCTTTGGATAGGGTCTGATGTGGAGACAGGGGATGATGCTCAAAAACATACCGGTTTCGGTCTTTCCAAATGCACCACATGGCCGTGGCAATTAAGTTAAAATTTCGATCTCTGTTTGGGTCTTTTCTTTGCGAGTGTAGCCATTAATCAACTCGTGTTAACCCAATTCTGGAAATCTGGATATGCAGGGGACTCGCTCGCCATAACTAGATAGTCCAAGGGCATAGCAATAACGCATGTTCAGTAGTCTCAGCTTCTTTCTTACAGATTGGGCATAGAGGATCAGGTACTATTCTCCTCCTGTGCAGGTTTTCCACTGTAGGAATTGCATTATGGCAAGCGTTCCAGAGAAACTGTTTAACTCTAGGTAGAGTATTTGATTGCCAAATAAAGTTCCAGAGGTCTGGCTTTGTCTGATGAGAGGAAGATGCTGATGTGTTTAGTGTGTTGGCTATTTGATTTCTGTTATAGATATATCCACTTTTCACCGAATAGTCCCCTGACTTGTTGCTCATCCATACCCGCTTATCTGCTGTAGAAGGTAATCCAATGGGAGTTTCCAGGATTTCCTTGACTCGTTGGTCATCGAACAATGTCCGCAACATAACCTCATTCCATTTCCCATCTCGTTGTTCTATTAAAGCCCCCACTTTTTGTGGCTCATCTGTTGTCGCTGGCCCACCAATAATACCACTTCTTAGCCATTTATCTTCTCTAATTGAAATAGACTGACCATTGCCAACGGCCCACATCACTTGAGGAGCTATCGAGTCTCTCCCCAAGACAATGCTTTGCCATCCCCAAGACGGTCTACAACCTTTTCCAGCTTTCCAAAAGTTGCCTTGTGGGTAGTAAAGGCCCTTCATTAGTTGGCTTAGAAGTGAAGATGGCTGTTGAGAAATACGCCAAGCTTGCTTGCCTAACATCGCCTTATTGAAATCTAAGAGATCTTTAAAGCCGAGCCCTCCTTCCTCCTTTCTGAGTTTTAAATTTTCCCATTTTTTCCAATGAATTCCAGCAGCTTTGTTCCCATTCCGCCACCAAAAGTTGGCAATTTTCTTCTCAATGGCTTTGCAAATTGACACAGGGAGTTTGAAAATGGACATAGCATATTGTGGGATGGCCTGGACTACTGATTTAATCAATATTTCTTTCCCAGATTTTGACAGCAAGTTATCCTTCCAACTCTCTAACTTCATGCTGACTCTTGCAAGAATCCATGCAAATATTTCTTTTTTCGATCCTCCCCAATCCGATGGAATCCCTAAATACTTCCCTGTTTTCTCTATTTCTTGGACTCTTAGCATCTCAGCCATATTTCTTCTCAGATTCATAGGGCAACTGTTACTGAAATGGATTCCTGATTTGTTAAGATTAATGGCCTGTCCTGAGGCAAAACAATATTGGTGTAGGATAGCTGCCAAATTCTGACATTCCGCAACAGTGCCATGAAGGAAAAAGATTGAATCATCCGCAAATAGCAAGTGTGACAAACTAGGACAGCAACTATTTAGCTTAATTCCTCGTAGAGTGCCATCTCTAATTGCTTGTTTCATAAGGAAGGATAACACATTGGCCACTAGAATGAATAGATATAGGGAAATTGGGTCACCTTGTCGTAGTCCTCTGGTAGGCTTGAAAAAAGGTAGGGATTCGCCATTGAAGTTTATGCTAAAAGATACCGTTGACACACATTGCATCACCCATTTTACCCATTGTTCACTAAATCCCATCTTCATCAAGCAAGCTTGTAAAAAGTCCCATTCAATTCGATCATATGCTTTTTGCATATCAAGTTTAAGGACAGCTTGGAATTTCCTCTTTCTCTCCCGAGTTCGCGGCTTATGTAGCACCTCTTGAACAATCAAGCTATTGTCTTGAATTTGTCTTCCACCCACAAAGGCACTTTGTTCTTCGGCTATGAGGTTTGGTAGTAAGGGTTTTAGTCTATTAGTCATGACTTTGGAAATGATTTTGTATATAAAATTGCATAGGCTGATGGGACGGAATTGTTCGAGCTTTTCAGGGTTTTGGACTTTGGGAATAAGGGTGATTTGGGTTCGTTTATGTCTGGATTTAACTGTCCTATTTCAAAATTGCTGTACTTCGCTGAAAATCCCCTGACTGAGATCTGGCCAATGGTTTTTGTAAAACAGCCCATTGAGGCCATCCGGTCCAGGAGCCTTGTTAGCTCCTAATTGCTGCATTGCCTCTGTAACCTCCTCTATTGTAACAGATTTTACCAACCTCTGGTTCATTCTTTCATCTACTAAGGTTGGAATTTGTTGTATGACAGGCTGAAAGTCGCGCGCCCCCACAGACAGGTAGAGGTTTTTGAAGAAAGCTTCTGTCATCTCCTTCAAGTGTTGATCTCCTTGCACCCATTCATCAGTTGCGTTTTTTAGTAAGGTAATTCTGTTTCTATTTCTTCTCTGAATAGTTGTTGCATGGAAAAACTTTGTGTTTCTGTCGCCCCATTTTAACCAGTTGATTCTTGAGCGCATCCCCCAAAACATCTCCTCTTGCCACTAAAGCTTTTCTATTTCCTGATTAATCCCCTTTGCTGTCTCAGATTCGCTATGTACATCATTTCCGTTTGACAGCCTTTGTAATACATTTGTCAGCTCATCAATTCTCTGTTTAGCATTGTGAAATCTTTTTCTGCTCCATTGTGCCAACTGTCTAGCCACCATCTGCAGCTTTTGTGCTATGTTCAACCCTTGAGCTTCCCCTTTAGCCCATACCTTTTTGACTATCTGCATACTTTCCTCATCTTCTGCCCAAAAAGCTTCATAGCGAAAGGCCTTCCTTTTCTTATCTTTCCGTGCATGGAGGGATATTATAATAGGGCTATGGTCCGACCCTATCGCTGGTAGTGCTATACTTTCTACATTAGGATAAGATATTCTCCAATCTAGATTGCATAGTCCCCTGTCAAGTCTCTCTTTGATGAATTGATCTCCTGTTCGGTTGTTTGTCCAGGTGAAAGCGCAGCCTTTGGATTCCAAATCCATTAATGAGCACTTACCAAGAAAGTCCCGGAAGGCTGTTAGTCAGTAGTTTTCCGCTCGTTTTCTGCCTACTTTCTCCCAATGATACAATACTTCGTTGAAGTCCCCAACGCAAAGCCATGGTAAGTGGTAGCTTCTACTTGCTCTATAAATATCCTCCCATAGTTGAACTCTATCTCGAAAGATATAAGGGGCGTGTATGAAGGTGATCTGCATTTGCTTCCTGTTTTCCACTACTTGACATAGAACACTTATATAGTTCCTTGAGAATGAGTTGATTGATAGCACTACCTGTTCGTCCCAAAAAACAGCCAAACCCCCTGCTATTCCTTCTGGGTTCACTACAAAACAGTTCTGAAATTTCAACCTCCTCCTTAACTGATGTACCTTTTGCTCCCGATTCTTAGTCTCCATTAAAAATAAAATACTGGGCCTTTCTCGAGTCACTAAGACTTGCAATGCCTGAATTGTCAGGGGTGTGCCCAACCCCTGACAATTCCAACTTAATAGTTTCATGGCTCTTTCGGTGGCTTATTAGGGCTAGCCACCAAAGCCCACTGACATGACTTCTCCACCACCTCAATCGGTGTCTCTATCAGCTGAGTACTATCTAACTCCGGTAATTTCGAACTTTGCGCTCCATATGGGCAGAGGTGCTTTCCTTTCTTAGCTGAGTTGTGCTTATTACCTTTGGATTTTCGCCTGATCATCCCTTCCTCCCCTGTTTTAGCCTCTAGCATATCGACTTCTACTTCCTTTTGTTGTTCTTTGAAGAGGACCATCACAGATTCTTCATCAATGCAGCAGCTCCCTCTCTTTTGTGGGCTTTTATCTCCCATAATTTGTAACGCTAACTGCTTTGTAGATGAATTAGTATCCTTTTGAGTCATCTGTTCAGCATTGTTCTGACCCCATGTTATATTGAAGTGCTAATCCTGCTGCTGGTTATCTAATATAGAGTGCGTGGGAGTTTCTGGCACACTTTCTGATTCTTCAAGGGTTGGCTCTTGTTTACCGTAGAAAATTTTCCCGTACGGGCTTAATTCATGCACATCCGCTCGGAGCCAATTCCCAAATCTTCCCGGTAAGTCATCTGGCAGCCCTGACTTTTCATAAGGAAGATCCTTACATGCAGTAGCATAATGCCCTATTTTGTCACATGAGTAGCAATAGTGAGGTAATCTCTCATATTTGAACTCTACCCATAATTTCTTCCTTTCTAAATTCACAAGAACTCCCGTCTTTAATGGATTTTCCAGATTCAGCATCACCTTTGCTTTTCCAATTTTGTAATGACTATTGCCTCTTGCTTCTAGTTTCACCTCAATGACTTCCCCCAATTTAGAAGCAATGTCCCGGATTACTTCATTAGTGACTCTCCCAAATGGCAGGCCATATAAATTAACCCAAAATGCACAGTGGGTAAACTCATAGCAAATTTCAGGGGTATCAAGGTCACATTCTTGTAGTACTAGTAAATTGCTAGAGAAACACCATGGCCCGGTATCAAGCACCCTCTGTTTATCTTCTTCTGATTGGAAGGCAAATGAAAAGTATCCTGGTCCGAGCTGAGTACATGTAACCTTGTCGACTCTCCATACTCGTGTCATAGTACTCACGAAAGCTGTGAAATTCACATTTGGTCTAGAGTACAGCTTCCCAAACACTGTTTTTCGGCATTCAATCAATTTTTCTTCTGAGATAGCACTTTTGATATCAACTACATCATTTTCAGACCATAACTCACCTAGGCTTTTACACAGGGCAGCTAGACGCCGTTCTTCCGTGAGATGACCTTCCACCTCTTGTCTCCTGGATTCGATTGAAGGGAGCTCCGAATGGGAAATGGCAACAATGGGTTGGAGACAGCGGCGTGAGGATGAGATGGATATTAGGGTTTGTGTGGGGTGAATGTTCAGTCAGTGTTTAATAGTTGGGTAACTCGAGGTGGGTTCTGATGGTAGGGAAATCGACTGATGCAGCCAACTGGAAGAAGATATAATGGTGTGATGGAGTTGAGGATTGAGGAGAAGGTTAGGGTTTTGCAGCAAAAGAAATGAATCGGACCTTGGGAAATGCTACCCAGCTGGTAGAGGAGGATTCACCATTCCACATCTCATGAAGGGGAAGATAGGGTTTGGCAACAGAGAAGGCAGATCTTACCGTGAAGATGGGGAGGACTACCCAGCTGGTAGAGGAGGATGTAAAGAAGACTTCAATGGTGGATATTTCATGTGGGTTGATGCAAAATTTTCAAATTGAGTAACAGAGGTGATCTTGGAACTACTTCAAGGACGATATGAACCTCCACTTGTATTGACAAATGAGTTGGACAATGCCAACTCAATGCAACTCGAAATCAAGGGTCTGGAATCTTTGGTTAACCATTTGAAAAATGAAGTTTCAAGAATGAAAATTCCAAAAAAATATTATCAAGCATTACTTGTCTTGTTGTTGGGGTTTTGTCTGGCCGGTGGTCATTCGTAACTTGAGTAATGAGAAGAAGCTACTGAGTCTACCATAGTTGAAGATCAATGAAACATATTATTGTATTTGGAGAAATGTATATTAATTGCTGGGAGTATTTTTATACTGGAAATGTTTTTAGTTTTAACAATTATGTGTATGCGGGTTGAATTGCGTGGTTTGCAATTAATTTACTAGGTTGAATGGCTTATTATATGATCGATTTGGTGGAAATTGTGTTTTATATTGCAATTTTTGCTTTATTGTTGATTTCCATAAAAATGATAGATGGTTCACAAATTGTTCTACATTTCAACAGTAAGAACAAACATGATCATGCATTTTGTGATTGGTTTTGTCTATTTAGTATATGGTGTAGAAGGACAGTGAAGTTCCAATAAGTTCAAGAATGATTGTCTAGGGGTTAGAAATTCTTATAAGTGGACATTTAGGTTTGTCAACTTTTTGAATATGACCACTTAGATTCATCAACTTTTTAAAAAATAAGGATATGTTTAATAGAAGTTCTAAAACTTATAATAAAAGTGTAATTAAGTCTTAAAACTTGCAAAAAGTGTAATTAAGTCCTAAAATTTATCAAATTGGTATAATCAAGTTTTTCCGTTAACTCCATCTAACTTAGCTTGCAGAAAATGTTAATGTGGCTCTTTCAAATATTTTCTCTCTTCTACATGGCTAAAACAACGTTGTTTTGATCCAAATCTAATTTTAATATAATTTTTATTTAAATTAAATAAAAATAAGTAAAATTTAAAAGAAGAAGAAGAAGAAGGTGCGCAGCCACCGCCGACCCACCATCACCAAGAAGGGCCAACGATGGTGGGGAAATGGTCGGCCAGATTGCCGGGCTTCGACCAAAAATCGTTGACCTTTGCCACAAGCGAGGGCCTGGCGAGGGTTGCAGCCCTACCCCAAATTGAGTGAGGATTGTCGACCCTTGCCTAGTCCTAGCCAAGGGTCACCATTAATGGGGGTCAAATGGTGGCCTTCGACTATCGTCAGTGAGGGTTGTCGACCCCCAGGGAGAGCCCGATGATCCTCGCCAACCATTTCCCCACCACCACTAGTGATGGTGGGGCGGCAGGAATGGTGAAGGCTGCTCTCGCCACCTTCTTCTTCTTTTTCTTCTTTAATTTTAGCTTTTTTATTAAATTTAAATAAATTTGTATTAAAAATTATATTTAAACCAAAACAACGGTGTTTTAGCCTTATGTTGTGCGTTTTAGCCACGTACGTTAGCATTTTCCATTAGCCAAGTTAGACAAAGTTAACAAAGGGACTCGATTGCACAAATCTAACAAGTTTTAAGACTTCATTACATTTTTTGCAAGTTTTAGGGCTCAATTTTATTTTCGTGACAAGTTTTAGGACTTCTATTGCACATATCCCTAAAAAATAAGTTGTTGGTTTCACTTTGTTAAGCACATCTAGTGTTAGCTTAAGCAAGATTCCAAGAGTCTTATTCTTGTCCTCCGTAATAGCTCACAAGAAGCACTATTCATAGATTCCATCTACCCTAGTTTGGATTTAATCAAATAACATTGCATTTAGACTAAACAACAAACGATAATCCTTGATCCAAAAAAACAAAAAACAAAAAAAAATGATGGTCCTACATCAATAGCAGAATGATGTTCTTACATTTATAGCGAACAATATTGCTACTAAAGACATCACCAGCCAAAAGGCAACAATAATATGAAATACCTCACAACAAAACAAAAATAGACACACACCCTTCCATCACTCAAGCTAAACAACCTCCTCACTTCCTTTTTTTTTTTTTTTCATGAGCTCTTGATATGATTCATGATTCGTGCACTCTTCTGAACTAGAACTTTAGGCACATCCTTCACTCGTGTTCCTTTTCCCATTATCTTATCTTTTGGAGCAGCCGTTCTTTTGCTTGGACTTTCATTTCTTATGGTGTTTAAGTTGGAGGAACATGTGATTGGTCTTGGCACTATGGTAGTAGATTGAGATTGATGTATCACTTCCACGTTAAATTAAGATGAACAATATTTTCGAGCCGCCCATTCTATCCTCTATTTTGGAGCTGCATTGGGTTGCTTCTTCTTGATTGTGCTCGAATTTCCATTGGTTGGTTTACTTGTGCTTGCCTTTGGCTTCTTGTTCTAGGTGGTGCCAATTATTGATTTGGTCCTCCTTGAGATTTTAACACCTCAAAACTTCTCCTAGGCTATAGAGCCATATAACCTTGACAAGTTATTACGTCAATCAAATGATGTACATTAAATGCATAGGACCTAAAAAACTTAAATTTAGAATCATCATGTTGGAATTCATGTTTATAAACAACCCATAGCCATATGCCTTTAGCCTTTTGCCAATTGTGTCGTGTGCTTGTTGTGGTACAGAACTTTGAAAAACCTCTTTAGTTGCTCTCTTTCTAAGCTACAAAATGACATACCAGAATTAACTTAATATGACAAGAAGATGTAATACAACGACAATGAACCTAACAAACAATATACTTGACATTTACTCATCTATTGTGCATTATTAGACTAAGTTGACTTTGCAGTTGGTTCTGCATTATTGCTTTCTGCGTTGCCCTCACAGGCCCTTATATTTTTGTCTTGTATTGTCCCCTGCTATTACATTGCTTTTTCTTAGATGGACAATCAGTCTAATTGTGCCCTTCCCTATGGGAGTGTGAGTATCGAATTATTCCACCAGCCCTATTCATTCTGTTACTATTACTTTCAATTTCCTTCATTCTCATTTTCCTTTTAAGCATACTAACTTGTTTCTTCAATGGTAGAGGTTTTGGGGGTTGATTATTTGTTTTGTCCCAAATTTTGCTACTTGGCACATGTTGCATCATGAACTAGTATGAAGTAAGATGTTTGCTTCTCTTGTAACAGTCTTCTACGTAATTTTCAAGATTGAGTTCCTTCAATCGGATGGCATAAATGGCACATGAACAAGGTATTACAATCAATTGTCATGCCTAACAACAATAGTTTTCCTTCCCAAGTGGACAACTTACTTGTCACCATTATTCATGATCTCATGTTCATCATTCCCTTATTGGATGAACAAACCTACAAGTAGCCATGTTGTCATCCAACTTTTTGCTTAGCACCAAATCGTCTGGTCCACTTTGAACACTCATATCTCTGTCTTTGTAGCCTCGTCATAATTATAACTCTGATGTCTTCGAGCATACTGATAAATGATTTACACGTGGCTCCTAAAATTTTGCAGTTGATTGCCTCACAAAGGTTGTTGTCAACGATATTACACTTAATTTTTCACTAAAGAAGGCTCTTCACCGATGTTTTGATTCAATGTGAAACAATACTTCACAAGCTTTTACTAACAAGACAAATAAACTTCTTTGTGAATTCTAAAAATTGTCATATCTGTAAAGTTTGCAATCAGTCAAAATTGCTTTTGCAGTTGATCAGTCTATACTTCTTGGCCAAATTTGCATACATGTACATCGCATACATTCTATACTAAGCATATTGCATCAACTCAATTATTACAAGAACAAGCCTCTATAATAATTGAAGCCAACAAATATTTGTACGCTATAATATGTGAATGATATTAGAATGACAATATTTTAATAACATTAACTTCTATTGGTCAATCATAAATGTTCGACCTCTTCCATCAGTTATGCCAAGGTTGGCTATTAGATTTTAAAAAAAGCAAGACCAAGTATATTGGCTTTTTACTTTCACAACAACTAGGTTATTGGAAAAATTTGGTTATTTCTATTTCTGCCAATGGCAATCAATAACTCTCATTTGCATAAGCCTTTAAAAACACCCATCTAACCCTATTTATATATGCATCAAAATATATTACATCCTACCAAACTATGTTGCAAAATTAGACAGTGATTTTTCTGCAACCTCTACTTGAATTCTACTAAGTATTCTGAAGTCTACATTCCCTAGCATAGTCCCAATTCCGTGTATATTCTTCCTTGTACATACCCGTCGATATACTTATTATATTGTAATTAGCCCCTTTGCATTGATTTCTAGATACATTTACACCTACTTGCTATTTCACTAACTGTATTAATTAATGAGTCTAGATTTCTAGTATGGCCTTAATGGTGTTTAAGAAGTGATTGGCCAACCATACCCTAGTAACTTTTTTATTGTCAAATACAATACCGCAGTTATGTTCCTCTTAAGCACTGTTTGGTAACCATCCAAACAGTGCTTGATTCTGATTTTTTGTTCCCAGAATCAGTTTGGGATGAGAATCGCGTTTGGTAAAATTTTTGTTCCCAGAAACAAATTTGTTCTCGGGAACAGATTTGGACAAGAATTGAGAATAAAAAAAAAATATGATTCTCCGTCTGAGAATCAAAAAAAGAATCAAACCAGTGAAAGTCTCCTTCTTCCCTTCCCGTCATCCCGCGACTGCCGTCCACCACCGCCCGCCGCCGTCCGCCGGTTCGGCGAGCATGCCGAAGGCAAGCCCAGCCACCGGCGAGGCTTGGCCTTGCCGGTGGTCGAGCCGGCCTCGCCCGGCCGGGCGAGGCGGCTCGGCCATTGGCAAGGCTCGACCGACGAGGGCCGGCCTCGAGCCGTCGCCGGCCCTCGTCCGGCGATCGGCCACATGAAGAAGAAGAAGAATAGGAGAAAAGGGAAAAAGAAAAGAAAAAAAGAAAAAGAAAGAAAAAAAAAAAAAAGGAAAAAAGGTAAAAAAATTATTTAAAAATTAAAATAAATTGATTTGGAACAGAATCAATGAGCACGTTATCAAACGCAATTCTATTCCAGAATTAAAAAATTTGGACAGTTACCAAACGCGTTTTTTTACTCAGAATCTATGTCCGGAAACAGAATCGTTAACAAATGCGCCCTTAAAATAACTGAATATAGAATGAACTAGTCTTTTTTGCTTAATGCATTATATATCTTCCATGAACAATTCTTTCGTGCCCACTTTGTCCTAATACAATCCATAGTGTTTCTAGTGAAATGAATATTCCTCTATTAAGTGATTGAGTACTTTACGATAGCATGTCTAAATTATCGTGGATCATCAAATCTCATTAGTTTGCAAAATGCAGAGTTGTACCTTTTGAATAATAAGAATCCTTCTACACAAAATCGCAACATCATCATCCTCTAAGCTACTTATGTCATCAACACCACTTTCCTCGCGTTCTATCTCAGAACCATCAACTACAAGAGCTCCTTCATTCTAGTTTACGAATTCGTTCACTTCCCCAAATGGTGCATTCTTCCTTTACGAAAATGCCCTTACTTCTTTCCTTGCTTGTACAATGTCCTTATCATTAACATCACTTAGGCAAGTTGTATGCACTAAAAGTTTTCTCATCTTCATCATTAGAGAGTGCAATTTCTCAAGAGCCCTGATGCACTCCAGTCCCTTCTTTAGGAAGTGTCTCCACCATTAGATAGGTTGACACGTCTCTCAAGTTGCTCACATATCTCTAAAACACGAATTATATGTGAAGCCTCGGTCTCCTCTACTCTCAAATCTCCATCTAAATAGATCTATCACCAACCTTTGTTTCATTACCATCTTTTAATATTGTTTCCCCATCTTCATTATCGTGATATTCAACATATAAATAAACATCATTACCATGGAGATAATGGTAAACAAGATCCCTCACACTATTATTGTGACATCCGGATTTCGCTGGACCTCAAATACGTAGCGGTCTGTGACTAGCGGTCCGTGACGGGTCGACGAGTTTGTCGTTGGACTACATCGTTGGCGCCATATTGCGGGAGCCGTTTTATCATTACTCTTGTCGGACCGAGATGTCACATTTCTTGATGGTCTTATGATGTACCCTCGTGGTTACACCTTTGCCGCGTCGAGACGATCCAATTTTCATATAGCTTATCGTCTCGTCGAAAATCTTCTTACATAACGCCACTCGCGAGACCCAACATCTTTCGTGTGTGTACCTTGTCAAGCGATCTTTTCAAGCACACGGAGACGTCAACTGCCGAAGTTGCAGGCCCATCAAGGTACCCCTCCTTTATGCGATCGAGGAACTCGCCCATGCATAGCCATGCATACGTCCATTTGGGGGTCAGCCAAGGAGGAGATTTGACCACCTAATAGCCCTAAATAAATTGCCTTTCCCCATGCACGTACAGAACCATGCAGCCCCTCCCCTCTCGCAATTCAACCGGTCAACAAAAAGAGAAGATTTTGACCGAAGGAGCAGCCACGTCCAGCATGCATGCAAGGTTGACCATGAAGCCACGATTTCTTCAACTGGACATCTATTTGAAGACTTTGACTCCTTGAAGACCACGTCCTGCACGCGAGCTGCTGCCACGCCCCTCTCCTTCTTCGGCCAGCAAGCTTCGAAACTCATGCATGCGGAAGACACGTCCTCTCCATTTGCTGCCAGCGTAACTTCGTTGGTTGACTCAAGAGTCAACTAAAGAGAGCCCACGTCCGTTCATGCGTGGGATAAGGTGGCAGCCCCAAAACCCTTGGGAAGCCACGTTTCTCTTTTCTTTCAGCCGGTCAACAGAATGAAAATTTTGACCAACAAACCGCCACGTTCGTGCCTGGATGGCCAAGCTGTCGCGAGTAGGAGAAGAGAACTCTCAAGTCAAGACACCTACGCTCGGCGCTGTCTCTCCCTCTTGCTGCCACCGAGACCCTGAATTGTTGGCTCATAGAGTCACGAGGCAGTGAAGGCAAGCGGCAGAGAGGGCTTCCCTCGTTTTCTTTGACATCTTTTGTCACGCTCCGAATCTCGAGCGTGCGCACATCCCATGATGGTCGATACGAATGCGACGTTTCCAAGACGCGTCGCCGACCTATTCATTTTAAATGCACATGCAGAAACGAAACAAATACCCCTGACAACAAACAGCATAGGATAGGAAAGCAGGGCACATTTCACAAAAGCCAACTTTTATAAACAACAGGTTTTGATACAAAAAGTGTCTGGTCCAAAGTCTACAAGAAGGTCGGCTCACAAAAAGGAGTTGTCCTACGACATACTAGTCGGACACAAACGCCGATCTTTCAGACTCCACCTCCACAGACTCCGAGACTTCGGTCCTCCACGACCACCTTCTAAGGACCTGAAAATGGTTATACAATAACCAGTGAGATAATGTCTCAACAAGTCCACCCCCTAAACCCTTATTAGGAAGGAAATATGCCTCAGAGCGCTCTAGCCACATAACCACACAATGAGAACAGAGGACTTACCTCGCCTCAGTTCCTTCCTACATGTCAGCACAGTTCATATCACAATGCATATCACAAATGCATACGACAATTGAAACGCCATTTTTCTCAATCAACTACAGGGGTCTCATCTCAATCAATCACAGGAGTCTCAATTATAAGGCCAAACCGTTATGACACGTCCCATACCATGCCACACAGTTTTGTCTCATAATCAGGCGCATCAAACTTAACCAATCATGCGTTCCAATTGTTAATTAAGCCTCACCATGAGCACCGGCCTACTCTCAAATTTCGGTGGTCTTCTAGCGTAGCCAGGTTCCATCTCCCCCCTTGAGCACGGCTACGTCTCTCTAAGATGGCATTCTCTAAGGAGCATAGGTCCAGAATTTACTGCGACCTGAACTTAAAATCTAGATATCCCATATAGGGAAATGTCCATCCGACTCAATTCGGGGACAGGTTCTCATTAACCAACACACAACCAATCAATCTCGGCCCAGGACACCGTGCATTGCACTCAAATGCCTCGATTAAAATACTGATCCTGGCATATTTTCTTCATATTAAAAACATCTGAGAAAATAGTTGTGTGGGTACACGATCAATTCGAACATTGAAAAGTGATACTCTTCCATTTTGAAATCCCACAGTTCGATATAGTCATTAAAATCACTTTCGGTGTTAAAACCCGACACTCGGAATTTTCTGAATAAATATCATATTTTCACAATCATCACTCAGCTTGCACAATCCAACAATCAATTGCATAATCTGAACACATCAATGCAATCAGCACGAAATTCCGGTCATCGGCTATCCCAATCTAATTTCCGAAAAATAATAAATAATTAAATATATTCCGAAATTAAATAAATAATATATTCTATTAATATAATTTAATAAAATAATATTTATAAATTCGTAATTATTAATTAATTCAAAATAATTAATTAATGGCCTATTATGTATTCACTAATTTAATCACATAATTAGCCTTAATTAATTAACCATTAAACTAATCCATTCACATAATCTAATTAACATCTAACTAAACTAATCTAACTACCTAAACATGCTTAGCATAATCTAAACAACCCTTAAGCATCATTAACCTGCTAAGCGAGGTTTACTGAGTAAACTCACCAGTTTAGCGTTCCGGTGAGTTCACAGCGACGGCGATGCCAAGGCGGGCAATAAACCTCCAAGTGGCGACACCAACCGAGGCCGAGAAGGGCTTGAAAACGAGCCGCGAAGTTTGAAAACCCTTGCTGGTTTTTGCTTCTGTTCTTGGCTGAACTACAGAGAAGAAACCAGCAGCTTCAATGGCAAAATCAGGCTGATCGGAGCTCCGACGAGTGGGTGGTCGAATCGGCGACACCGGGGGGTCAAGGTGGGACTTGGTGGTTGGGATGGGCGAAGGAAGGGTCAGAATGGGAGGAAAATGAAGAAAAACGCGAAACAGTGCAGGCGAGCAGCAGACCGATGGACCGGCAATCGTTGGCTTCTCGCCAGCGGACGGGATAGCCGGTAAGTCGTTCTGGCGAACGGCGAAGTGCCCCTATACGGTGTGGATGTGCTGGTCACGGTGGTGAGTGGAGCATTGACTGATTCTCACAAGAAGACAATTTTTAACTCGAGTTTTTGACGAAAGGTCAGCTGGAGCAGAAACTGGAACGAGGAGAAAACATGGGAGAAAATGAGGTCAACGGCAAGGGGGAAGGGGCTGGCTCAGTTTTCTCTGGTTTCTCAAGCTCTCCAATGACCTCAGCAATGGAGAAAGGAGGGGGATAAAGGAAGAAGATGGCTGATGGAGAGGGGGGACCCCAATTGGCCTTCCTAGGCTTCCAACACTTGTCCATTGCACTTGAGAGCTGCCCCCACCACTTCAGCCCCATCCTCAATCCTTTCTCTCTCTTCAATCTTCATCAAGAAGCTTTCCAACTATTCCAAAATGTTGTGTACCCCATGTCATACGAATTTCGTGCAAATGGGCCTTCATTTCAATTCAATCATCTTCAATTCCTTCAATTCTTACTCAATTGAGCTCCAATCAAAGCCTATAAATTCATCCAAGGCATCCTCACTTAAATCCACATTTTTCCTTGTCCAAAGATCCCACTTGACAACCAAAAATGCGATAAAAAAAAAGGTCCCTCGAAATTCCCTGTCCAAAACGGCCTAACTTTGATTTTGCGTCGAAAATCTCGGTTTGTAGAAAAATCTTCTGAGGATGATTCGACGTTCCTGAAATGACTTGTGACATGACAGAACTTCCAATTTCTAAAATCGGGTTCAATTTCATGGTTAATTTCAATCTGTCGCAATTTTAGTGCGTCCTAATCTACAGGGTAGCTTTTAGGAATTTTCGGTGCATTTGACCTATGGTTGATTATTTTCAAGCCACAATGTACATCTTCGACACATTTGTGACTCTCGGTTGTCATGAAAATCTCGAGATTTCAAATACGGATACAAGGTACATAAAAGAGAGAATAATCAGTCTAGTGTCGTTCGACGAGAATTTTGAAATTAGGTGGAATAACCTACACACTGATAACATACTTTAGTTGAATCAACCTATCTCTAATTTCTTATCGATTTTGACAGTGATGTATTGACTCTTGCAGATTAGCACGGTCGAGTAGTCAGTTTCTGGTCAAATTCTTGAGTTTGTAGCGTTAAAAATCCTTAACTGCTTCACATAATTGATTAGTTAACTCATGAGTGGCCAACTCAGAGAAAAAGGCTATAGGCGCGTCGATGAAAAGCTCGACTCATTCAATTAAAAACAGAAGTGGAAAGTCAGGATGTCACACCTTTCTCTCAAACACGGCAACCTTCTCATCACAATTCCAGTCCCAAAAACCCGTGCCATTTTGCCCGTACTCCACCGCTCACTGGCGGCCATCGCACCACCTCCTCACCGCCGTCCCTCAGTTGCTGCCAGACCTGGAAACCCACAGCTCGCACCTCATCGCACGCTGCCGTTGTCGTCTAGCTCATTTAGACCGTGCCGCAACTCACGGTCCATCTTGTTATCAACGTCACCAAATCAAAGGCAAGTCGATATCTATTAATTTATAAGACATGAATGTTGTCGTTGCTTGGCGAAACCGTCCCGTATATTAAGATTATTTTGGTATATTTGCGCTGAATTGTGAACTCGGAGGTTATAGGGTTGATTTGAGCTATATGGGAAAGGATTTTATAACTGTTGTGGTCGAGTCCGAATCGGAGGCCACGTATGTGTTGATTTCCGATATTTCGAAGCTCGAAGATTTTATGTGTCCGAACTACTATGAAAACTTTAGGGTCGAAATTGAGATTATCGACCGCCGAGGTGTCAATTCCAATATTTTGAGAAATGTTCACGATTTTGAAAATTATCGCATATGAATGTTAAGTCTTGAGGCACGGGTATGTCTTGAGTCTATACCCGTGAATTTCAAAAAGCATTTGAAATTTAAACGTGAAAATGGATTTTATGGATTCGGTATCATGTTTTCGATTTTATGAGTTGATTTCATCAATATGAGCTTGACATATCTTTAAAATATTTGTTGTACTTAGGTTTGTCTTATGAATTGATGATTTTGAAATCGATGTAATTCTTGTGCATTGACCACACGAAAGATTTTTGGCATTTAAAATGGTTTGACTGCTACACCATGGTTGATGTGTTATTGATGCCGTCGGACCCTCGGGTCGACGATGCCCCAGGAATCGGGTTGCCTAGAGGATCGTAGTGGGGATGCCTCTTGATGCCTAGGGACCGGTGAGCCCTAGAGGTTCCTCGGGAGTATCAGGATGCCCAGATGTATGACGATACACGTTCCAGAGGGTAGGGGCAATCATTGACATGGTGAGCCTTGGCGATTCCTCGTGATGCTAGGTGAGGTGCGAGATGCTTGGAGGTGTGACGTAACACGCTCTGGATGCTCGGTGACTAAAATATGGAACCGGAGGCCTTCGTGATGCCAGGTTGGGTGCGATATGCCTGGAGGGACGCAAACACTGGTCCTCCGGAAGATGGTGATAGTGAATCAAAATCTATTGAATTCTAAAACTTGATTGTTCTGCTGTGTTATGCCATTTCATTAGTAAATCTTATTGGATTGATGCATGTTTATTACTACTATTATGCGTACTGATAAATAGAGAGTGAGTGTGTTAGTAAAGGAAAAAACAAAGTCCTAATTTTTTCAATGAGAGAGAGACTAACAAACGTAGTCATTTATGTGGAGACAGAGGGGGGGCATTTATTATAACACTTGTCATGTTAGACAAAACTTTCCATATTGGCCTTTAATTTGTTTTAAAAATTCTATCATCAAAATGAAAAAATTAAGAAATGCACATGGGACGATTTATTAGAAATGACACTTGAATGAATGATTTTATACCTGTGACACTTAATTGAGTGAAAAAATTATAGCACTCAAGTGAGTAACGTGCGAAAATTATGGCTCTCCTAATATTCTAAACCCTTTACGAGCAACAAGATCAATGGGATAAAAACCTAGAAAACCTTACATTATATTTTAGACAATCATGATAACATAAAACATAAGAACTCTAAATTTTATTTGAAATTACAAAAGGCAAGCCGATGTCGAAAACCGATACATAGAATCAAAGATAAAACGAATCTGAATGACACCTCATTAATCAATGACCAATTTCTGACAGCAATTTGACAGGTGATATCTTACTCTAAATTCGATTCATGTGATCCTTGATGCAATAGAAAATTGTATGTCAAAAAGCGTCTACAAAGAGACTTGCAAAGTACAAACATCTCTATGGAGGACCTTCCCATGCGCTCCATAAACAACCAACACAATCCATTAGATCAAGGATTCACATGGAATCACCACAAGAGTACAACATATTTACAAGTCTACCACTGCGATTGGGCCCACCTGTAATATCCTATGTAAATTACTTCACCTTCCATGGTACGTCAAGTTCTTAAAAAGAGTGTCGCTACTCTCTTCCGCCATAGGAGAACTCCTCTCACCCAGGTAAGCTATTCCCAATCTCAATGGTGATAGTCTGCCCCAATAACCAAAGTTTCGAAAACCCTAAATCAATTCCCATAGCTTCCTCTTACTTTTCCCACCCATGGCACAAAAACCATATCAATATCATTCGAAAAGGAAGAACCGGTTCTTATAGTTACAAAACCCTAAAAACCCAAAATGCAGATACTGTTCCATTTCTACATAATGTAATGTCGCAACTTCCAGTTAACAGCTCCCCTCAATCCTAGAAATTTGTAGTTCGGAGGTTCCCTCTTTGCGTAAGGTAAAGGGGCCGCAGCCCAGAAACTGCTGGAAAACCATCCAGTGAGCTCTCGATTCTCAGAAGCTTCAAGCTCGAAAGCCCCCTCATCGTGCAAGGGGAAGATGCCAACACCCAGCAAATGTTGGATTCCAAAATCTCAATGGCCCAGAAGAACAACCAAAACCGAGGTATTCTTAGAACTTGTTGATAACGTCATAATGAATGAAAAAGAAGAGTACGAAAGGAGGTTGGCAGCCCTTTGTAGGTGTCTGGGGGAGTTATGGTCTGAGAAGGATATGGTTACGATGAAGAGAGATATACCTACAAAAAAAAAAACAAGAGTGTGAGTTAACCCTTATAGGTAAATTGTATTCCAAGCCAAATGTGAATCTACAGGCTTTCTTCAGCACAATGAAAAAAGCGTGAAAATCAAAATCGATTTCGTGTGATACGATAAGACTAGGGCAATTCTCATTCACTTTTATGGCCGTAGCTTAAAAAAAATATAGTAACTTCTGGCCCTTGGTCTTTCTCCAGCAATCTCCTGATTCCAAGCAATGTGATCCTAATACCCATGACCAATCCAATGTATTTACACACTGTGACTTTTGGGGGGCCTACCTAGAGGTCGAATAATTGAACAATCACAGATATAGCCACTAAAATAGGGAAAATGTAGGAAGTAAAGCTGGAAACCAAAGGATTTCGTCTGGCAAATGTGGGTAAAGCAAGGTGAACGTAGATCTATCTAAACCCCTGAGGTCTAGGATTATAGTTAACCTGGATAACAAGAAAATTTTGGTGGATTTTAAATTTGAAATACTCCCACTTTTGCTGCTCTTGTGGACATATTGGGCATTGTGCAACCTACTGCAAGATTATCCCTTTCAAACAATCAGGGCTAGAAGAATACAAAGTGGGTAAGTTCAATAGCTGGATCAAGGCAGAAGCAAGGGAAAACAGTCCCCTTTGGAAGATTTTCAATGGAGAAATGAGCCCAAAACCTAAAATTGATAAAATAATACCAGAAATTCTTATTCAGAGCAACTAACAGGCTACTAATCAGCAAAATGAGTAGGAGGATAGGAATACATCAACCATGGTTATTGTGCTAGAGAAAAGTGTCCTAAAATACCAAAGGGCCAGCAATGAAAACCTAAATTTTCTTGGGGTTAAATTCACACGGCAGGAGAAACACCTTATGATAAAGGAAGCATCTAATCCAATGGCACCTAATGTATATCAAAAAGAAAGAGAAGAGTGAGAAGAAAGCTCATATGGCAAAAAAAAAAAATGAAACATTTTAGTCCTTATGAAGAACAAAACTTCTTTTTTCAGTTCATTGATGAGGGGACCCTTCAAGATACACCGATTCAAAAAGTCGGAGAAATGGAAGAGTGGACTTTCATGGCTAGCCCTGGTAAGCCACTAGAGTTTAAATGAAAATCTTGAGCTAGAATTGTTAAGATTTGGGCACTTCCCTGACGTTCCAGCATTTTAGAGCCTTAGTGGCTCAAGAAAAGCCCAGTTTAGCATTTCTAACGAAAACAAAAAATAAAGAACTTATAGTGGAAAGGGTAAAGAAATGCCTACATTTTCAAAATTTGATGGTTGTTAACCCAATTGGAATCGTTGGAGGATTGGCTATAATGTGGAACAATGATATGTCCGTTGGACTAGTACCAAGCTTAGTCGAGATGGTTGAGGTCATTTGTAAAAAACTGAATAGTTTACTATGAGGATTTCATTTTTTTTTTCTTGCCTTTACAAACTACCATGAAAGACTCCAGCTATCATAGCAACTTAGAATGATTCATGAGAGAAATACCGTGAAATATGTATTGTAGATTTCAATAGAACTTTGTATCAATGGAAGAAGTATGGTAAAAGGGAGACGGACTATTATAGAGTGGCAGCCTTTCGGGACTTGCTAAATGATTGTGCACTCATGGATGTGGAAAGCAAAGGATGTGCCTTTACTTGGGCAAATAGCCAAGAGGGGGAGGAGCCGGTTAAAAAGAGGTTGCATTGGATTCTTTACAATATTGAATGTAGAGTTATGTTCTTATATGCGAAAGCCTACGCCCTACCTACTATTGGCTCAGATCACATCCCTATATTATTGTCATTATATCCTCTGTTAACTAAAAGAAGAAGAGAGTTCGGATTTAAAGCTTATTGTATAGAAGATGCTGAATGCGGAGAAATAGTGCAGGCCATGTGGAATGATCAACTAAATTCACAGCTGAACTTGCCCAGAAAACTGAATGAGGTTGCTAAAGCTTTAGCCAAGTGGAGCAAACATAAACACTCAAACGCCTATAGAAGGATTGAGGACCTTAAAAAAGAGCTCACAAAGATAACCAACACAAAGGAAAGGGGATCAAGAAATTAAGAAACGACAACTGAAGATGCAATTTGAGCAACTATGGAGATAGGAAGAGATGTTATAGGGAATGAGATCGAGAATAAAGTGGCTAAGATGGAGAGATAAAAACACTAAGTTTTTTCACACTACAATGGTGCAAAGAAGGCAACAAAATAGAATAACTATGCTGAAATTTGATAACCAAAACTGGTGCAGGGATCCGAAGGTAATTAAAGAACATATTGTAACCTTCTATCAACATCTTTATGGCACAATTGGCCCTAGAAACTTTCAACTGATGTTGGATCAATACCCTTGCATAGTAGGAGAGGCATTGAATGAAGCTTTAACAAGGAAAGTTACAATGGAGGAAGTGAAATTAGCAGTGTTTCAGTTGGGGGTCAGAAAGGACCTAGGTCCAGATGGCTTGAATTGACAATTATGTCAGCAAAATTGGGAGTTGATTCAAAGAGAAGTGCATAAAATGATTAATGACTTCTTCGTTTCAGGTACTCTAGACCATTTCCTCAATAATACTCATATTATCCTTATTCCAAAAGTGGCTAACCTAGAATCTATAGTGCAATATACGTCCATCGATCTTTGCAATTTCAGTTACAAGATAATCTCCAAAGTAATGGCAAATAAGTTGAAACCCTGGCTTCACAAATTGATAGAAATGGAGTAAAGTGCTTTCATAGGTGGACAACAAATACCAGATAATATATTAATAGTCCAAGAAGTGCTGCACCAATTGAGAATTAGGAAAAGGAAAAGGAAAAGGAAGTTTCATGCGGTACTTAATCTTGACGTGGAGAAAGTATATGATCGAGTGGAATGAGATTTTTTGTGTGAGTTCATGACTAAGATGGGGTTTAGTGATCGCTGGGTTTCTTTGGTGAAAACATGCATCTCAACCACCACCTTTAGCATCAAAGTGAATGGGGAACCTCTCCAAGCATTCAGGCCGACTAGAGGATTAAAGTAAGGGGACCCTCTCTCTCCCTAGTATTCATTATTATGACTAATATGCTATTTTTCCTTATGCAAAAAGCACTCAGGGACGGAAGTGTAAAAGGAATCAAACTAAATAGAAGTTATCCAACACTCGCACACTTACTATTTGCGGATGATGTGATGTTCTTTCTCGAAGTGTCAGAATATGGCAAACCTTTTGAACCAATATTTTTTATGCATCAGGTCAAGCAATTAACCTGAACAAATCCAACATTTACTTTAGCCACTACAGCCCACAGTAATTAAGGAGGAACATGGCAAAAGAACTAAGAGTCTGTATCATCCAAAAAAAACATGGAAATATCTCGGTGTTCTATCAGATTGGGGACAATCAAAGAAAGAGATGTTTGTGTGGGGTCAAGCGAGGGTCAATATGAAACTTGAGGGTGGAAAGAAACCATAATGTCAAAGGCGGGGAAGGAAATCCTCATTAAAATGGTTGTATAAGCATTGTCACAATATGTTATGTCCATTTTCAAGATCCCCATATCGATTTGTAGATCAATTGAACAAAGATTGCCACATTCTGGTGGAAAAAAAGCAATGCAAAGATAGGCATTCCTTGGAAGAAATGAGAGGTGCTAAAAAATAGGAAACATTGTAAGGGTTTGGGATTTAAGGACCTTATTGCTTTTAAAAAGGCCATGTTAGGAATACTTGAAGACTCACACAAGCCACTTCAGCCTTATGGAGCCAACTGTGTGACATCCCAGATTTTCAGTCCTGTTTTCTACTGAATAAATCGGGCATTTCATTGATGCGCCTATAGGGCTGTTCTCAGAGCTGATCACTCTCGAGATAACTAGACTATCTGGGAAATCCATTAAGGAATTTTAATGCAATAGATTTGAGAATTCGACCAGGAATCGGCTTCTCGACCATGTTCATCTTTAGAGGCCATTACAGCACAGTTAAAAATCGATTTGAGATCAGAGATAGGTCAGTTCGACTGAGATGTATGGCTAATCGTGGGTGACACCACTAAATTGGAAAATTCTCATCGACCGTTACTAGACTGATTTCTTTATCATTTTGGTACCTTGTGTTCGTATTTGAATCCTCGAGATTTTAACGAAAACCGAGAGTCGCCAATGTGTCGAGTGGGTCATTGTGGCTCGAAGAAAATCGACCATGAGTCATTTGCATTAAAAATAGCTGAAAGTTACTCGGTAGCTTAGGTCACGCTAAAAACGCGCCAAATGGAAATTAACCGCGAATTCGAGTCCGATTTCAGAAATTGAAGATTCTGTCATGTCACAATAAATTCTAGGAGCGTCGACTCAGTCTCAGAAGATTTTTCTACAACCCGAGACTTTTTGGGAAAAAATCATCCTAGGGTCATTTTTGTCCAGAAGAAGGTCATGACCGTTTTCGACCGCAAATTTGGGAAGCAAGTGAGTTGTATTGGTGAGGAAAATTACCAAGATGATCGATGGTAGGTTGATTGAATTTATGAGGGTCAATTGAGAGTGAATCAAGAGAGAATTAGTGTCCAATTGAAGCCAAAGTCCTTGAAATTCGTACGCCCCCTTGCCTAGCCCATTTTGGACCATTTCAAGTGTCCAAGAGTGTGCTTTGTTGGCTGAATTGCAGCCAAGGAAGGAAGCCATGGCTGGAAATGGTCAAGGAGACCATTGGGTGGAAAAAAAATGGCTTGTGGCCCCCCTTGGTTCCCCATCTCTCTTTCCTCTCTTCCTCTTCCCCATCTGCTAGGTGAAACCTCCATTTCCCTTCTTCATTGTGCCTTGCTCGAGCCCAGCAAACTAGAGAAGCTACCCGTCCACATCGCACGCCGCCGTGATCGCCAGAACGCCGTCCGCGCGCGCCGCCACCCCGCACGCATGCCTTGCCGCGCCACCGCCCAGCCCGACGTCCCTGCTGCTTCCAGCCCTCTGTCACGCCGTCCCAGCAACTTCCTCAGCCCGTGCCGGAGTTGTTTGACCCACCTCCAACCTCCGTGAGTCCCCGTCAAGGCCCGGTTTAGCCCTTTTTAGGCTTCCCCGAGCCTTGCCATCCCCAACTAGCTTTGTTTCTCTCTTTTGCAGCGGCAAACAGAGAGTTTGTTGGTGGGTTTCCAGCCACCTTCAAGGCCCGTTTGAGGTGGTTCCGAGCCTCGGTTGCCCGGCCCGCCTTGAGGAAAGTCAAGCCCTGCGACGTTCCCGTCGTTTTGCATCGAACCGTTCGTCGAACAAGTGAGTTTAACTCACTAACCCTCGCTTAATAGGTTAATGATGCTTAGGGGTTATTAGATTTAATTAAGTACAATTAGGTGGATAGATTAGATTAGGGTAATTAATTTAGTGCCTTATCGATGGATGTTAGGCAAATGGTTAGTGTAGTTAGCAAGTAAATAGATTCTGGTATTTATTGAACGAACCTCGAAATTTTTTTGGGTCCGTTTCGGCGTCCAATTAGGCATTACATGGCCTAAGTTGGATTTGTTGCTATTTAATAATTAATTTTTATATTTATTTATTTATTTTCCAAAAATTAGACCGAGATAGCTAGTGACCAGAATTTTATGCCGATTATTGTGGTGCACTCTTTTTATTTATTCGAGCTTTAATTTGTGATGAATTGATTTAATTATGAATTTAGAATTTATTATTAAATTAATTAATTTTGGTAATTAATTGGAAAATTACTGGGCATTGGTCTACAATGCCAAAAATCTATTTTAGGACTGTTGAAAATGGTGGGAAGGTTCAAAACTGAAAACCTTGTATTTTGGCTAAGGCTGGCCGTGTACTCACACACGTGTACTTTTATCAAGTATGATAAAAAGAGTAAAATTGATTGTGTCTTCAGAACAAAATACTATAACGGCTCAATGATTTGTATGTCATTTGGAGAATGGACGTTATACTATTATAGCTCGATGACTCTCTTGTCATCTTGAGAAAGAATTGCTTGTATACCGGCTCGGTGACTCTATATGTCATCTTGGAGATAAGACGGTATGATTTCACAGCTCGATGATTTTCATGTCATCTTGAGAAGGAATTGTTTGTATATTGGCTCGGTGACTCTATATGTCATCTTGGAGATAGGACGGTATGACCCAACGGTGTGTTATAACGGCTCGATGACTCTATATGTCATCTTGGAGATAGAACGTCATGCACAGGTATGTTATAATGGTTCGATGATTCTATATGTCGTCTCGGAGATAAAATGTTATGCATACCCGCTCGATGGCTCTATATGTCATCTGGAGATATGATAGTACTATCTATATTTCACTTTGATTGAGGAATCCTAGATGTTGATCGGATTCATAGATACTATTGAATGGAATGACTAGGGAATGGTCTGATTGACATGTAATCGATTAGGTTGATGATCGATGTTTCGATCCAAGGTGTTTGATTGGGTGCCTATTAGAACTGTGTTGAATTGCAGGTGGAATCTGAGGCCAAGGTAAGTCCTTTGACCCGTGTTGTGCATAAGCAGCCCTTATGGTGTATTGGCTTTCTAATCGGGTCTTAGGGAGTAGAACTTGCTGAGACATTGTCTCACTGGTTATTGTATAACCATTTTCAGGTCCTTAGAGGAAGTTAGTGAAGGATCGGAAGCCCCGAAGTCTGGGAAGGTGGAGATCGAAGACTCGGCGAACATATCTTATTAGTTAGTCATAAGACAATTCCCTTTTGTTAAGCCGATATTTTTGTAAGTGACCTGATGTTGTGAATAACCCTGTTTGTTGTAAAAGGTTTATTTTGGTTTGAAAAAATTGGCCTTGCTTTCCTATCCCGTTGTTTTATTGTGTGGGGATTGTTTAACTGCTTTCGCATGCGTATTAAAATAAATGGGTCGGCGATGCGTCATGAGACGTCGCTATTATATCGACCAGGTAAGGGATGGGTGCGTGCCCGAGAATCGGGGCATGACAAACTGTTGAAAGGCTTCTATTTCTCTTCAGGATATTTCATGAAGGCAAACAAGGGATCTAGACTGTTTTGGGAATGGCAAAATTTACTACAAGGAAGAGAGGTGATAGAGTAGTAAACTAATGGGCAGTGGGAGATGGATCGCAAATTAAAGTGAGGGAAGACAAATGGTTAGCGCAAGGATACATTGGAGGACTTATAAACCAAGAAGAATCCCAATATGTGGCTGAGTTAATTGACCAAGAGTCCAAACAATGGGATGTGTATAAGCTAGCGACCTTGTTTGACAACGACTTAGTAAAAGAAATCCTTGCAACTCTGCTTAGTCACACTATGAAGAAAGACAAAATCATACGACAAACAACAGATCCAACACCTATTTAGTCAAAAGCAGATACAACAGCAAACAAACAGCAGATAGCCATACCACATCCCACACATCCTCATCATACCATACCCCAAAAAACTATGGAACTTGATCCGGGACCTCCACATCCACCCCGAAATCCAGTTTTTTATATGGAGCTTGTGTGCTAATGTGCTACCAACAAAAGAAAACCTCTATAGGAGGAAAATGATACCTTATCAGAGCTACCCAATTTGTCACCGAATGCCAGAAACGCCCAAACACCTCTTCCTCCTCTATCAATGGATGCACGAGATCTGGTCTAACCTTAAGCTAAGGTTGAATCTTTCCCCTAAAGTAAATGGCTATTGTCGAAGGAGTTGGTAGCTTGAGTTCTCTGGCAGATCTAGAAGATAAGAAACTCTATAGTCTTCAAAGGCAAAACACCAGGACCGCGTGAAGCTATGAATGAAGCAGATGCAGATCTTGAGCTTTACAACTGGTGGAACCCTAAAAAATGAAATTGCATAAACAAACTCACAGACACACCTGCAAAATGGGTATCTCTAGCGAAGGGCTCCCTGAAGTATAACATGGATGGATCGTGGATTGAAGAATAGAGGGAGGGATCAGAGGCTGGGATCTACATGAGCAAAGATAGGATCCTCATATATGGCTTCGTAGAGAAGATCAATGCCAACTCAACCATAAAAATGGAAGCTTTAGCCCTCCATGTGGCTTTGTTGAGATTGGCGAAGGCAAGAGAGAGAAAGTCTGCATCTACGCTTCAACTAAACTGCAAGATGAAAGTACAGACTGATAGCAAATTTGTGGTAGAGGGCTTGATGGGCTTAATATCGAGCCCATGGACGGTGGAAGCAATTTTAGAGGATTGCAAAGTATTGCTGGCCCAACTCAAGAGAGTCTTAGTATCTATGTGCCTAGTGGAGTGATCGGCTCCAGGGTTGGTAGGGTCTAGACTTAGATCCTGTACCCTATACCCGACCCTGTTATAACCAGTTCCCCTTTTTTGGACTCTATACCCGACCCACCTTGTTTTTCCGATCCGGTTCTGGGCTCAACCCTGTTTACATTGGAACATGTTTTGCAATCTCTCGATATCCTATACGACTTCGAATTTTATATTAATACGCGAGAAAATAACGTAATCCTCCTAATTTGTATCGAAACATTAAGCACTTGTAAAAAATAAATACATTAACTTTTTGACTAAACGAAAAATTAAGGATTCATAGGACTAATTATAATAAATAAAATCATAAGACAAAGAATTATCAACAAATATGGGTCTAATATTAGTCTTATCCCCACAACTATTATATGAAGCTACTTAATGCAAGCATAAATCCTTCTACAAAAGAGAAATTATGCGAGCCAATCCACGTGGTACACAAGAATTTGGCAGCAATGAACACCGTCCGTCCGTTGGACAGTGCAAGAGGGAGCCGATGAGGGAGGGAAGCAAGTGAGGAAGAGGAACGACAAAGGAGGAGTGCTGTGTGTGTTTGAGAGAGCCAAGAGGAAAAACGTCGTGTGATTGCGGGAGTAAGAATAGAAATAGGGGGAAAAATAGGGTTTTGGACCTATATTTACAAAACCGGTTCCCAAACCGGTTCCAAAACTAGTCCGGGAACCAATTCCTAGGTGGGTAATCAATCGGACCCGGTTCCGAATTTTGGGAACCAGTTCCCAGACCGGTTTCAACGGGAACTAGTTCCCGACCCCGGTGTCCGGGTGGGCTGGTCCGATTTTTGGGTATACCCGGTCTGATTGCACACCCTTAATGCCTAGAGAAACTGATAAGCCCACCGACTGGATAGCAAAAGCCCATCGGAACAACCGCCTTCCTCATAATTGGGTTTTATATCCCCCTTGCCCATTATGGGTTTTATTATGTAATGATTCCAAACTTAGTTGCGTCTCAACAACAAATTAGTAACGAGAACTATCTTCCGACCAAAAAAGGAAAATTCTTAAAAAGATTCCGACTTAAAAAAAAAGGTTCTTGAAAAGAGAAGAAAAGGAAAGAAGAAACCAAGCAAATAATTGAAGACGTAAAGAGTGAATGGGCCCACAAAATTAATGGCTATAATAATGATCTTGTGGGTGGCCCAAGTCATATGGATGGCCTAACTCCAAATATATTTTAATTATGGGTTTTAATATGCGCATCCACTTTAATTCTGTATCAAAAGTGTTTGATCATTGGTAGACATGTTAAAATGGATAGACCAATTTTCTTAGCACATATTTAATGGACCCAATTATCATATAGATTAATTATATTCAATAAATGGATTTAGAATGGTAAAGTTCAAAAATAATTAAATGGTTCACAATTTATATATACTCAACTCATCTTTATGATTTTCTCTTTCGCTCTGTATTGTCCTCACTTGATTTCATGTTCGCTTACTTTACACACTTACCTTAGTTTGGATATGAATGTTTTTTCAAATTGGGTCAACCATAAAAGTGTTTTAGAATATGACTTAATTTGGATATGAATTGAGTATAAATTAGATTGGATAACTAGATTTATATTATATATGAATAGATTAAAATCGAGTTAATTATTAATTTGAGTCGGACCATCTTTTACCAAATCCAAACTTGATTTGACCTATCGTTCTTTGGGTCTATTTACAGTTCGGCGCATCTTTGTACGAGTGATACTGACCTGGCGAAGCAGCTAGCGAAGCAACCACCACAAAAGAACGATAAAAAGGATTCGGTTGTAAACGCTACTCTGCACTTCTCAGTATCAATCGACCAAAGGTGAAAACAGAAGAATCAGATGGCTCCTTCGGACGACGGTGGTCACATCGTGATGCTACCTTACATGGCTCACGGCCACCTCATCCCGTTCCTTGCCCTCGCCAGGCGAATCCAGCAACGAAGCCGCTTCTCCATCACCATGGCCAGCACTCCTGTTAACGTGCGCCGCCTTCGTTCCACTGCCATGGCAGACCCCACGCTCAAGGCCATCAATTTCGCAGAGCTCGCCTTCGACCCCTCCAACCACGGCCTGCCGTCCAACACAGAGAGCACCGAGAACATGCCGCTGACCCAGATGGTAGACCTCTGCTATGCGTCGCTGAGCTTGAGAGCTCCCCTGGAAAGTTTGGTTGCCAACATAACCTGCCGGGAGGGTGGGCGGCCACCCGTCTGCATAATCTCCGACATCTTCTTCGGCTGGGCAGCGGATGTGGCCAAGGCCTTCGGGACGAGGAACTACACCTTCACCACTTGCGGGGCCTATGGGACCTCGGCGTATGTGTCCATGTGGCTCCACCTCCCACACCGTGGGATGGAGTCCGGCAAGTTCAGAGTCCCGGCGTTCCCAGAACGATGCCTCTTCGACAAGTCGCACCTCGTGGCGATGATCAGGGAGGCGGATGGGGACGACGTGTGGTCCAGATTCCTCCGGCCTCAGTTCGAGCTCACTCTCAATTCGAGCGGGTGGTTGTGTAACACGTCCAAGGAATTTGAGCCGCTCGGAGCGGCGGCCCTAAGAAACCTGGTGAAGCTTCCGGTCTGGACCATCGGTCCCCTTCTTCCTGACGCGATCGTCAGGAACGACGACTCTTCAGGTTCCTCGACTTCCATCTCTGAACATCGCCCTGGAAAGCCGCTCGGGATCGCCCCAGAGAGATGTGTCGAGTTTCTCGACGAGCACCCTCCGGGCTCCGTCGTATACGTCTGCTTCGGTTCCCAAAACACCATAACCGAGTCCAACATGAAGGAGCTTGCCGCTGGGCTCGAGGGGAGCAAAAGGCCGTTCATATGGGTCATGAGGCCGCCCCTCGGGTTCGACATGGGGGGCGAGATGAGGGACGAGTGGCTGCCACCAGGGTTCGAGAAGCGAGTCACAAGGGTAGACGAGAAGAAGAAGAGGGGGTTGCTGGTGAGGGACTGGGCACCACAGCTGGAGATCCTGCGGCACAGGTCGACCGGGGCGTTCCTCAGCCACTGCGGCTGGAACTCGACGATGGAGAGCCTGAGCCAGGGGGTGCCGATCATTGGGTGGCCAATGGGAGGGGAGCAGGCGTACAACGCGAAGATGATGGCGGAGGAGATGGGGCTCTGCGTCGAGCTGGCAAGGGGCGCGGCGGCGGAGGTGAGCCGGGAGGAGGTGAGGAGGGCGATCGAGGTGGCGGTGGGCGATGCAGAGGGCGGGAAAGGGAAGGAGTTGAGAGAGAGAGCCATGGAGGCGAGGGAGAAGATCAGGAGGGCGGTGACGGAGGGAGAGGGGTCTTCAATTAAAGCCATGGATGAGTTTTTGAGGAATCTGGTAACGTCCTGATCGATAGTTGTCGTCGTCGTCGTCATTCAGCGCATGGAATGAATCAACAATCTCTTTCGGTCGCTGCTTTTCTCTATCTTTTAGTTGGCCGTCACTTTCTATCTACGGTGGGGTTGGTAAAGATGACCTCTGTTGTCGGGACACTCCCAATAAATTTTCGGACGTGTTTTTTGTTTTTTTGTTTTTTTGTTTTTTTTTTTGGTAAGGGATATTCGGACGTGTTGCTCTCTTCGATCCATCCAAAATCGAGCTATTATCTACTTTTGACCCATCCTAAACCGAGACTTGCGATTTTGTATGAGATTATTCAACCTGATAGTGTTCTGGCCCGAGTACGCTGTATTGAAGTTTCAACGTAAAAAAGTCATTATATAGAATATTAAAAAAAAAAAAGTCTCTTGTGAGTTAATTTCAACTTAATATATATAATTCAAAAACTTCTTTCTCATTCATGCAATTTGGTTCATCATATAAGCCTCTTAGGAGCCACTTGCTCTGGGATCACTCCTTACCTTTGTTGAATGTGTCACTACAGTCTTGGTAGAATGTTCCATGATATATAAGGTGGGCGTGGAAAATCTTGAAAAAAATAATCTTTTTGTAAGAGTGAATTTGAGGGTAAACATAAGAAATTTCTTCACCTTAAACCGGGCTTTCTTATCTCACTCCCAAACAAAATCATGCTGACGATAGTGCTTTCAAATTATATATAATTTGCATAATTTTCCCGTATCAATTCACATTAGAAAAGAGAAATCACAAATGCTCTCAACTGGCTCTTAAATCCATGCCAGTAGCCATAGGAACAAGAAGGTGGCTGTTTCCGCCCATCTATCGCCTCCCCTTTTCCTAAACGGCGAGCCAACTTTCAACCTATAAATCGTTGCGAAGCAGATCAGTGCCGGGGCCACCAACTAGCGGTAAAACATCAGCGGAATTGGAGGCCGAAATAGAACCGCGGCTGATTTCCCCTAGATTTTTCTTTCCTTCCCCTTCTAATTCTACATCTTTTTGGGTCGGGAAAACCAACCCGAACGCAGCCGACTCAACAAATAAGATGTGGGCGGGTCGAGGCTTTGAGATACAAGAGTTTCTCTTCACACCATATCAGTAGGACTAGCATTTTGTATTTTCATGTCAAGATCATGGTTATGATTGGTGTCAACTCGTGTTAACATAAAACCTTGAGACTCTGATTCTATAAGCTAATTAAGACCTACTACGAAAGCAGGTCGGTCGCTCTCAAATTTTTTCTTTGTGATTCGTAAATTTTGATCAATCTTTGATCATTCCGTATTTCATTAATCCGACTTCCTTCCATTCCAATCCTTGAAGCATAAACAAACCCTATGATCCCTACTACCACGAAATTCACTCCAATTGAGAAAAATCACATGCCTTTTTATAAGAGCGAGATCGAAGAACCATGGTCGAGAGTCAGTTGTATCTTGAAATTGGATCGGTCATTTATTTAAGAATTGGGTATAATTTTGAAAGATCATGAAGACCATTACTCTAGTGTGCTTCCGTCAATTGAAACCCTGGTCCAAGTGTGAACATAATCCTATTATGAACAGAATATCGTAATCTCATTTGTGTTACTCAATACTGAATTTGTGATACCCGTGTTCTTAATGTGGTAATGTTGACACTTAAATTTTGGTGAACTAGTCATTTATCCATTGCATAGAAATTATGGATTAATTTATAACCCCTAAATAGAAATATTAAAATTAATTGCATAGCATGTAATTTTAGGTGCATTTATTTTTCTTATTATTGCATTCGAATTGGATCGACGATGGTGAACGGACTCGACCGAATGGTTTTAAGCTTAATAGATATGAAGGTATTCTATTCTTCGATGTGATATTTCTCTATTTCAAACAAGAAATAAATATCTTCGTCAAACATTTGGAAGGAAAATTCACAATCAGAACAAGACCAAAAGAAATATTGTGTCAATATTTGTTCAAGAGTGTAAAAGGAAAATTTGACCAATGAAAAGGAACAAAAGAAAGGATGATATGATAGTCGATGTTTTATATATTCATGCAATATATCGAAAAATAAGGATTGAAAAATAGAAGGAAGGTGTATAAGGGCATAGTCGGTCAGCAAGGAGCGTATATGGCATGATATATTCTTTGCGCACACCCAGAGAGGAAAGAAAAACAAACGTGAAGAAAGTGAAGAAAATGATAAAGATTTTATAATGTTTTATCACACTTTCTTTCCTTGGTGGAAGGCTTCGTACTTGCATATAAAAGGCGGTCGGCAATTGTATTCTAAAAGCACATTGAGCGATACACGCCAGAAGAGAGAAAAGGGAGACGGCGGTTGTCTTCTTAGATGGTCCCATTGTGAATTTGAGGGAAAATCGTGAAGTTCCTCTGGCAATTGCACGTGGTCTTCACATCATGGCTTTTCCTCCTGCCATGGTGCACCTTTTGTCATCAAGCTCACTTATTCCGAAGACCTAGCCCGGACGACCAACGACACTCACCAATTTCCCAACGTGTCCGAGATTGTCCTCGCCATGTCATTGCTTTAGCCCCACCTATCTTGCTGTAGGTTTTCTTAAGTCAAATTGCAGTCCATCTCGACGCTGCCTTCAACGATTGTTCAGAAACTTCCGCGGTGATTTATTGCCATCACAGGCGAAATTTCTTAGACGATTACACGGCTTCTCAACGACCAGTAGCTTCCATTTACCAAAAGCAATTGTGCCGAAATCCCCAACCGTGGAGTCCTACGTGCTGAGCTGCAACTCTTACGAACCGCTCGTGATCCACTATGAGACAACCGGTTGTCCTTGCCATCCTTGACCATTGTATGATCGTGTCACACCGAGCCGCCAACTCCCCCACTCACGGTGTATAAGCAGTCAATGATGATAAGACTAGTACGAGCACCTAGGGGGGTAAATAGGTGATTAAAGAAGTTTTTTGCGAATCTTAACAAAACAAATTAGCTTTTAAGATTAACAGACTGAAAGCGTGAAGACAATAAACAGTTATATACAGTTATATGCGACTACGATATAAAGTAAAGAGTTTAGGGATAGAGAATCAAGACGCTAGATTTATAGTGGTTCGGCTTAGACCAAGTCTACGCCCACTCTCCCACACTGACAGCCCACCGGCTGGATTCCACTAAGAACCAAAAGAGATTTTACAATCTCACGTCCTTAATTCCACAGTGTAGAGACTCTACTACACTTCCTCAAGGTCTCACAATTATCTAATCTCTCTTTTGAGTACAAATCGGGCTCAAAAAATGAAATCGCAAAGAACAAGAAGTTTCAAACTTTGAAATTTTTCTATCAAGCACTCCCGAACAACTTGAGCGTGTTCCTTATATACTCCTCCATGCCTTCATAACCGTTGGCACCTTCCAAAGGAGTTCTTCCAATCAACCCGTTGGACAGAATCAATTTAGGGAGATCTCGAGTTATTTGAGGAATGTGATGATAGCCCACCAATTATGCTCGCCCATACAATCAGGATCTAGGTTTCCATAAGTAGAACCTTCCAAGTAAACTTCGCCAATCAATCGAATCTAAGTTACTCGAATTAATCTCAATACAAATAATAGATCTTGAGGTGCTATCTCCAGCTATGAGATCTTCCCTAACCGCATGAATCAAATCTCAAAAGATATACTCGTCTTATTTAACAAATAATACTTTTCTTCGTCGGTCTGGAAACTATCAATGAGGGCAGACTTTGAATCTTGAGTCTGGAGGTCTTCAGACTTTGACGATAGAGTCCGCAAGTCTTCAGACTAGACTGATGGAAACGTTTTGTCAACTTTAAAACAAATAGGAAAGTTTTCTCCAACAATCACCCCCTTTTTATGGTGACAAAACTTTCCTGCAGATTTAGATACTTTTATCCTGCAAGACAATACTTAAGCAAACAAAAATATCTAATGAAAGATAACCATATTAGGATAAAAATAGTAGTGATTCTGCATTCACAGAAAACAAGTTAGTCCTGTAAGAACAATTATCTTTACCAAAGTCATCAACAAAACTTAAGATACTACAAGCATTAAAAAGGTCAAAGCAGTCCAAACCAGTCCATCCAAACAAAAGATAAGTCAAAAAAGTCAAAACATAACCAAGAACAAAAAACAGAAAGAGTTAAATCTGAGTCAAATCTGCACCAACTTCTCCCCATTTTTGTCAACAACAAAAAGTAGAGAATACAAAATGAATAATGTTAAGATGATTTGGGAATGCAAATGAGCTGAAAATCTCCCATAGACTTGACAGTCTCCTCCAGCTTTCGCAGATCCTCCTGCAGTTGCGCTAGATCCTTACCCTTTACGTTTTCTTGAACTTGATCTTGCATAGAAACTGAAGTGGCTTGATGAGCATTCTGCAAGGTCTGCAATTCACATCCCAAGGCATAAACCTGGCCTTTGATCTCCAGAAGAACTTCAAGCAACCTTTTAAAGTCTGCTGAGTTGTCAGTTTGTGTGCTTGCTTCAACGTGATCAGTTTGCGGAGTATAGCCAGATGATGGGACTTCAACACGAGCATCCAAACTTGGAGATGAAGCCTCATTACCTTCTTCAGGAAATTGAGAGGCATACACATCCTCTGCATTCGCAGGAAAACGACTAACATCATCACTAGTAAGAGCAAGTAGAGAAGTACCTCTTTGCTTAGCAGCTCCCCCTATTTCAGTACCTTCGGGCGGAGAGAAATACTCTTCTTGCTCGGGCTCTTCTTCAATGATGTGATGTTCTTGTACTTCTTCTTCTGTTGGAGAGTCACCATGACTTTCTCCTTCAGTTTGTTCTCTTCCTTTTTCTTTTTCTTCTTTTCTTCCTTCTTCTTCTTCTTTCCTCATCGCTTCCCTCTCTTCACTCCTTTTCTCTGTCTGCTCTCTGTCTTGGTTCTCTCGATCTTCTGTTTCTAGAACAAGACGCTGCACATTCTTTAAGGCAAGATCGGAGATAGTGATGTCATCTTCATCTTGCAAGATGATTGCTCTCCTCCTCTTAGATGGAGCTGTCATGGGCTTCTTGCCTTTCCTCTTTACAGCCACAGGATCTTGTCAAGACTTGACAGGGGTCTTTTCCTTAAATCTCTCTAAAGTCTTGTTCAGCTCCTTCAGACGCATCTTTGTAATCACCTTCAGCCCTATCACCATTTGATCAATGGTTCGAACACACAGAATGTTGGGAGGTAGAATATTGAAATGTCTAAATAAACGAGTAACGAGAGCAGAATAATGAAGTTTTCCCTTGTCCTTTGCCATTGATCGATACATGTGAAACATGATGGTGTGAGGCTGAGAGAACTTGTAACCGACATTGATGGCGTACATCAGCTTCGCTTCAGAATTGGATACGTTAGTCTTTGACGTGGATTTTGGTCTGAGACAATTGATCACAATCTTATGGAGCAAGATGTTGGAGGCACTCATTCTCAAATAAGAAATGCGGCCTTCTGCAATTCTATCTCGAACAAGCTCCATAGTCGCATGCCCAATAGACACACTGATTGACTGGAAAATCCCTCTCTCTACTCCAATCACGTCAGCAAGGGTGTCCATATCTACCACATACTCTTGATCTCTAACACTGAAAGAAAATCTATTCGCATCCAAAAAGCTTAGATTGGAATAGAAATACACAGTAAGTTCAGGATGAGCAACATCTGTGTTAGAACAAAAATGCTCAAGTTGGAGTATAGCAAACTTCTTCCACATGTTAACGTTTAATGAATCGAGAAAGTCGAAGTCCACACTTTTTGGGTTCATCACTCCTCGCTTCAGCAAATCAAAATAAACTCGCTTGTGTTCTTCAGAACGAAACAGATCTGCTCTTTTTCCTCGAATGTGCGCAGTAACACCCATCCTAGGCTTAAACTGAGTGAACATCTTTTCATTGTCATCTTTTCCCTCAGGTTGATTAATTCCTCCAAAACGTGGATCATTTGGAAAATTTGCAAAAGCCCTTTCTGCCGTACCAACAGGACCAATTCCCAACCGTTCCATCGTTCTTAAAAAATGGGTTTCATTTCGATACCCCTTTTCTCTCAAAAATTCATCAATAAAAGTCATTGTAGAACCACCTTCCTTCAAAGCGGTGTAGAGTTTGAAAGTAAATGCAGGCTTAAGAGTCCTTACTGGTTCAGCATCCTCAATAATTTCTTCCTCTGCTTGTTGTTGCTGATACTCTTGTGGTCTAGCATGAGAAGAATGGCGCGGTTGAGAATGTCGTTGTTGACTTTGCTGCTGCCTTGGAGAATCTTCTTCCTCCGTCAGATCGAAGTGGGTAGGACCCTCGTGCATAAACTGTGGTCCGCCCTGCTTGCAATCCTTGATGACTTTCTTTGAGAGGCCATTGTCACAGTCTTTGAGAGAATTTTTGAACTCGATTCGCAAGAAAGATGAGAACTTATATGAATTAAACTAGAGAGAAAAAGTACGAAGGTGAAATTCTGTGATCTAGGGTTTGTGGGTAAAAACGAAGAAGACGAACGGTATATAAACCAGTCGAAACAGGGTATACGAATCATCACAAAAGGAAAAATAAAAATGCCTTTTCAAAAATGAATAACTGCCTTTTTGAAAAATGAATAACTGCCTTTTTGAAAATTGATAACCGCTAATAATTCCATTCAATTAGCAATTAAAGAATAGTCGTACCTTTTCAAAATAAATTAAAATACCGTTAATGAGAAGACTTACAATTGTAACTCTTGATTTTCTGAGTCTGAACATTTTCAGACTTTGTCTGTGTCTGAGCTTCTTCAGATTTTATCCCTAAGTCTGAGCTTCTTCAGATTTTATTCCTGAGTCTGAGCTTCTTCAAACTTTATTCCTGAGTGAGCTTCTTCAAACTTTGTTAGATAAGATGTTAAGTCTGGAGCGGATAGACTCAAATAAGCTTTTCTCTAGAGGTTTTGTGAATATGTCCGCCAGCTGATTCTTTGAGTCAATGAATTGGATCAAGATTTCTCCATTTTGAACATGATCTCTAATAAAATGGTGTCGAATCTCTATGTGTTTTGCTCTCGAATGAAGAATTGGATTCTTTGTGAGATTAATCGTGCTGGTGTTGTCACATTTGATCTCGGTGCATGAGTCTTCGATTCCAAAGTCTCGTAGTTGTTTTATCCATAAGATTTGAGAACAGCAACTTTCAAGAGCCACATACTCTGCTTCTGGTATTGAAAGAGCTACAGTACTTTGCTACCTTGAAAAACAAGATACTGACCTGTTACCAAGCAATTGACAAGTGCTGGATGTGCCCTTTCTATCAACTCTGCAACCTGCTAGATCTGCGTCTAAATATCCAGTGAGAGTAAAGTCTCCTTCTTTGGGATACCATAGACCTAACTTAGAGGTTGTTGCAACATATTTGATGATGCGTTTCGCAGCACTTAAATGTGATTCTTTGGGATCTGATTGAAATCTAGCACAAATGCAAACATTAAACAAAATGTCAGGTCTAGAAGCAGTGAGATAAAGAAGTGAACCAATGATGCTTCTGTATGGTTTCTGGTCAACTTTCTTTCCTCCTTCATCTTTGTCCAGCTTTAAAGAACTTGACATTGGTATATCAATCTTCTTGCAATTCTCCAAACCAAACTTTTTAACAAGTTCTTTTGCGTATTTTTCTTGGTGAATAAAGATTCATTCCTTCAATTGTTTCACTTGTAGTCCGAGAAAGAAAGACAGTTCACCAGTCATGCTCATCTCAAATTCATCCTACATAGACTTAGAAAATTGCTTGCACATACTTTCGTTAGGTGATCCAAATATAATATCATCACTATAAATTTGAACAAGTAAAAAGTTTTTACCTTCCTTTTTAATAAACAGGGTAGTGTCTACTTTTCCTTTAACAAAACCATTTTGAATTAAAAACTTACTTAACCTGTCGTACCAAGCTTAAGGTGCTTGCTTTAATCCATATAGAGCCTTTTTCAGTCTGAAAACAGAGTATGGTTTTCTTGGATCTTCAAATCCAGGAGGTTGTTCCACATAGACTTCTTTTTGAATAAATCCATTTAGGAATGCACTTTTGACGTCCATTTGGAATAACCTGAAATTCTTATAACAAGCAAAAACAAGTAATAATCTAATTGCTTCTAACCTTACTACAGGAGCGTAAGTCTCATCATAGTCTATCCCTTCTTCTTGCGTATATCCTTTGGCCACGAATCTTGCTTTGTTCCTTACCACTTTTCTTTTTCGTCCATTTTGTTCCTGAAAACCCATTTAGCTCCAATAATAGACTTACCTTTTGGTTTAGGAGTCAATTCCCAAACGTCGTTAATGCTGAACTGCCTAAGTTTTTCTTGCATTGCTTCAATCCAACTTTCGTCAGCTAAGGCTTCTTCAATGCTTTTGGGTTCTATTTCAGAAATAAGTGTTACAGCACTAGACTCTTCTTGCCTTTTGAATCTGATACAAATTCATTCATTAATATTACCAATAATGAGTTCCTTGGGATGACTAGACTTATGCTTCCAATTGCTGGTCAGTCTGACAGATTGTTGATCTTCTTCTTCAATTGATTCTTCAACATCCGTTCGTTGTTTTTCTACTGAAGTCTGAACTGCTTCAGGGGAAGTAGACTTTGTAGAGTCTGGAGCAAGTTTAGATTCTTCGGTTTGAGTTTGAACCGATTGATTTTGCAGAGAGTCTTGAAATTTGACATTCATCGATTCTTCCACAATCTGAGTTTTCTTGTTGAATATTTTGTAGGCTTTGCTAGAGATTGAATATCCAAGGAAGATTCCTTCGTCTAATTTTTCTTCAAACTTACCAATTCGATCATTTGCATTTTTCAAGATAAAACATTTGTAACCAAACACATGAAAATAAGAAACAATTGGCTTCTTTCCTTTGAATAACTCATAGAGAGTTTTCTCCATAATAGGCCTTAAAAATACTCTGTTAATAATATAACATGCTGTGACACTGCTTCAGCCCAAAAACGAGAAGAAATATTACTTTCAATTAAAAGAGTTCTTGCCATTTCTTATAAAGATCTATTCTTCCTTTCTACAACTCCATTTTGTTCAGGTGTATATGGAGAGGAGAACATATGCTGAAAACCAGATTCATCACAAAATTTGGTAAAGTCTTAATTTTCAAACTCACCTCCATGGTCTGTCCGAATGCTTGAAATAGTGTAACATTTCTCATTCTGCACTTTCTTAGCAAACTTTAAAAAATGAGAGAAGGTTTCAGACTTACTTGCCAGAAAGTAAACCCAAGTAAATCGTGAATAATCATCCACTATTACTAGACAAAATCTCTTCCAAAAAGCTTGAGATTTTGGCAATTTGCTTCATATTGATATGACCAAGCTTCCGATGCCAGAGATTCACTTCATCTTGTACTGATATTAGACATTACGATCTTTCTGGTTTTATATCCAGAAGATAGATATTCCCATGTCTACGCCCAGTAAAAGATTGAGAGAGATCTTTACTAGTTCCTGAACATGTTCCTTCCTGCAAATTGATCTTGAATCCAGTGTCGCACAATTGACTAATACTGAGTAGATTGTAATTTAGTCCTTCCACCAAGGAGACATTGTTCATTGTAAGACTTCCAATCTTTACTGTTCCACATCCAACAATTCTTCCTTTGCTATTTCCACCAAAAGAGGCTTTTCCTCCATCTATTTGAACAAGCTTTATAAAACAATTTGAATCTTCTGTCATGTGTCTTGAACAACCACTATCCAAATACCATTTAATATTCTTTTTTATAGTGACCTATAATTCAAAAGAAACTCAAGTTTTCTTTAGTACCCACATTTTCTTGGGTCCAGTAGAGTTAGGGCAATATACAGTCTTTGTTCAATCCTTCTTAATAGGTCTCCAAACCATAAGACATTCTTTCTCAAAGTGTTCTGAGCTGTAACATTTAGAACATTTGAGAGCACTTTGGCCAACAGGTTTTACAAAGACTTTTTGAAAATGAATTTTATAAAAGGCTTTTGTAGGTCTCTGTTTAATTCTTTCCTTTACTTTTGGAAAATCAATTAGAGGAATGGTTTCTGAAGTCATTCCTAAACCTAATTTGTTAAAGTAAGGTCTTTGTATCGAAAGAATCTTTTCCAACTTCTCAAATCCAATTGAAAATCTTTTTGAAATATTTGAAATGTCATTTTTTAAACATGTATTTTCTTTTGAAAGAGAGTCTGCATTTTCTTTCAAAATAACAAAACTTTTGTCTAAATTTTCAAACTTTTCTTTCCAAGATTTTTCCTATTGCTTTAGTATAGAATTCTCCCTTTTTAGCTCGGAAATCCTTTTAAGAGAGGTTTTGAGACTAAGACAAAGTTCATCAATGTATTTCGAGGCTTTAGTAGGAATTTTTAAATTACTTACCTCAATTTCACTGTCTGAGTCTGAATCTATATCTACCTCAAAGTCTGAGTCTGATTTCGCCATTAAACAAATATTGGCATAATCATTATCACTTTCTTCGCATTCAATATCACTCCAAGTTTCTGCTTTGAGAGCCTTTCTGTATTTCTCAGCTTTTCCTTTCTTTTACTTCAACAAAGGACAATTGGGTCTGATGTGTCCCTTTTTCTTGCATTCAAAGCAAATCACATTTTTATTGGATTCATCATCCTCAGTTGATTTGTTCTGAAACTTTTGAGTGCTTTGTTTCTTCCAATTGAATTTTCTTCCCTTTTTGTTCAGTTTCCTGAACCTTTTTATCATAAGCGCTAGCTCTGCATCGTCTAATTCTTCTTCAGAGTCTGTAACATCAGAATCATCGTTAAACTTTAAAGCAATAAACTTCTTACCTTTAGGATTTTCTTCTTCATTAATTTGCTCCACTTCGTAGGATTGAAGTGTGCCAACCAGTTCATCTACAAAGAGCGGCATGATCCTTTGTGTTTCCCTTATTGAGGTCTTTACGTTATTCTAGTCTTTAGAGAGTCCACGCAGCAATTTGTTAACCTTCATGGGTCCTGAAATTGGATGTTCCTGATATTCTAGACCATTTACAATTTCAGTGAAGTGGCTAAACATATCAGTGATAGATTCTCCTGGCTTCATCTTGAAAGCTTCATACTGTCTAAGTAGAATATTGATCCTTGTTTCTTTCACTCGATCAGTTCCTTCATAAGTGATGTGCAGCCTATCCCAGACTTCTTTGGCTATTTCACAAGAAGATATTCTATTATATTCAGTAGGAGATAACGCACAATATAAAGAGTAAATTGCTTTTGCCTCAAGAGCTTATCTCTTGGTTATTTCTTCTTGAGTCATGTCGCTAGCTTCTACAACTTCTTTTCCCCTCTTTGAGATTGATGTAGCTTTAGGAATGATTACTTTTTCTATTACATCCCATTCCAAAGGATCTTTCGATCTTAGGAATGCCTTCATCTTGTTTTTCCATATGCTATATTCCTTTCCATCAAAGTAAGGCGGTCTGGTGTTGCTTTGACCTTCAACCAAACCTGGAGCCAACATACTAGCCATAGATCTTTAACTCAGAAGTAAAAACACTTCAATTCAATTAGTACACAGGCTCTGATACCAATTGATAAGACTAGTATGAGCACCTAGAGGGGGTGAATAGGTAATCAAAGAAGTTTTTTGCGAATCTTAACAAAACAAATTAGCTTTTAAGATTAATAGATTGAAAGCGTGAAGACAATAAACAGTTATATGCGACTGCGATATAAAGTAAAGAGTTTAGGGATAGAGAATCAAGACGCTAGATTTATAGTGGTTCGGCTTAGACCAAGCCTACGTCCACTCTCCCACACTGACAGCCCACCGGCTGGGTTCCACTAAGAATCAAAAGAGATTTTACAATCTCACGTCCTTGATTCCATAGTGTAGAGACTCTACTACACTTCCTCAAGGTCTCACAATTATCTAGTCTCTCTTTTAAGTACAAATTGGGCTCAACAAATGAAATCGCAAAGAACAAAGAGCTTCAGACTTTGGAATTTTTCTATCAAGCACTCTCGAACAACTTGAGCGTGTTCCTTATATACTCCTCCATGCCTTCCTAACCATTGGCACCTTCCAAAAGAGTTCTTCCAATCAACCCATTGGACAGAATCAATTTAGGGAGATCTCGAGTTATTTGAGGAATGTGATGATAGCCCACCAATCATGCTCGCCCATACAATCAGGATCTAGGTTTCCATAAGTAGAACCTTCCAAGTAAACTTCGTCAATCAATCGAATCTAAGTTACTCAAATTAATCTCAATACGAATAATAGATCTTGAGGTGCTATCTCCAACCGTGAGATCTTCCTTAACCGCACGAATCAAATCTCAAAAGATATACTCGTCTTATTTAACGAATAATACTTTTCTTCGTCGGTCTGGAAACTATCAATGAGGGCAGACTTTGAATCTTGAGTCTGGAGGTCTTTAGACTTTGACGATAGAGTCTGCAAGTCTTCAGACTAGACTAATGGAAACGTTTTGTCAACTTCAAAACAAATAGGGAAGTTTTCTCCAACAAATGAGTCCTCCTTGACCGTGAACTGCTGCGCCACCGATACCCGCTAACGTGTCGCCGCCGCTCGCCACCATTCGCCCCCGTTCACCGTCGAGGAACCGGTCGCGATTCCTGTCCGATTGCATTGCAAGCAAATTTGGAAATAAAATCCTCAAATTAAGTAAGATGCACATCTCTAGTTTATTTGCATATTTTACTGCCTAATATATGTCTATTAATATCTAACATGCATATCTATGAGTGATAGACATATCTCCCAATTAGGATTTATTTCCTAATTCGCAACCACATATAATCATTGATTCCACCTATAAGGCTTTAGATGGAATTATTGATTCCGCGGGAATCTTTAAAATTGATATTTTGATCTTTAAGGCTTAAGATCAACTTATCAATTTTATTTGCGAAATTTCAAGTTAGCTGGATATTATTTCCTTATTCGTATTTATTGGATGATATATGATCTTGAGTGATTTGGTGTTTTTCTTACTTTAATTTCTTTATTTATCCAAAAAATACAAAAAAAAAATTGCATTTGCATATCATGTAAATTAGAATTGATAGATAGAATTGCATGATAGAATAGTTAGATACATTTCTAATTATATTTTCTAATTATATTAGAATGCATGTTTAGATGATATCTAAGTTAGAAAATATCTTTGAATTAAATTGCATGTCGAGATAAATTTCTAAGTTAAGATAGGATTCAGATTAGTCTATTTCCTAACTTAAAAATAGATAATATCTCACTTTAGTTAGATTTTTATTACAAATTTTTATTTAAAAAAAAAACAAAAAACAAAAATATCATGCGCATGTCATATAGAATTAGGTTCATGAAATGCATGTCATTTAGTAATTGTTGCTAGGTCCATTTAACTAGAAATTGCCCGTTATTATAATTACACCATTTAGTTAAATTGCATGACATATAGCTTAAATTTCATAAAACAAGAGAAAAACCTAAAAAAGATTGAGTGACTGCGTGTTAATTAGGAATTATATCTAAGGTTTTTTATGTGAATTTTGAGTTAACATTGCAGATACTTTTATTGTTACGAAGTAAGTCCCGTAATTTATTCATTGCTTTACTGGGTGTTAAATTGATGGTTTGCACACCCGCATGATCACTTCACATGTTAGGGAAGTAAATTAAAATCAATTTAAGCTGCCTGCAAAACATTTTTGGAAATAAAAGAGAAAGCTACCGAAAGGGTGTTAAAGAAATCTAGCGTAATAGAGAAATCTAGCGTAATAAAGTCCCCAAACTCACAATCTCTAGTTCGCAGAAGTAAAGTAAATCTCTCATTACTTTACTTGGGTTTTGAATCGACCCACCAAAAAATAGATTAGTGGTGACTCCTAATCGAAAAATCATTTGCTTGGCCGCGAAGGGATATGAGCTGTCTTACATTCCTCCTGCTGTTATGGGGGAGAAAGCGGTAGTTAATCTGACGGGAGAGGTGCTGCAGGCTGCGGATCCCAAATGGAAGGAGTTCTTGGTAGGATATTTTGTTGGGAGAAGGCTTCCTTTTCAGATGACTGAAGAGGCTTTGAAGGGTACTTGGGGTACAAAGCTACTTGATATGCTAGCCGATGACCAAGGGTTCTACTATTTTCATATCCCGGACCCGGTGTTCCGGAGGAAGATTTTAGAGGAGGGACCGATCGCTGTTGCTCGGGTTCCCCTTATTTTACAACAATGGAAACCCCTTATGGAGTTGAAGAAGGCTAAGCAAACCTTCGTTCCGGTGTGGATAAGACTCAAGAATCTTCCCCTCGACCTTTGGTCTGCACCGGCGATTAGTGCTATAGCCAGTTCCATTGGCAAACCCCTTCATGTGGATCAACGAACCGAGGGCACGAGGATGATTTCCTTTGCCAGAGTGTGCGTGGAGATCCAAGCTAATCAACCGAGAGTTTCGATGGTTGAAGTGAATGTTGATGGGGTCTCTAGGTCCATTGCTGTGGATTATGAATGGAGGCCCCTTGAATGCTCCAAGTGTGGGGTCTTTGGTCATAAATGTGATGCTGCCCCTTCCCCGGCTCAGCCTCTTCCCGCTCCTTTGACGCCGCTCCCCCTCGATCAGTCTTTGGGGGCTCCCGTAGCCCCGGAGCATGGCTGGAAGCAGGTGAAGAGCAAGAAGAAAAAGGCTCACCCACCTTTGGAAGGGATATCGTCCAGTCCGATTAGCCCGAGTGAAGGTGAGAGGTCTTCGAAGCTCAGAACCGCGGCTGTGGAGAAGAGGCTGCCTGGCACCTATTCACGCAGGCCCCCTAGGGGGCCTATGACCATTTCGGAGCAGGTTGAAACTGTTCCAACTACTTCGGATGAAGTTATCACCCCTTCAGAGCCGGTAGACACCGCGGTGCCCTGCCCGGACGAGGTTGTAGAGGGCTCGGACATCTCTTCTTCGGAGGATGACCTCTCCCATTGCCCTACACCGAAGGCATCTGTAGAGGATAAGAGGCTTGCTGAGATGTCGGATCCTCCTCCTTCGACTATACAGGACAAGCTGCTTACTCTTGCCCCGGATCCTCCTCCTTCGACGATTCGAACAGCTCCGCCTTCTACTAGGCGAAGTTCCTCTAAAAAGAGGCAATGCCATTGGCCTCTCCTTTTATATATATATATATATATATATATATATATATATATATATATATGTATATAGGTTGCTGGAACATTAGGGGCTAGTTGCCCCTCTTAAGCAAGCTGAAGTAAGGAACTTTGTCTTGACAAACTGGTTGTCTTTGATTGGGGTAGTAGAGACTAAACTTCCTCACAATCTCTTCAATGCCATTTTTGGGAATTTGATATCGAATTGGTGCTGGCGGGCTAATTCTGAATACTCCAATCGGGGTAGGATTTGGGTTGGTTGGGATCCTATTGTGGTTTCCTTTGAAGTTCTATCGGTCTCGGATCAGATGATTCATGGGAAGCTTCACTGGTTGGAGACCGGAGTGGCCTGCTGTGTCTCTTTCATTTATGCCGAGCATTCCTTTTGTACTCGTCGACCTCTTTGGGAGGATCTGGTGGCTAGAAGCTGTTCTTTGCAGGACGTGCCTTGGCTTGTTTTGGGAGACTTTAATGCTATAAAGGATCCCTCAGACATACTGGGTGGTTCGGACCTTTGGTTGCCGTGCTTCGACGAATTTGGACAGTGTCTGGATCAGGCGGAGCTAGAGGACCTTCGTTATGTGGGGTTTCGATACACTTGGTCGACTTCTTCAGGTCCCTCTCGCAAGATGAGGAAGATTGATAGAGTCCTGGTAAACTCTTGTTGGAGCCAGGTTTTTTCCTTTTCGGAGGCATCCTTCCTTGCACCTGGGATTTCTGACCACTCACCTATGGTGGTTAAGGTGGAGAACCTGATCCTTCGGAAAGGGCCTTTTAAGTTCTTCGACTTTTGGATGCAGCACCCGGACTTCGACTCAATTGTGAAGCAAGTTTGGGAGAATCCGGGTTATGGAGTGCCTATGTTTAGGCTGGTGCGCAAACTGAAGGCCTTGAAAGGTCGGCTCAAGCAGTTGAATAGAGATTCCTTCGCCAACATCTCCGAAAGGACTTTTGAAGCAAGGGAAGCTTTAAAGCAAACTCAAGTTGGCCTTCTTAATGATCCCACTAGCATGGTCCTCGCGGATCTAGAGAGAGTTCAGCGGCGTGCCTTAGTGGAGCTTAGGTCTCAGGAAGAGTCGTTTTTTAGGCAGAAAGCTCGAATAAGATGGCTCAAGGAAGGTGATCGGAACACAAAGTTCTTTCACCATTATGTAAGTAAGAGACAACTGAGAAACAGAATTCTCTCTGTGGTGGATTCCTCAGGCAACCAAATCATCGAGCCTCGCCCTGGTCCAAGAACATTTTGTAGAGCATTTTCGTGATCTCCTTTTGCCACGGATGGAGCTGGATACCCCTCAGGTGTCGGAGATTCGGGAGGTTATCCGCTCTCAGCTAAATGATGATCAGATCACCTTTCTTGTTCGCCCCATAGCTGATCTTGAGATTCGAGATACTCTTTTTCCCTTGCTAAGGGAAAGGCTCCAGGTCCGGATGGCTTCACGGTTGAGTTCTTCAAGGAGAATTGGGATACAGTGGGTCAGCTGGTCACGGAAGTCGTGAAGGACTTTTTCACCTCGGGGAGGCTCCTCAAGGAAATCAATAACACCATTTTGGTCATGGTTCCGAAGGTTCCCAATGCGACTACTGTTGACGACTACAGGCCTATTGCTTGTTGCAACACGGTGTACAAGATTATTACCAAAGTGTTGGCGAATAGGGTGGCCGCCGTGCTAAAAGACCTTGTCAGTCCATCTCAGAGTGCCTTCGTCAAGGGACGACGAATTAGGGATAATATTCTCTTGGCGCAGGAACTTTTCTCTAGGTTTCATGTTGAACCCTATTCTCCCAAGTGTGCTATCAAAGTCGACTTCAGAAAGGCGTATGATACCGTGGATTGGCGATTTCTTGAGAATGTTCTACTTGTTTTTCGGTTTCCTGATCGGCTGGTTCACCTCATCATGACCTGTGTGAGGACTCCTCGATTTTCCATTGCTTTGAATGGGGAGCTACATGGTTTCTTCCCTAGTGGGCGTGGCTTGCGACAGGGAGATCCCATCTCCCCCTACTTATTCACGTTGGTTATGGAGGTGCTCTCTGGGATTCTTGGGAGGTGCTCACTACAGCAGGATTTTAGATTCTACTGGAGATGTAGGTCTACTTGCCTATCCCACTTGTTCTTCGCGGATGATGTTTTCCTATTTTGCGAGGGCCACCTGCCATATGTGAAGCTTCTCAAGGAAGGTCTCCATCTATTTTCTTCTTGGAGCGGACTTCTCCCAAACCCAAGGAAAAGTGAGGTGTTCCTCTTGGGAGGCTTGCCGGCTTTAAGAAATCAAATCCTCTAGGAGCTTGGCTTTGTTGAGGGTAACCTTCCAGTCCAGTATCTTGGGGTTCCAATCATCATGTCGAGGCTCCGGAAGGCAGATTATGTTGATCTTGTGAGGTGCATCACCTCCAGGGTGCAATCTTGGACTCATCGGTTTCTTTCTTTTGCTGGCCGTCTTCAACTAATCAGGTCAGTCCTCCATGCCATTCAGGCCTTCTAGGCAAGTGTCTTTATTCTTCCTGCAGCTATGCTGGACCAGATAGAGCGTATTCTCAGACAATTCCTTTGGAAGGGACCTGAGTTGGGCAGAGGGGGTGCCAAAGTCTCCTGGGAAGATGTTTGCCTTCCTAAAGTGGAGGGAGGTCTTGGTATCCGGAGATTGCGAGAGTGCAATAAGGCGGTTATGCTCAAACATATCTGGAATTTATTTTCAGATAAGGAGTCGTTATGGTGTAAGTGGGTCCACTCGACCTTCTTAAAAACCAGGAACTTTTGGGTTGTTAAAAAGCCGACCAACTGCTCTTGGGCGTGGAAAAAAATTCTACAACTGAGGACAGAATTCCGGCTTCGCTTCCACTGGAGGATAGGCGATGACTTATCAACGTCGCTCTGGTTCGATAATTGGCATCCCAGGGGTCCTTTGAATTTATTTTTCACGGACTCCCTCATCTATAGCTCCGGTCTCTCTAGGCAGGCTTTGGTTGCTGATCTCTTCTCTGAGGATGGACGGGCTATCAGATCAGAGATTGAGTCTTGGGGTTCGCCACTTCCTTCCTTGTCTGGAGCCCAAGATCGGTTTTGTTGGAGGGAGGACTCCACGGGCTTGTTCTCGGTGGCCTCGGCTTGGGAGGCCATAAGGATGAAGAAGGCTAGAGTCAATTGGCATTGTTTCATTTGGAGTAATGCCATCCTGCCTCGATACCAACTGAACCTGTGGCTCATCACCAAGCGGAGGTTGCCTACACAGTCTCTTCTCATGTCTTATGGTAGGATTGATGCTACTTCCTGCCCTTTTTGCAATGAGGTGCCTGATTCTATCAATCATCTCTTTTTTGGATGTCGCATTACTTTGAGTATTGCCTTCTTTTGGGCTACTAGATGCAATCTTCCTTGGACCAACAGGACTTGAAAGGAGACTCTCAGTTGGGCCATTAGCTTGCTCGCCGGCAAGGATTTTTATAAGTGTGTTGCCAGGTTTTCCTTTGGGGCACTTTGTCACATCATTTGGCGGAACAGGAACAATATTCTTTTCAGGGGGGAGCCGTTATCTATTGCGGCCATGAAGAAGCATCTCCTCAAGGTCGACAAGGATAAGGCCCTAACCTTTAACAATGTTCAGGACTCTCCCAGGAACAGGCGAATGCAACGCTCGTGGGATGTGGATCCCATTATCTTCGCTGCCACCGGCGTAGTCGACTAGATAGGCTTCTCGTTGGTTGCTAGGTTGCTTTTGCCGGGCGTTGTTTGCCGTTGGCTTTTCGTTGGTCGTTTTTGTTGCTTCTTCCGCGGCTTCCTTCCACTCTTAATGAGCGTGTTCATTTTAAGTGTAAGTTTTTGGAGCCGTGTTGCTTGTACATTTTGACCCTCCATAATATATTGCTTACTTTTACCAAAAAAAAAAAATCATTTGCCTGTTAAAAACTTGAACCTAAGTCATGAATTGGTGTGGGCTTGGGAGAACTTGGGCTAAGTTTAGGCTTAGTAATCCATTAGCCAAATCCTAAATGGTGCACCTGAGGTTAGGTCGCGACAGCTTGACGACTTTGCTGGAGACTTGAGTTAAAACTCTTAATGAACTTAGGCCAATTTCTCTTTTTTGAAAAGTGTTTTTGTTTGGCAGCGAGAATTCTAAGTACGTCCTTAACATTTAAGGTATTAAATGTTCTTGCAAATAGGGAGGTATAAGGAGAATAGTCTTTGCTAACCCTTTGCTTTGTAGAAAAGTATTTAGGTTAAATGTTTCTAATTTTGAACATTGAAGTGATGTTTGCTCATAAACTGCTATGCATGTTTACTATTTTAGCACTACACTATTGCACACACAACATGCCGTCAGACTTAGGCCGCACCAGGATACTTAGGATGGTATTGAGTTGGATATGACTTCGACCGCGAGGCCGCATAGTAGAGGTTGCCAAACTCAATCCCGAAAGCTTCTTTCTTGGTGTCAAGAATGATTACCTTTACCCGCAAGCTGCACCGCATTAGGGTATCATTCTTGACTAAGCCAGAGTTCAGAGGACTTGACTTAGTACGCGAGCCTGCGACTAGTCATCCCACACTTTTAACTCCACTTTGCTTAGCTTTCATAGTCAGAAATCGAACCTCACATTTCATGTACTTGTCTATGTGGTTGTCTTAATCGCTTGGTAAAGTAAGTTCTCTACCATTTACTCTTGCAATTTACTTACCTTATTATGTCTTTGGTCGGTCCATGACATTAGGTTGGTCGAGTACTGGTCTACAAACGATGGGAAGATCCGACATTCGATTCATGCCTGCACCAAAGGTTGAACTCAAATTATGATGGGATCATCTGGGCCACGATTGCCAAAACTATGTGGAAAGCAAACTTGGTAGCCTTGTTCCCCTCCTCAACATTGATGTCCAAAGTGGCATCATGCAAACACTCGCTCATTTCTAATGCCCCCAAACATCAACATTCATATTTGGTAAGCATGAGTTAACTCCAACTCTAAAAGAATACATTATCGGCATAGGATAACCTTTGGAAATGGAGTTAATAAATCCACCCATTGGATTAGAACCAGAATCAATTTTGTCTAACTTTCTTAGGATGGATAAGGTTTAGATAAAAAGAGTGTTTAAAGATAATTGTCATACATGCCCTTTTTCCTTCCCAGATTAATTTTTTGCTAATGCTAACATTCTTTTAAAAAGTAAGATCTTCGCCAAACAAGTGTGTGTTGGAATTAATTTTGTCAACACTATTTTAGCTTAAACATTTTTGTCACTCACCCAACTTAAGGAAGATGAAGATAAATCATTTCATGCACCAATCAAGCTTTTACAAATTTGGTTCTTTTCTCATATGAGTAGGATTGATATTCGCATGAAAATTATTAACATCACCGATTCCCATCATCCCATTGAGGTATTCAAAAATCATCAAGATCGAACTCCGAATCTTTCTTTCTCAAAATGGGTCAAATTGTTGAAAAATCTAAATACCAAGATTTTCCTATGGCATGCTAAATGGTTCCAAGTCTCCAAGGCTCGTCTCTCTCATGGTGACAATGAGCTGATCCCACTATTGGGTATCACTGGTGCCACTTCCTACTACCCACTTCGAGTGGCCCGTCAATAACGAGTTGTGCAGGATCTATCATCTCCTTTTAAGGCGGGTTTGTTCCAAGTCCGATTCACCACCAAGGATGGTGATCACAAAAGGGAGCTTCGTTGTATTGTACAAGCTTGGCTTGCATGTCGCCAACAAAAGTTGAGCTTGCCTGAAGATGAGCTTGAGGGGAAGGAAAAGACTTACTATGCCATGACTCGATACATCCGCCAGCACAAGATCCCAACCGAGTTTCTCCCAAAAGTGCTAGATGTGACTGAAAAAGCCTACTCGACAAGTGGAGATTAGTCGGTACAAGAAGAAGATTGAAGAACTTGAAAAGCAAGCCAAGAATGACGCTAAGGAGAAAATGCAATTACGTCGACTGTTGGCTTCCCATCTGTTTATAGATCGAGCCAAATGAAGTGGCTTGAATCTATTTAGTTTTTCTACTTTAGCTTAATATTTAGGTAGTCGAGTCGTTTACTTGATTAGTTTATTTAGGGCCTTTCAAGTTTTTTTACTTTGTTAATGTTAAACAATTTCATTAATGAATAAAAGCGATTAGACCTTTGTCATGGACTGGCATGTTTTATATGAAATGCTTATGTGTATTCATTTCTCCAAATTAGGATAATAACGGATCCTCCACGTTCACCCATTATTACACAATCAAGAGCTAAAATGGCCAACCAAACCGAGATGCGTGATCGTATTGCCACTATGGAATATCAACTCAAACAGTTGCTCACCTCTATGCAACTTATGACGGCCCAATCGAATCCCTTCAAATGATTTGATTCCTACACTTGCTATCCCCAAGTTAGTAATCCCGAAGCAGGCAAACAGGGCCCAAATGATTGATGATGACATGCCCGAGCTAGAGGATGACCCACTGCTAGTCACCACTGAAAAGGCCAAGTTTGACAGCGGTCCTAAGATAGAGCGGGATGAATGCTTTGCAAAGCTTGAGGAGAAAGTAAAGTAATTGCAAGAATCGTAGAACTCACTCCCGTTCGATCTCTCGATTTATGAGAAAGTTAAGATGCCAAACAAGTTCAAAATGTCAAAGTTTGAGAAATATGATTGTACTTCTTGCCTGAAAGCTCACTTGTAGATGTACCACGTGCGGATGGTCCAATATGTCAAAAATGAGCCCCTCATGATCCAATCATTCCATGCGAGTTTGGCTGGACCCGCACTAAACTGGTACATCATGAAGAACGTAAACCTTCTCGACACTTGGAATGAAGTAGCCGATGCATATCTCAAGCAGTATAAGTTCAATATAGACATCGCACCTTCCTAGAAAGATCTAGAGCGAATGGAGAAGAAGATGAGCGAGTCATTTAAGGAGTATGCCGTGAGGTGGCGAAATCTAGCAGCTCAAATCACTCCTGAGTCTACTGACAAAGAGTTGATGAAGTTATTCGTTAAGACTCTACCATTTGAGTTTCGTAATCGAATGGCCAGCACATACGTCGAGAACTTCAACCAACTTATTCATGTGGGGAAACAAATTGAAATAGGGGATAAGGGAATGATGGTTTACTGAGCCATCTAACAAAAAGTTTTCTACCAAGAAGGAAAAAGAGGCTGCTGCAGATGTGAATGTGGCTTATAGCCAAGAAAATACTAATCGCACCCCGGCTATGCAGGTGAATGGAAGGCAACAACAAACTGCTGGCTATCAATCATTTGTCCAGTCAAATAATAGAAAGCAATTCTCTCCTCTCCCCGGATCTCCATCCCAAGTATTGGCAATCATCCGGAAAAAAGGTTTGCTCACTAGCGAGCCGAAGTGTTCTAATCGCGAGCACACTCGTGGTTATGACTCAACAAAGAAATGTGATTACCACAAAGGTAAATTGGGACATTCAACTTATTAATGTTTCACCCTCAAGCATCCGATCCATAATCTCTTGAACAGAAAAGCCTTTTCATTCCGAACTGCTCGGCCAAATGCCGAAAAAAATCCATTACTGGAGCATGAAGATAAGGTGAATGCTATTTTGGAGTCTAACGCCGGTCAAACCAAGAACTTGAAGTTACATGTGCCAGATGCCTACAATGGACTGGTGAGAACTGGATATTATCAAATCATGAGGTCATTCCCCTATCAATGATGAAAGAAAGAGTTACCAAAATGGTGGATGACGGTAAGATCGTGTATGCTGACCACAACTGCATAGTCTCCACCATTACGTATGTTGTTATCAATTGGGAGGAGAAGCGGGTTGCACTCAATGCTGATAAGGATGAAATGAATCCTTTGCTCATGGATATCCCTCCACTAGAAGATGAAAAATTGTCTATCGAGATCCCCGCATCCGACGAAGGAATAGTGATTGAAATACCCCAACCTTATGAGTATGTCGACAACAAGGCAATGCCTTGGTCCTATGACCTAGATGTTGATCTGGTTACAAGATCTGGTCGGACTTATGCTCAAGCTAACGCCTAACCTGCAAAGCCTATCACTGATGAAGAGGTTAAAGAATTTCTAGCCGTGATCAAAGCAAGCGAGTGTGGTCGACCAGTTGCGAAAGATGCCCGCTTAGATCTCTTTGCTCGAACTCTTGCTAACATCACCAACACATCAAAAGTCTTTGATGAAGGTGCTAAGTGAAGTTTGTGTACCAAAAACGATTGACGTAGATAAGTTAAAGGAATTCGTGGGATTGATTCTTCTCAAAGACTTGATTACTTTTTCTAATGAAGATTGAAGGTAAGGGACATAACAAAGCGCTCTATATATCCGTCAAACACAAGTCTTCTCATGTGTCCCAAGTGCCCATTGATAATTGGTCCGCTCTGAATATATGTCCGTTGGCCACTCTTTACAGTCTCAAGATAGATCCGTCCAAGATATATGCTGCAAAAACTTCTGTGCAAGATTTTGATGGGACAAAGAAGGAGGTGATTGGGGAGATCCATCTTGATGTGCAAATAGGGCCAGTCGTTTTCAATATCCCCTTTCAAGTGATGGACATCCTTACCGCATTTAATTTTCTACTAGGTCGTCCCTAGATACATACTGCTAGAGCGGTGCTATCAAGTCTACATTAAAGTGTGAAGTTCGTGGTTAAAAGGAAGCTAGTCATCGTTTATGGTGAAGAAGACCGTTGAATTTATCATGAGACGACTATCTCCTATGTCGAGACAAATTTCGAGTTTAAATCAAGTTACCACTCATTTGAGTTGGTGTCCACCGTACATGCTTCTCGAGATTTGTCACCACCCACTCCTGAGGTTTCAAATGCTACCCTTATGGTAGGAAGGGTGATGGTTGGAAATGGTTTTTTTCCTGGCCATGATCTTGGAAGAAGGGATCAAGGCATTTGGAACCCTATTGAAGCCCATTCGAGGTCCCGTTCTACTGGATTATGGTATTATAAAAGAGGTGGAGAAAGTTGTGGAGGACGAAGGCAAGAAAGGCAAAACTTGTCACCTGAGCAAGGGCGAGGGAGACAAAACTCGTTACCTCCTAACATTCGCGAGACGTTTACTCTCTTAAAATGATGCAAGATGGAGTAGAATTAATGGACACCCTTAAATAGCCAAGCAACAAATTCAACTATTTTGTGAAGTATTCGACTCCTCTCAGCTTTTACATCGACTCTCATGACATAATCCCAAATGGATGGGGTGACATAGATGATCCGACACCTCAAAAAATAGAGAACCTTGATGATGCACTAGAAGGAATCACAAGTCTGTTCGATGTACTCCTCATAAGGGGCCATTGACGAAGGACCTCCAAAAGAAATGGGCTCTAGCCCATAAGAATAACTCATTTATTGTTTTTGCATATTCCCCCACGTAGGAATTTTTATTGCTTTCTAGGAATTGTTTTCAATTTCTTCTTTTTTGCTTTCTTTTTAGGGCTTGAATATTGCATTTTCCATTCAATAAATATAATTGGTTGATGAATTTCAATAAAATTACAAGTTTTATTTTGAGGGCATGATGAGGCACACCAAACCAGCCCGATAATGATATCCAACCAATAAAAGAAAAAGAAAAATCCAATGAGAATTCTAAGGCCTGGGCTTCATCATGCATTTTCGTGTAAAAATATTTCAAAAAATGTTTTTGGAAAAGAATTTCAAAAAAAAAAATTGGTTTACCCTGTTTGTTTTTTTATTCATTTACTTCCTATTTCAAGAACGATCTTATGGCATGCAAGGGCATGGGAACGGTCCAATCCAATGCAGTAAGTGCTGATAATGATGATCCCGAAGACTCGATCGAAAATTCCATTGAGGTGCAGTGTAGCTAGGAACAACATGAAAAAACCAAGGCTCTTACATCCTAACAAAATGTCACTATTAATTTAGGTTACACAAAAAAAGCCAATGAAGTGAAAATTGGGGCAAATCTCCCTAAAGACAAGGCCGAGCGCCTAATTCAGTTACTGAAAGAATATCAAGATGTCTTTGTATGGGCCTACACTAACATGCCTGGTTTAGACCCGTCAATCATTGAGCATTGCTTGCCTACTAATCCAGACATGCCACCTAAGAAGTAGATGCTGCGGAGAACTAAACCCGAGCTCTCAAAGAAGATAGAGGAAAAAGTAATGAAGCTTTTGAAGGTAGGATTCATTGAAGTCTCACAATACCCAAAATGGGTGGCTAACATCGTACCGGTGATGAAGAAAAACAGTCGAGTCCGAGTTTGTGTTGATTATCGGGATTTGAACAAGGCCAGCCCGAAGGATGATTTCCCATTACCATATAGATGTCCTTGTGGATAGTATTGCTAGATTTAAACTGTTCTCATTTATGGATGGTTTTTCTGGGTACAAACAGATAAAGATGAAGGAGGAAGACAAGGAGAAAACTGCATTTATCACTCTATGGGGAACTTTTCATTATAAGATCATGTCACTTCGGACTCAAGAATGCAAAGACAACTTACAAGCGAGCCATGGTAGCACTATTTCACGATATGATGCATTAGGAGATTGAGGTCTATGTTGATAATATGATTGCAAAGACCTGACCTAGAAGAAGCCACATCGAAACCTTGAAGAAGTTCAATCGACTCCGTGAGTTCAAACTTCCTTTAAATCCCGCTAAATGCGTGTTCGGAGCAACATTTGGTAAATTACTCTGATTCATTGTGAGTAGTAAAGGGATTGAGATTGACCCATCTAAAGCTAAGGCCATATGTGAGTTGCAACCTCCGTCAACGGTGAAGGAAGTTCGGAGCCTTTTGGAGAGATTGAATTACATTGCTCGATTTATTTCCCAACTTTTCGAAACTGCCAAGCCGTTCTTCAAGCTCTTAAGGAAGAATGCCTAAGTCGACTAGAATGATGAGTGTCGAGAAGCATTCGACAAGCTGAAGCAATACTTAATGAATCCACCAGTTCTTGTCCTGCCATTACTGAGGCATCATTTGATTCTCTACCTCACAATTCATAGTGAATCATTGGACGCAACGTTGGCTCAGGAAAGTCCTGTCGATCAAAAAGAACGACCCATTTATTACCTGAGTAAAAAGTTCACTGTATCATAATTGAAATATTCTGATGCTGAAAAGACTTGTGCTGCATTAGTGTGGGTATTGCATAGATTGCGACAGTACACACTATATTACCAAACATTTCTCATGACTAAGAATAATCCTATCAAGTACTTACTTGATCGGCCAGCTTTGGTGGGTAAGTTGGCTAAATGTCAAATTTTAATCTCGGAATTTGATGTGCAATTCATGTCACAAAAGTCAGTTAAGGGTCGAGTGATCGCTGATATATTGGCCGAGAATCCAAGAGTCTCAAATGATGATGACCATTCCCTAAATGACCATGTTATGTATGTAAGTGAAGATTCATGGACCATTTGGAGCCGTAAACTTGTCTGGTTCTAGTACCGGGGCAGTTTTGATATCCCCAAATGGACAACACCATCTAATAGCTGCAAAATTGATATTCCCCTGCACGAACAATGTAGCCGAATATGAAGCTTGTATCATCAGGCTTCAAGCTGCAATCGAGATGGGAGTGGCTAAATTAAAGGTGTTTGGAGATTCTGCACTAATCATACTTCAGACCATAAGCGAATGGAAGATTAAAGACGCCAAATTGCTCACGTCTCACAAGTATCTATAAGATCTAGTGAAGGGATTCGATGAAGTTTCATTTGAGTACTTATCGAGATCTCACAATCAATTCGCTGATGCACTCGCAACTTTGCCATCTATGTTGCAAGTCACTAACGGATTAGAAGTCGAGCCATTGAAAATAGAAGTTTTGGCAAAGCCGGCTTATTGTACGTTTGTGATTGAAGAATCAAATGGGAAACCATGGTAATACGATATCATGAACTATATTCAAAAATAGGAATTCCCCGAGGGAAGTACTCTAGCGGATAGGAATACATCACGAAGATGGCCTCAAAATTTTTCGTCAGTTGTGAGAATTTATACAAGAGATCTTATGATTCAATCTTGTTGCAGTGTGTAGATGCAGCTGAAGCCACTCAAATCATGCAAGAAGCGTACAAAGGAATGTGTGGCCCACATATGAATGAGCACATGTTAGTTAAGAAGATTATGAGATTGGGCTCCCACTGGCTCGCACTCAAAAGTGACTATATCCAGCATGTTTGAAGTTGTCACAGTTGCCAAATTCATGGAGATAAGATAAATGTTCCTCCAACTGAACTACACTAGTCTTTCGAGCCATGGCCCTTCTCAATGTGGGGCATTGATGTGATTGGCCCAATAAATCCTAAAGCTTCAAATGGGTATCGATTCATCTTGGTGGCGATAAATTATTTCTTCAAGTGGATCGAAGCTACATCCTTTGCAAATGTCACCGCTCGCAATGTTGCAAAGTTCATTAAACGTGACGTAACTGCTCATTATGGCGTCCCTAAAGCAATCGTCACTGACAACGGGACAAATTTGAACAACAAACTTGTTGATGAATTGTTTAGTGAGTTCAAGATCAAGCATCTAACTTCGTCCCTTTACCGCCCACATATGAACGGGGCTATTAAAGCAGCCAATAAGAACATTAAGAAGATCCTGGCTAAGATAGTCGAGAATTATCAAGATTGGCATGACAGGTTACCCTTCGCACTAATGGCGTACCGGACGTCAATCCGCACTTCTACTGGAGCAACCCATTTTGCTCTAGTGTACAGTATGAAGGCAGTTTTGCTCGCGGAAGTGTAAATTCCTTCTCTGAGAGTTTTATCCCAAGTGAAGTTGTCTGAAGTGGAATGGTCACAACAAAGATTTGAACAACTAAACTTGATTGATGAGAGAAAATTGAAGGCTCTTTGCCATGGCCAAACTTATCAATAGAGTGGCTAGGTCCCCGGAAGGTACGGCCGAGACATTTCGAGGTAAATGATATAGTCTTAAGGAAGCTATTACCGATTTTTTCGGATCCTGGGGGCAAGTTTGTTCCAAATTACAACGACTCGTATGTAGTGAAGAAGGTACTCCCTAGAGGCGCCTTGATCCTGGCGGAAATGGATGGTTGTGAGTTTTCCAATCATGTTAACTCTGATGCTGTCAAGAAATATTACCCATGATAGAATTTGTTGTGTCGTGTTTTGAATTGCAAGCATTTCTATAATGAATAAATTGCCTTCATGAGTTGCAAATTAAATTTTTCACATTTGTTTCCTCGATAAATTGTGTGAGATAAATTGAATGTGTCAAATGGGATGTGTCGCAATGATGAAAGGTAAGTCTTATTTCATAACTCTATTCCCCAGTGAGTTGAGTGAAAAATTCCATGCCCACAAGTAAAAGGGTTATCTCGCAAATGGTACGTCAACCAAGGTAATGAGAGATGTTCTATTCTATCCGAAACATTATAGGTATACCCATCGTCTAGCCCTTTTGAGCTCACATGTGAAGAATTTTAAATTATCCCTATCAAGGATCATCCTATATTGGGGCAAATTTGAAATAAATGGATAGGAATTTTCTTGCTCACACCTGCATCAATTTTCGAGTATTGCTATTATAGTGCAACTTACACGGTAATTTAAGTGCTTTAAGATGATGAAGAGCAATTCTTTCTTTATCTTACACATTTTTGTCCATTATATAGCCCACTTGAGCCTACGAATTCATTTCACATTAAACCTAGTTGGTGATTTATCCCCCACACTAGGGCAAGGCGAAAGACAGTCATTCAAGTACCATGGTCTAGAATGCCGACAGAAGACGAAGACTTTGTGAGTCCAAAGAAACCAAAATATAGATAAGTGCAAAGAACAAGAAACATTGAAAATTTAAAATTTAAAAAAAAAAAACAGTGTGCATGGTAAAGGTAAAGCCAATACTCAAAGAAAAAAATAAAACATTGGTTGTAGTAAGTAGTATTCCCAGTGAGGCGATACTTAAAGAACTCTAAATGCTGAGATGTTACAATCAATGGAGTTTTGATATGAAGAAAATCCTTAACGGTGAACAAGAAGATTGGTGAAAATGTCAAGATGATTACCAACTCTGACCCCCCTAAACACATTGTGAGCCTAACAATCCTTTCGTTTTCTCACCAATGAACCAACACCAATGAATCAAGCCTACGATACGTCTCTTGCGAAGTCTTTTCAGATTATGACACTTGAATTAACGTAAGGGTTCATATGTTCAAAAGTATCGCTCGAAGAAGTGCGAGTAAAACAATTTCTACCTCATTTCGTATGTTTCTTGACTTATAAACCCAAAGATGATTGCGGAATATCATTCTTCAATAGCCTCGACTCAAAGAGTCCCCTTGTTAAGCCATTGACCAAGCTCACATTACAGTCCTTATTAAAGATCTCTCAGATTGGTGAGGACATACCACTTACGAAATTGCTCAGACCCTTGTTTGGCATGATAATAGTGAGATAGAGTAATTGTCAGATTCCTGCATCAATGGTTAGGTCGAAATAGCCTTTTTAATGAGGATAAGTGAAAAGTCCTTTCAGATCGAAAAGTCCCTCATTTGACACATCCATGACACTTATGTATTTAGAATGGAATATCCTTTTGAAATTCTTCCCAATGAAAATTAGGTGATGCAAGATTAATAGAAATTACACGCATGAACCTCACTCGAATTAATACATGTGTTATCTATGACCACAAATGCATGTTACCTAACCTATGACTAGGCTTTACAAGAGACATATCCCCAAGGATCAAAGACGTTACCAAGTAAGTATATCTCTATTCATACCTTAAATACTTGTCATTACATAGGTATTCCCTCTTAAGTACACTAACACTCGACTCGATCGAATTGTCCCTAAAGTTTTTCTCCATATTCACTCTGTTTAAAGCGACCGTAAACAGATACGGGTCCTAGAAAATATTTGTGGCTTTAAGAGACAACCGTAAAAAGGTACGTGTCTTGAAAAAATAATTTTTCCGTCAAGGTGACCGAAGAAAGATTCGAGTCCTAGACAATCAAATACCGTCATACTAAACGACCATAGAAAGGTACGAGTCCTAGGAAAGCAGTTTTCTCTTACAAAATCCTGTTATTATTCTAGGCGACCGTAGAAACGCACAAGTCCTAGACGTCTAACATTAACTATCTTGAATTGCTTTACCCCCTTAAAGGTTCGTTTATCGTTTGCATTAGCATTTCCATGCATCATATAAATTACATTTCAAAATAGGATTCATTTTCCAACAAAAATCATTCATTGCATGTGCATGATCAAAATTTAGGTCTCAATTTGTCTTTGAATGCAACTTCTACAATCTCACCTTCAAAGAGGGATAGGTAAAGAGTACCACAAATCCAATTCCGGGGCACCACAAAAGCTCAAGTAAATTGCTTCAAACAAGAGATGGGCAGGTCAGAGCTAGAAGCCTTCCTCCACAGAGACACTGGCCACCTAATACGGTCCAATCGATGATCATGCCCATCACGGGACACGCTCTAAAACTCGCTGTAGTGCCTTTCTAATTCCGTCCTGATCAAGCAGTGTTGTCAATTGTATTTCTTGCACCTAGTATAAAGCAGGATCGGTTATTTCACAGAGAGAGAGAGAGAGAGAGAGAGAGAGATGGGAAACTTACCTGCCTCCCAGCACGAGCAAGAAGGATAAATTTCTTGTCTGTTGGTGGTGCCTATGATGAAGAAAAAGGATGCGAGGTCAATCTAAGCTTATAGTCTCGGGATGAACGCAACAAGATCGCTGAAGAGGAAGAACTTACGTTGGAGAGCCAGAGTTGGAGGTCTTGCGAAACCACCCGTTTCTCAAAACCTTGTCGATTTATTCTCACATCTTCTATGCTGAAAAGAAGGGACAAAATGAGATAGGAACCTGATATAACAAAATATGTGATGGAATGCTCCAAATAATATTATATAAAACGATTATTGACTTAGAGAAGTTTCCTAGATTTTTATCCAAAGTAAAGCAACACCAGCCATTGCCAAGATTCTTCGCATCTCCATACCTACTCATGTATGAAATGCAACTATGTTCACGTGCCCATCACAATTCTGCCAATCATATAAGGAACGTGCAGTGGAAATTGATCTTCAAATATCAGTGCTTCTTAAAACTGATTTGAGAACCTTTATATAAAGGACCTAGGAGACTACATTATAACCAAGTAAGTTTTACACAAAGAACATTGGGTTTTCCCTTATTGACAAAGTTGACTCAACTTTTGCCGTATTTTACTCTACTAAAAAGTTTTGAGGAATATTGGATCATACCCTTCCTCCTGCAGTAGTTCTTGAATAATTATTTCAAGCCCAGGAAGAGGATCAATCTTGCTGCTACTGTTAGTGCTGGAAGCATCAGAATTAACTGAGCCATCCTGAGGAATCACTTTGTCCAAAGTTTCAAGAAGTGGATCCTCCTCTAACTGCTTCATTGACAGAGTAATCCTTGACTTTTCTCTGCACCAACTCAACCCAAAACACATACCTGAAGCTCAGGGTCAGGCAATAAGTGAGAATAAATAAGAAACACAATGACCACTTACAAATTAAAAAGAAAAAGGATAGGATGAATTGTTAAGGAGTCAAATGGTCCTTTTTTGTATATGTAGGCAGCTTTCTAAAATAAACCTATACAGTGTGAGAGTGGATTTCAAAAACCAACTAGATTGGAAGAACTTGGTCCAAGAAATGGATCCAGTGAACCCTAGAATATTCCCAAGAGAGGCAACTACTGGCAAACCGTAACTGAAACTTCTAAGAACCAAGACTTTATTATTGCTACATGCAAAGGTGAACAGAATTGTAACCAACACGCTTTCCACTTTTATTCACTGTAGTCATCTATACTCATTCCTCCAGTGTTGTATATCCTTGCCTGATTGTCATACTATTCCTAAGACCATTAGTAAGGCAGTGGGTCACTCTGGCTGGAGGCAAGCAATGGAAGAAGAAATCATGCTTTTCACACAATCAGACATGGGCCCTCGTGTCTTTACCTCCAGGGTAAGAGCCATTGGGCGCCAGTGGATGTTTTTCATTAAGCTCAATTTGGATGGATCCTCTACCAGGAAGTTCAACTAGAAGGTATAATCAAGTTTTTGGTATTGATTATTGTGATAATTTTTCACCTGTTGCTAAATTTGCATCTATCAGGTTACTTATTTCCCTTGCAGCCACTCATCATTGGCCACTGCATCAGTTGGATGTGAGAAATGGTTTTCCTCATGGTGCTCTAAAAGAGGTGTATATAGAGCAAACTCTAGGGTTTATTGCTAAGGGGAAGTCTAGCCTAACATGAAAAGAAGTCATGTTAACTGAAACAGTCTCTAAGTGCATGGAGGCAAGTTCAGTATATATTTGGTCTCACTTGTAATGAACTTTGGCCTTTTTCTCAGATTAGCTTAGTCTCCCGAAAGAGTACAATTTATAAATGAAAGCACCTCATAGTCTTTGACAGATAACGATGAATAGCAGAAGCAATCTTATACAGTTTCTTGCAGCAAACAGAACGCACATACTGTTTGGCCCCAAAAGAGACCAGATATGCAACAGGACTACCAGGCAAAGCCTGAACTTTTATGGAAGCTCAAGTTCATCAGCTGGCAGTTCACAGTTCAAGATCAAAAACAAGTAACATGACAGAAACAATCTAGTCTGGAATAGTAAAGGGAAGAAACCTGCAAAAGGTGCATAAAAAAAAACGCAGCAAACTCACCTATCAATATTGATGACTTTGACCCTCACTTCATCACCTTCACTTAGAATGTCTCTCACATCTTGAACCAAATCCCATGAAACCTCAGATACATGTACTAGTCCAGTAAGATGATACAATCCTGAACCACATGATAATGATTCAGTATTGAGCATCTGAATGTAAATGCAAGGAAAACAAAAGAAGATAAAAGCACCTACCATCAGGAAATTGTAAGTGAACAAATGCACCATAATCCTCAACTGAACCCACCCTGGCTTGAAAGATATCTCCTACATTGATCTGTCCAGAAACCTTAGACCAGACCGCTTCTTTTTCAGAAAATATTAATTTTCTGCTGTCTTCATCTGCTTGGATTACCTAGGAATTGAAACAAATTAAACCTAACCTCTTTCTGTTGAGAAGATTGTAGAAGGATATAAGGGCACTGCTGAAAGAGTTCGCTGGACTATCAAACAGTGTTGCAGCAAGGACGGGGAAGAGAGAAGGTCGCAAAGGTAAGAAAATGAATAAACTGAACATTCTGACCAATTGACACATATCACAAAGTTGAACAAAACTATGACATTAAATGCAGCAATCTACACAAGCATTGACTTCACAACAAATCCAGATTTACAAACTGCAAAGCAGCCTAGAGTTTCTCCTTGACCCAAAACAATTACCAAACGATATTCTTTTTTCTTCCAGTTTGTGCAATCTTTAAGGGAAGAAAAGGGAGAGAATTGGAAGAACAAAACAGCAAGTTGATGAATTGATGTAATAGGACTTCTTTGTGGTTTGCATTAAGTATATGCTAATGCCTCCTTTTCTGGATGCTTGGGGTGGAAAAGAAAAATGCAGAAGTGTCCCTCATAGCATGTTTATGGAGTTTCAATGGGCTTTATATGTTCTCCCTCCATCTAATAACTTAAGCTTTTGGATTGGCTTTTTTAACAATATCAGAGCTAGCTGCTGCAGAGAGTTTGTTCTGCGTGCGTGGCTGCCCATTCGTCAAGTTCACGTGCAGCTCAGCCTGGTTTTCAAGTGAGGGGGCACTAAGTCCATTGCTTGCCTAATGGAATTTCAATTAGCTTTTTATTCACGTAATTTCCCTCCAACTAATAACCTAAGCCTTTTCGTTGGACTTTCTGACAATACTAACACTAACACATTTGTGAGTTAACTGATTATGGAACAAATATTCTCCACATTTTAGATCATAGTCTGACCACAAGAACTTGTATCCTGTTAGGACCTCATCTCTAGAGCTATTTCACTTAAATGACAAACACATCAGTTTTTGTGACCATCACCTATGCCAGCATATTTACCAGCCAAACCTAATAGGGCCATATTTGGATTAGCATCAATGAATTGTTTCAGAGTCATATTTACAAGCTTTCCCAAATCAAAGTACCCAACAAGTGGACCACCCCCAAATTTTGAATAATGCCGCTATAAATGATTGCCTTCTTGCAAAAGACAGATGAACCTTGCTTACATACCAAGTGATAATGATTGTAAATCTTCCATACATGTTTTTAAGGCTTCAAATCATTTAATCTTTGTGTCAATCCTGTTCATAGATCATTTTCCAGAAAACAATTTTACTTGGGGAAAGAAAAGGAGCGAGTGCTTTTCTTGTTTTGACAATTTATTGAGAGTTGGGTTAAACAAGGTCTCCGCTTTATGTTTATATCACCATCTACAATACTATGTTTCTTCAAAATTATGCCCCCCACTATCGCTTAGGGTGTGTTTGGTAACATTTCTATTCCAGGAAACAATTTCTTTTCAGAAATACTCATTTTCTATTTATATTCCTTAAAATAATTTCTTAGTAAAAGAACATGTTTGGTAACTATACAAAATTTATATTCTCATAATAAAAGAAGAAACGATCCACAAACTTTTTGTAACGTAGAATTTCTTCTAATTTTTTAAGATTTTTTTTCTTTTTTTTTCTTTTCTTCTTCTTCTTTCTTGTCCGCCGCCATCCGCTGCCCACCGGCGAGCGACGGGGGCAAGCGGCGGGGGGGGAGCACCGAAGAAGAAGAAGAAAAGAAAAGAAAAAATGACTTATTTTCAGAAATTATTATCAGGAATAAAAAGCTATTTTTTTCTACTTCTTGTTTTTGTTCCAAATCTATTCCTCGGCCACTTTTCTATTCCGAGGAATAGAAAAATTAATTAACGTTACCAAACAAATTTCTGTTTTTTTAAAAAAAATTCCAGCTAGCAAAACAACAGAAAAACAAAACAAAAGAACCGTTGCCACGCGCGCCCTTAGTGGATAGATTATCTCACAAGGACAAATTTGCTATGCCTATGGCAACAGATGTATGTTTATTAATTCTATAGTATCTCTCTCAAATATAAAGCATTTGTGTTCTGGTGAAGCATTCTTAGTCCATCCATGACATGTAAATCTCATTGATACAGAAAGTTCAAAGGACATTACTCTTGGTAACTATGCTATGTCCATGCTTAATCAATGTGAAAAAGAAGTATACCATGCTTGTTATATTCTGCTTCAATGATCTTAATATACACTGTACCTTACAAGATTAGATAAAATGAAGTTCATTTTCCTTTCTGTTGAGTTTCATGGAATAAAAGTTTCCCTAAGATGACATAAATGTGGTTGACCATGGTATCTTGAACCAATTCAAGGTGGAGGAATTAACAAAATAAAGTTAAGCACTCATCTAATTTGGCTGAGAGTATTGTAATGCGATTATCTCAGGTGTTGCATCTAGGAGGCACTTCCCACTAGAGGCAAAATTTTAGCAAATGCTATGATGGATTTTCCTGAGACAGTGTCAATGTAAATAAGTCCGCTGCTCTCAACAATCCCAAACTAAAGAAGCTGCTACTGATTTAGTAAGTGGAGTATCTAATTAGGTTATGAATCATGATTTAAATTTGGTGCTCATAGACTAGTGCCAAAATCAAAGCCTAGATAGGTGAACATTTATAAACCACTATGTAACAACGAAAATAGCTCCTTTTGGAGGATGACACAAAATATTGAAACAAGAAAAGTAATTTATTCCCGGGAGACAAGTATAACTGCAACGCTGATTATGCTAGTACTCTTCAGGGAGTTGGTCCAGATAACAATAATCAATCTGGGGCAGGCTGGGAAGCCAATCTCAAGGACAAGGCCACATGGGATGAGAAACTATCCTGTATGGCTTTGAAACAAACTACAGAAAGTGAAGATGTCCAGAGGCAGAGGCTCTATATTCTGAGAGAAGGAAAAACTCAGAGCTTTGTTGAGCATGGTCCTAGACTGTCCATAACGTATAACATAGGTTTCTATCACTTGCTAAATACTTCCTATGGTCACACATGAAAACTAATTTCAAGTCAAGAGAAAAATGACATATAATGTTTTGGTTGATGTGTTAAAAGTCTAGAGAATTGGACTCTTTCCTACACCTGCAATTTGCGTAATATGCATTGAATTTCTTTTGACTGATAGTTTAACTTCCACAAACTATAAAATGAAAAGTAAGGCTAAGAGCCACGAGAATAGATTTATGTTAGATCTCTTTTGGCCATCCTGGTGTTAGACTTCATTGTCCAGCGCTTGAGAAAACTCTTTCTATTGATGACTCTTTAAAGGATTGTTGTAACAATGAAATGTCCAACACAAGCAAGTACAAGCAGGTTGTGACCAATCAGATTCAGCAATCAGCACAAAAATCATTAATTCTAGAATTGATCAGGAATGTACTCTATCTTGACACTATTCTAGACCTATGCAGCGAGCCATGAAAAATGAAGAAATTGATCCACCAGCAATATGGTTAAGAGTCTAAAGGCAAACCATTATGATCAGCAATCCTACCTTCACAGGAACAACTGAGCCAATCAAACATTTCGCGACCTCTTGGATATTCTTGGCTGGTTCTACAATGAATATAAATACAGATAAATTGCCATCATGACAGTAAGCATATAATTGGGTGGAACTGGAATAGAATACAATGAAACGAAAATGGACTTAGTCCAAAATATCAATCTCAGGGGGTCACCGGTTTATTAGTCCCCAGAAGAGAACTCCATTAATTTTCTTTGAAAATTTCTCTTCTCACGATTCAGGGTTCAAAGTAAAGATATCCTTAAATGGCATACAATAATATTCTGCTCATATATAAGAAAACAGATACAGATCATGCAAAATTATTTTAAAGGGCCCTTCCAGAAATCAGGTTCTAAGATTCACTCTCCTAACTTCACAGGAAGTGGTGGAACTTTCTAATCAATTACTTTTCCATCTCTTAGAACTACATTGGTAGATTGGCAGTCTAAATCCAGAAAAGCTAGTTTGATTGATAATATATTGTTAGAAGGAAATAACTACAATTCCTTAGACTTCTTGTCATTCATATCATGCATTTGTGATAATTTTTTAGCTGCTAGATTTGATGTACCTGCAACTAATATTATCAAATGCCTGAAAGGATTTCAATTCATGAATCAAAAAGATCTTAAAGCTGCAGAAATACAGAAGCTTAAACAAGTATCTTCGTCTTACATATTTGATGGGGCAAGATAAGGTTTTGCTCGTGACGAGTGTGCTGTTGTCTTTCTCTAGGTTCTGCTGCTAGATTAAAATAGGTACTTTCCACTATTTCCCCCCTATTCTCTTCATTATTCATGAATTCAAAAATGAATAGAAGCAAATCCGCAGAAAATTGATCATTAAGCATGTGAAAAACAAATAGGAAGGCTGATGATGAACAAAAAACTCATTAGATAAAAAATGCACAAGGCTTAAGTAAACTGAGTACCTTTGCAAGAATACGATGGGCTCAACTGTGGGAAGGGTAGAAAGCCAACGAGAGAATAAAACCGGACCAACAATCCCCCTCCATTGAATCCTTCAACTCTTCCCTTATAAATCAGTCCACTCTCGTTATACGCCCTTGCTGCCTTCCAATCAGCAGACCACTACCTCTTTGCAGAAGCTAGGTATTAGATGATAATGATTAAGAGGATTTCACAATAATATTATATTATAAAACTTCAACATCTCATGGAGCTACTATAAAGTAGCTTTCTGATATTGAGGCACATATTAAGTTGACCTAGAAGGTTAAATTCATTAAGAGCTACATGAAAAATTCCCATGCAGCATGTGAGCAACCAGTCACTAAACCACCAGATAGGCATTATGAAAGCTTCTGCAGCAAGTCAAATATTGTATAAAAGGTTTAGTAGTCAATGCACTGCTTCTTTAAATTACATTAGACCTCTCAGAAGCCATGGTTCATCAATAATGCATAAAAGGTCAATGTTAGAAATGTGCAGTGCTTTTATCATTATATGCAATGACTAAAACTTAATCATCTCTGGCGACTGTGACCTAAACCAAAGATCTAAATGATAGAATACACTTGATCTAATAATTCTTTTGTGTGGAATTAATTTTTTTTATATTTATTTTGTGGATATATCCAAACACATTCAATTACACTCCTATTGGATGAGTTATTTCAACGCTCCATATAAAATTCATCTTTTTTTTTAAAGAGATGAAATTCAAGCAATTTAACATTCAATTGCACCTAATAAAACCTGCACAATAAAACTATATAAATATAGTTGAAAAAAGGGACAATTAGCACACGAGGCAATATCTCGTTTTTCCCACAGGTCAATAGCAAGGCGTTCATGGACACTACTGCAAATAGCAAGAGTTCGTTACTCAACATTTATAAGTCCATCAATAAATTATGGAAATAAGATTCTAAGAAAACTCGGAGATCATCTAACTGGTGAATTAGTTTTGAACCCAAACTAATGGACATAAAATAAGACTCGAATGTTTTTCGCAAGAACTCGTGCTTATGCACATAGTCAATTTCATTTCAGGGTCTTGGCAACATATCATTACTCTTCAAAACTCATCCCATGAAACTGGTGCAGCAATTACTTTCAAATGAGCGCCAAGAACATCGACATCATTAAGCAAGAAAGCATATGAAATCCCAATCAAAACAGAAAAAGCAGGAAATCCCCATGCAGCATTATTCACCCAAACAAGAAACCAGAAAGAGGAGAATCATCAAACGGCTAACACGCACCCGAGCTTGTCTCTCGGCGTCCGGATAAGGCACCCCATTCGCGGCCTCGGCAGCGGCGGTGGCGGCTCCTTCCTCGCCATCCCTGGTCCAAGCGTCGCCGGAGACGGACACGGAGGCCCTGACGACGCCGCGAAAACAAAAGGGTCTCCTGGAAACCGCGTTCTTGAGGCAAATCCTGGGGAAACCGCCGTTGTAGTGGACCACGGGAGCAGGGGCCGGGTCACCGGTGAAGAGCTGCGAGAGCGCGAAAAGGGTAGTCGACGACGGTCCCGCCAGCCCAAGATTCGCAGTCAGGATCGGCATCCTCGCGGCTCAGGAGGGTAGAAAAACAACAGAGTCTCGAAGTTCTTGGCGCTGCTCTGCTTTTGGTGGGGAGAAATTTTCAGGTGGAGCTTCGGATATTCATGGAAATTCCAAGTGTCGCGTCTGAGAACACAAAATCTGGTGTCGGCCCGGTGCGTGGTGCTGCCGCCATCGGATTCAGTGACGGTTGCGTCGTTTCGTCCTATGGATTTTGGATGTGCGCACGTTCGTCCCTTCGCATCCGTTCCTTTCTCGTCTTTCCGAGTGAAGTGCGTGCAGTGGATAAAGCACCTTCTCTCTCTCTCCCTCTCTAGGCGAAACCGTAAATAATGCGAATAGGGATGGCAAGAATTGTGCACGAGGAAAGAAAAGGAGAGCGCAAAAAGTCCTGAATTTTATGTAGAGAGTTATAAACCTTTTAATTAGTTTAATCAAGTCTTAAAATTTTTACTAATAAGTGATATCGAGTGCTAAATAGTTTGTTCAGTTAATTTTTACTAATGAGGAAAAAAAAAAGTACAAAAATGAACCTGGGAAAGAGACACTTGGGCCTTTTTCTTCTTTTTTTTTCATTAAAGTTTTGTGGAACTATTGTTGATACTTGTGTATAAATAATCCTGAACACGAGCTTGGCAAATCACCGGATGTTCAAAACCTTTTGTGTTAATGCATCCCAAAAGCACTTTTGGGTGAGCTTGAATAAATTTATTTAACGTATAAATAAACTTGATCACAAGCGTGACAAATCACCAGATGTTCCAGCCTTTTGGGTTAATGTATCCCAAGAACACTTTTGGTAAATCACTGGATGTTCCAACCTTTTGGATTAATGCATCCCAAGAGCACTTTTGGGTGAGCTTGAATAAGGCTACTTAGCTGTAAAACCCAGCCGAGCCCAAAAATTTTACACATGAAATTATTGTTATGGGCGTGCCTAGGCAACAAATATTGCCCAAGTCCCGACCTAACGTCCCAAGCTCACCTGTTGATCACTTCTATTATGATAAAGGTTACTAAAGAAGAGCTGATTCCGATCCGAGTTCATGGTCATCATCATGTTATTTTGATTTTAATCTAATAATCATCACCAAGTCGCATTTTGCTTTCGCTTTAGTTATTAGCAAATGCCAACAATGATTAAGAAATTCCATGTGTTGACGGAATTAGAGCCATCAATAATTTCATTGAAGCCTTATTTCATTTGAATAAACGGACAAAGGAAACTTGATTTTCTTGAGTTTCATGTCGAACGTGTAAATGGATGATTGTTGTGGTTGGTATTAATTTATCGATCGATCGTCCTCCCATGATTTGGTATATTCCCACTTCACGGCAAATGGCAAACGCATGATAATTTTCGAATATAATTCATTTTTATTCTCTCCACAGTAAAATTAAACTTGTTTCTCTCTCGACCCTCAGACTGAGCTATGATGCACGTTTCCTCTAATGTCTTTTGTTCTCTCCATAGAGTAAGAACATTTCAAACTCTCATCTGTCAGCGTTCCTGTTAACAGGGACATTTCCCAGGTCCTTACGTTGTAATACTTGCTTTTATACTTGTATAGCCATTATAATGTACATTTACATAAGAAGCTAAAGAATGACAATGAACACATGCATAGGCACATATCCATTTATCCGAAAAGTCCGATAATTTGAGTAAGTGGTACCGAACCGTCAATATGCCACGCCCTGTACCCTTGATGATTTCTTTGGATGATCTTCGGTATTACTTTCCACCAAAATGCTGGAGCGAAGAGATCCCTGACTATTAAATGCTTGCTTCAGCATATTGTTTCGGTATCCGAGCGATAAGTGGTTCGTAATCCTGCAGAAAAATGAAGATAAAACCTTCAACAACTTCACATGGGCATGAATAGAGCCATATTATGTCGATGTGTACTTCCCATCTTGACCAGAATATCCTTCTGATCAAATGGCTTGTCAGCATCATGGACAAGTACCTTGTTGTTTTTACTAAATACCAGATGGAACTTTTAACCATGCTAACAAAAATAGTCATAGGCACTTTCCTAGCGAGTCCAAGTTTATGCAGAGAGAAACAGCATCCTGTGCGCAGGGGATGCAGTCAAATTGGTTCACTTATTATCTTCAGATGAATTTGCAACCAAAAAAAAATTCATTCATTAGCTAGATAATTTCAGCCTCATACAACTATAAGATGCCATGCACACAATTTATATGAGAACGCTTTTTTGTCGTCCAGTATGACATTTTAGTATGGATAAAAGTTCTACTATTGCTAAGATCTGTGGAGAAAAATTTTGGCCAAGTGAGCACCTCATACCAGATGATATTTTTTTACCTTTACAATGGCCTGGGCACAAAGCTTCCCGGAAAGGACAGCTCCTTCCATTGAAGCCAGATATTTTTGCTTTGTGTAGTCACCAGCTAAATAGAACCCCTGAATGGGGGACTTCTGCAAGGGACGACATGGCTCACAATCTGGAACCGTTTTGTAAACAGACCTGAGAAAGGAAGCAGTTATCTACAAGACATTAATGGTGTTACTATCAATATGAAGATGCAAAGCAAGCCATATGCAGTCAATGAACACCGACAGGTGAAGGTATAACTAGGGAAAATGATTGAAACCTCGAGAATTTATCTCAATACCTTGGGGTTTTAACAACATGGTACTTCAAAATCTTTGCTTTGCTTTGATCTGCAGCTATTTCATCTGGGAAAAGTTTAGACAGCTCCTTCATTGTGGCATCTATAATTTCTTCATCACTGCGCGAAATCCATTCTTCTGCCGGTGCAAAAACTAACTCAAGCATGGATTGATTCGGGCTATAGTATTCCTGCAGATGAACAAACCACAAATCAACAAGAAATATTTTTAGTATATGATGCTACAAAGAAAGCTAATGCAGTCATTGACTGCTTATAAACATAGGAATGCATGCCATGCTCTTAATAATTTTTATATACAAAGTACTTAATCTAACAGAAGTAACAACAATGGTTAACCTAAACAAGCACAATCACAATTGACATAAGGAGATGTAGTAATCTTGCCAGATAATTCAACTTTACTAATAAATTGTCAATTTGCAATCATCGGCCGGGTGTTGGGGGAGTTGATCTATCAAACTTTGAAAGCTTGGTTATATGATATATACATCAAACTGCAGAACTTAGTTAAAGTGGCAATATAGTTCATGCCAGATGTTAACCATCACTATTAAACATGCGAAGATGGCAAAAGAATTGGAATGTTGAGTGGTGGACAAAACACTTCATTTGCACTAATCAGTCAATGCTGACTGAAACAACTTCAAACATCATCTTAAAAAACGTCAACAGCACTTACCTTGCATGTGACGGACATGTCAGCATACACACTGAGAAGGGGACTTCTGCATGACACAAAGAAACTAAGTTAAAGGGTGGAACAAAGAAGTGAGAACGACATAGTGTATCATAAAGAATCGAGACTCCAAGACAAAATTAGCATGTACTCATCCACTAAACGTGAGATGTCATCAAGCTAGAGAGGCAGGACCTGCTAAAGAGTAGATGATCATATGTGTTGTTCAGCTTCCTGTCAAACCTGCAGTAGAAACAACCCCATGATCAGACCAGCAGCAACAAACTCGTTAGTGGCTTTGCATGATTAATTAAAGCAAAAAATGTCCAAGCATAGCACATTCTAAGCAGCAAGAAAGCAAATAACCGACCAATTCATCTATTCTCATTCTTGAACAGAGTTACGACAAAGAAAAAGCAGGCACACAAAGTTCAACATAAAAATTGCTCGAGAGCTGAACAAACCCAACTCTATATCTTATAAGATACAGTCCACATCATACAGAGGCAGACATTCAGACCTGCCATAAGGCTGGTGTAAGGACAACCATAAAACAATAATTCCAGAGTGTGATAGTAATGTAAGCACACATGAAGGGCACAAATATCTAGGTCTACGGTGTGAGACAGGGAATGAGAAGAGAGTTGTCCTGATAAGTTCCAGCATAAGGTTCACGAAGTCCAGCACTAACCATATATGAATATTGATGACTGGAACACCGACCAACTTCTCCAACTTTTTGAAGTATGGAATTTCCTTCCAGCTCTCAGGCAGTAGAAGTTTTAATATATCAACTGTCAAGAGAAAATGTTGTTATATTTTCATAGAGAACAGAAGGATGATGAACTTATAAGGAAAAAGGCAGTATTTTACAAGTATACCTGGAGTTGCAAAAACAAAGGCATCCCCTCCAATGACATCACCGTCATTTAGTATAAAGCTCTTTACTGTGCCATCAGCATTTAACTCAATTCTTCTTATTCGTGAATTGAGCCTGACCTCACCCCCCAAAGACCGAATATGATCAACGATTGGCATGCAAAGTCTTTCTGGAGGATTACCATCTAAGAAGGCCATCTTTGAACCATGCTTCTCCTGTTAACATACAATTCTATGAATGATATAGTGACATACTATATTTTTATTTCTTTCCCATGTGCATTGTGCTTGAATTGATGAATACTGAACTAGTTGACTAATTCAACCCTTATAAGTTTTGATTAGAAGTCGAATTCTGCAGGAGATCGGAGTCGTCAAGAAAGGACAGACAGGGAAGCTGGTTTAGGTAGCAATATGATAATAGTTGCAAACGTCTCATATGAATCATTATTTTTTTGTCATATCTACAAATGCATCTCCAAATGACTATTCGTAATTTCAGCTATGTGTGAGACACGCCAGTACATACATTTACCCTGAAATCAATCAAATAACCAAATATTAAACCAACTAGACAATCAGAAAAAGTTTGCACCACCACATTTTAGACAAAGGACATCATGATATTTGATGATTATGCCAACAGGAATGGGCAAAGAGAGTTTAGCTATTACATCACTTATCCATTAGCTGGCCATCAATTGCAACAGAGCAAGTAGTAACCATGGACACATGGAGCAAATTAGGCCAGAAAAACCAAGTACCCTTCACTCCTATGCAGTTTATGTTTGTAAAGGACGAATATCCAAGCAATGATACAATTGACCAAAGACCCAAGAGCCCCATCATGTATCTTTTTTTGGCTTTTCATGCTTTCTGATATGCCTTCAGACCAAAGAACTTAGAGAGTATAAAGCAGAAACCCAGTGCATAACAGAAACTCTAGAAGATGCACCACAAGCTGAGAGTACCTGGAGAAACCGATTCAAAGCAATCAGTATACACTGCATAGAAAGTTCATCTGGGTTGATAAAGTTCAGTGCCTTCGACATTGCAATAAACACCTCCTTGGTCACCCTATCAGGAACGCCCTAAAGAACAGAGCAGTCAGTCAGCTCTAAAGAAAGTGTAATCTTCATGCAGTAAAATTACATGCCATGATGACTCATAAAAATTATTCTGTAAGAGCTTTTCACTCCCAAGTGAGCCAAGATAACTTATAAGAACTAATCTCGGCGTCCACCAAGTTTCTACAATGATAAGCATGCTAAAGTGAGCCCATGCATCAAAAGATCTTCAAGCCATTAAGTCATGAAATCTACAAGCACTCATCACAACCTCAAATTAAGGGGAACAAGAAACACAATGATGACAAGATCGGTACCTGCTTTCTCATCCATTCTTGGACAGTAAAACTATCCTGGGCCTCAACATAAGCCTGTCCACCCAACATTGCAGGCAAGAGCCCAATTGCAAACTTGATTTTCTCTGGCCAAGTCAGCATCTCATTATTCCTCAAAATTGCCAATATGCCTGCATTATACTGACATTAAGTCCATATCTTTGAAAGAGTTCAACCAGGATACTGGAAAATAATGTGCAAATAACTGCAATAATGGACCTGCAAGTCACAGATGATATTGCAAAATAAATAAATAAATAAATAAAGGAAAGAGCCCCATGCTGTAGATGACTGAGAAGAACCAGTTACAGCAATTAGAATTATCTGAGGTGTGTGAACAAGGAGATAGACTTAACAATCACTTATCTTTGGCCAAGGTTTATTTATTTGAGGTGGGCTTCCTCGTCATAGAAAAAAATTTTACCCTACTGGATTGCAAGAAAAACCTTACTCCTTGCAGTGAAACAAATAGGTGCATGATACACTGTTTCCCAGTCTAGGCACTTTGAATGCTGTGAAGGATTCTTTTAGTTTTCAGGATATGTGGCTTGTAAAATTTTGACTTAGCTGAGAAAAACATCAACTGAAAACTTCCCAATCCTTGGCAGCGTGCTCACCACACATCATTACCTGACCAGCCAGGTGAACTACCCACTAATGAAAGCAAAACAAAACAGCTCCACACCATTAATGTAGATTCCTTCAAAGGAAAAAAATGATCCATCAAACTAAATGATTCTGATGACAACATATAAGAGATGCAAAATCCAATTAAAACCCTGAAACTAAATATTGACGATTAATGCATCTAACATTTGTGCAACGAAGCTATCAAATGAAGTACGCCCAGAGAACCAACTGTTGACATGACATATCAATGTCATGGAATTGTCCTATGCTGCTGTACCCAACTCCAACCACAAACAGTTATATAGACGAGATCTTACAGTTAACACAACTTAGACATGTGAACACTAGTCCATACTAACCATTAAAAGGTGCGGGTAAAACTTCAGAGAAGTCAAATCTGCTGAATTCACCAGGTTTGTTTGGCATCGCAAATATCATGGAATGCTCCTTCCACTGCAGGCGATCATCAATTCCAAGTTCGCCGAACAAATTCTGCACATTTGGGTATGCCCCAACTTTCCAGTGGAAAATCGAACAAAGAGAAAATAAGAATAAATAAATTATTTCACACCAGATCATTCAGATCGAGGTTCTGGTTTGTTTTTTATTCTTAAGTCATACTAACAAAACAGTCCCCCCCGCATAAAAAACAAAACTTCTGATCTGGACAGGGTCATCTTAATATACCCAACAAAGCATCTATCCAGATTTCAAAGTGTAAACTTACAGAAAATATGTAGGCCTGTCTCGTACCAGTCTCCATCAGCATCTTTCCACGCAGCCACCTAAAGAGAGAGAATTTCCAATTCACCACGGAATAGGATCACTTCATGGATAAGCATAAAAAAGCATTGCTACAGCCTACAGCAAAAGCTGAAGGCTCCTTCTGATTTTATTTTCCTTATTGTAAGAAAAAATTGTTCTAACCAGAAAGCACTTATCCTCACTGCTACAATTGTTTGTCCAAAACCTTTATGGCTCTTTCACATGGGCCGTATGAAAAAATAAACTGTGACCAGACATATGTAGATCATACTGGAGCCAAACTTATTAAGCACAAAGACAAATGCAGCATGGCACAGAAACCTTTCCACCAAGGACATCTCTGGCTTCTAGTAGTAAAGGTTGGTGACCAGCATCCGCTAAGTACTTTGCTGTTGACAAGCCAGCCAAACCTGTAATTTACCTCCAAGAAAGAGTCAACTCTAGCATCAGAAAAGAGCAGCAGTCATCACGTACGGAAAGTAATTCTAAAATCAAAGCATACAACATGGTGAACTAAATTGTTCTCTCTTGGACCATCTTCTCTAGAAAGGAAATGAAGAATCTTACTGCTTGTTGTTCCTTTGAAATTAGTTAGGATAGAGAGTGACAGCAATAAACAAGGGAATCCAACTTAACATAACACGCTCCCAACTTTGAATGTCTAATAACAAAGGAAAACAAAAGGAACTGAAGTTTATCATGATCAATACAAGACATATCCCCAAAACCTCTCCCCTTATAGTCACTCGAGCCAAGATAAACACTTGGCGCTAGAATTTCATGCAAAGGCATTCCATCAAAGAAAGTATAGGTAGAAATACTTCTCCCCTCCCACAACAGCGCAGACAGCATCACTATTGGAGTGCAGCATTGCCTCTTGCTAATAGTCATAAGAAATAAGTTATTCCTACTGGACACCCATGTATTGATAACAATACAAATTATTCAAAACACAATAAACCTGCAGGGGTAGGTAGCAATTCATAGATGGACACAGCTTATAAGTTCTAGTTGTGGGTCCGGAAATTGACTTCGTGATACATATAGCTTGGCAAACACCATCTTTTAAGTAAATTAGCTTCACTAGATAATCTACATATAACAGAGCAGTCACTGCAACCAGTGCCGATAGCGTTAAACCAAGAGAACCATAAGTAAAACTGAAGCACAGTGGTGCGAATCAGGAACCCTAATGAAATAAAGCGCACAAAAAATAAACATTTCAGATATTCCCAAAGCTGGGAGTTTCACCTGCTCCAGCAATCACGACCTTCAACGGTTTTGCCGGGCGAGCAGCGGAACGGAACGAGGCGGACAATTGGGCCGCCTCTAGAAAATTAACAGTGTTCTCGAGCTCCGGCCTCGGGTAGTCGATGCACACCACCTGCTTCACCAACCCAAAACAAGCCATAACCCGCCCCCATCTCCACAGCCAAAACCAAAAGCAGAGCACGAAAACGAGAAAAGGACCGCCACCCAAAAGGGAGAACAAAAAGAAAAGCAAAAACCGACCTTCAGAGCACGCCCCTCGCTCTTGGGCCTCGAACGGGCCGGACCCTCGACCGAAATCCTCAAGCTCGCCCCCATCGATTCGCCGCGCCCGAACGCGAAGCCGCTCGCCGGGCTCGTCCCGACGAGAGCCCCGCGTAGGGCGGCGGGCCCGCGGCGCCGAATTCTCGATCGGCCGATGCTTCCCGCGGCAGAAACGCACGCGCATCCCGTCATTTTGAACAGAGGAAGTTCGACTAGAGAGAGAAAGAGGAAGTGGGTCTGGAGGGTGGAGGGAGGCGAGGATAATGGAAGTGACGAGAGTACGCACTGAGCCGGTTCTTGGCAAATTATACCGGCTTTGAGCTGTCTCCGTTGGTTGCATGTATGCCGTCGTCCGTGTGGAAAGTGGGCAGTTTTCTAAGGTCGTCGTTAAGTATATTCCGTGCGGGATGGCACCAGATTTTAGGACAGTCCGAGACAAACAGCCTCTCTCTCTCTCTCTCTCTCTCTCTCTCTCTAAGATTTTAGGACAGTCCAAGACCCCCTTTCTCTCTCTCTCTCTTTCTCTCTCTCCATACAGGAGATTAGACAAAGCAGTAAAACTTGGCCGCCACCAGCCCATGATGTCTTCTTTGCTGCCATGGAAACTATGGTGATAGAAAAGAGAGGGATTCTCGCTCTCTGCTATATTGAAGTTTGCCACTTTGCACATGTTCTTTCCTCAGTCTTGGTCGGTCTTCGCCTTGCCACTTTGCACATCTTCTTTCCTCTCTCGCTCTTCACCTTAAAAAACAAAGGCAATTGACACAAAATTGTTAAAAAAGACCAAAGAGGATGTCAAATTTTTAGACAGAACCAAACTATTTTCTACTCCTCTTTTGGCTTAAATACTCTTTTCTTTTTCATATTTAACCATACCCTCACTTGTAAGACTCGTCAATTCGAGTACAACTCCATAAAAGTGATTAGGCAGGCAGCCGGTGTCTAGCGATTAGTGGCCAGTGACGGGGGGCAATCAGCATTTGGCGTCCAAGGTCCAGTGATCGGCATTCCATAGATGACAAGTGAGTGGGGAGCAATAACAAAAGTGAATGAAAAGAAAAATTTTCATTTCTCACTTTCATTTCATAAATAGAAAAGTTAAAAATTTTAATTTCTAATTTCTCATCTAAATTTATTACTAGAGTATAAATCTGTTCTAAAAATAGAAAAATGAAATTATATTACCAAACGGATTTCTATTCCCAACCTGCTCCAAGGGGAAAAAAACAGAAAATAAAAAAAAAAATGATTATCATGTACACCCTTAGTCTCCAAAATCATCTCTCTTTTCTGTAAATCATTTCTTTGCTTTCTTCTTTGCCTCTCACTCATTCTTCTTCCACAAATCACGTATTCCTCTATTTTCTATCTATGTGCCTATTCGTTCTCCACACTTTCGCTGGCACCAAACATTGGGCTCTAACTAATGACCTCCCCAACAAGCATTTTTTCTCCGGTGCACATGGGCTCTTCTTGCACCATGAAAGATAATATTGAGAAGCATTGCTTCTCTCTCTTCCCTTTATTTATATATTTCTCTCCTCTTCTTGCACATTTGAGTGTCTAGAGAAAAGAAAAGGTTTCTCCACCATGCATAGGCATAAAAGTCTAGGGTAATAGGCAAGTCATGTTCTTTTAGGTAATATGAAACAGGATTCAAATTAGTGATTTAATTTGATTGCAATTTTCTTAATCTTTGTGTGTTTTTGTCGGCCAAATATTTTTTCATTGATTAACCATTTTGAATGAAATAAATATATGGAAGTCCAGAAAATTAATTAGCGATTAATTTTTTAGAAAGCAGCTATACAAGCTGTGGATTTAGCTGTGCCCTTCAACGTGTTGCCCTCGTATTGTTCGAACGGGGATTGTTCTTTTATGTGCTGAAACATGTATTATTGGAAGCGCGCCATGTCTTTCCTCGGACACTAAAATGAAGAACCTGTACATTTGTTTTGGCAATTATTCACGTTTGAACGCGTACGAGTGAACCAAACCAGCCCACCCAATTGAACGCAGACCACGAAAAAAAAAAAAAAAAAAAACACCATTGACCGAAGACCAAACACCCCCAACACCCAAAAAAAAAAAAAAAAAAAAAAAATAGCATCTATATACGCTCGCAATATACAATCACCAATGCAAGTTCTCTCTCGCGCTCTTGCTCTGCCTTACTCTGTGTACGTTCGTGATTTGGTCATCCTTCCCTCTTCAGGTATCTGAGTTAGAAATTTCACTTCCTTCTGCTTTGCTTATTCTTAGTGCTTCGATCAGGTCTCGTCTATTCTTTCTCTCCTTCTATGTGCTTGATATGAGCGACAATTAGCGGTGTTTGTTTGTATTCTTTTTTTTTTTTGTTTATCAACAAAAATCCTGTTTTTTTTGTTCCGAGGAACAAAAAAAAGAAGTAAACGCGTTTGTTTGCGTTTTGTTCCAAATCTATTTTTTGTTAGGGGAACAAATTTGGAACAAACAATAAACAAGAAAAACTTGTTTATTGTTTATGGAACACTTTCAAGAAATAAATTTTCTCTCTCTTCTATTTTTCTTCTCTTTCTTTCTTGTTCTTTTCTTCTTCTTTTTTCTTTGGCCGGTCACCGGCCTTGGCCATGGCCGACGACCGGCCGTCGAGGGCCGGAACCGGCCATCGAGGGCCGGCGACCTCACCGGAGCTTCACCAGGCCCCCTGCGAGGCCGAGCGTCGTGCCGGCTGCGAGGCTCAACCTCGCCTTGGCTAGGCGAGCTCGGGCTCACCCAAATCCGGCGAGGCCAAGCTTGCCTAGCCACCGGCAAGGCTCGGCCACCGCCGGGTTGGCGTCGCCCTGGCGGTGGCCGGCGAGGCCAAGCCTCACCGATGGTCAAGGCGAGCTCGCGCTCACCTAGATCCGGCGAGGCCGAGCTCGCCGCCACGGGCGGCGAGGCTCGGCCTCGTCGGGCCACCACCAGTCGACGTTGCTTGGCGGTGGCCCGGCGAGGCCGAGCCTCGCCGTGGCTAGGCGAGCTCGGCCTCACGGGGGCCGTGAGCCTCGTCGTGGGCGGGCAAGGCCGCCGCCCTCATCGGCCGGTCGCCGGCCATGGCGCGGTCGGCAACCGGCCACAAGGAAGAAAAAAAAAAAAAAGAAAGAAAATGAAAAATAAAATAAAAATATTAAAAAATTAAAAGAAACAAAAAAAGAACACAAATTTACCAAACATGTTTTTTCTTTTTTTATTCCATAAACAAGTTTACCAAACGTGTTCTTACTGGTCAAAAATTGTCCCCAAAACAGAAATAGTTTTTTCTATTTTGCTGGAAACAATTTTTGAAGCGTAAACGTTACCAAACGCACCTTATTGGTTGACGAATTTTGGGCATTTCAATTATTTCAAGTCCTTCCCTCGTTTTTGTAAATCGTGTTCTTTATGAATGGTTAGTTGCAATTCTCGATACTCTGTATTACTCTCAGCAAGTAAGCTAATTCTATTTTCTTTCCTATACATATGGTTTGGGTATAAGTGCCCCTTAATTATAACAATTATCGAGTAAAGACGTAGCCCTCTATTCCTCTCTCTTCAATTCCTGAATATTTATAGGTAGCAACTCTCATTGGATTTGATCTCAGAATAATGAACTTCACTTCTCGGTCAATATGCTAAAACTTGTATTTCTCTTGAATTCAAGGTCAGCTTAAATATCAGTATTATGAATTGAAGTTTCTCATGACTTTTGTATCTACTGAAACTCCCTTGCTTTGATGAAGGAGTGAACTTGGTGTGAATGTCAATTGCTCAGCGAAGATGTTAAGGGAATATGTGACGCTATACAGGAGATTAGGCAAAGCAGCAAAACTTGGTCGCCACCAGCCCGTGATGTCTTCCTTGCTGCCATGGAAACGATGGCGATGGAAAAGAGGGGGATTCTCGCTCTGCTAAATTGAAGTTTGCCACTTGCACATCTTACTTCCTCTCTGTCTTCCCCTAAAAAAAAATGACATGAGACACGAAATTGTTAAAAAAGGCCATTGAGAATATCAAACTTGTAGAAAAGTTCGCGCTTTTTCCACTCCTCTTTTGGCTTAAATACTCTTTTTTTTTTTTATTTGGCCATACCATCCCTCGTAAGACTCATCAATTCGAGTACAACTCTATAAAAATCATCTTTTTTCATTATTTGCTGACACCTTTTATTTTATTTCTTTTTTTTCCTTGCGGGGTCTCACTTTCTTTCTTTTTTTTTTTTTTTGCCACGCATTTTTAACACCTTAAAACACGCATGATAATCATCTGTTCTAGAAATAACTTATAAAATTTCTATTCCCGAAATAGAAATTCGTTAGATAACGACACAAAATTTTTCTCTCCTAAGTGATGGTGGGAGGTGTCGACGTTCAACACCGACGATTGGCCGGAGGCAAGCGACAACATTTGGCAATCGATAGCGGTGAGTGGGCGGCGAGCAATGAAAAAGTGAACGATAAGAAAAGTTTTAATTTCTCACTTTTGTTCCAAAAATAAAAATGTTAAAAATTTTAACTTTTAATTTTTGGTCTAAATCTATTTCTAGAGTAGAAATCTATCTCAAAGCTATTTCAAAGAAAAAAAAAGAGAAACATATCATATGCACCATGAGTCTTCGCTTCTACAAATCGTCTCTCTTTTCTGCAAATCATTTCTCTGTTTTCTCCCTTGCAGGCCATATTCTTCTTTGCCTCTCACTCCTCCCTCCACGAATCACGTGTTCCTCTATTTTTTTATGTGCCAGTCCCACCCTCACACTTTCGCTGGCACCGGCATTGGGCTCTTACCAATGGCCTCCCCACCAAGCACTTTTTCTCCACTGCACAAGCTCTTCTTTCTCTCTCTTCCCTTTTTTTATATATTTCTCCCCTCTTCTTACACGTACGAGTGTCTGGATTTAAAAAAAAAAAAAAAAAAAAGTGTCTCCACCATGCGTAGGCATAAAAGTCTAGGATAATAAGCAAGCCGTGTTCTTTTAGGTAATATGAAGCGGGATTCAAATTAGTGATTTAATTTGATTGTATTTTTTTTAATCTTTGTGTGTTTTTGTTGGCCAAAAATAGTTTTTCATTGATTAACCATTTTGAACGAACCAAATACATGGAAGTCCGGAAAATTAATTAGCGATTAATTTTTTACAAAGCAGCTATACAAGCTGTGGATTTCGCTGTGCCCTTCAACTTATTGCCCTAATACTGTTCGAACGGGGATTGTTTTTTTATGTACTGAAACACGCGTTATTGGAAGCGCGCCCCATCCTTCCTCTCTCACGAAGCAAACGTAAGAGACGTAACTTTGAAAAGAACCCGTACATTTGTTTTGGCAATTATTCGCGTTTGTTTGCGTGCGAGGGAACCAAATGCCCCAGCCAATTTGACGCAGACCACGAGAAAATGATAAAAAAAAAAAAAAAAAAAAGGAAACCATTGACCGCAGACCAAACACGCCCAACACCCAAAAAAAAATTAAAAAATGCACCTATATAAGCTACCAATATTCGATCACCGATGCACAATCTCTCCCTCGCGCTCTTGCTCTCCCCTGCTCTGTGTACGTTTGTGATTTGGTCGCCCTTCCCTCCCTCTTCAGGTGTCACGCCGAGTTTGCTTCTGCTTCTTCTTCGTGCCACGATCAGGTCTCGTCTATTGTCTCCTCCTATGTGTGTGATATGAGCGACGATTATTGGTTGACGAATTATGGGTATTTCCGTTATTTCAAGTCCTTCTCTCAGTTTTGTAGACCATGTTCTTTCTGAATGGTTAGTTGCAATTCTCGATACTCTGTATTACTCTCAGCAAGTAAGGTAATTCTATTGTCTTTCCTATGCATATGGTTTGGGTTAAGTGCCTCTTATTTATAACAGTTATTGAGTAAAGACGTAGCGCTCTATTCCTCTCGCTCTTGAATCCCTGAATTTTTATATATAGATAGCAACTCTCATTGAATTTGTGTCAAAATAATGAACTTCACTTCTCGTTCAATATGCTAAAACTTTTATTTCTCTTGAATTCAAGGTCAGCTTAAATATCAGTATTATGAATTGGAGTTTCTCATAACATGTGCATCTACTGAAACTCCCTCGCTTTGATGAAGGAGTGAACTTGGTGTGAATGTCAATTGTGTGATAATTCATTGCTTAGCAAAGATGTTAAGGGAATATCCGATGCTAAATGTCAATAATTTGACTATCAGAAATATTATGCATTGTATATGGGAAAGTCTAAATGCTCTTCTTTTGTGTATATAGGCCAAGGAAGTAGACATGGTCAGACAGAGAGATCGATTTTGGGAATATGTAGATCTTTTGGATGACAAATTTAAGTGCAAGTTTTGCCACAGAAAATTTTCCGGTGGTGTTCCAAGAGTTAAATCGCATTTATCTGGGATTAGAGGCTGTGGTATAGACATATGTACCAAGGTCCCCGACGATGTGCGAGTTGCTGCTGCTGAAGCAATTTCTAGTCCTAATAAGAGAGCCAAGGCTGAAGCCTCTTCAAATAAGACTGAAGAGTCTTCACCTAAAATGCTTGTAAGTAAGAATGACGTTATGTTGGATAAGTTGCTTGCTAAGTTCATCTTGTTGGATAATATCGATGTCGATATTGTGCGGAGGCCATTCTTCATTGACTTTGTGAATGCCGTGGCTGAACATGGTTCCCGTTATAAGTTGCCATGTCATTCAGTAGTCAAAACAAAGTTAGTGCCTGATTTAGAAAAGGAAATTGGAGAGCATGTGGCAAATGTGAAGAAATCCTGGAATAGGACCGGCTGCACACTTATGTCTGCTATTTGGTGTGATGAGGGTAGATCCTTCATTAATATCTTTGCCTATTCAATTGAAGGGATGGTACTATTAACCACAGCTAATATCCTCGAAGGTGAGGTGACAAGCACTTTGCTACGGAACATTTTATGTTCTGTCGCTCAAGAAATAGGGCCCAGCAGCATGGTGCAGTACATAACCAACAGTGCTCAAGATGAAGGGTTTTATGAGGATATGCCCATTGGCAATTATCCCCATGTGTATCAGACTAATTGTGTTGCCCATGAAATATATTTACTCCTTGAGGATATTTACAATGATATCGAATGGGTTCGAAAGGCATTTGATCAAGCAAGGGCAGTTGTCACTAAGATTCACAAGCATGATGGCGTCTTATCATCGATGAAGCAGTTCACAAACAATTGGGAGTTAAAACAATCTTCAACAACCAAATTTTACTCAAACTATTGTATGCTCCAATCAATCATGGAGGTTGAAAGTGAGCTGCGATTGCTTGTTTCATCATCTGAGTGGCCTTCCTTGGGTTTTGAGAAGGATGAATCAGGCGAAGAAGTGGGTGAAATCATTCGCAGTTCTAAATTTTGGAGTGAAGGGAAAGAAGTCTTGCATGCTCTAAAATCGATATTTCAAGTGCTTTGTCTAGTTCATAGCTATGGCGCTACATATGGGTTCTTGTATGCAGCTGTGGAAATGGCACATGAGGCTATTAGACAAACATCAGAGACTAATGTAGATAAGTATCGGACGTTATGGGAGATTTTCAAGCTACGGCAAAGTCGTATCATTCATCCACTACATGCTGCTGCAGCTTTTCTTAATCCTGCTTACATGGGTAGCAAGAAGTTCAAAGAGAATGATGCAATGAAACAGGGCATAAATTTCATAGTGGAAAAATTGGTAGGTGGTGAAGAAAAGGAGAAATTTGTGCAAGAAATGCTGCTCTATCGTGACAAAATGCCAAAGTTGTTCACTTGTACAGCAATGGCGATGTTAAAAACATCTCACCCGTGTAAGCATCTATTGTATAACCAATGAACCGCGTTGATTTAATTTCATGTTATATTTGTTTCCAAAGAGTAAATTGTGTACTAATAATGGTGTTGCGTGTAAAGGGGACTGGTGGGACTATTGTGGCGATGTCCTTCCAGTATTGAAGAAGTATGCGATTCAAATCCTAAGCCAACCCTGCAGCACCTCGTTCTGCTGGCAGAGTTTTTTTTCATTTGAAACTGCTCAAAACGAGAGGAGGAAGCCATTGATGACTGCTGCGACGGACACTTATCCATATTTGAGGACAAATTCATTACTGATGGAGAGTTTCAACACGATGAAAGGAAAAATTAGGAAGCCAGTTGATCTTGAGAAACTCGGCGAACTTCCTGATTGGACAGAGTATATCAATGAGATGTTTCCTCATGATCCATTGAACGAGAACAAAGTTCCTTTCTCTGGTGGAAAATTAAATTGTTGGTAAGAATCTTTGTTGAGACACTTTGGAGATGATAGCAATTTAAATGCATGCCAAGCTGATTTGTCACCAACAACATAGTTGATCTACTAGAGTTAGAATCAACTATGATAGTAGTAAATGATGATGACACGGAGACATGTTTTTCATGTTTTTAGTGATCTTCCGCAAGAATTCACCTAAGTTTATTTGCAACACTGTTTGAATTAGTGAGTTCCTTCCAAGTATATATCTATGTATTGATATCAGAGAAGAGGGACGTCATCATCTCTTTTGATCTTGTGTATCAGTATGCGTGCTTCTTTTTTACTTCAAAAGACTAAGCGAGATTGAAATGTTCGAGCTAGTGATAGCCAATAAGCCGTAGTTTTCATCGTGAATTGATTCCAATTATTATGGTAAAGTGAATGACCTTCTAGAATGATTCCATATGTTGGATTTGGCCGTCAGCATTCTCTTCCATTGCATGACCCTGCCGTTGCCAAGAAGGTTGAACTCATAATGTGTATACTAGAAACTATCTTCTGCGGTGCAGATTTTTATTGGGTGAATCATTAAATTTTTATCTACAGGTCTGCATCAGCAAGAAAAGATTGTGAGAGTGAAAAGAATCTAAGTTTTCATTTTATAACGAAACTACCGTCGAGCCTAGTTAAAGGTAATGAGATTAAGGGTGAAGGAGGAGCTCCTATTCATGTTGTCTTGGTAGATCCCATTACAGGTAGCCTTGTGCAATCTGGACCGTCTGCAATGCTCAAGTTGATGGTAACAGTGATTGGAGGTGACTTTCATGAAGAAGCTAGTAAAAATTGGACTAGAGAGTTCTTTTGGAGCAATGAATTATTGGGGCGAGAGGATAAGATGCCACTCTTGACTGGAGATCTCTCTATGATCCTTGATAAAGGCATGGGGACATTGGGTGCTGTCACTTTCAATGATGTATCAAGCTGGACAAGAAGTGGAAAATTCAGGCTTGCAGTCAAAACTGCATTAGGTCATTCTGAAGGAATCCGTGTCCTTGAGGGCATATCTAATGCCTTCACTGTGGAAGATGGTAAGTCATTTAAGTTTAGACACTTGATGACATTATACACTTTTATGTTCTTTTTCTTGGCCGTCGTTGTTGAAGATGGTAAGTTATGATTCAGGATTAGACACTTGGTGACAGTTACGTTTTTTTGTTCTTTTTCCTTGACAAGGGACATCTTAAACCACATAATAAGATATCCGGACTAGGCTAAAGGACTTGCAACAGCAGCATCTTATTTAATCAGAATCCGGTGCCGTGATTTTTTTAAAAGAAATTTAGAGCAAAACAGACTATGCAGTTGAGTTTGGGTTGCTGTTTGCATGATCCATAATCTTAGAAATGGAGTATGCTTGAAAGAAACAGCAAAAAATCAGCAGACGGTGCCTTGTCTGTGTGAATTTCCAAATTCTGTAAAGTTGAACTCGTAACACCTACTCGTAGAAAACAAAATATATTTGGGGTTTCTACCGTGCTTTCTGAATCAGTTGCGTTAGGAAAAACTTTTGAAATTGGAAATCTCTTTGACAGCATTCATGGCCATTGAATTGACGGTGACTTTTGCTTAGAGGAAGTTGTCTTTTAAGCTGGTATGAGATTTATAGCAAACATTAAATGTCATTTTAGTTTGTTAGATAAGGTAAGTGCGAATTTGATTTTATTAGAGGAAGAGGATGTGGTATTGAACTTTAAATTGTGCTTAGTTGTTTTAATACGACAATGACTCATAGAAATGCATGTCAATGCAGTAAATATGGTCATTGTTACTTTGCATCATCAATTATTTCTCCATATTTATTTTCTTTGTTCATTGCTCACATAAATTTAAATGAGAAATATTTTTGGAAACTTTCTCACAGTAAAATTCAATGAGACTACTGCCAATTGATTCAAAGCTTGAGTTGTTAAATAAAAGCATAATTTTTATTTAGATATTGTAAGTCCACCTCAAGCATAAGCTGGAATGTGACTTGAGATTATAGCTTGTAAATTGATCATTTGGAGAGGCAAATAAAGGGCTGAAAGTGATTTAGACACAAGATTTGAGGTTTTGATATCATGTGAAATTTTGTAGGATCAATGTCAACTGATCTAAAAGCTTAGGTTGTTAATGAATTGTAGTTAATTTTTAAAGGAGAAATGATAAAAAAAGATCCATGAACTTTGGCCCGATGTGCAATGTCATCCCTCGATTTCTCATTTGTTCCATATAGTCCCTGAATTTTTTTTTTTTTGTACATATTCAATTTAGTCTCTCGACTATGTAAAAATATCTAATGTTTGTCCCTAAAATTGAATTAATGAAAACATAATATTGGATATTTTCATATAGTCTAGGGACTAGATTGAATATTTATCAAAAGTTCACGAACCACATTAAACAAATTAAAAATTTAAAGATAACATTGCCCATTGGGCTAAATTTAGGGATCACATTAGACAAATTTAAGGTTTAAGGACAACGTTGCACATTAATCCAAAGTGCAAGGAGCTTTTGTTTAATTAACCCATTTTTAAACACCGTAATATTATACAATTACTTTTTTTTATGCATACAAACAACTCAGTATAGGGGATTTTTGTATAGTTGGCTATTGATCTATATATTCTTACCTTACCAAAAAAAAAAAAAAAAAACAACTCAGTATAGGAGTAATAGTGTCCAAAAATTCGAATTTATGGGTAAGCAATTTTCCTGAGCGCCTTTTTTCTTTGCAATCACAGGCAAGAGGGCTGATCCAAATATTTATGGGGACAGACTATGGACGCCAGAAGGAATTGATATGTCCAAGGTTTTGTACACAGAAACAGTTAATGCACTTGTAGATGTCGGTGAAAATGTCTCCCTGAAATTTCCCATGGAAAGAGGACCATTGAGAAGTGTAAGGATTTTTGCCTTCATCCTTAGACTCTGAACAAATCAGTTGATCATATTTTAGCATAGGGTCAAGGATTCCACTTAGCATTGTCACTGAAATTCTCGTTACTGGCGGCCACTGGGTATAACTTAATTACACAGTTAGTAGTTCTAGTCGCTCAACTTGGCATTACATAGCAAAAGACTTGAGTATCGTCGATGTACATTAGTTGACGGTCATTTTTCTGGAGGTCTAAACTCTGCATGGTGACTGTCCGAGGGGTTGGCTGGTTTTTTTTTTTTTTTTTGCTCCTTTTGTTAGCATTGGCAATCTGAATGGAAGCACTTATTCTTTGCAGCGTGTATGAAACAACATATGACACATCTTAGCCGGCAAAAGAATGTAGCGTTTTGAGTCTCCCGGCAATAGTTGCATATCAGTTCCTTTACCTTGCTAATTGACTTACCAATTCTGGTTAACCTTCTCATCTGTCTTGCTGAAGCCCATTTCCTTTTCTCTCAAACTATATACAGGCACTTGTTGAATCCATGTTCAAGATGGTTGCCGAAAATATGCCCCAATTTCTAGAACGTGTAGGTGACCATATGAGTTCTATGGCCAACACTAGGAAGGATAGAACCGGATCATTGGTGGAACCATCATCCATGGAAGTCGAAAAGCAATGGTTGTCATCAAGGCGACATTCCCAGACTAGGAACTTGTCTTGTGTGGTGAGCGAAAGCTCCGGTGATGCGCAAGAAGCTGCTTGCAGCAGAGTGAATGATGATTTTACGTTCTCTGCCGGCACTTCTTGCATTACCAGAGATCGCACTCGGTTAGAAGTTTCGAGCACACAAAGTGAAATGTCAGCTATGATGTTGGCTCTTAGACAGGCTATCGAAGCAGTTCAAAGAAGCAGAGCACGAGCACCCATTGATAAGAAATCCGGCACGGAGATGGTGGGAATCTTTGAACGCTACTACGCATCACCTACTATTGAGGAGGGAGAAGGTTTGTATATGTTGTTTCCCCCTACATTGCACGATTATAGTCATTCGGAATGGGAAACATGATTGTACGATGCAAAAAAGCATACATTTGATCTAAATTTTGATATTATCTGGTAAATTATCCAAAAAGTTTTAAAACAATTCAGTCATAAACATTTTGATTTTACAAATTGAATCTTAAACATTTTTACATTTTATCAATTGAGTTCATCCGATCAATTTGGCCGAAATCATTGACGTGAATGCCCGCCATCTTACATGACAGGCTTGACATAAATAATTTTTAATAAAATTTTAATATTTTTCCAAATTATTTATTTATTTATTCTTTACTTTTTTTTCTCTTTTTATCTTTTTCTTCTTCTCTTTTTATTGTGGCCACCAAGAGTCATTGAGCCTTAGGCCACCGGTGAGGGTTGCGACACCCTCGCTGCTCATGGGCGAGGGCGACCCTGACCATGCACAGATATGGTCTTCTCTCATACGAAGAAAGGAATTTGCAGTCTCTCTCTGCCGCACATTCGTCATGACTCCGACAAGAACTACGCCCTCATTCCCTCCCTCAACACTCATACCCTCCTCCTCGACATCCTCTTCTCAGATCCCTGCTTCAAGGAACCTTTGTTTAATTAACCCATTTTTAAACACCATAACATTATACAATTACTTTTTTTGATGCATACAAACAGCTAGGTATAGGAGTAATAGTGTCCAATAATTCCAATTGATCAGGAAGCAATCTTACTGAGCGCTTTTTTTCTTTGTAATCACAAGCAAGAGGGCTGATCTAAATATTTACGGGGACAGAATCTGGACGCCAGAAGGAATTGATATGTCCAAGGTTCTGTACACGGAAACAGTTAATGCCCTTGTAGCTGCTGGTGAACATCTCTCCCAGAAATTTCCCGGGGAAAGACGAGCATTGAGAAGTGTAAGGATTTTTGCCTTCGTCCTTAGACTCTGAACATGTCCCGAGTTGTTAGATATTGAGATTCTGTATGGCTCCCTAGAATCGAAAAACAAATCAGTCGATCATATTTTAGCTTAGATCCTCAGTAGTTCTAATCGCTCAACTTGGCATTACATAGCAAAAGACTTGAGTATCGTCAATGTAAAATAGTTGATGGTCATTTTTCTGGAGGTCTAAACTCTGCATGGTGACTGTCCAAAGGGTTGGCTGCCTTCTTTTTCTTTTCTTTTTAAAATTTTTGCCCCTGTTGTCAGCATTGGCAATCTGAATGGAAGCACTTATTCTTTGCAACGTGTATGAAACAACATATGACACATCTTAGCCGGCAAAAGAATGTAGCGTTTTGAGTCTCCCGGCAATAGTTGCATATCAGTTCCTTTACCTTGCTAATTGACTTACCAGTTCTGGTTAACCTTCTCGTTTGTCTTGCTGAAGTCCATTTCCTTCTCTCTCGAACTATATACAGGCACTTGTCGAATCCATGTTGAAGATGGTTGTTGAAAATCTGCCCCAATTTCTAGAACGTGTTGTTGACCATATGAGTTCTAGGGCCGACACTAGGAAGGATAGAACCGGATCATCGGTCAAACCATCATCCATGGAAGTCGAAAACCAATGGTTGTCATCAAGGCGACATTCCCAAACTGGGAACTTGTCTTGTGTGGTGAGCAGGAGCTCCGGTGATACGCAAGAAGCTGCTTGCAGCAGAGTGAATGATGCTGTTTCGCTCCCTGCTGACATTTCTTGCATTACCGGAGATCCTGCTCGGTTTAATGGTTCGAACAGAGAAACTGAAATGTTAGCTATGGTGTTGGCTCTTCGCCAGGTTGTCCGCGCGGGCGGAAGAGTGAATGATGCTGTTTCACTCCCTGCCGGCACTTCTTGCATTACCGGAGATCCTGCTCGGTTTGATGGTTCGAGCAGAGAACCTGAAATGTCAGCTATTCTCATGGTCCAGGTTGTTGGCGCGGGCAGCAGCGTACGAGCACCCTTTGATGAGAAATCCGGCACTGAGATGGTGGGAACCTTTGAAAGCTACTACGCATCACCTACTATTGAGGGAGAAGGTTTGAATATGTTGTCTCCCCTACATTGCAGGATTATAGTCATTCGGAATGGGAAACATGTTTGTACGATGCATAAAAGCATACATTTTATCTAAATTTTGACATTATCTAGAAAATCATCCAAAAATTCTAGAACTATTCAATCATAAACATTTTGATTTTACAAATTAAATCTTAAACATTTTTATATTTTATCAATTGAATCAATTCAACCAATTTGGCTGAAAATCACTGATGTGAACGCTGCCGTCTTTGTGTAAATAATTTTTAATAAAATTTTACTATTTTTTTTAATTATTTATTTTTTAGTTTTTTTATCTTTTCTTTCTTGATTTTTTTATTGTGACCGACAAGAGTCACTGAGCTGGTCACGGGTGAGGGCGACCCTGACCATGCACAGATCTGGTCTTCTCTCATACGAATAAAGGAATTTGCAATCTCTCTCTGCCGCACACTCGCCGATGACTCCGACAAGAACTACGCCCTCATCCCCTCCCTCAAAACTCGTACCCTCCTCCTCGACATCCTCTTCTCAGATCCCTGCTTCGAGTCCTCTGAGTTGGCCCACAAGTCGCTTGTGTCCGTTGGCAATCCTCTTAACTTGCCAAGCCAAAGTGTGCCCCCGTCACCTGCGCCCTCACCCACGATCGTGATGGCCTCGTCCAAATCTAGGCAAGGGCACCAAAGGCCAACGAGGGCTTGGCGACCTCACCGGCCACAATAAAAGATAAAAATTAAAGAAGAAGATGAGAAGAAAAGGAAAAAAGGAAATTGGAAAAGAAAATTAATAAAGCTAAAAAATTCGAAAAAAACATATTAAAATTTGTTATTAAAAAATATCTATAACGGCACTTTGTCCATATCACGTAGCATGGTTGGCGTACATGTTAGTGATTTCCAGTCAAAGTTGGTCGGATAGACTCAAATTACAAATTGTGAAAAGGTTCAGAATTCAATTGACAAAATAAAATATTTATGACTAAGTAAAAGTGTAATAAGTTGATGACCTTTTGGATAATGTTCTCCAATATTATCAAACCTGGCATCACCAAATAATCCCAACTATCCTTCTTGGCATGTATCATTTTAGGGCGAGCATGACAAAATTTATATTTCCCTATTTCTTTGTCTTTCTGTTCCACAAAATAGATTTGAAACAGAAATACATTTGATAACGCAATTTCATTTTTCTGTTTCTCGGAGATTTGAAGCAGAAATCGAAAACTAAAATGTTTAGCTTTTCTATTTCTAAATGATAAATGAAAACTTTTCTCATCATTCACTCTCATCGCCGCTCGCCGCCCACCCACCGCCCGTGGGATGTCGGATGCCGCCCATCACTGGACGCTGGCCACTACCCACCTAGAAATTAAAAATTTATTTTGTTATCAAACAAAATTTTATTCCAAAAATAAAAATTTTGAATTATTATCAAAGGCGTTTCTTTGCTCAGAAACTCGTTCAGGGACTAGAATTTCAGAAATCAATTTATGGCCAGAAATTTTGTCATGCGCGCCGTTATTATATAGCTCTATTTCTCTCTTCCTTCTCCTGTCTACAGCTCCTTCCTCCCTCTCTCTCGACCTTGGATCGAGGCCCAAGTTGCGGTGGCGTGCCTTTGTTCTAGACGAAGATTTAATCGGCAAGGAGACTAAGCACCACGATAGTTCCTGATGTGGAAGCGTCATACTCTATTCATCAATTCTCAATCTCAACTTCGAACTCGTCAATTGAGTCTTATTAAAGGTCAATCCTCAATCGGCACAGATTCTTTCAAACCTTTATCTCATGTGAAGTTGGGAGGTTCATTATGTTTGATTATTATGAGGCGATCGTCATTAGTCTACTGGGGTCACGTAAAAGCTAGTTGAGATGTGAAAGGGTATATCACTTCCTGCGAAATAAAAGATCAAAATATTTAAATTTAGGAACTTGATTATACTAGTTAGTTAACTAACACGTTCCACACCTAAACTTAATTGTCTATCAACAAAGTGACACATGCGGATAAGAATCGTGGAGTTCTCGGGCACTAGATTTTTTTTTTTTACGTTTATTATGAATCTAAAACGTAATCTAACTATTCAACTAAAATAATCAAAATACAACACAAAAGCAGTGGAAAGACATATAACCAACACATCTAATACAGTAATAAAAGAGTACGTAAAAGGTAAAGTATGATAAAATAATCCAATACGAGTCGGATAAAGAATATTATATGAACTGATTATTAAGACTTAGGACAGCAACCCGTGTGTGCTAAATCGAATCGAATCCATATTTTTAAAAAGACTAATCTACCTTGGACTTAAACTAACCTAGGCTAAAAAGTTACTAAAGGAAAGAGCTAGAATGAATTTAAAAGATGATGCTAATCTAGAATGCGCTACATGGATATATAACGGAAACTTAAAGAAATTAGAATTTGTAAATATTTCTTATAGAGGAAAGGGTCAAATTCCAAGACCCGATCCGAATATGAGTTAAACTTGGACCTCATGGATCGAGCTCGCGGACACAAATGGGCTTAATATATCAAGCGCAATCGACTATTATCAAATTAGGCCCCTATTACTATTCTTTTTCTCTTTTTTTATTTTTTTATTTTTCTGCTGCCTCTTTATTTGTCATTTTTATTTCTGTGATCCCTTTGCAGGACTTTAAAAACACTTCTAAAATACATTAAGCTTCTTTAATCAACGGAAACTTTATTTCTTTAACTAACAGAATGGACATACGTATTCTTCCCGTGAACAACTTCGCCGGAGAATCATACATAGTTTGAACTAGGGGTGTCAATGGGTCGGGTCGGGTTTTGTTGTTACCCGACCCGACCCGAAACACAAGGGCCTCACACTATGACCCGACCCGATCCGACCCGAAACACATTAGACCATCTAATGTGTTTCGGGTCGGATCGGGTCGGGTTGCTGGGTTTCCCACTTCTTTTTTTTTCCCTTCTGGGGTTCGGGTTGGGATGGTATTGTCAGTAGGGTTAATACCATTAGGGTCTGTTACCATATTGGTCTTCAAAGTGACAGAAAGCTTCAGCTGTAAGACCAGAACCACATTCAGTAGTATGTGAAACTTTACTGGTACCTGACTGGACAACCTCCTCTCCACCTACACATTGTAATCCATCTCGAGAAATGTTAGTTCGCTATGAGCTCACCCACAAAACCTCATGGACAAATATCAAGCGGCCCCGCTAGAAAGTCGTTCAACAATCACGATTACAAACAAAAAGCAAGATCGAAAACACTCCTCTTGACACACTGAGAACTCATTAAAATGCCACACAAACTCAATCAACAGTAGAGCCATCAAGCGATCTGCCCAAAAGTGCAAAACATGTCATATCATCCATACTTTCAGCATTATCATGCCTCTTAAACATGTTGCTGTAACAGCTCTGTCATATGAATGCCATATAAATAAAAAGAAAGGTTTAATAAGAAAAAAGTCAGTTATCTGAATTTAAATAAAAGGAAAGTAGGTCATCAAGTGAAATAAGCAGCAGGATTATGACAGCAGAAGGTAGGCCAAACATCTAAAAATGAATAAGAGAATCCAAGAATATTTACCAGAAGACATGTAAACAACGTTTGAAAATGAAAAATAGGATCTTTCTCTTTAACAAGTCTCTTTTCCCCCAAATGGGAAGATAGGATACCTGAATGAAAAATACATTTTTCTTATGTGAAATTTAGAATTGCCAACGCTTTGGCTTAGGTAGAAAACATAAGTCAATGTCAAACAAGATGTGCAATATCCCATGACCAAAATGATAACTCAAGTAAGAAAGTCCAACCTCTGAAGCATCAACCCTACAAGAAAGCTAGGCCTCCATCTTCTACCTAAACAGTAAACAACCTGAAGCATAGAACAACATCAGCGCATGAATAAACTGATTCTCATGTCTTACACTCAGTAAGAAATAGTAAAGATTTCAAGTCCAACATGAAAATGCAGCGGACCAAGAAAATGCCCAATAAATCAGAATCAACTATGGACTTCTCTTCCAGAAGAATTATCACATCAAACAAATATCATAAATAATCAGAATAATCAGTGTCAATGTGCCTAAAAGATAAAAAAGAAAAAGAAGGAAAAAAGCATCAATCCAAGTCGGATTGTAACAATGCCTTTTGTGTAGCTCGCATTCACAAAGTTTCCTTAGAAAGGTGCTTTTGCTAAACAATCATTGCTGCATCAACATCAATCTGACGACTCCACACAAGAAAATCTAAGCATATAACCAATTTCCATGGATCCCAAACAAACACCAAACCCAGCTTCAAACTAAGCTCCCAAATTCGCACATCACACAAAGCGGATCTTGCTCTGGAAAAACAACTGTGCTCAACTTTGGCGAAAAGGGATGAATCCCAAAATGAATAGAGGGAACACAAGCATCTAGAAACAAGAGAAAATCACAAGCGCAAGCAGGTTCTACCCAACTACATCACCGCACAAATTCAAACGCAGACCAACGCATAAAAAAGACGAAGCCCCACACCACGAGCGAATCAAAGGAGGAGCAGCAGAGCCCCACGCGCACACCCGCACATTTTGATGAACATTGAACAGAACCCAGAATGCGAGAGAGATCGAATACGCACCCGACAAAGGTGTTGCAGCTTTGGATTGAGTAAGGAGTTGTTCTCCGAATCAACCAAGGGAGGGGGCCTCTGCTGCTGCTGTTGCTGCTACAGAGCAAGGGACTTGCTCTGCGAAACCCTAGAATGCGAGGAGCAAAGAAGAGGGCGGCGGCAGAATCGATGAGAGGGCGCAGTCGTCGACAGTGGCGGCGGTAGCGGCGGCGACGGCGGTGGCGGTGGCGGCGGCGACGGCGGTGGCGGTGGCGGCGGCGGAGTCGATGACCGGAGAAGGCGAAATGGTCGCAGCTTGTTTCATGTTTGGGTTTGGATTTGGATGAGAGGAGAATGTGTTTGTTTTAAACACGTGAAGGAATAACGTGTTCCGGGCCGAACAATGTTTCGACCCTAACCCGATCCAAAACATATTTATTTTCTTGTTTCATAATAATTATCCAAATAATTTTAAGACCCGAAACATGTACTCAACTTATTTCATGTTTGGGTCATGTTCGGGTCATGTTCGGGTCGGGTTTTTTTGACACTCCTAATACATACCACCGGCATCTCCATTCCCCAGCTCCCAAAAATCAGGCCATAATATTGCGGGACATGTGCAAAACGCGAAAAGCTGACAAGACAAATCACGGGTCTAATTTGTGAAGTTTGAAATGCCAAAAGCTACTTTTGGGTCCGGGGGTCAATTCAGATTTGTCTAATCATAATCTTTCCAGCGCAAAAAATGCCGCTAGTCTAGTTTCTTGAGCCAGGCTCATTGACAACAAGGTTTCTACAACTCCTATTGAGACCAATCCAAAATTTGGTGCCAAAGATAAGACTCCTCTTTCTAATCCTACACTTCATCGATGATTGTTAGCAATTTTATATATCTCACTTTACTCGACTAAACACCGCTTACATTGTTCACATTATTAGGCAATACATGACTTCGTCCTTTACAACTCATTTTGCTACGGTCCTTTGAATTATTTGCTACGTCATGAGTACATTATTTCATGGTCTAGTAGACAGTTTATTCTTATGCCAAGTAGGCTAGTGACCCTCAAAATCGTAGTTCCACTACAGGCTATTGTTTCTTTTTTAGCAACTCACTTATCTCATGAGGTGATAAGAAATAGACTATTGTCGCTCACACTAGTATAGCAGAATATCGAGTTTTTGCTAATATGTCATTGAAGTTATTATGGTCACGATGGCTTCCAGAAAAAATGGGAGGGCGTCATCATAATAAAATATTTGTTCATTGCGACAATCGAAGTACCAATCAAATTGTGCATAATGATGTTTAGCATGAACATACCAAAGACATTGAAATAGACGGTCATCTCATCTAATATCATGTCTTGTGGTACTCTTCAACTTGTCCCCATTTCATCCACTAAACAGATTGTTAATGTCTTCACCAACACACATCTACCTAAGTGTTTTCTAGATTTTTTCACCAAATTCAAGTTAACTTCTTTCAACTCACCTTAAGTTTGTAGGTTGATGTTTGATATATATAGATTGGATTACTATGTAGGATTACTATTTTTGAGATTAAGTTAATTATAGTTTTCAATAATTGTGATTAAGTCTAATTGTCTTCTTATCCTATATATATATGGGGCTTATACTCTTCATCTGGTAACGCACAAAATGCTACATTTCTCTCTTTCATCACAAATCTCAACTAATGAAATATTTCTTGAAAATATGTAAAGACGGCCTTTTGGAAAATAAATTTGTGGATGTCGACGCTTGTTGGACTAACGGAAGATGCGCTCATCGAACCCGATTGACACGTGAATTACACTTTGTTAGGCCTGGACAAGTAGTCTAGCCATGTTGCCACCTATCATTGCGCGACCAATCGTGAGGTGGGTAAAAGATATATTGCCAGAGTAAGGTGTTGAGTTGAAGGAAGAAAACATGCGTCTTTGGTCCCCTCAGCTTGGGTGCTTGGGCGGGCTACGCTTTAGTAAAAGTGGTTCCGACCTTGTAAGCTGTTCTCAATCCGCTCTCTAGGCTTGTCTTCGCCATCCGCATTGTCTGAATCTGTCGATGTTGGAAGCTTTGTATTTGGTGTATCGTACCGCCAGCTATGCAGGTTTTGTTCTATTCAGCGATCTGGAAACTTCTGCACTTGCCTAGGTTGCTATTCCTTTCCATTCTGGCTTTTCTACATGTGATGCGATTGCTTTCTTTCGACTAACTGGCTTGTCCTGTTTTTCGATTGAGTTGCAGACCTTTTTCCGATTTGACCACCGCTCGCCCGTCTAGTATTTTTACGCCAACATAAACAAAATCTTGCCCGTTCCAATTTATTCATTAAATGTCTGACGGATTGAAGAACATATAGTTGAATGTAGAGCTAAGGTTTGAGTATATGAATGTATCGATAACCAAATGAGTAACAGTCCAATTATCATAATTGTCGCTGTAAATAGAAATTTTCAAGCCCGATTTGCGTAATCACCGGCAACCAAATCTGTTAGATTATTGATTTTTTTTTTTTTCCTTTTGTTCATTCTATCCAATAGGGACTCAAAACCCTGGACTAAAGTGACTCGGTTAGGCCTATTTGGCGGGAAAACTATCCAATCAGTCCCAAACTTATTGTTTTAATATCAATTTGATCCTAAACTTTATAATTTTACTAATTTAGTCATAAATTTTTGCGCGAAATTCTGATATGATCTTTCCAATCTCTTTTCAGTGGAAATCGCTCATATGACAATGTGCCGTATGGGACGACCGGCGTGAGGAGAAGGGTCAGCATTGATGTTGGTCTGTGGTACTGGACTATATTTCACAAGCATGAGGTCAAGTGTCCAGGGGATGATTGGCGTGCTCACCAACAGTGATGGCGTGGGAGGGAGACCCACAAGTTAAGCCCAAGAGGCAGACGGGAAGTTGAAAAAACTGGGCTGTCGTGACTAAGTTATTTGTTTAAAGCCCAATCCAGGTTAACCCAATTCCCTCGTTCGCAAACCTTAACATGTGCCCACAGCTCACGAAAGGGACGAGAAAAGCCTATTCACAGAAGGCCGTGGAGAGGAAAAGAACGTTTGCGAGGGGGAAAAGAATGTCATGAGTTTCATGACTTTCATAAGAAACTCATTTTGGTGCCGAGGGTGGACGTTTCTTTAAAAATTGTGGTACTCAAGTGATCAATTAATATTGTGGTACTCAAGTAATCGTTTAAAAAGTTATGGCACTAAAGTGAGTATTATAGAAAAGTCATGATACTTATAATGTCTCATTCTAATGTGAGAGATTTAAATTGGTATCCTCCCTTAAAAATCGCTTTAAACCAATCAATAGAAAGAGCTTTCCTATGGACTAAAAAAATTGAAGAAAGTTAGGCAATTTTATAAATTTTATTCTCGTAAGGAGCAAATGATATAATAAAAAAAGAACTTGAAAGACAAAACTAAAAGTGTTATCCTAGGGTACCGGCTTAGGTGTTTTCAAGGCATGTTTAAGCCTTCAGGCTAGATTGGTCTAAGTGTTCACAGTATAGGATCTTCGGAAGGTATGCCTAAAAATAAAGTAGGTACACAGTCAAAGATTAGCAATTGGCTAACTTTTTCTATTCAAATAGCTAAATTCCATTTTGGCTCTAATTTTCCGAAGGAGAAAATGGAAGCTCAACATTTCTAATCTTCTTTTTTACCGTGTAGAGGCACTCGCACATTGTCACGGTGAAACTAAACTTTTGCGCTATTGCCTCATCTATAATTTCAATATATAGTCAAAGATGAATTTCGTCTTTAGTTACCAAATAATGTATGTAATTAAATTTGAATTTTTATAATCCATGATTAAGGTAATTGAATAGAGTATATACTATATAACATAAGTTAATGCCATAATCTATAAACCGTTTTGAAAGAAATAGAAAATGTTACAAACAATTGTATACATAGACATTTTATCAATTGGAAAATGAAGTGCTATATTGTTTTTAAGTATATTGCTCAGCTAGCAATAAACCTATATGCTTTGACTTTTATTTTGACTTTTGACTTTTTACAAATTTTGCAGCGCATATATTTCAACTTTTATTTATCATAAAAAATTTAATGCCAATCAAAATATCAATATTGATTTGTAGAGCCATATGTGTGTGTGTATTTATTTCTCATAAGTTTTTCAAATTTTAAATGATTTCTTATTCATTTTCACAATTGAGCCAAACATTTGAGTGGCAACCCCATTTTAACGTTGTTTAGATTATCTTGTTCCGTTTTTAGACATTTTCTTCCAAAAGTACTAAATTAGTGTGAGCCCAAATTAGGATTTAATCAAAGCAAACCAAATTTCAATACTCAAATGAAAGAATATTTTATTTGTCAATGATACTACATGATAGTCATAGCAAGGTGTTATGGATCATTCATCATCAACCACATGTTGTATCCTACTTAATACCATATATGTTATGTATCTCATTTTTTGCATAATGCATTACCATCACCTGATGTAACTATTTTGTAAAATACCTCCTCTTGCTCGCATACCTATGTAACATTAAATTATATTTTAAACGATATTTATTTTTTCACTTTGAACATTTTTCCTTTACAACGGCATATCCCCTTTGACCTTTCTTTAATGTAAACACTAGAAATCTTTAAAAATGATCTCACAAGGAGATGTAGATTTACACATTTTTTCTTATAAAATATTTACATTGAGATAATATTTTAAAATTTAACGGGAAATTAAAAAAAAATTACTTTTTGACTTTCTAGAAGCCCAAAAAATAAACCCTAAATTTTATAACACCATCAGGCCAAGTTAAAATTAATTGAATATTGACAAAATCCAAATGCACACATACATATTTATATATTATTTGGCTGCCACTAATACGCACAACTAATGTTTCCAGATCGAAGGTAAAATCTTACCAGACAAATAAATTAATGTGAGCAATTTTTGTTATTCCGCCGACGGTACCTTTTTTAATCCAGAGAAGAAAAGCAGCAGGCTTAAACTGCGGAAACGTCAAAACATAATTATGTCAGAAAATTAAGATTAAACTCTGACAAAACCCCATTTTAAAAAAACACCAATCATCAGAAATTAAAAAACTTGGGAGGTTCGCTACCCCTAATCATTCACCCTCTGCGGTATAAATGATTGACTTCGAATTATTTTGGGGAATGCTTTTTTATTTTATTTTTTTATTTGACGTTTTGTGCAGAACCTAATACAAAAAAGGACGAGCAGAAAAATCTGAAAATAAACCATGAAAAGACGAGCAGCCGTGTCAGGCGCGATGTTTTTCAAAAGCGAGAGAAAATAAACGAGAAAAAAGAGGTTTCTACGTAGGCTTTCGCCCCCTCTAGGCCAATGGCGACGAGACACCTGTCCTCGGAAGAATAGAGTTTGTGGTCAAAGGCGAGAAGGTTGCATGTGGATGTGTGCGTCAATGATTGATGGTCAGGTGAGATGAAGACGAAGAAAGCTTGTGCACAGACCTGTAATTATTTAGATTTTTCCCTTTTTTCCCCAAAAATGAGAAAATTATGTTGGTTGATAATCTATTTTCTCTGCCGACACCTGACAGGAATCTTTCGCAATTTCAACTCGAGATTTATAATTCAAGGGGAAGATTTAACAATTTTGGCCGGACATAGTCAAAAAACTATGATTTATCAAGGTCTAAGGGGAAGAGTTGTTAAGGTTTTTAAGGGCTTATGAATTTGTGAATGCGACCTTCATGGCTATGATCTTGATTTTCGAATCTTAAACATGATTACTTAATTGATTGGAGAGACATTCACTCCCCTAAAATGTCAAAAACAAGGAGGGAATTACATCGATTACTCTCTCTCTAGTTTGAGAGGATTTCATTTTTGGGCCTTATATTTTGTTCAATTACAATCTCAATTCTAGTATCATGCTCATATGACAATTTAACCATTTTGTCAAAATGTCCAACCAACCTTCAGTCGAGATTTGTTAAGCCACCAAGCAAATTATTTTAGGTAGTTTTGTGAGAGTTTGTGCGAATAAATCTCGACCCTTCAATATAGCTTTAAAAATAAGTGTGTTCAATTATCACAAATAAATCATTGTACTAATTATAAATACTTGCACATATACAGATCAAGTATTAAATTATATAGCTGGTGTCATTTGAATATATTTGAAATGACATGGAAAAAAATCGTATTTAAAATCTCATTGTATCAATGATACGAGGACTAATACGGTTGCAAAAACAGAGTACAATGACTAAATGGACTGACAACAACTATGAGGGGATGAATTGTTGTCATAGGAATTCTAAAATAATTTCGTGATTAAGTGCAAAAAACAATGTGTAGAGAATAAAAAATGAATGTAGACAAAGTAAGCAATTTAGAGCAAACATCATCTATCAACAGAACTATGGTAAATGGCAGAAGAGATTGCAAAGCAAAATTACAAGGATTGGTGTCGATTCAGTCCATTCTCCTAGCCCTAAGAGCCCAAAATCAAAGCTGGAGTCAGTTAGTGCAACTATTGAAACCACTCATCTCAGATAAGAACTTCACAATCCTCAAAGCACGCTTTTACAATTTTCACAATTACAATTAGATTTTTTTTTTTTAAAGAATAAGTGAAAGAAGAAAGAACAAACAAGAGAGTGCTTCAATCAACTCAGCCAATCTTCAACAACCTTTTTGATGCATCTATAGTCCTCCAAACTTGATTTGCATGTTGGAGTCTGCAAAATCGTCAAAGTAGATGTTGCAATGGTTGTAATTAGTTCAGAACGTTCACTTGGAACTAATTAATGAACTATAGACTAAGTTCCCTGTGCAAAATATTTGACACGTATTCTGTTTAACCAAAAATGATGATCCCCCATTCGGCTTCTCCAGAACCTTTCTCCACGGATTCCAAAGTCTAAAATTGGCTACTAAACTACAATTTGAATGTGAATATAATTCACAAAGAACTGGACTTTGGTTTCCAGATTCATGTAGAATTATCCACTTTGTCTATAGCGCAAACTTTCTCTATAAAATGGTCCCTTCAAGACTTGATGAACCACATCCCCCACTTGTTTGCCAAAATCAAAAAGGGTTTCCAACTCTTAACACTTTCCACTTCGCATCTTTGTCCATTTGCAGATAAATGAAGCATTCCACTAGCACAAACATCCTAGCATGATGTTAACATCATATGCGTAGGAACTATTTTGTCTTCTCTATCAAATACACATATTATATCTCACAAAATATTTTTTTTTTTCCATCTTCAAAATACATAGGTAGCTCTCCCAACATAAATGAGACCTTAGACTCTTTATATATGACGTTTTTGAGATACTTTGTTGGTCTTCGGTGTGAAACAAAGTTCGTACTCAGTTGTTAAAAAGCAAAAAGTAGACACGAGTAAATTCCAGGGCATAATCCAAGAAATTGGGGCCGCCGGATTCTTCTAATCTATTGGCCTTAATATTAAAAATATATATATGCAAAACGGCCCTAGATCGACGCGCTAAATTTATTATCCCATGACCAAGCACAAGTAATTTTGACTACATATGCAGCCTTATGTTACAATTGTTGGTAGCGAACTTTTTTAATTGAAAATGCTATAATATTTAATTCATGAGAGACTAGGGCTACTATAGAAAGAAGAGATCTGAATTTTGGCTCAATTTATAATGTGGTCTTTGAACTTTAATCTAATGTCTAATATCATCCCCGAACTTTTAATATATTCAATGTGATCCTAAACTTTTGGTGCATATTCAATTTAGTCCCTAAACAATATAAAAATGTACAATATTATCCCTAAACTTGAATGAAAGAACAATATCGAACATTTTCATATAGTTTAAGGATTAAATTGAACATTTACCAAATATTCATGAACTATATTAAATAATTTAAAAGTTTACAATTCGCATTGTGCATTGAATTAAACTTAAGAGACCACATTAAGCAAACTAAAAAGTTCAAGAATCACATTGCATATTGAGATAAAATTCAGAAGTTATTTGTGTAATTATCCTTCGAAATAATAAGATAGTTATAATTTAAATTTATAATTAAAAAAAAAAAGCAGAGTTGCTTCAAAAATTTTCAAGGAAGCATCCTGTGGCATCAATGTCCATCTTCCACAAAATTGTTTAAGGTTATTTTCTGCCACAAAGAGAGAGAAGAGAGAGAGAGAGAGAGAGAGAGAGAGATCTGAACTGGCCGTCTGAAATTGTAGTTGGTGGATCTTGTCGCCTCTCGTTTATTATAAAAACATTCGTTTAATCTCCTTAACTGCTCCACTCGAAGAAACAGTAGAAATCAACGACAAAATAAACTAAGTGCGAAGCAGTGTATGCAATCAAAGGTCGAGACAAGACCCAAGAGGTAACGAAGCATCTCATCCTACTCATAATTCGAGGAAGGGACACAAAGATCGATCTGCTTTGCGTTCGTGAATCGAAGTTGGTAGTATTTGTTCTGTGCACTGTTTGTATTGCCATCGCCAAAACCAGTTTGACTTTGATGGGCAAATGATTCAGATTTGTCTCGAGCCCGATGGGTGAGACCAGTGTGTTCAGATATTTTTATGAGCAAAAGAAAGTATACGGAACTTGGAAAGCAAAAAATCGTATCGTTAATTCTATCTGTGCGATTTATTTTCTGTTTTTTTTTTTTTTAAACTGGGTGCAAAGAGATATGTTTGTTTATGACCGCTACAAATGACCATTAAATAACTGCAACTTTAATATCAATATTTGTCATTGTCTGTGAAAATTGGTTTCATTAAATTGAATAGAAATCTGCACTAAAAGTCTTTTTCTTGCATAAGGTACAGTTGTAGTCCAATTTAATAAATTAAATACCTTTTCCCCCTAACTGGTCTCCCTTATTTTGCCCACTTTTTAATTAAAAACATGTTTTTCAATGCGATGGTGTGAATCGGATTGCAAGTTTGTCAATGAGAAAAGCAATTAATGCAAGTTTGGTATCTATTAATTCTCATTTGACCACAACCCTGATAACAAGGCCAGCTATCCCTGCCACAGTATCATAATTTAGGGTTGATATTCTAGATAATCTCAACTTTTTCTTGGCCAAAGACTATAGTTTAAAGTCAAGCTACAAATCACTGGAAAAAATCACGGTCGCGTGAGCAAGAATTTCAAGAAATCAAGCTACAAAAAATGCCATAAAAGTCCATGAGGAGATTTGATAATATCTACCCCACAACTTGTGAGTTACACGGATGAGTTATCTACTCCATTTGTTTCCTTTATTTCTGAAATGAACATGATCACATCCTGTTCCTAATAATTACACATAACTATTTTCAAAATGAACATGATCACGTCGGTTGAATCAACACTAAAAATCGGCAAAGAAAAAACAAACACACCCACAATTTCACGGACTATTGCCTGGAAAATTTACCCGTTTATAGAACAGACAAAATCAACATGTTCGGGTTATTCTCCGTTAGTTGGAGATTCCTCTTTTACTTGCAAGTCACATAATTTACTTAATACTAGATAGAGTGCTGCATCTGTTGGAGTGTTGGATCAGTCGTCGTTTAACTTGTAAAGGCAAAAAATAAGCTTTTGATAGACGGCAAGTCATCCTTTGGAGCACTCTGCACCACTTCGGATTCCCGATCAAGAAAAAGTCAAACAAAACTGTTGCGGAAAAAAATATACTAATTTGAAAGCATTTCAAAACAGAGTTCATCAAGCCTTACCAAGGATCAGCAGTAATCCATCTGCTAAGCGGTTTCGCGTTGCAACTTTATTTGAAGATCTGGATTTTAATCGTTACACTCCTTCGCTCACCTCGCTCACTCTTTTAGGATTGTCTCGGAAGCATATATTCGAGAGTCTTCGATAATTATATGGTATGTAATTTGAATAAGAGAACTTCCATTTAATAAGAATTAATCGAGTGTTCGAAAAGTCTCGAATGATAGATATTTACAAACACAAGAAAACGAGAAGATGGCGAGCGAGGAGAGTTTCTAATTTAGGCTCTATTCTTTGCATGTGCTCACCCATCGACAACAGGTACGAACGTGGATTATATTAATCTAACCGACCAATATAAAAGCTGACGACACAAGCCACTGTTTAACATAGCTTCATCAGGGGACAATGACTTATAATGTCAAGTTTCCCCTTTCTTTCTTAATACGGAAGCAAATTTGTCTATGCCTATCGTTTAAATTTTTGTATTCAAATTTAACCCTTTTTCATATAAAAAATAATTTATTCTATACAAGTAAAATTTGAATCGTGAGAATATTTGCATTTGTGCTTATCATGTGGCGCTTAATGTGGCAAGTCATGTAGCCATTATGCAATTCAGACGTAATTGTCTATCCTCAAACTTCTATTATTCAATAAACTTCGGTTTAAAAGTAAAGGAAAAGTGTCTTCTAATATATTTTTAAAGGTATCCAACCCATAAAATAGATAAAGATATGAAGATGAAATATCCGGAAAATTCTGTTACTTTTCCGAAATCTTTACTGCTTTTGACTCATCTCGGTGATTTTAAATTTGAAAAACAACGAATAAAGATAAAGCATTTTATATATATATTTTTTCATTTAAATTGAGATTAAGTCACAAAGGGAAACATATTTTATTACATTAATAATACTCATACTTTGAGGGATGGCTTATTTTATTGCTTGGATAGATTCACTTGACATTCACTAGACTAAAAATTACAATAAAAGCATGAAAATTACATTTTATTTGGAAAGTAAATTTTATTTATTTTTGTTTCCTTCTTTTAAAGTCCACTTACTTTAAACTATTTTTATATTGATATATCTTTTGAAAAAAAAAATTACGATAAAATGAAAATGAAAATAGTTTTGAACAAAATCCACTTAATTTGAAATTGGAGATATATTTGGATAAAAAAAAAAAGTTGAAATCTAGTAACCAAATTGAAGGATCAAAACATAAGTTTTCAAAAATGAGAATGCGAATTGATGTGTGTATAGATTACATTTGAAGTTTTCCAAGTTCGTATCTCCTCTCTCGTTAGAATGTCATCCCCGTTTGCACCGCCAATGCGTTTAAATTCTGTCACTCTCATTTTCTACCCCCTTATCTTCCAAACAGATTAATTTCCTATCTCTAATGCTTATCATTCTTCATGTCGACTTTCATTTCCCATGCATGATAAAATAAAATAAAATAAAAAATACTTGGTACGCCGCATTGTACGTCTCAGTTTGGGCATACTATCATGTACTCCTTCTCTTGCATTCCAACGTTTAAAACACTATACATGGTCCTTCCGACTTACCTGCTTAGGGTGTCTTTTTTTTATTACTTAGGACTATATGCACAGAGGCTCGACTATTTGGAGACCCGTGAAACAAAAGTCTCGTGAATCGGTTAAGTTCGGGTCTTTGGGGGATACCGATGTCCTTGATATAGGGCCGTTTGCATGCAATTTGTGGAATTTAAACATGAGACCTTCAATTCTCGAGCTGGAAATTCCTTGAATCTCAACCAATTGTGTCAACCCTGGGGAGTTTAAGGTTCCCTTTTAAAAATGATATGTTGACTGAAAATAGAAATGAACGTGAAATAAGGCCAAATGAATATTGTGTGATCATTTGCGAGACTAGAATTACAAGTGTCGATACTTCTTCAGATAATTTTACAAGGTTAGAAGACAATAATCAAGTACATCAATGCTGCTTGTCGATAGGTCTATCTATCGAAACTTTTAGATTAGATGAAAATCTCAAAGTTTAGTTAGCATTTCGGTAGGAACTGCCCAATTGAAAATACCATTTAGTTTTAATTTTCACATTAAATGACACGCAATTTTTTTTAAAACGTTTAAATATTGATATATTGATTCGTGCATAATTCGTCATTATTTTGTAGAGTTTAACTGATTTTTTTCGAAGTTCATATGGAAGTCATCAACAAAATTTCTTTTACTTGAAATGAACTAAAACAAATGCACTATGGTGACCTCGATAATCGAAAGTGTTATCGAATAACGAGTAGAGTGATCCAGAAGTAGAAGCCACTTATTTTATCTAAAAAGGTTGGAGAAAGTGTGGATGAGAAGTTTGGAGAAAGAGTATGAAACATGCATTTTGAAGTTTCCTCCTATTATTATAAATCGGGTTTATTGCCTATGAAGTTTCTATTGTGAGACATGCCGAATTGTTTTGTTACCATGAGCCTCTTTAGAAATTATTCCAAACTCATATGCACCATCGGATGCTATGTAAAAACTCATTTGATTTAGCCTGCTTCATGCAAATTGAAAAAGACCCAAACGGAATTATATTCAGTTCGATCCCAGCCGGTTCGGACGAAAGCTTGAGTTGATTCTATTTTCGAAAGTTCAGAAAATATATTCATTATTAAATTTCTAAGGTACAACTATAAAATGACGATGATAAAATGTGTAAAATTGATAAAAGAAACCAAAGTCTTATGTTTGAACTTCGACAGAGCATAGCCTTTGATCAGGTGGAGTAAAGAGACCTCTAAAGTTTATCCGGATAGCTCATTTAGAGACATGTTTCCGTGGGGCTGAAGGCTGGAGGTGTTTGTATGGCACCCACGGATGATCCCTCTACTGTTCCCTTTGATTAATTTTGTACGGGTCTCATGATTTTATCTATTGACTTATAGGTAAGTATTTTCCCAAAATAGGGTCACACGTATTGGTAGTGCGCTCACCTCATAGTTCCAATGTTAAACGATGTCACTATGTTGAAAAAAAAAAATTATGAGTTAATTTTAATTTCACATAAATAATTTAAGAACATTTTTCTCTTATTTAATGTGTTTGAGGTCATTCTTAGCTCATATACTAACCTCAAAGCCTACACGGAGTTGTGTCTTGTTCAAGCCCTTTTGTCCCTATAATTACTCCGCACCTTCATCTGACTGGATCATCACTAGCCCACTAGAATTTTGTGTGCTTCGTCGTCAAATCACACGCCAATTAAAGGGGCTCTCACTCTTATACTATATGATAACATCCTTGAATTAACTTATTTAAGGTATTGTTCAGTTTTTTGACATGTTTTGGGCCATTTCTCCATATTCGACCCCTAGCACCACTATTATTGCCCATTCAATGTTTAATCATTTATTTTTTCCCCATATCATTATTTCCTAATTCAATAATCAATCAAGGAGTTCAGCTGAAGAATTGCATGTTCTTTCTACTTTGCAATTAAATACAGCAAATAGTTTTCATATACATTACATTACAAATATTAACAATTTGTTAAAAATTAAATATCTGGGGCCATGGTAGGCCTTTCTGGGGCTTCATTTGGCCCCCAAAACAGAAAAATAAAACATGCCTGAACTAGCCATTCGGGACCTCGAAATTTCGGTATGATCGGATTTTTAGGCTTTGGGTTTTTTTTTTTTTTCGAACCCCACAACACATTAAATTTGAAAGTGACACCAATTAACACGATCTTGATGTAAGGTGTTTTTTTTTTGGTCGGTTTGATGTAAGTTTTTGAAATGACATCAATTATCGCATGTCGCAACCTCTCCCTATTATTTCAAAAAGGAAAAATTAAATTCGCGAAATTAACTACCCTAGAATGAAAGCAAGAATTTGCCTACCCACTAAAAATTGCAATATCTAAACTCTTCTTTTTTTTTTTTTTTTTTTTTGGAGCTCTAAGCAACGTCTCAACTCTACTAGGTGAAATGAATCAAATATTCACTCCCCTTGGGCATAAACAACATTCCCTCCTTCTTCCCCATTTTTTTAAGAGGAAAAGTCAAACAAACACTGGCTTTCTTTTATCGTCCTCTCTCTCTCTCTCTCTCTCTCTTTCTTTTCCCGCACACCCATCTCTCTTTCTCTCTCCTCCTCTTCTCACCCCCATTTGAGTGACACACAAGAACTCTAGCACTATCATTGCTTGTCTTTGTCACCCATATATTGTCATTGCTTTTCCCCAATGTGTCCCAGCACAACACAAATACTCAACCCCCATTCTCAATGGTCTCCTCATCCTCCTCCTCCTTCCTCTGCAATCCTCCCTTTTAACTGATACCATTCCTATTTCCACACAAAAGAGCAAGGCTTTCCTCCTTTCTCCAGGCTCAATACCAAAAAACCCCAAGAAGAAAAATGGAAGGAAGCTCCACTCCATTGACTCAGAATTCATCCACCTTTGGCATTGGCATTCACCCCAACGACCAGCTCCCCAACTGCTTCCTCGTCGCCGGCTGGGACGACCCCCTGGATCAGGGTGATCCCTTTGAGTCGGCCCTGAGCTCCATGGTGTCGTCCCCGGTCGCGCCCGCCGCTGGCGAGGGCGACGCGGTCATGATCCGGGAGCTAATCGGGAGGCTCGGCAGCATCTGCGATTCCGGCCAGGCCTCCCCGGGGTCCTACAACCACAGCACCACCAACACTTCCTGTTACAACACCCCTCTGAATTCGCCGCCCAAGCTCAGCCTCTCGATGGCAGATCAGCTCGCCCACGGGGCTTCCCAGCCCCCGGCAGCCACTTTCCGGGCCACCCGAGTTTCGTGCCGGTCATGGCGGATCCCGGGTTCGCCGAGAGGGCGGCGAGGTTCTCTTGCTTCGGCCCTAGGAATGTGAATGCCGCCAATCTGAACGGTGGCCTCGGGTCGAATGCATCGGAATTCCTGGGGAAACAGGCGAATAAGCTCGATTCGGGGAGATTTTGCAGGGTTCCAAGCAGTCAGTCACTGAGGGCTAATGTCGGATCTCAAATCTGTGCACAAGGGAATGAGAGAAGCTTCCTCCAGCCAGGAGGCTCTACTTCGAACCCTGAAAATGGAGAAATGGGGGAATCCCGCGAGGGGTCTTCGATCTCCGAGCAGGTCACGCATGGGGAGATGCGTGCCAATGGACAAATCGACGTGAATTCAAGAAAGAGGAAAGCGATCCTGAAAGGAAAAGCGCGAGACTCGGCTGCTTCTCCACAATCTGCTAAAGATTCTGAGGTAATATGATCCCTGTTCCTTGAAGCTGTGCCCTCTCGGAGATACTCTCTCTTCACATGATCTTGTGATGGAAAACTAAAAGAGAGATTGCATTTTGCAGGTTCCCGTGGAGAATGAAGAACCGATAACCAAGAAAGTCAAACCCGCCAAAACTGACGGTGACGAGAAAGATGCAGCGAAGGGGGACCAGAAACAGAGCAAAGAGAATTCGAAGCAGGCGGAGCCGCTGAAGGACTATATCCATGTGAGAGCAAGAAGGGGTCAGGCCACTGACAGCCATAGCCTTGCTGAAAGAGTACTTGCTCCATCTCTTCAGCTAGTTTCCCCTTTGCTAGTCCCATCTGGATTTCAACCAATGATTGTTGATTCTATTTTGTCCCTCCTTTTCGTTTTTCGATAGGTCAGGAGAGAGAAGATAAGTTTGAGGATGAAGGCTCTCCAGGATCTCGTGCCTGGCTGCAACAAGGTGCGCATTGCTTTTATCCTGCTTAATATATCTTTCCTAGGAATGCGAAAAGGGAGAATGTAATGGAAAAGCTTTCGACATTACAAATTTCAGGTCACTGGGAAAGCTATGATGCTCGATGAGATCATTAACTACGTGCAGTCCTTGCAACGTCAGGTCGAGGTACGTACAAACCCCGATCGGGCTTGACTCATCCAGATTTGTATTTTAAAAAACCGAAAGTCGGGTGTTGATTCAGCTTGCTTCTCGCAGCTTCTCTCCATGAAGCTGTCGACTCTGAACCCCACAGTGGATTTCAATCTGGAAGCTTTCCTGTCAAAAGATGTAAGCTGAACGGGGCAGTCTCACTACTACTAGTCTAATTGGAATTCGAACAAATCGACTCACGCTCGATGCTTTGAACTTGCAGATCTTGCACCCTCGAGGACCCTTACCGAATTCTCTCTATCCAGTTGATTCGTCGGGGTCCATGTTGTATGGTTATCAGCCCCCGCAAGGACTAATGCCGATGCCAAGCGTCGTTTCCAGCAACATGGATGCCCAATTTCCAGGGAACTTTTTGAATTCCGGAATTCACAGAGATGACAGCTTGAGCTTGCCTCTTGTGGACAATTACGGCGAAGCTTCTGCTCCGGTAATTGAAATGCAACATAAACATTGATTTTATGGATTAAAGTTTGTAGGATCTCAAAATTGAAAGTGTTGCATACGTCTGCAGGCCCCAGCTCTATGGGATGATGACCTCCAAAGTGTAGTCCAAATGGGTCTCGGCCAGAATGAGCATCAGAGAATAGAACAACGTACACGGATCTGAGACTTCGATGCAAATAGAGCTTCCGTATATCAAAAATGAAATCCAACTTTTGTATTGACAACTGCTGCAAAATTTCAGGCTCCCTGGCCACTTCTCAGATGAAAGTGGAGTTGTAGTTCCTGGCGCTAACGAACAATACGAGTCCAACAATTTGCAAGGGGCCCTCGCAGACAAACAGAAAGAGAGAGAGAGAGAGAGAGGCCTTTGTATATACAGACCCAATTCTTGATTTCAGTAATTGCTTAGTCATTCTTTGAAGCATTCTTTCCGAGATTGTTGACAGTAGAACTAATTGGGGATCTTGTACCCGATATATAAGCATTTTGTTTCGGCCTCTGGTGTCACCTTGCCATTTCTAAAATGCTGCAATTTCTTTATTCAGAGACTCAACCGGTAATTCTGTCGTCAGGCTTTCGCCTGATCGAATGCAATACCAGCTTCGGCAAATCGCGCTGTGTTCGTAACCCCAAACAACTGTAATATTAAACAGATGCTGAACATGACAATGATGACACATCCTGCGTTTTGTGCTGTCTGAATCAAAGCTTTCGCTCAAGTGTCCGACAAATTAAGGTCGTGAACATTGTGGCAATGCATAATGCATCTTCCAACTCAAGGAAGAAAGGAAGCGTTGCCTTGTAATAATTTCTCCTAAGGACCACAGAGAGCACGCATCAACGGGTCAAAGTCCGAATGACAATTTAGGTAGAATTTTTCTATGCATTCTCATCAAACCGATCGACCCTCCCGGATGCACGACCGATGAATCTTTCACGCGGTCGGCGTTCCTTGTCTCGTCTGTCATTTGAAAGACTACTGCCTGACTCTACTCGACTCGACCCCGCTCGATATTGATCGCAGGAAAGGCGGGAAAAGCGGAGCAAATGAAGGAAGCGATCTAGCAAATCAGACTTTTCTTTTCTCCTTCACCGCCACCATCATAATCGTCATCATCATCATCATCATCATCATAAAAAGATCTCGATAGACTTCCAAATTCCACCATCATTCTGACCCACCTTCTCAGCAACCAAACAAGAACAGTTCCGGTGAGGACGACGTCGCTTCTGTTCCCGTCAAGTTTTTTCATTTCCTGGAAAGAGAGAAGATGGAGAAATCCAGCAGTGGGGAGGACCCACTATCCGGATGACATAATAACATGGAGAAACGAGATATCCCGTAACTTATGGGGAGATTAGATTCGTTTGGCCTGGGAACCAGCTGGGTTAGTAGGGACAAAATGGCGTCTTAAGTCCAATCCCAATCCTGAGAATGACTGGTCTCTCTCTCTCTCTCTCTCTCTCTCTCTCTCTCTCTCTCTCTACACTCTTTGTATTAGCTGGAATCCAAAGTGAGCTTTGGAGGGAACCTTTCTGCAGTCTTGCCTCTACCGCGTACCTAATGACAGCGAAGGCAGTGTGTTCTTTATTCTTCCTCCTTTAAGCAGGACTTTTTTGATCCTTTCAGTCTGCTATACAAAAGATAGGTATAAGTCATTTCACTAGTATTTTCGACCAAATTTTTTTTTGAAAAGGGTCCTTTTCTTTTCATTTTTGTAATCGTGGGTTTTTTTTCATTGATGCAAATACGCCCTAAGCCTTGACTACAAAGTGTCATCAAGTCCTCATCCGTTGATGCGATTTAAGGTTGATCGGCGGGCGAGGGCGAGATTTTGAGTGCCATAGAAGCAATTTGGCACATCATTTAGGTAAAAGTTTATTGCACCGATTGAAATGTTCGGAGCATCACTGCATTCTTTATTATGTCTGTTTTACAATTTTCAGCACACTTTTCTGTTTTCATTTTAGTAATTACCTTTATCGAATTCCCAGATATATATACTTACTTTTAATCAAGATACAAGGGCGCTCCACACTAAAAAAACTAACAGGAAATTACATGTTTTGTTCTTATAATTTTGGGGGTTTTGTGATAATATAAGTCATTCCGTTAAAATTTTCGATCGAAATTTGTCGAAAATTGCCGAGTATTGACACGAAGCGCTTACACGTGAAAACTCCTGAAAGATATTATGCCCTTGCCCCTCGTATTTTTAATAAAGATCAATCTTGGTCCATCTGTGCCCAGTTACTTTCATCATATTTCATCAACAAGCATACAAAAATGTGAAATCAAGACCAACTAGTTTTTGGGTAAGGAAAATTTTTTTTGGGTAAGGGAAATCAAGACCAACTATTAATCAATAGTTTCTAAGCTTATAGTTGCTTGATCAATAGTTTCACTAAATTTAACTCCCATGTATTCAACAATGACATCCTTATTTCATTCATATTTGATTCAAATAGACGTATCTAGAATCGCTTTTAGAAGTAAACTTTAAATAGTATGACCACAACTTTGACTATTTATCTAGTAGAGGGAATATTTTAGACACATATGGGAGTTCTTTGATTCAATCTCAACCTTTGAATATCAAATGGCTCTAGAAAAAATTTCATCAATTATTACTAATCAAACCAGAAGTGTTAACTATAGCGACTTATACATATACATATCGTTGAGAATATGTCTCAAGTTTAAGGTCAAAAAAGGAAACTTTGTTAATTTGAATGGGTTTCCTAGTTAAATGGGTTTCCTATTTAAGTTGATTTCCTCTTTAAGTGGTTACCTAGTTTGAATAGATTTTTTGTTTTAGATCAACTCTTGTCTATATATAAGTGTCTCCGTTGTGAAGAGCATCCAAAAGGCGACTCCTATGAATTACACCCTAAAGTAATCTGAGAGTGTAAAAGCCAATAAATCTTATGGTAAGATTTGTGATTTTTTTTTTGTAAGATTGAGAAATTAATTCATAATAAATTGTAAGGCTAAATATTGTGTGAGTTATTAAATATAATTAGGGACTGGCAAACATTGAGAGTGCTTGAGTGACTCATGTTTGGTTGTAATTTCTATTGTATCGTTTTATCTATAATGTAGTTTTTATCGTTCTCCCTGTGAACGTAGATCACATAGACCAAACCACGCAAATATGATATTTAATTTACTTTTTTGTTTTGTCTATTATAGTGTTCAATCGATTGTTTTTGCAATGGTTGATACCCAAATTAGGCTTCACTCACTTAAAGCGAATCAAAGGCAATAGAATAAGGAAAATTGAAAATCTACAAATTTGATGGAAATGATTTTGGTTTTTAGAAGATGCAGATTGAGAATTACGTGAACTAGAAGAATCTGCACTTACCCTTGTCGCAGAAGAAGCCGGAGTTGATGAATCAAGTTGTTAGGAATTGCTGGATAGATAGGCGATGGGTGTAATTTAGCTAACATTGGCTTTGTTGCGTTTAATATCGTGAAAGAGAAAACCACCATGGGTTTGTTGAAGGCCTTGTTGGACATGTATGAGAAACCCTTTGCAATCAATGGAGTCTATTTGATGCAATGTCTATTTAACTCAAAAGTGGGCGCAGATGTGTCAGTTGATGATCACAATAATGAATTCAATATTGTTGTTAGTCATTTGAGTTCAATTAAGATTGACTTTATGATAAGTTCTGTGATTTGATTCTATTATCCTCATTGCCTAATAGTTGGAATACTATTGCTATTACTGTTAGTAATCCCTCTGAGTCAACAAACTTATTGTTTGATGGGGTTTGTGATTTGATTGTGAGTGAGGACATCCGCACGAGAGAATTTGAGAACTTGTGTATACTACTTTAGTAGGTGAAAGCAAATAAAGAAATAGTGCTTGTGTTAGTAGAAATAGAATAAACTCAAATAGATGTAGTCAGTTTAAGACTAAGGATGCCATTTGTTGGAGTTGTGACAAGGGGTAATATCTTTAAAAGGATTGTCTTAAGCTGAAGAACAAGAACATTAAGGGAATTGGAGTTGAGTTTACTGATGATATTACAGCGGTAGCTATTTATCACCGAGTCATCATTTGACAAAAGGATAATGGATTTAGATTGTTCGTTTCATGCTATCCCAAACAAGAGTTGGTTTATCACTTATCAATACAAGGGTAGTAATAAATTGAGGCTAATAATACAACATCCAAAGGGGCTTTGAATAGGTTGAGTTATGATATAGAAAATTTTTACAGAATATTAAACAATCAGCACTCATAAAAGTATCTCAAACAAAATAGCTTGTGTGGTGATGTAAACAAATCAAAGTGAATCATGACAATCACACAATGGTTTATAATTGTTCGACTTTATATCCAAGCCCATGTCCACTCTTAGAAATAGCCTTTATAGTGGCTGGATTCTACTAAAATTAGCAAAGCAAGTTACAACTAGCTAATGTTGTTCCTTTCAATTAATAGATCACACTATCAGAATACACAGATTGCTCTTATACTTATACACTCGACTATCAGTTGTTCTAGTGCTAAACCAATAAAGAGAGTAATACAAAGTAAGAATAAATACAGTTTTTGTTTGCAATAATGATCGCAATATTCAATTTGGCTAACTCTCTTCTCAACATCACTACTCCTTATATATTGGAATTCTCTAAGTATCCATTGGAGATCAGCTAGCCATTGAGAGTCATTGGAGAAGACTTAGGACAGGATTAGCATTGCTCTTACAATCATTTCTTTTGCCTGTCTTAGGCTTTAAAAGTAGGCATGCTGTAACTATTAAAACAGTGAACTATCGGCTGCCTGTTCTGATTGCTTTCATGGTTTTTCTACTATGGAGTCCAATCTTGTAACAGCTATATTATGAATCATCAATGGTCATCTTTCTAGTGTGTATCTTACTATCATCAGATCTAACGCATCACCATCACTATTATATGCACACTATCACCGATGCTAATTTTGAGTGGCGTAGCTTACTATCTTAAATGACAGTACCAACTGAATGACACAAAATGCTAAGATCAATGATTCTCCAATTGTTATCAGTACCAAAGAATTCCAAACACACTATCTTGACCGATCCTTAAACTCAGAATGTCAAGGATTATTTCTCATCTTTGCTAATAAGCAAGATCATTGATGATGTACAACCAATTTCACTACATGCATTTGTCATAATAAAAGTTAGAATTGAGATAGCCTAGTAATCATAAAATATCATAGGGATGTTTTCCAACAAAATGCAGTTCGCGAACAACGCTAAATGTAATATTGTAGGTGTTATTGATGTTATAATCAGAATACATGATGGTATCGTAAGGACATTGATGAGATTGAGGTACATTCCAAAATTGAAGAAGAAATCTTTTTTCAGTGCTTAGATTTAAATGGATGTCGATATACTTTAGAAAGTAGAGTTCTAAAATTTGTTCGAGGTGCCCTAATAATAGTGAGAGGTATCAAGCAGGAGGCATGTATGAGTTTTAAGGTGAGATAGTAATGGATTTCGCTATGGACACATCACATGCATCTATTTGAGAGTCTAAATTGTCGTATATACGTTTGGAATTGGTGATAGAAGATTGAGGGTTCTTACTAAAATGAACATGATGTGTGGTCATGTTATTAATAAGCTGAATGTATGTGGGTGTGATGATCTAAATCAATGATAGAAAATGCAATTTAGTTTGACTATTAGAGAAACTATGGAGATTGCATAGTTGATTTACTTGGATGTTTGTATACTGTCATGATTTCCTTTGACAAAGAGTGCCAAATTTATGCTAAATGTTATTAATGACTAATCAAGGAAGACCTTGGTATTTGTTCTAAGATGTGAGTTTGATGATGTTATCAGAATAAATTGAAAACTTTAATTGAAAATGAGACAGGAAAGACAATCAAGCATGTGCGGACAAATAATCGTATATTGTTCTACTCAAAATTGTTAAACGAATTATGCATGAGGAAAGGCATAGTAAAACACTATACTAGTACTAATGAAGCACACAAGTTGTAAAGTTGATTAGTAGATCATTACTAAAAATGACCTATAAAATGCTCTCTAGTGATAGTATGCCTTGGAGATTCTTGGCGGATATGCTTAGCACGACAAGTTACTTGATGAATAGATCTCTATAGACTATGTTTAGATGTCAGATTCTTGAAGAAGTGTGCCAAGTAACATTGTTGATTATCTTGTTAATGAAACATTTAATTGCCTATTTTATTTTCAAGTGAGTGATGGTAAAGTGCATATCCCTAGGCTATGCACAAGGGAAGCAAGGTTATAGGTTGTGGTGCATGGAATTAAATTTACATATTCTCGATAGAGAATATGTAAATTTAATGAGTCTCTATTAATTATAGCTAGGATTGTTTCTGGCAGTATTCATACAAATTTTGACAGTATTTAGTTGAAGGTGGACTTACAGCCAAAAACTCCTGAGGTAGTAGGTACTAGCGGAGTGATCAATATAAATAATGCTTGTAGCAAAGTAGCACCTATAGAATCAACTATTGTTCTAACTATTAAACTTAACAAGGTGTGTATTCGATATTTTGACATATATGAATGCAACAATGATTTTGCTTTATTTGTGGTTGAGAAGGTTGTGTTGAAAAATCTTTATAGAGTAATTAAAGGTGCAACTGGAGTTGCTATTATAATGAGGTCCATGATTTTGGCAAAGTTCAAGTGAGGCTTGGACTTAGAAAATGCTTGTGGCAATTGAGCCTCGACGGGCTATAGGAGAGAGCAAGGATCAAGTTCCAATGAAGTGATTATGACTTGACTTAAACATCAAGTCAATGTGGAGATTTTTGAAAATATATCTCAAGTTTATGCTCAAAAAAAGGAAACTTTCTTAATTTGAATGTGTTTCCTAGTTGGAGTTGGTTTCTTATTTAAGTGGTTACCTAGTTTGAGTAGGTTTCCTACTTTGGATCCTACTCTTATTTGTATATGAGAAGTGTCTTCACTATGAAGAGCATTCAAGAATCTACTTCTTGTAAATTACACCATGAAGCAATCCAAGAGTATTGACATCAATAAATCTTGTTGTAAGATTTGTAAATTCCTTTACGAAATTGAGAGATTATTCCATAAAGAATTGTAAAGCTAAACATTATGTGAGTTATTGAGTATAATTGAGACATAAAAAACACTACGAGTGTTTGAGTGACTCAAGTGTAATTGTAATTTCAATTATATCGCTTGATTTATAGTTGAATTATTACTACTCTGTCCATTGACTTAAGTCAGATTGATGGAATCATGTAAATTCGATGTCCATTCTATTTTCTTTTTCTATCTATTATAGAGTTTGATTGCTTGTCATGTGTCAACTAATAGTCAATGACATTCAAGTCTTATTCAAAATAGGCATATGAAAAATCCTACTCACAATCTGATTGATCAATGGAATGAGGACTAGTGTTATTGCAAAACCAATGTACATGGACTCTATTTGAACACGTCAATAGTACAAGGACACGTGTTAGTTGCCAAGGTTGACTCAGCAATTTCCAGCATCTTTTGAATGGAAATTTGACTGAAGTTTACTTAAATTATCATTGGAGAATAGCAAGGGGACAAAAACTATAACCGAACATAGTGTAAGGACAAAAAGAAAAATCATTGAAAGTGACAAGGATCAATAATGTAATTTCCTCTAAAAAAATTATTTTTACCAATAAGGTGTTGGCTTAAATGCCAAGAGAGGTTGCTCCTCTCCTTATAATCTTGGGTTGAAGTCTTATTTAGAGACACTCTACATATAAAATTTAGAATGCACTAGATCAATCTATGGAAGTACACCCTTAAGATTGCCTAGAGGTTTTTACTAGTCAAGGTGCGTAAAAACTTGTTCAAACAACCCCTAACCATTGATTTTCTTGATTCAAAGTCCAAATTCTCAAGGAAGAAGTACGTCACAAGTGTCAAAACTTGATATGGGTAGACAAATAAATGCCAAAATTTTGAAAAAGTATACATAAGTGCCATTTTTTTTTTTTTAAAATTGGATATTTACGTGTCAACTCCGATGAGACTTATCGGAAATCCAATGTAATATTATTTTATTAATGAAATCGTATATGTGGCTTGTCAAAATGTCCACAAGCAATCATTATCTCAAAATGACGTCGTTTTGCCCCCAAAATTGATTTTTAATATAAATCTTAATTAAATCAAATTAAAACGACTAAATTAAATATAAAAAAAAGGCCCTTGCCCAAATATGGCCAAGGGCCACGACCCCTCACCTTATATCTGGACGAGGGCATGGAGGTCCTTGCCTGCAGTCAGCGACCATCGACCACTAGCTGAGGGCTCCACGACACACTGGCTGAGGGCTCGACGAACCTAGCCGACCATCGCCCCATCGTTGCTAACCCTTTCCAAAAATGGGGGGCAGCAGCAGTGATGGCCATGAAAGCCCTCACTAATTTCCCTTTCTTTTACTTTAGTTTTTTTTTATTTTTATTTTATGATTATTTATATTAAAGATCAAATTTTGACCAAAACGACGTCGTCTTGAGTTTATCTAACCACGTGAATAATTATTTTTCTAAAGAAATGCCACATCATTAAATTTATCGCCGGAAAATATCACTTCTCACTATTGACACTTAACTGTTCATTTTTTCTCCAATTTTGACACTTAAGTATAGTTGTTTTGAAATTTTGGCACTTATGTATCCACGTATCCTATGTTTTGGCACTTGGGGTATGTGCATTCCAAATTCTCAAAGTACCATTAACAGATGCATTATGTATCAAATAAGCGTCCTCTTTTTAGGAGATTCAGGTGAATTTGTATTGTTTATAGTTGGAATCCCTAACGTAATCATCATAATAACAAGAGAGGTACTCCTTGGTTTGTCCATTAGAGGTGTGTTTTCGTTTTGTATAAATAAAGTAATCGTTCACCTAATGCATGCCGTATATATCTCCTCATTCACTTTGGCAACTCATCACTTCATATTTAAGCCCTACTCTCTCAGGGAAAAAAAAATTGGTGTGCGTTTTGTAGAACCTCGCCTTTCCGCTTTCCTCATCGCGCCGCGGTATAACATTTTCGCGGGTTTTCCGAAGGGAGGAAAGTTTTGCTTTCAAAATTATATATATAATAAAATAAAATAAAAAAGTCGAAAGTGAAAAGAAGTCACAAATTCAAAAATCCTGTCTCTTGGTCTATGCCTAGAGCCTTTCCTATCCTAGGTTGGATGTGTTACGGCCATTCAAATCTTGCGTCATTCAAGAGTCACCAACACAATCATTTCTATGTTGATTGGAAACCTAAAACCCTAGGTACTAGGGGCAAGTCAACTAATTACCTACGGTTTAACTAACCGGTGAAAAGTAAATATCTAAGTCCCGGTGTTCTATTACACGTGATCGGAGGATTTCCTAATTTACAATTTTACATCTAGTGTTATAGGCTTTTTACATAAAGGTTCAATCCGAACGTTTGTACCACATTTCCCAGTTAAATTCAATCATGTGATATCGCATCATTCCCTAATTTACATATACATACAACTTTCTTATATGGTTTTGAAAACATGAATATTTTTCCGTATGCCCTAATGTGAAATCACCACATCATGATGCAGGGACGACTCCATCATGCCATGCGTGATTGATATCATTTCGAACAATGTAGAGTGCATTCAAAGTAAGTCTAATGGTTGAATCCAATTAATATGGATTAGACATTTAAATCACATCTAAACAAAACATGACAAATCCACTCCAAACAATATGCATGACCAATACAACTCGTGTAGATTTGAAATTATAAATTGGGACAGTGGAGACAAATAAACATGCGAATGGACGATTCTAAATCAAACAGAGGTTTGCATCCAGTCCAACATGTAAACAGAAAATACACCTCAAACATCTATACACCACGCACACTAATAACTTATAAGGGCGAAATCCTAACATTCAATTTCAAAATCAATGTGCATTTCATAACAACATGATCCATAGCAACGAGCAACTATATCACACCAACATGCATAAGCATAATCATGAACTAGGCTGGTCTGGTTTACAGGTGGGTATATGGAACTAATGGGTGGTTCTTAGCTTCAATTTTTCAAAATTGATTTTTAATGAGTGGTTCTCGATGGGTTCCCACTCTCAAAGTGAAAACCGCCCATCTTAAAACTAATCACCCCTACTGCATGCTGTATACAGTATGCCCCGTTTGCAAACCTAAGTTGCCAACGCCTTAGGTTTCAAAAATCTTTTCTATTTAGATTTGAGTAATTTATTGAAACCGGATCAAATGCTTTAAGAATCTAGATTACATTCCACACTTTCTACTTTGAGGGTAATTAAATTTTTTGTTCATGAAGTTATAAGGGATTCACTTTCGATCATTATACTCTATTTGCTTAAAATCTAGAGGGGTTACTGTAACCCTAGGAGCCATCGTTCAATATTTACTAGAAATCATATTTTGTTTTACAAGGCCAAATTGAAAATGACTAATGATGGGTTATCGTAAGTGCTAACAGTCGCGTGGATAATAAAAGTTATTTTGTTTACAGGAAATGTCTATTGATTCAATGCTAATGAAAACATGTCATCAGGTATCGTGCTTATATTCTTGCTTGCAATGGGGGCATTACTATTTATTGGTAGCTGCATACATACATGGATTGGACATGAAAAAAGGATGTAAGGTAAGCTTAAGATTGGGAAAATTGTCCAATTAGTCTTAAACATATCGTACAAATACCAATTTGATCTTAAACTTTTCAACTTCGTCAACAGAGGATGGCTAATTGAGATCTAAAAAAAGAGATGGAAATATTGACATACCCTCCAAAGAGGAGTTCAACACCATAACACATTATTCATACAGTATGCTATTCCCACCAAAGGGGTAATGCGAGCGAAGACATGTACAATTAAAAAAAATAATCCCTTGCCTACTATGGAGACTCTCAAAATGCATATATTTTACATCTCCATTGTCGTCTTCTCCAAGCACAATTCACCTCAACCAAAAGTGAAAACAAAGGATGGAGGAGGATCAAGTGGCATATTTGATGGTACAAATTTGGATGCTTTCCAATCACGTGAACGCATTCCGCAAGTCAACACGCTAGCATAGGTCGAACAATCTGAGTTTCGTGAATTCACAATGAAAGTCGAATTCGGCCTTAGAGAAATCAATGTGGCAACGATCTTTGCTTCCTTTTCACCTAAACAACATTTGTCGGATTTTCTTTTTCCCATTTGAAAGAATGGCGCAAAACCAAGCAAGTGGACTAGTCAATCAATCGCTGTCCTCCTTCCATTGGTTGGCATTCGGCAACACTCTCTAAGGACAATCCTGACTTCTTGCTTATACATCTCCCCTACAGGCAGCAGACGAGATGCTCCGTGTTTATGCATTTGTCACTTTCGAACCCATACCACCACATTAAATTGCCCTTGGCCTCACTTGCTTTGGAGGGGTACACAACAAACATCACCTTCATCATTTAATACCATCCCCTCTGAATTCACACTGATGATGACAGAATGAGTGGCTAGGGTTTCTGGTGCGCTGCCTTTCCTTCTTCCTTCCACCCCAAGCCTTAACAGAAACAGCATGAGTGAGAGAGAGAGAGAGAGAGAGGGTTAGCATTGGCCCACAAAAGCCTTAGGGCAAAGATTTCATGTCACAGAGGAAGACAAACCGAGCAGCTTTTGGTTCCGCGGTCGCCATAGCTTGACGGATTGCCAAGAAACAAACGCTTGTGGAGCTGTCTGCTTCGGGCTCCCAAGATGAGCCCCCCAGTAGGGCCATGGACATCCGTCCCGCCCGACCCCGCCCTGAGAGTTGCTTTTCATCCACTCGACATCTCCGAGGCCAGAGAAATTAATGATCTCTAACTCCCTCGAAAATCAACATGATTGTCATCTACTGCTGGTGCCCGCAGATGGGCCCTCCATATCCAGTTAAAAGATCTTCTCAAATTGCTTAGTGCAGATCCGTGTCTTGTCCATTGCATTTTGCCTCAACATTGCTCGGCGCTGGAATCCTATCCAACCAGAGGATGATACGAAGACAAAGAAAATAAACCACAAAAAAAAAAATGCTTAATACCCTTGAAACTTTACGTTTCATGTTCTAAAATGGGATAATGACATAAATGGTTCATGAATTTTGGTCTAATGCGTAATCTAATCCCCGAACTTTGAATTTGTTTAATGTAATCTCTGAACTCTCTGAACTTTTAATTTGTTTACTACGGTCTCAAGACTCTTTGGACTAAATGAAAATGTTCAATATTGTTTTTCCACTAATTCAAATTCAAAAATAACATTGAACATATCCATACATACTATGGACTAAATTGATTAAACAAACAACATTGCATATTAGGTTAATGTTCGGGAATCACATTGTACATTGGACCAAAGCTCGGGGGCCATTTATATCATTTACCCCCCCTAAAATTCACGATTTTTCACCTGAGTCTTGGCATGTGATTTCAAATTGTATTAGTCATCATTTAATATAAGAAAATTATTTAGTAAAATGTCTCTAAAAGTATTTAGTAAAATGTCTCTTTTCTTCTGAAACTACACTACTATCACTTTTCTTTCTACATTTTGGGAAGGCCGGTAGAGTAAATCAATGATCTTTTCGGCTTTCTAGTCTTGCCCCGGTAACTATCATAGTTCCAATGTTTACCCTCATCATAATCTAAATGCCCATTGAGCACTCAGCTCAGCAGCGTACCTGAGCTTTGCCGACGCCACATCCGCCGCATTATATATGGACGATGACCACCGCCGTTGCTATTGATCACTTGCGGATTTGTGTGGTGTAGGTGAGAGAGATATGGATAATTATTGATCGGAAGAGAGAAGTAATGGTGGTCGCAATCACTACCTTCGGAGGAAATTTCGCTCGGGGTTGGGTATTGCCATTGAGATCTACCCTAAAGCGGCACGACCTCCACCAAATCAGGCTTGAGATCGCAAGAGGGCAACTAAATCTAGCTGAGAGCCACCTAGCCCGATAGCAACTCACTTGAGAGTTGCTCAAGGAAAACACCTCGCTTGGGGTCTTGCGACCTCAAAAAGGCACAGCTCGGCACGGCGCTTGCCAACTTTCATGGCAGGCCTCGACGAGCATGAGGCGCGCTAGAGTCACAAGCTTAAGAAACTCATATTTCTTAACTTCATTGAACATAGTTTGAATTTCCTTAAAAATTTCCCGAGTAGTATCCAAATTTGTAACATAACTAGTTGAAGTTACTTTCACAGGATTATTTTCACTAAAAACACATAATAAAATCAGGGTTTCCAGTATCGATGCAAAGTCTGGTAGCCAAAGCATTTCAAACCCAGCCTCCCTTGTGTGTGCATATCCCAAATATAACTTAAAAACCATGGTCTAAGACCCTTATCAGATAGTACTAAAGGCTCAAGCCTTAATCCCTACTTGGCAGCTAGCCTAACAGTCATTGCCTCAACTTTGCCATAATTTCAAAAAACGGACTTTTTCACAAGATGACCGAGCTTGGCCCAGTCTAAGCGACCCTAATGGGCCATCGGACTCGTGATTTGGCCTACTAGTACAACTTCCTTCAACGTTGCTGGAGGACTCGAACGTTGTCCTCTTTTGTGCTTGGAACTTAGTAGGCTGTCTTTCTAAAGACATGATCTTAATGGCAGGGTCGTGAGAAATGAATTTTCCCTTATCCACGCAATCCTCTCCCCTTTCCAGACACATTCAGTTGTTCCATTGGAGTGATTCCACGATTTGTTGGCCCTAGTTCTTGGCAAGCATGTCCTTATATCGAAATTATACGTAAACCAATAAATCTTTCACAAACTTAGCAACACCATCAATTTGATAGAAAGAAGAAAATCCGCTCGAGATTTAGTGTCGCGGTATTTTGAATGAACTCTTTTCCGACAGTAGCGTATAGATTAATTGTTCAGGCAAGCTGATGCATTGTCCAGGAGATTTTCGTATATTAACCGGTATTTCTACGGTGAGGTTCAAGTTCCTGTCACGAAATGCCTTCGAACAGAGGCACGTTCCACACTAAACCAGTGATCAATACGTCGACCGTACAATTTTTTCCTGAAATGCACAGCGTCCGTTACGGCAGTAACTACAAACTGCAAGTACTTCTCCTTTGACGGCCGCAGAGATGTCATTTTTGACTAACACATTATCAAAGTTGAAAACATAAGATTAACCGATGCAAAGAGAGCTTCAAGTCGATGGTCATGCGTAAGTCTAATTTTAGAAGTACGCAGCTAGCTGACATGGATACACCTCGTCCAAACGTTTTTGAACATACAACACCTAAAGCTATTCACAGCACGGAGTTTTGGTATTATATTTAACAAAACGTGATAATAGTCAATTCCAAAATACACGCCAAGAGAGTCTCAAGTCGATAGACAAGTTTTTAGTGTCTGTTAAGGAATACATGGACAGTTGATGCGGGTACACATTACTCAAGCGACTCCAAACATACATCACCATTAGCTATTCACGGGTACAATCTACGCTTTGCTATCTATCATCATAGGTGCTGCCTCGTGCTTCGCCCCCATGCCCTGCATCAGACCAAGAACCACCAACACTAGCACCGCGAGAAGCAACAGAACCCGTCCAATTGCTGAATTCAGAAGTGACAGAGGACGTACCGCTGTTCTAGCATGGTCCAGTTTGTTCATCTTGGCAAACATATTCCCATAGAACTGGGCATCTCTCTTGTTATATTCCCTCACTTTTTCCTTCAGTATCTTGTACTCCAGTTTCACATCCCTAGCCCCAGTTAAGCACAAGTTTATTCACCATTACCACAAAATCTCCAATTAACAAAAAAATGTAGCATCATTCATCCAGCAGAATTATCCACCAAGCCGGTACAGTTAACTTCAAGAACCTTACGCCATGCTATAGTGTTTTTTCATCTCCAATTTCATCATGCTATTCTATTGGAGCAAACTGTCAGTTTTCCAAGTGAGGTGAGTGCTCTGCAATGCAAGGTATAGCTCGTGTTCCGATATTACGTTGTGTTGCCATGCGACATTAGGTGCATACTTGATCCTAGAACTGATGATATGACGAAAATTCCGTGCCATCAACAGCTGGTATCAAATAGAGAAGAGAAACACCTGTTGTTAGGGTCAATCTCTAATGCCTTTTTGATGTCCTGTTCTGCAAGATCCAAATCAACAAGTTGTATGTAAGCTTGAGCCCTCCGGTAGAGTGCCTTCACATTTTTACCATCACCTTCCAATACCTGTCAACATAAAAAGGCCATACCCAAGATTTGTGAAGCAATTGACTAACAACTCACTGGAGTACCAGAGAGTGAAGTTCAAAATAAAACCAAATGCCGCACCTTGGTGCACAGTTTCTCTGCCTCCTTGAAGTCTTTGAGTTTCAATTTGCAAGCTGCATCGTTAAGGTTGCAGGTGTTTTTTAGGGTCTTTGCCTGCTGCTTCTCCTCATCACTAAATGATGAATCATATTCGATAAACCTAACTGCCTGTTAAAGAAAATCATTAAATCCACTTGAACTCATCAGAAATTTCTTACACTTCTCAGACACTAAATGTTTAATTCCCATCCATACCTTCTCATATCTCTTCGAAGCCCTTACATATTTTCCAGCCTTAAATGCAGCATTCCCCTCTTCCTTCTTCCTTGCTGCAGCTTCAATCTTCTCCTGATTGTTCATCTCCCACGATTCTTTCTCCTGCAGAGAGAATCATGAATGAACAATTAGTGGTTTTCCTTCCTCAACAAGAAGCAATCATATTATCATGTCATCAGTAGAGCTTCAAACCAACCTTAACGAATGATAACAGCTCGACCTCATAATACACAGTGGAGTTGGCAGGAACAACAGCCAAATCTTGTTGAGATTCGGTTGGGCCAAAGGCATACTCTGGCCGGATTGTCACCAATGCCACTTCCCCTTTCTTCATGTTTTTGACAGCTCTGTCAAGTCCATCGATCACTTGTTCTGAATCAAGACACAACATCAGTTAAATGGAGAAGAGAGACAAGGATGACAAGACCGTAAAATAAGGTACAGAGAGCAGAGAAGAAAAGGTTTCATTATATGGAATGGCAACACTATACCCTCGTCTATTTTGAACTCGAAAGGCTCCTCGTCACCCTTCTTCACGAAGACCGTTCCATCTTCGAGTTTACCACAGAGTCTCACTGGCAATCATATTGGTAAGTTTAGAATTCATGTCCAACAAAGCCAAAGCTTCATAAAATGACTGGTCTCATGAATAATACCTTGAACCGCTGCCCCATCGTTCGGGCGCTCATACCCCTCTCCTTCCTTCAAAGTTTTTTTCAAGACCTTCTTGTCTTTGGTTACATCAGAAACGGTCTTCCAAGAGACTAGCTCGAGCATAATTTGGAGGCTAGCATTAGGGGGAACAGCAGCCTCATCCCCAGAAGCCAGTCTGCCAGTCTCCCCAAATGCATCTGTATAAGTTGCATAGTCAACATCATCCCCATATCCAAAAAGAGCATAAAAGCGGAAAAAGTAAAGGCTTCGAACTTACATTGTGGCATCACAGTGAGCAAAACCTTCTCTCCTTTCTTCATTGTCTTTACAGCCTTAGCCAAAGCAGGGCAGAAATATCCTACAAAACGCCCAAAGTCAACATATAAATTATGCCTCAAGATATCTTGGAAAGAAAATTTTTTGCAGACAGAAAGCATACCATCTCCCACAGTGAACTCCACCCCATCTGATTTCGAAATGAGCGTCCCATCTTCGAGGCTTGCTTCATATTTAACTGATACAAATAGAACAAAAAATCAATACAGGCTATGTCATAAAAACACATCTGCAATGGGGAAATTATGAGCTGAGAAGGGGGCATACCTAAAACCTCATCTAGGTCCTTGGGATTCTCCCACTTCTCTCCTTCCACAAGAACTTTCTTGAGGATCCCTCCATCCTTGCATATATCTTTCACACTAGTCCATGAGAGCAACTCCACATCAAATTGAAGAGTGGAATTAGGAGGAATGGTAGGAGGGGATCCCGATTCACCATAGGCAAGTTCCGGAGGGATGGTGAATATGGCATTCTCACCCTTCTTCATAGTCTTGATCCCTTCATCCCATCCCTTGATCACTTGACCTGCTCAAGCACAGCAAAATTCAGGTGTGTTAAAAATTCATTTTAGACTATTATAACACGTTCTTCCTGAAACATTATTTATATATAATAATAATAATTTAAATTAATTAATTTAAAAAAAAAAAAAAGAGTGTGTCAGAGATCAGCATTAAGTCCAGTGAAGGTTTAAAAGTCGTTTTCACTTTGAGTAAACGACTGTAGAAGTCGATTGAAGTTAACTGAGCTGCAAACTGCAAAAAGGTACAAAATGGCCACAAGCCTAATCAATGATTAACTCCATTGCGATGATATCTCCATTACCTTCAAAACTGCAAATGGACGTTGACTTGATAATCATACAACCAACCAGAATCATGACAATACAAACAGCGTTTACAACAAAAAGAGCAACTTGCCTGCTTGTTTGTGTAGGCATAGTTATAGCTCAAATGGGAAGCCCTTGCCTTACGAAAGATTGAGCGCATAGCAGTTTAGACAGAACCAATTGTCCTTATAGTGTATTTGAACACATCATGACATCGACATTCATGGCGATCACCACTAAGTGAACATGGAAAAATCGAATTTTGTACTAAGAAACACCAAAATTCCATCACAGACCAACGAATAGAGAGGCCAGCATTATCAGCCTTTTCTTTACACATTTTATTCGCTGTTGCTAGTCCTCTAATACCGCAGAAAAGAAAGGATCACATATTTCAAAACCACAATTTGCCTTACATCAAAATAATCGGAGCTATCACCTCATCAATCGTAAGTCAGGTTTTCTGTTATTGGGATAGGTGAATTCTTATAGATCCATCCTAAGAAAGGAAAAGGAATTTGTCCATTTTTCAGGGTCTCTTGGCATTTCGTATTTTTCTTTCTGATTCTTTACAGGACATAATTGCCTCATCCTCATAGTAGGTCATACAATTCGTAATATTCCAAACACATAGTACTCTACCTGAGTTTAAAGTAAATATATTTTCCTAGTAGTAGGGAACTATCTAATGATTCGTAGCTTCCCTTTAACGTGCATGATAGTTATTCATTAGCAAAATATCCTTTCACATCTTTCTTTCTGTTGTAAGTTCTTCAAATCCTATAATTTTTAATATTCCACCAAAACAGTAATCAACCCAAAATGATATTAACTTTCCTGTTTTACTGTCAGTAAAATACTTCATTGATGATAACTTCCTTTTACGCCCAGCACGGTTTTGCAACCTATGCATCAATAATTTTCCTTAATCGCCGTAATTTTTCTTCATCAAATGTAAGTTTCATCACCTTTGTGTTAAGGTCAGCACGTTACGACACAAAATCAGTTTTAGAAAGCAGATCTAACGGATCACGTCTTCTTCCTTCGAATCTAATGATTCGTGTTGAATTGGCGACCGGTCCGGTCTGGACAGCAGAAATTCCTGTAGGCATACATCACTACGCACTGAACAGATTGCCGGTTTACAAAGGTGCGATACTGACTTTCTATCTTATCCCATCAGTCTAAATTGAAATCAAAATTTTCTCGTCCAGCAAGAATTCAAAATTGTTTTCTTGCGAGAAACCCACATGTAACGTACGTAAAAAGGAAAGGGATAGGTTCATATTTAGTCCTCCAGCTCGTGCAATTTCTGCAATTAGATACTCAAAATGGTCATGCGAGAGCGCACGCTACCATAACGTTACAAATTCCGGCCCCACGACAAAGCTCGCGTGCATTCATCTATCTCGATGGAAATGATGAGAAGAGCGTACCTCGACCGAGCTTGAACTTGAACGGCGTCCCACGATCGCGGCTCGAGTCGAACTTGGTCCCGTCGAGCAGAGTCCCCGTGTAATGCACTGCACAGAGATAGAGAGAGTCGGTCACGCCATCATCGTCAACGACCGGAAAACGACAACGAACAAGCCACAACCCATTGACCGGCCGGTCAACCGGGGAGCAGAGGCGCACCTTCGACCTCGTCGCCGGAGCTCGGGGTCTCCCACCCTTCGCCTCCCTTGACGAGCTTCTTCCTGAGCCCGGCCTTCCCGATCTCTCTCTCCTCGCCGACCTCGAGGACGGCGGGGCTCGCCACGGGGTCCTCCTCCTCGGGGACGCCCTCCCCGCCCATGTCCATGTCCATGTCGTCGTCGTCGTTCTCGACGTGGCTCGAGGCCGGGAACTCGAAGTCGTCGTCCATGGCGCGCGGTGTCTTCGGATCGGGTCACGGAGCGGAGGAACGATCGCGAGGGAAGCGAACGCAGGAGGCTCTTGGAATGCAGGTACTTCGCCTTCTTCTTCTTCTTCCTCTTCTTCTTGATGATCCGCCATAGGAAGCGGGGAGGAGAGGGGATTTATGGAGAGAGTCGCAGGTGGGCGGGGAAGAGAGAGACTCTAGAGAGTTCCTAACGACTGAAATCGCGGGAGGCTTCCAGAAGGATCCGAGTGGCGCGCGACTCAGTGAGTCCGACCGTCCCGTGCTTTTCGGTTCGAGTTTTTCGAGCGAGTCTCCCCGTGGAAAGAACCAGAAGGCAGAAATGCATCTTTCTCCGTTTCCACGAAAAGAATAATAATAGTAAGCATTCTTCAAAGTAGAAAATTAGAATAAGGATCCGTAAATTAGGATAGGGATCTGTGAAGTAAGGTGTAAATTCTATTCTATTCTCTCTCTTTTTCGTATTATTTATTTGAAAAAAAAAGTAATAAAATTCAAATCATATTCATTATGACATATTTACCTTAAATTTTTTTATACCAAAACTTTTGAATTTATATATATATATATATATATATATAAAATACATTTGGCCTCTATCCAAATTTCGTTAATGAGCACCGCTAAGAATCTATTCGCATGAACGACGGAAGATGACCAATAATAACATAGCCTCCAGATGACTTAAGCAAAATGAGAATGACCTCGCTTTGGCCATGGCATTGACTTTCGTCCTCCTTGCCGTTAATTTTAGATCTTCATTAATTAAGTGAATCAAATATGATTAATTTTAGAAATAAATGTATTAGAAGTTTTAAAATTTATCATAAAAAATACAACTGGATTTTAAAACTTTCAAAATGTGCAATTGAATATTATTTGTTGTAAATGTGCAATTGAATATTATTTGTTGTAAATGTGTAATTGAATTCTAAAATTTTCAAAAAGTGTAATCAACTTCTAAATTTCCTCAAATTTGTTTAATTAAATCATAAAACTTGTTAGTATTTTCCAATTGTCAAATTAGATGGAGGTTCTCAATCCAAAAAAATTAATGGAATTAATGGAAGAATTTGATTGTATCAACTTAATAAGTTTAAAAATTTGATTGTATTTTTGAAAGTTTTAAGACTCAATTACATTTTCGTAATAAGTTTTAGAGCTTTAAATGCATTTATCTCTTACTTTTATCTACCATATATCGTGTTGCATGGTTAATTTCTTTTAATAGAAAGTTCTGTTTAGGTAAATGGGTAAGAAATTGATTGTGGAAAATAATTATTGTCTGCTCCGATAATTTTTGCCATTTCTTTGTTCTTGCTCATACCAGAACTTTCTCTGCCTGCCCCACCCGCGATTTCCAGACTTTTCTTTTCTATCCTGCCTATCTTTACCGACTAAAGAACATAAAAATCTTCCCCAGTTCCGATTAGCTAAATTTCATAATTAAATCGACATTCACATATGTAAAACTCTTATTTGAAATTCCTAATCTTTTCTTATCAAGGAAAGTACGATTAGTGAATATAATATGTAAATTACACGAGCTATCTCATAAATCATAATATATGTTATCTTCTGATGCACAATTTTATCTAAGTTGTCCTTTGCAAAATGGTCTTACTCAAAGTGTATTCGTGCACCCTAAAGAAATGATGTCATATTGATCTTTTTCTCTCAACAATCCTTCTATACTTAACTTGAAGATGGAAAAAAGGTCCGCGAGAAAAGTTGAAGGGCGGAATAATTGTAGGCCTTAATGGCATAACGAGCTTTTACCGTATATTTTCAGTTCATAATTGATGTTTTTAGAGTTATATTTTATTGGCCAAATCTATTAGACACAACTCAACCCTTTGCCCTCAGCCGCTTTTAGTCAAGATCGATCCTATTGGTCAAAGCCGAACATGCCATTTGTACTAGGGGTGTGCATGGTCCAGGCGGGCGATTCTTGGCCTAGAACTGGGAACCGCCCACTAAGGGCCGGTTCCAAAAAACTGGAACTGGGAACCACCCGTTGTTGCATGGATCCACCCAATAATCGGACCGCTAGTTTGGTCCGATTCCTGGGTGGATCCATGAAACCGGTGTTACCAATAATAATATTGTTTTCCAAATCCCGCTATGAGTACTTTTCATATCGAGTAATATTTTTCTTTAAATCGATTCGACTTAATTAAGGGTACCATTTTTCTTTATTTTATTGGAAAACACTACCAAAGAAGAGAAATATGTTTATTTTCTATTTTTGAATCATTTTAGTTGAAATATAAAATATTCTTTAAGTTTAAGATTCTGAATGATTGTCATATGTAGATTGTCTTCTCCTTTATTCCTTAACAATGCTCAATCTCTTACAACACTTGCTTTACTGAATTTTTTTTTTGCAGAAACAATTTCATCGGTACTTCACATATTCTTGAACACAGTGTCATATGTGAGTCTCGAAAGTATTCTTTGAATGAGTCATTTGTTGAGTTGTTGAAAAGCAGCTTACACACTTTACTAAATTCTTATTAAAACATAGAAACCATGAGAGAAGATGGAGCCCTAAAATTTAGATTTGTTAATTAGTAATTTCAAAATTTATTTTAATATTAAAAATCAAAATATTATTATAACATAATCGATCCGGTCCGGATGGGCGAATCCGCCTATAGAACCGGGAACTAGATCGGTACCCACCAATTTCCCATAAATTGGAACCGGGAATCGTATCGATTCCCTCAAGAACCACAGGTTCCGGGCGGTTCCAGTCCGGTTCTGAGTGGTCCGGGCGGGTCCCGATTCTTTTGCACACTCCTAATTTGTACTGGCTCTTGAAGAAACCGAAAAAATAAATTAATTGATATCAAGATTGAAATTGTTTTTCTTTTTAAAATCAAAATTCAAATCAGCCCAATCACTCACTGACCAAACGTGGCAAGGGGACCCACCATGGAATAAGGTTTAGATGAAACTGTTGATGTTAAACACTTATTCTCAATTTTATAGTTTATTTCACGTGGACATTTGGAATTTCATTAGGCACTCGGAAGTTGGAAAAATCTATTGATTTTTTTATCCAGGTGATTTTCCCATTAGGATTGCTAATCTTCAGTTCGATACATTTTATAATACTTGAAATCTTGTGGATATTTACTTTGATTTTCTTCATCTTTTCCTTTTATTTTTTAGCATTTTCTCTACACGTCTAATGTAAAATCAATAATTACACGAACATTACTTATCCACAACAGCATAACGACTAAACAAGATACAGCCCACTTATTGCAGCCCACTTATATTTAGGTATTACTTGCGCATCTCTCGATAATTTTTTCTTATAAAATCAGTAATTTCGATTATTCTTATTAATTGCTACTCAAATCAATATTCAAATAAAAAATTGAGAAAAAAAAAGAGGCAATAAATAAATAAATAAATAAAAACATATTTTTATCAGAAAATAAATGAAAAAAATCTACTCCCTCGGAAAAAACTATATAACCTGCATCCTCGCGCCTAAATTCAAATCTCTCTCTCTCTCTCTCTCTCTCTCTCTATCTCTCTCTCTCAACGACGATGCACTTCAACGATTCGCAAGAACCAGATTCCGAGCTCGCCGACGAGGTTGAATCCGACGAAGAAGAAGGAGAAGTTGCAGTTGCAGAGGATTCGTCGCCGCCGCCGAGCTCCTGCTCGCGCGGCCACCGGCCGTCGCTCAACCTCCGCACCCGGCAGGGCGGCGGCATCTGCCTCCTCTGCCTCTCCAACCTCCTCGCCGCCGCCCCTCCCGCGCCCACCATCCACGTCTCCTACGCCCTCTCCCAGCTCTCCCGCGCCCTCTCGGACCCTCCCTTCCTCCGGTCCCTCCTCGCCTTCCACGCCCGCCTCCTCGTCTCCCCTCTCGTCCGCGCGCTCTCGGCCTCCGACGACGAGCCGATCGCCCGCCAGATCATCGACCTGGTCGTCCTCCTGTCGGGCGCCGGCGCGGAATGGGGGCTGGCCGGGGAGTTCGCGGCCAGGGTTTCGGAGCTGCTCCGTTCCCGCTCGCTGGGGTGGAGCCGGCGCCAGGTTTACGTGGTGAGCAAGGGTTCGCGGCTTCGATGTCGTTGCTGTTCGGTTCTTTTGGCGTTTGATGAGAAAATGACGATGGAAAGGAAGGCTGATTGTCCGATTCAGCTTTCATTCGTGAAATTTCGGTTCCTTCTGTTCTCGTGAAACCATGCGCTTGTTTTCCTGTTCGCATCTCTCTCCTCTCCGTTTCCTCCGCGCAGTGCATGAAATTTTGATTCCTTCTGTCCGTGATGAACTCATTTTGCTCCCTTTCCGAAGGATAAGGTCGTTTTGATATAAGATGTTCTGCATTGGGCAATAGCGTAGCGACTGGACAGAATTGCACGCTTCTTAATGTCGTCGTGTCCCTCTATTGCAGATCCACTGCTTTGGAATCCTTCTAAACCACGGGACAACTGATATTTATGCCTCGATCAAAGATCAACATGCCCTTGTTGTTCATCTTATGGATGGTCTTCAATTGCCGAGGTAACAAGCAATGTATGACAAGAGATTGGGAATTTATACATACTCTCGCACATATGGTATTCGTTTGTGTCAATTGTTGTGCTCATTTTGTCCATCCATGCAGCGATGATATCCAGGGGAGATATTATTTGTGCTGTACAAGTTGTCGGTCCTCCAGCAGGAATACGGAAATGGCGAAAAAAATGATCCTTTTGCTACCTGTACTCCCAAGCTCATACGTTTATCGTTGGATGTCCTCTTGAAGACCCAAAGTGATGATGTTCGCCTGAACTGTGTAGGTTTGTCGACTTCTGTATTACTTGGACGTGTGTTAAAATCACTGAGTTTCCGGTTGTGCCTATATGTGAGGTTTTGGCAACCGGCGGCGATGCTGATCTATCATTAGATTGACAGTTTATAATTTAATTGATTGCCATTAAATGAATTTAGTTTTATCCATTCGAGACAATTCATTTGCATCACCATCTATTGTAGCATAATCCCCATACATATGAACATTAATCACCTGCCACTAATTTCGTTTTTCTTGGTCAGCACTCTTGTCGATGCTGGTTCAGAGAGGGTTTCTCAGAGATCAATATGACGATTATATGAGCAACTCGAGTTCTGTTGAAGCTTATAGTCTCGTACAAGTCACAGATGATTTATCAGATATCTCTTCCCTCTGCATCTTTTTTTCAGAGGCCGTCAAAGGTCCATTGCTTTCATCAGATGGCCAAGTCCAAATGAGCACATTAGAGTTAATTACCTACTATTTACGTGAACTAAATTCAGTCAAGCAGTTTCAACTTTTGGTGGAAGCAAATATTGCAGATTACGTATTTGAAATTCTCAGGTTATCAGGCAAGTAATCTTTTACTCGATGATTGCTGTGTCATTTGTCATACACGAGAAATGGCATTAGCTATTAGATCATGAATTTGATGCCAATGGCCTTCTCTCAAGTTTATGTGGGTGAAAGTAGCCATTTGTTCATTTCTTCTATTTTATAAGTGCTTCTGAACAATATATTGGGAGATCCTCCAGAAACCCAAGTAGATTGCTTGTTTATTTCTTCATGAGAAAACGGCACACATGGTCTCTGGCATTTCCAGGTTCAAGAAATGAAATATTTCAGAGTCTAGGGATTTTTTAGTGTCTTGTACCTTCTTTTATGAATTAACTAAAAGTATATTTCACTAAATTCCTTAATCCTCTATGATTGGAAATTCTCATTCTCGTGACAAAGGATTGATGCTGTTCATTGATGAATAGAATGCAAGGATCCTTTGGTCAGCTCTTGCCTTGAAGTTCTTGATCTTCTGTCAAATGCTGGACAAGCTTTTACACAGAGACTTGCAGTCGGCTTTGCTTCTCTAATTCCTGTCTTTGCTTATGTTGCTGAAGTGCCTTTTCATCCCTGTCAGCTTCAGCTACTGAAGCTCATCTTTAGTTGCATTTCTAACTGCCCTGGAGTGGCATCAACTTCACAAAGTGAACAATTGGCTGTTATTTTGGCAAGGATGCTTAGAAGATATAATGATGGTGAAACGGGCATGCTTTCAGAATCATTCATGCTGGTATGCTCTATCTTGATGAGTATGATGAATTCGCCAACTTCTCATGATGTCTCAAATCTAACAACATGCATTCAAGAGTCAACAAAAGATGCCATTTTAGCTTGTCTAAGTGCCACCGGAGAGCACACAGACCTGCTCCTGCACGCCTTGCTTCTACTGAAAGAGTCCTTTGCTTATGGTTATGGAGGTTACCCTGTCAACAACTCCAACAAGAATGGATTGCAACATTGGGTCATTGATATATGTAGAAGATGGCTATTGCCTTGGCTATGGACATCCATCAAAGGGGAAGAGGAGGAGGAGGAGGAGACTGTTCTGTGCGTTCTTGATATTTTTCATGCAATACTTGCTCACAGCTATGATGACCAAACCAGTGAATTTGCAGAGAACCTGATCTGTAGTTCTTGGTTCACCTTCTCATTTAGCTGTTTGGCTTTATATCCCACAGAGAGGGTGAAACGCCGAATTTATTTGATGATGAGTTCACTAATTGAAGTTCTACTTGGAAAAGATTGTGGGCAGCACATTAGGGATGCTGTGTCTTACCTTCCCTCTGATCCAAATGACTTGCTCTTTCTGCTAGGGCAACAGAGCTCCCATGATCTGCAATTATCCTTCTGTCAATCTGCAGCTCTACAAATTTTGTATTGCAGTTCTTTGTTTGATGAAAGGTATTTAGCCTGCCTATCCTGAATTCATGTATCTAGGCATATGATGTGTGTTTTCAATGTCCAATTATTAATCTAGTGGGGTCCATAAATTCTTATATCATACTTAACATAAGCATCTTTGGCAGGCTTGCAGCTGATAAAAAAGTTTTAGCTTCCATCGAACAATTTATCCTTGTAAATGGGTGTGATCTGACAGGCACAGCTATGAGTTCATCGACTGTCAGTCAACTAGTTGCTCTGTATAGTCTGTATAGGGGTCTTGCCAAGATGAGCTACCAAATGGCATATAGTCCAGAAGCTGAGACGCTCTTCATACAACTAATCACCAAAAGAGAATGGGATCTGCTGTCTGCTAGAATTCACCCTATGTCGCTTAAATGGTTGTTTCAACAAGAGAGACTCTGTGAATCACTGTCTTGTCAGATCTTGAATTTCTGCAGAATTAGTCCCACATCTAACTACGCATTAATTGTCCATGGGAAAAAGGGTCGTGGTCTGGATGTGCAGTTGATTGCAGAATTGGTGGCAGCAGAAGACAATTATGCCGCAAGACTTTTTGTATACATATTTGAAGAGGTTGTTAAGGAAAATAATCAAGAGAATGACTTGACTTCAGTGTTGAGGCTCATGGAAGATGTCATACGTATCTTTCCCGAGGCCTCTAACAAATTTTGCTTGAATGGAATAGCAAAGGCAATTCACATCTTCTATAATGATTCAAGCCCTTCCTCACAGGTGTACACAGCCGTAGCAATTTTCATTTTCAACATATTGAGTTCGGTTGACTCAGATGCTCTTGCTGATGATGAAGCTTGGGCTGCAGTTGCCATGAAGGTGACTGTCTAGATAACTTCACCTAGTATAAGTTCTGCCCTAGATCTCACTATTTACACAGGGTAGCTGACTCCACTTTATTTTGTCTGTTATTTTTATATAGCTGATGGAACACTTGATTTACTCGGGTGACATAGGAAAGTCCTCTACTTGTTGCTTGATTCTTGGCATTTTGTGCTTGGTTTTGCGCCACTCAACAAATGGAGCACTAGTGGAGGCTTCAAAAACTGTTCTTCTCAACACTTCGTTGGCATCAACCTTGTCCAGTGCTATTCATGTGGTCTCTCCAGATGGACCAGCAATGTATAACATTGATGAGGGAACAGAGGCCGGAAAAACTTTAATACATGTGCTATTATTGCACTATTTTGCTTTTAAAAGGTTAGCTATCTCAACTTTTCAGTTTATCAAAGAAAAAGGTTAGCTATTTGATAGGATGCCCCAAATTGGAACTCCTTAAGAAAAAGTACTAACACATGCCTTTCTTAGCATGCATGCCGTGTTACCGAGCGTGGGGGACTGGGATAATCTGATTGGTCAATCACCATGCATCGAGTCACCTCCTTTCTTAAGCATCAAGTGCCATGAATTGTGCAGGCTGATGCATTTCGGACCTCCTCTTGTCAAGCTTATCACTTCATATTGTCTATTGGAATTGTTTATTAGGTTATCCGAACAGAAAGAGAGCAAGCATGAGGACCGAAAATGCACGAATAAATACTGGATGTCACTGATGGCTCTATTGGAAGGCTTACTTTTGTACAATGATACCAGAGTGGCGATAAACAGTAGCCTTTGCCTCGCAATGATCTTGAATTGGGAAATGCAGGAAGTAGCAGAAATATTCAACAGGAGAAGTATGTGGTGCAGATTGATTTTGGAAGAGTTGGTGATATCTCTGGCAGCTCCGTCTGTATCGTCTAAATCTTCCACTAATCATCACAAGGCTGCTGTCATTGTAGCTGTAGCACTGCTGAAGCTACCTAAAGTTCCAGAATGGATGCAGTCTGTGTTTAGTGATACCTTCTTGACTGGTATGCTGGGAAACCTCACAGGCAGTAATTTGAGTGCAGAGATTTTCCTCCTATTGCGTGAGCTGTTGAACTCTCAGCTCCTGGGTGCTGATCATGTGGCTAACCTAAACAGGCTGCTTCAGGTACTTTTTTTTCCCTTTCATCTTGCTCTGCTACTAGTGTTACTTTCCCCTTGGCATGTTTCCCATGAGCTTGGTACTCACCTGCGTTTGAGTAGCTTCCTTATGTCCAGTCTTTACATTTTTCATCCTCTCCTCTGGATGGCTAGATATACACAACTTGTGTGGACAGTAAATGTTGATTTCAACTACTGTTTGAAGAATGCGATGACAGGTAATGCAGTACCAATAACTTGATAAATCTTTAATTATACAGGAATCCAGGACTCACGCGTATCGCGAAAATATGAAAGATGAAAGCAAAGAGAAATGTCCTAAGAAGGTTATTGCCGTTGACGATGACATGGGAACGACTATCAATCTTCTCATTGATCTGATTACATCTGATTCACAACGAGCAGAGGTTTATGGAGGACTTCAAATGGGCAACAAGAGATTGCTGGATGAGATAGAAATGTTTTTCAGGTCAACAGCAGCGGATGATGTTACAAGAAACTCATAGAGATCCGATAATACTGTGGTATCATATTTTCGATCTACAAAGATACTACACTGGAAGTTTCAAATGAAATCACACCAACATATAAAGTCATTACACATCTAAACTACAAAAACTCCTTTGAAATAAAACCTTAGGAGATAAACATCCAGCGACCGGAGGATGAGTTATCAATATTCTCAATGAAGGGGCAACTATCTTGTTCAGCCAAACCATCGTCAAAGAACATACCATTAGGGGTGTGCAATTCTGGATATGTGTGAATGTTTTTTTTATCATTTATTTTTGGTCCCTCACTTTTGTTTTTTTGCCTTTCACTTTTCTGATAGTGAGAACTGATTGTTCAAACCAAAGCCTTCTCTTTCCTTCAAAACTGAGTCCCGATACCCTCTTTAGGATTTGGACGTTGTGGTTATATTCGAAATCACGATAATCATAATCATAGTATGGGCGCACTATATACTTTGCTATGTGAATTAAGCTCGATTAGAAGTCGTCAAAACTCCCTCACGTAAGAGTACAAAAAGCGTCAGTATTACATCCATACAGGGGATAAACAATTCCCACAAAGTATTGGTCAATCTCGTTTATCTCGTAACCTCCACAGTTGCTGATGTAGAATTGTAATCCATTTTTAGGACACGTTGGGTATGGTCCTCGACCGTCCAAAACTTTGGCTGTCTCTGGCGGAAGCATAGATGATTCCGCATCAGGAATTGGCGGCTGGTAATTTTATTAGAAACATGTCAAATTCTGAACGGGATACATTGGTATAGTCTGCTTTGTTAGATCGACGATTCGTAACAGAAAGCCCAAGAAAACCCCCCTCAAATTCCTCGAAAAGTTTTTCCTTAACCCTAGGGAGGCAGCCACAAAACTACTGCCCCTTATCCAACTCAGCCTTACCATGACAGGAGATTGTACTGATGCAGTTGTGATTCCCATTCTTCCATCCTCCTTGTCCTGAAGTTTTCTGCTTCTCCTACAGAAGCACATGTAGATCTTCTTCCGTGGTGGCGCGGTCTCAGCTTGACCGCGCGCCCCGCTCTCCTCTTTATTTTCAACTGTGAACTCGTGTCTCTACCGATCATTTCTCGTCCGGCGCCTGCTTTCTGCTTCGTCATGTGCAAATTCAACGCCTTCCAAATCACGCCTCCAATCTTCTCTCTCCAACCGGGCTTCCTTGATTTGACTCTGGCGCCATCGCCCGAAAAGAATGCTTTGGCTTGGGATTCACATGCTACTCTGGACTTGTCCATGTTTCTTGTTCTGTCCTGGGTTGGAATGAACTATCTCTGCTTGTGGAATTACACGAGAGCGTGAGGACAATGAAAACAAAACAACTGGAGAGATTTGGATGAGAAAGGATCAACTTTGTCACAGTAATTACCAAAGTAATCCAAGAACTAAGATATAATCAACTTAGGCCTTGGATCCCCTAACGACTGTGGTTAGTGCCTATTATTACTAACAAATCCGATGGTTTAATCATGATTTCGAGTCTGATTTCATGTACAAATCAAGCTTTACGACTATCGTGACTGCCGAGCAAAGCTTGTTCCCGATCTCAGACTCTTGTTACCCGTCTGAAGCCACATCACATCCTTCGCCATTAACAATATAATCCGGTTGGTCCATTGTCGTCGCCAACTGATTTAGCCAGGTTTGAACAATTCGACCACGCGAACATTCCTCTATAAATCATTATTATCTTGCCCCTAATAATCGGAGCACTCTTTTAGACATGTCCTTCAACTTATGAAGCACAAACCAACTTTATCTAATTCGCTTATCTGCATCACCGTTGCTCCTAAGCCTCCCATTCATTCTGCAATTCGAGTTGCATAAGGCGAATCACACGAACCAGACATATAGCAAGTTCGACTTTCGTCTATCCCCGGCCTAATTGTACACTCAAATTATATGAAATCCGAAAAAATAAGACTAATTAGTTAAATGTAAATTGTTGTCAATCATAAATATAAACGGTTATTTTTCGAAAAATATTTTCTAAATTTTGAATTTTTGTGAAACAAACGCACCCTTAATAACATTTGACACCATGGCCACACAAATATCCAAAAGAAAAAACTACGTAAATAAGATAAAACAAATTCGATGTTCTCTCTTACCGCGGTGTGTACACCTCTCCTCAGTGAACCTCAGGAACTGCTGCAATGGCGATCCGCTGATTCAAATTGTCTCGTCGACCTCAGTTGGAAAGTGAACAGTGGGTGACAGGGTGTGTCGTTTCTAGGAAATTTAAAAGCAAGAAGAGATCCTTCCAGGTTGGAGGAAAGAAACAAAGAAGATTTTCTTTCCTATTTTTGAGAGAGTTCCCCACGATCATATTTTTCCATTCCCTGGGGAAAATCAACCTGGAGGAGGATTTTTGGGTTCATTTTATATTGCCAAATATTGGAAATTAATGTTATTCTTTATCCGGTAATTTCCCACGAAAATTTTGAAAATTCAAATAGCGGATTTGCTGCAGATCCCCTAGCCAAAGCCACGACGACTATATGGTTCACATGGTGTTGGACCCAAAAAGGGAAATTTACCAATCAGTTTAAACTTATTATACAGTAATTTAGTCCTCAACTTTGCAATATTACCACTTTAGTCTTGAACTTTTAGTCATTTTAATCAATTTTCGCCGAATATTACTAATATGATAATATACCATGCAAAACGACTAGTAATGACTAGACTAGATTGTCATGTAAGAAATTTTGGATGAAAACTAATCGGAAAGATTACAGTGAAATTTGGTGCAAAAATCTATGACTAAAGTACAATTGATTTGCTCAAAAAAAAAATAGTACAATTGGAAAGTTTATGACGAAATTAGCATATGTATAATAAATTTAGGATTGATCGGGTAATTTTCCAATAAAAAAACAAAGAATCCACCGACTCAAGATGCTTGTAAAGCCATTGCACATAATTTGATAATTTCATGCGTTTGGATGGCGACATGTTCATGCAATAACAAAACATCTCCAATCGTTGACCGGAAAGAGGAAACTGGAAAGAAAAAAAAACATCAGCGTCTAGTGATACGACTAATCACTGAACACGATATCGTATCGAATTATAATAAGAAAGACCGTTTTTGTGCCTGCAGACTACAATCACTGATACGACACCCGTTGTCAATCGGGAAGATCTTGCGACGGTGACCGTCGTGTCTCCATAGATTCCAGCACGAGAGAAATGATACCTCATGCATTCGCGGTCGTGAGAGTAGTTGCCTGAGAACAAGACCACCTCGGCCGTCACCTTGATCATCGCCGCTCGCCATCTTTATTTTGTTCTCATTTTCTTAATTTTTTATCCCACCTCTCGTCCAATCAGGGTAAACATATTTTATCACAGTTTCTAGATGGGGATGATCTTATCTAGTTTAAATCTGGATTTTTACTTAGTCCCATCCTATGGAATTAGAGGTGTGCAAAAGAGCAGAGAATCACACGGACCGTCCGGAGCCAAACCAAACTAGCCTAGAATTGACAGCTCCAGTTCTAATTTATTTGAACCGGTGAGTACCTAGAATTGACAGTTCCAATTCTAATTTATTTGAACCGGTGAGTACCTAGAATTGACAGTTCCAATTCTAATTTATTTGAACCGGTGAGTACCGATTCGACTCCCAATTCTAAGTATAGAATTGTCCACCCTCACATCCGGAGCGGACCTGCACCTGCACGTATATATAATTCTTTTTGATTTTAATGTTTCAATTTTTCATATCAATATCCCAATTTCCTCTTCAACTCTGTCCGTCTCTCGCCTCACTTGTCTAGCGGTCTTGCCTCCCTCTCTCACTCTCGCTCTCGGTGGCCTCTAGCCTCATCGATCCCTCTCACTTTCACTCTAAATCGCCTCCAGCCTCATTGCTCCCCCTATAACTCTTGCTCTCAATTGCCTCCAGCCTCCAACCTCGTCGCTCGCTCTCAAGTCTTACACCCCTTCCGAAGTGGGGACATTTCCACCGATTCCATGGATCCACCCGAGAAACAAATCCAATTTCCAAGTGGGTCCATGAAATCAATGGGTGATTCCCGATTCAATTTTTCAAAACCGATCCTTAGTGGGACCGATCACCCCCCTACATGGGACTACCATTCCTACCCAAGCGCAGCCATAGGGTAAAAGATGACTCATGATCTTCGAGTGAACTTCGTACTTTCCAGCCAAAACAGAATCGAACTTCAGAAACTGACAGAGATCTCAATCTCATGGGACAATAAAACAGAAGAATTTTACCTTTAAATTGTTGAACAGAGAGACATGAAAATGCAAACGCCAACCCAGAAAAGAGAATCAAAATGGGGGAGTTCGAGTACCTACAGCTTTCGCACAATCAAGATCAAGCATCTATAATCATCTATCGTACTATGCAATGAAAAGAGACTACACAAACTCAAACTTTAAATGCACAAGCGCAAGAGGAAGAGCATTTTGCCACTGCACATTAAGCACCGTCGAGCTATCATGCTCCTCTAGTTCTCAGTCACCATACACACTGACTCGTGACATGTCCATCCATCGACATCACCTACGAAGAGAACATGACATCACCTACTAAGAGAACATATTTATCGATCAAGATTGACCGGAATGCAATATACAGTGACCCAGAAACAAGCTATATTCAACACTAGCGTGCAAATCCAATGGAGTTATAATATAGCACTACACTTCCTACGATGATAACACAAGAAGCAGCGCCTCGTGAAGAAACTTACTCGATGAGCTGAGCTGTCGAGACGTCTAATTCACAGAAGAGCAGCACATGAACTGTGCCCAGTAAGGCCTTCCCTTGACCTTCCTCTTTTCCCTCTTGATGTCAGTCGGATATCTCGCGGGAGAGTTCCATTCTTGGTCCATTTCTTTCATGGCAGCCCCCAAATCAGCAGCTTCAGAAGAACCTAAAATCGAGCTCACTGTCGTCGCCGACGCAATATTCTTATCACTATCTTTCACTGTGTCATTATCTTTCGCAACTATGGGAGCTGGACTTTCTTTCGGGCTCGCTGACTTCAGCTTGCTCTCACGGTTAGCTTCCACCAAGAGGCTCTTCAGAGGGGAATGTTGTTTCCCGGTGCTCCAGTTGGTGACTTTGGCTATGATCTCTTCGTTCTTCTTCCTTCCTTGAGAATCATTCCCTGCATGTGGGAGGGACGGGAACCAACCAGCTTGCTCAGAGGCAGATTTTGATTGGTTGTCGTTTTGCACAGCAATTGCAGGATTCTGATTATTGGTGGCTTCGACCAGTGTCATGAAGGACGGTGGCTCGAAGACATCCGTTTTCTCTGAATTTTTTCCACCTGATTCAATATTTTCCAGCTTCAAGTTTGATTTTGCAGCATCTGTCATTGATCGGGGCTCTTTTCGTGGAAAAACCTCAGGTTCCACAGCAACTGGTGGATCTGACTGAGTGGAAAGCACTGATCCATAATTCAAATAAAAGAATATCAATTAGGCAGGAACTAACTCACAAAAGAAAAGATGTACTCTCCAGAAAAAATTAAGCAGGGTGCATGACAAAGCTGAGCAAGAATGAAAGCCTCAGAATATACTTTCTTTTGTTTTTTCAAAATTCGAAAAGCAAGAATAACTTGGAAATATGCCAAACATGAGCAAATTAAATAGAACTATACAAATTTGCATTACGATGTCAAATCAATTGCCTAAGAGCTGTGCAGACCTGTTCCGGCGAGATTGCCAGATCTGAAGCGAATGCACATGCTTCCTGCTAGCATCTTTGCCAGAATTTCATTTATCAAGACAGCATTTGTTGCTAAAATGCCAATCAAAATATAGATATATGACCAGATATTGAGGAGGTTTGGTGTGCTGCCTCTAAAGATCACGAGAAACTAATCGCTAATTAACAAATAGGATAACTTGTTTACTTGTTTACTGCTGAAACACAAGTACAAAATTTGCCCAATGTAGATCTCTAATTTGTACTGAAACATATGCAGTGTCAAATACTTCCTAGGCTAAAGAGGTTAAACACCGTACACAACCAAAGCAGTAGAGGAAAGCTTTTAAAAGGCTTGCTCATCGCATTTTGAAGATGTAGTAAGTACCTGAAATAGATCCCCAGTTGCATTCTAAGCTATCCGCTCGACTACTTGAATCTACCGATGCATCGTGTACAGATCCAGCAACCTGCTGTTCAACAAATTTCTTATTGCTTTCATCTTGCAGAGGAGAACTAAGTCCAGAAGAACTGATATCGCTGGTGACTGTATTTGCTATGGCAGTAGAAAGCAGATTCTCTTTCTTATGATGCTCTTCAGATGTCAGTTCCTTGATTCTGGAATCCCCCTCATGAGATAATTCATGCACTGATGTGCGGACTTCAGTATCACATGCTTTTTGTATTTCAACCTTGCCACTTTTTTCACCTTCCTTCGCCCCTTCTTGGGTATTCAATGCTCCGTACACGATTTCTGACTTAGTTTCCGGGCGATGCATGATATCCTCTGCTGTATCCTCGCATCCCTGAAGGCTACCTGTGGAAGTGGATTCGGCTGCATTTTCTTTCTTTATGTTATTTCCCAGAACATGTCCATCCGCAACATCTGTCCCAGCAACATCAAGGTCCTTCACATGGTTCCCCTGATCACAACAAACATCACCTTCACTGTTAATCATGTCGTCTTGAACAATACTCTGCATCCCAGTTGATTCAGGAATTAGTTGGCTCTCTACAGAGCTCTCGTCCATATTTTGTTTTTTCTCAGCATCTCCGACAATATGTGGTGTCTCAATTACAGAGATAACATTGTCAGTACTGTCAATTTGACCTGTTATGCCACTTGTTTCATGAACTTCAGTATCCACCAGAGCAACCACCGTATTCAGGTCGGTTGATGATTTCATATCATCTACAGGAACCTCAATTTGCGATGAACTATTAACTACATCCTTTGGTTCCATCTTTTCGGCTTTCACAGGCACATTGCTTTCCTCCACTGCAGTTGTTAATGCTTCTTTGGCAGTCTCTACTTCATTGAGTCCTTGACTTTCATGAGTGTTGATGCTAGCTTGAGATAAAATCACATCGCTCTGAAGAGGCGCATCTTCATCCACAGGCTTAAGAATCTCAAGTTCCTGTCCTAGATTGGTCCCTGAAATATATACATTTGAAGAAACCTCTGCAACTTCCTCCTGTACTTTTAAGTTTGGACTGGAAAAATCCTCAGAAACAGGAACTGAGTCATCTTCCTTCTGACCAATTGTTGGAACAGAACCCAAGTCATCAGTTTGCGGAACTTTGACTCCTTTATGATCCTTAAAGTCTTCAATGAACTTTTCCGCATCTTCTATTATAGGTATATCCTTAGGTACAGTCAGCACATGGAAGTTTCCAGTCTCTCCCAAAGTTTTAGCATGGCTATCGACAGGATCTACAGGAATACTTAGCTCCAATTCTTCTGCTTTGTCCACTGTTTCCTGGGGGATATCAGCAGAAACATCCAGTTGCTCAGAAGACAAGTCTGGGGCAAGACCACTTGGAGATACCTCAGAGAACAAAATGTCACCAGACTTCCCCAGTTGAAGGTCTCCATCACTTGGCATTACACCGGATATTTCTTTGTCATCTTTACATGGTACTTGAGAGCCTGTTATTCCCTCATCTAACTTAACATCAGTCTCCTGTGAAGTATTGTCTTCACAAAATGCTTTTACCGTCTCCCCATCAGTCGTCGTTTTAACTTCAGCCAATGACTCCACAGGATCTTCAGGTTGTGGAAGTGAGGAATCAGGTACAGATCCATTTTGTTTATCATTCAGCAAATCAGAGAATTTCTCAGCAGATTGCTCCTGCTCAGATATGGCGGGACCAGTAAACAGACCTTGAATGTTATTTTCACTGCTTAACTTCTCATTTGTAACCCCAGCAGCTGCAACTTTGTCCTCGGTGCCACTGCCCACCAAATGGGGATCTTTTAGAATAACTTCTGTCCATTGAAAAAAACAAATGAGATTATGAACACAATTCCTTTAATATTAGAGAAACAAAGCAGAAAAGTAAAGCATGGTCAGGAGGATTCATTTGTATAACAGTTGAACCATCATAAAAAATTCCTAAAGGAACAAAAGAAAATTCAAAAAGCTCCAGAAAAACACAGAGAAATAAGTACTAAGAACAAAGGACTCTCGGCAAACTATACATATGCATAGTGCATACAAAGATAGCCCCAGTTTTGACCATATGCTGTTTGGCATCAACATGATACTAATAGACAAGAATCTGTCACAAGATCAGAAGTTCAGGAACCATAATAAATTTAATAAGGAAGATAACCATCTAAAATCCTTCCTCCAACTAAATTCATCTACTCCAGGCTCTTCATTTATCAGCAGTGATGGAGCCTTGGAGGCAGAAACAGCAAGTCTACGTTTCTTTATTCTTCAAGAAGACAAAACGACCCAAATATGCAAAGAGTATACTAAGAGGAAGGCAGGAGTATTATACTTCCTACAGAGATCCCTCTGACCCATTAATGTTTGCAAAACCCATAGGCTCCAAAATAAAGTCTCTGATTTCAATCTAAAATCCCCTAAAGCACGGCTACCAAGCAATCAAAAAGCAGAAATTCCTGATTTAAAAAAATCAACAAATCACCTCATATCAATTGCAATTCCTCCACACCTAACACCCACCTGTAGTTGCACTTTCACCAGAAACTTCCACAGTAGGATTATTGTCAGATATCTTTCTGGAAATGCAATCTGACTCATCATCATGCAAAAGACCTTCGTTCTGTGTATTCAATCCACCATCCGGAAAGTTCGTAGCTGCATCTGAAAACTCCTCCTCCTCCGTGGAAATCGTTCTTTTAGGAGCTGCATTTTTACCCAGTTCAACTTCACTCCCCCCTTCAACTTTCGGGCCTGGAGCAAAAATTCATGTTCAAACGTTGGTGCATTTACTAGGAAGGGTGTTTAAAAATTAGAATCCGCCCAGCACATTAATTCCTTTGAAATTCCAAAACAGTTTTCTTCTCACCAGTGACCATGTAGTGGCAAAAAAACTCCTAATTAGCTCTAACAAAGCGACACTTCCAAACAAAAACTTGGCATTTGAAGAGACAACTTCTACTCCAAAATTTAGTGTTCTTGTTTCCTGCACTGAGCACTCTGGCTTCACGATGTTGTACTCGTTTCGTCTAGTCACATATTTTCCGACCAAAACACACACAGCCTTAGATCCCACAAAAATGGAAGGTAAAAAAATCACAGAAAACCACACCCGACCTCAATTAAGTCACGTCAACGAAGCCCAAAAGACACGGCAAAACAGAATAAACAGGCTCACTTGGGGTTTTGTGCTCGTCATCAGAACGCTCGTCGTCCGAAACATTCAAATGGGGGTTCTCATCAGAACCGCCCAGCTTATACCCTTCAAGCTTTCCACACACCTTCTTGTGCGCACGCCTGTGCCTGGCGCTCGGGTGAGGGTTTGGGAACGGCCATCCGCATTTGTGGCACAAATGCACGCCATGGCCCTCGTGTCCTGCACCCAAAAACAGGAAACGAGAACAACAAAATCCCCTCAACAGTCAAGAACCCATAAAAGAAGACAAAAAAAAAAACATAGACCCCCTCATGGAAAAAAAACCCATTCCAAGGTCGCAGCCTCATCTGGAGAAAAAAAGAAAAAATGGGTACAAAACACGGTGCCTAAAGATCGAAACTTGCTGCGTTGGACACGGAAGAGAGGAGCAAATTATAAGTGGGGGAGGGAGGGCACGAGGCACAGAGAGACCTGAGGAAGAGTGATCCTTTCCATGATCTTGACCCTCCATCCCTGGAGTCGCAATGAAGATGCAGAGAGAGCGCTAGAGAGAGAGAGAGAGAGAGAGAGAGAGGGAGTTGGACTAAGCGAGAGGGGGTGGGGGAGAGAGAGTGATGCAGAGGGAGACTTAGCGGAAAAGACAAAGCAAGAGTCTTCCGCTTCGTTCTGGTTGGTGCCGGCGAAAAGCGGGTCAGTGCGTGTGAGAGCGAGAGCGTGCGAACTGCGAAGAACGGTCCGACACATCGTTTTGGTTTGGTAGGGTGGGAAGAATAAATTAAGAGCAAAGAAAGAGAGAGAAAGACAGGGACCGTAACGGAATTTCATCACGAGTTTCCGCAACAGCGTGTGCGTGTGATTGTATTTATGCGTAGACCAAGACCAAACGGATTTGTGGCCCTTGAGACGCTCTTCTTTTTTAGGTCGGGAAGAAGTATCATTTCATTCGTATTGAAAAAACTGACGGGTACACAGATCAGGAACAATCCGATCCGTAATTTTATTCTGGGTCTATCGATATGGCCCGAATGAACGGATCCGTCCAATGGAACCAGGAACCAGGGCCGTGCACCCACCTGGTTCATAAAGTGGGCAGGGAATCGGATTCCCTCGCAACCACCTGGTTCCAAGTGGTTTCGATTCGGTTTCGGGTGGTCTGGGCGGGTCTCGATTCTTTTACACACCCCTACTTGAGACACTCTTCTTTTTTAGGTCGGAAGAAGTACCATTTCATTCATATTGAAAAAACTGACAAGTACACATATTAGAACAATTCGATCCGTAATTTTATTTTGGGTCTATTGATCCGGTCCAGATAAACAGATCCGCCCATGAAACCGGGAACCGAACCGGTACCCACCCTGTTCTCATAAATTGGAACCGGGAACAGACCGATTCCCTCAAGAACCACTTGGGTTTCGGGCGGTCCGGGCGGATCCCGATTCTTTTACACACCCCCTACTTGAGACACTCTTCTTTTGTAGGTCGGGAAGAAGTGTCGTTTCATTCATATGGAAAAAACTGACAAGTACATAGATCGGGAACAACCCAATCCCGTAATTTCATTTTAGGTCCTTGTATAGTGAATCAACTAAAGGCCCTTTACTTAAACGAGCAAATGTTTGCATTATCCGATAAGTAAGTGAGCTTCCTAAGAATATTTGATTTGTACCTTGAAACATTCTGACTAAATATAAATTGTTTGACTCGAACCCGACTCTCTCAACCTTTTATAAACTATTTCATCTCAACGCTTCGTGTATAGTTTAGGATTTTGACATGGAGGGTAGATTAGATCTTCACCGAGCTCGCGAATCCGTATATAAGCTTCCTAGAGGAGTATCGACGCACCCAAGAGATGGCGCTGGCAACTTCTTTTGGGTTACAACCTTTCCACATGAATTTTAAGAGCACCCAATCGCGGTGGAGTCCAAGATCCCGGTGAGTTCTCCTTTCCATTCCCTTTTCCGATGAGTTTCGAGCTCCAGCGTGTAATATTGCTATTCGCAGCACGTGTGTCTGCGACCACCCTTCTCGAGTTTGGTTGCTCTAAAGATGTAGTCTTTTCGAGATTTCCAAATTTGCCATAGAAGCATCGTGATGAACTCTAGGTCCGGCACCTCTCTTTAGCATTTTTGTATTTCAATAGCTAGGGTTCCACTCTTCAGTCCATGGACAGATCAGGAACAGGTGCGCCTTTGAGCCCCTCTAAACCGTTGCAATTTGACGTTGCGGTTTGCATTTTGACTCATCACTGGACCCAAAGTTTTGGTCCCATTTTAAAATAGTTAATGGTCCAAAACATGCCACGACAAGACACTTAACTCATAAGGCACATCAAGAGAATGGTTGACCCGGTTGTTGAACATCTCAATTATAATAATACTCTTGATCCGCAGGACACATCAATCAAATGTCTAAGAAAACTTGTCAATCGTGAATTGTAAATGGGCGGGATTCAAGTGAAGTGCATAATATGTGGCGACAATTGACGAAGCATGTATAAAAGTTGAAGATTGAGTCAAGGAGGACCCATCAACCACGAAATAAACATCGCCGAGTTTAATTCACGAGACTTTAAGGGATATTGGAATCCATTTATTTTTTTAATTCGAAATCGAATTTAACAATTTAATTTGCTATCGATCATCTTCCATTGGATTTTAATTACCAATTGAAACCATTGAATTTTGGATAACCACAATCTTATAAAAATTAATGGGGCTGCACTAACATTGCGAAACTTGTCATATCTTTTCTACGCAATTCTTTTGCCTTGCTCGACCAACATCCCTTTCCTACAGCAGGGGTGGCGGGAGAGATGCCTTTGATTCTATCTCGAAAAGCAAATCTTGCACTACATTTTGATCAATGAGAAAGAGGGAGACTAGGATTAGCCCAGGACCCTTCTATGGTACCTTGAGCAATCGATTCTCCTTCTCTCACATCATAATCAAAGCCGTAATTCTTAAAAAAAAAAATGTACTATACCATGACATACGAACGCTTGGTATGAACATTACCAAAAAAATTCAACTTAGATAAATCTGGATTGTCCTTTGTGGTGAGAGTTGGTCAGTAACTTTCTCCCGCCCAAGGGACTGCCAACTAGCTTTTTAGGCAATCTTGCCTCTGTACTATAAAGATCCCCAACATATCATGGCGTTCGATAGCCCCTACTTTCGCACGGGGGACCATGTCGGGAGCCCCCAGCGGCTTGATTTTTCAAGACAAGACATCAAGCGTCGTAGCCCACGCCATGTGAATTGCATCGCAAAAATCTCGGATAAAAGTTTTAGGTACGAACGAGATTCGCAAGAAGTTAGTTGATCACATGTTGGGCCGTGCAATATAACCCGGTCGACCCGAGAAACCGGGACCGGGACCGGGACCGGGGTCACCATGCTCCTAAAATGAATTTTTGGCCTTGGCCAATCCGGTCTTTCGGGGTTTAGGTATTTGAAAGCCGGTTGGTGAGAACCCGACAGAATTATATATAGAAAGTTAAAAAAAAAGAAATGAATAGCTTGACCCTCTACTTTTGTCGCTCTCCCTCATGGCCTGCCTTCTCTACCCTTAGCTTGCTGGCAGATCGCTCGACCACCACCAAGCCACCGCCGTGCTACATCAAGGCCCCATGGTGCGTGGAGCACCACCACAAGCTTCCTGCCCTCGAGGTTGCCTAGGTTAGCCTTTGATTGAATGGATCGTAAAGATTGTTTAAGGGCGGTGGTTAAACCCATCTAGAAATAAGTAACATTAAATAATTTCTAGCTATTACATACTAAGTACATACTTAATATGCAAACCTCACTACTTAAAAATACAATAATAATAATAATAATAATAATAATAATAATAATAATAATAATAATAATAATAATACCATAATAATTTATTATTATGGTATTATTTTTGTTATTGTATTTAGGTGACTACCTATGATTGTTGCATATACCGACTCTTTTACCTATACTGAAATTAACTTCTGTTGAGTGTTCCATAATTTGGGCCACGGTTAGCATTTTATTTGTTTTGGCCGAAAAAGCAGCTTGATTCATCTAGGCGTTATTTGTTTCATGAAAAAAAATGAATAATTTGCCAAACATATTCCTAAAAATAATCGCTTGTATATTTTGAAATGATTAGTCGATAAAAAAATATTTTTATTATCAATAATAATTTATATCTAAACATATTCATGGACAATTAATACATTTTTTATGCATTTTTGTAGGCTTCGTTTCTTTTGTCGAAATGAATAATTTGGAAAAAAAAATTCCAAAGAATGATTACTTGTATCATTTGAAATAATTAGCCAATGAAAAATATTTTCATCATTGACAATAATTTACATGTAAACATTTTCGAAGATTGTGAAAATATATTTCGTTCAATCATTTTTGTAAGTGTTATAAGCGAGTATTTTTTGTAAAATGGTTTTACAATTATTTATTTTCCGTGAAACAAATGGAACTTTTAGAAGTCTTTTTTTTCCCTCTACCTAATCTTATTTGAATATTATCGGAAGAAAAAAGTCCTCGAAATTAGAAAAACAATCCTCGACTTCCCTCTCCATCTTGATTATTTTCATCGCATTTCAGAAGTTATCATTGCCATCCATCTTCACCTTTTGTATTGGATTTCAAGTTGCATCTCCTACCCACAAATCATTTACCTAGTCGTCAATTTCTTCCTTGAATTATCCAATCCTCAAAAAATTGGATTTCATTTTTCTAGTGTAGCTTTCTAGTATGTATAAGGGCAAATAGGTTTTTGTTTTTAAAATTGGTGACATGCGAAATCTAGATTTTGAAATGTGAGTTAGGTATTTGACATGGGAGAGGATGGTTCAAATCTCCCAAAATTGAAAGTAGACTATAAGGCCTAGTTTGTAGGGGTGTCCAAAAACTCGACCCGACCTGAATATGAAACAAGTTGAGTACATGTTTTGGGTCTTAATATTGTTCAGACAACAATTACAAAACAAGCAAACAAACATGTTTTTGGTCGAATTAGGGTCAGAACATTGTTCGACCCCTAAACACATTATTGACTCCAAACATGTTCTCTCACCCAAACGCATTAGACACTGCCGATGACTCTGCCTTTTCCTCCCAACAACCGCGCCTTCTCCTCTCATTGACTTTGCCATCGTCGACACCGCGCTTTTGCTTAATCCAGCCCTCTTCTTTGCTCTTCGCATTTAGGTTTTGGCTTCACCATAGGATCTCCGTCATTGACAATTGTGCCTTTTCTGTCAATTTATCATGGCTCATCTGCTACAAGTACCCGATAGTTCTCCTCCTGACATAATAGCAATGCGTAAGATTCCCTCTTACAATGCTTTCGTTGTCTCGTGTTTATATGTTGATTGAGTCTAACTGTTCTTGTTTTGTCGAAAATTTTAGCTGAAAAGGTTGATGGTTATTGTTTAGCATTTCGCTTCTCAAGAAGAGTACTATAGCATCTCCATCCCTCGAGGCGGGCCCCTCTTCGTCCCCAATTTCATCGACCTCCTCACCCGGGTCCCTGAGTTTGGAGCGTCTCTCATCCGCGAGCTTGTGGTCGCATGAGCCTTCCACGACTCCTTGGGTCTCTAAGCAATCAATCGTGTTTTGGGTTATCACCTAGTTGTTTGTTTCTCTTCTTGAGTCCGCATTGTGATGGTGAATTATGGTTTTTTTGCAGAAGCTGTAGGCAGAGGTTTATTGCGGTTTGCAGCAAGAGTGCAATGAGGATTTATCGTAAGTGAATCGCCTCTTTAGTGGATTTGTGCATGTGGGGAAGGTTTTTTTTTGGAGGCTTGTTCTCATTGTGGGAGTGGCTTGGCTTGGTGCTTGTGTAGTGTGGACAAGCTCAAAGTTTATAGTGAGGAAGAATTGGTGGACATGGCTATGAAGGAGGCCTTTCAAGTATGCTGCTCCAACTTCAGTTTTTGGCTTCTTTTTTCTCTTTCTGTCCTTTCAACTCAGTTGTTTGTATTCATTACTTAATCATACAGGGTTGTTGTTTGCAGGATCAGGAACTTCTTGATTATTCTGAGCAACTAGAAGGGCAATCCAATGCTAGGTAAATTTTATTTGTCGGGTCTACATATGTGCATTTTAAGCGAGCTGTTGTGTGATAATTTTAGCTATGCTCATGAATAATGTTGAAGATTTTTTGAGCTGATTTATCGGGGGCAAAAGGAGAAAAATTGTGCTGAATTAGAGGTAAAAATTGACCTGGTGTTTCAATCTTGCAAAGAAATAGTAACGCTTGTAATTTGCAATAGAGGATAATCTTTGTTCCACATCTCTTCTTTTGAACTATTGTGTGTCAAACCTAAACCCATGATTTCACATACTCACTGATGAGATTTTCCATTTTGTCATTGTTCTGCAATTGTAGCCATTTCTCTGACATGTAATTGGGCCATATGCTTGAAGGCTTCATACTCCAATGCTACCTTTTTTTATGCCTTCCTAATGCTGATTAAGGGTCAGGCACACTATAAATTATTAAAATAATAATTTGCAGGCTCTAAGTGTTATAAATAGAAGGATTGCTAGATGTCTTTAGCGGGTGGTTCTGATGTCACAAATAGAAGAAGGAGATCTGCAATGTGGAAACATTTTAAAGAGATTTTTGGTCAAGAAAAAGCTAAATGTTTATATTGTGGGACCCTTATTGGTTGTGCGAGTGATTAAGGGACTTGCTCGATGCATCATCATCTAACTAAATGTAAAGAATATCCATATATAGACACCGAAAAAAAAAAAAAAAGCAAAAAAGTGCCTCCGGTCAAGTTGTTAGGGTTGGTAGTTCATCGAGTCCATTGAAATTTGATCAAGATGCTAACATAAAAGAATTAGCCATCATGTTTATTCTTAATGAATTGCCTTTTAAGTTGGTGGAGCATGAGAGATTTCATCGATTTATGAATAAAATCTAGCCAAAATTATTAATCTCGACACGCAACACATTGAAGCGTGATTGTTATGATTTATACATGGAGAAAAGAAGTAAATTGAATATTTCTCCAAGATCATCTCCTAGAGTATGTCTAACAGTTGACACATGGACTTCTTGTCAAAATTTGAGTTATATGTGTCCGATTGCTCATTTTGTTGATGCCGATTGGAAATTGTATAAGAAGATATTAATTTTTTGATATCTAGTCATTTTACTGAGATAATAGGAAAAGCAATTGAGAAATGTTTGACTAATCGGGAGATTCATAGTGTTTTTTTCTATCATCGTGGATAGTGCTAGCTCGAATGACTTGTGAGTTCAATATTTGAAAAATATTTAACTCTTGGAATTCTCTGTTATTGAGAGGTGAGTTACTCCATGTGATGTGGTGTGCTCATATATTGAGTCTGATTGTTAAAGAGGGGTTAAAAGACATAAATGATCAAATTACTAGAATCTATTCGGCTGTGCATTATGTGAGGTCTTCTCCTAGCAGGCTAAAAAAGTTCAAGAGTTATGTTGAGATGGAGAATATTGAATCCAAAAGTCTTGCATGTTTGTATATGGAAAATCATTGGAACTCAACATACATGATGTTGGAATTAGCTTTGAAGTTTGAAAGAGTTTTTAGCAATATGGAATTTCAGAATAGCAAATATGCTCAAGAGCTTTCCAAGGGGAAATGGTTGCCTACTAGTGAGGATTGAAATTATGCCCGTCACTTTCTTCATTTTCTGAATTTGTTCTTTGATACAACTATAAAAGTTTCAAGTTCTTCTTACATCACTAGTTATAATATGAAGAAAGATGTGTATGAGATTTATATGATGATTGAGAGGTATTGTAAAAATGAGGACCAAAATTTGCGGAAATGGCTAAGAGAATGAAAAAAAAATTCAGTAAGTATTTTAGCAATGTGAACAACATCAATCTTACTTTATTTATTGCTTGCGTATTTGACCCGCAACATTAGTGGGACTATGTGAAGTGGACGACTAGTCATGTTTATGAAAGCAAACTGGCATAAACTTTACAAGAAATAGTGATAGCATCTCTAACATTATTGTTTGAGCAATATCGCACTAGTGTATGCCTCCAAAGCAACTTAATACTAAACAGCACAAGGATAGCAAGCATGTCAAGATCCCTAGTGGTTGGTGCTGATATTATGACTGAAATGTATTTTAGCCAAACCGAACAAAAATATTTGGAGAAAAATCTGAATTGGACAAGTACTTGGAGGAAGTATATGAACGTTATAACTCTGAATTTGATATCTTAAGTTGGTGGAATGTAAATTCATCGAGATATCCTATCCTTTCTACCGTTACTCGGGATATATTGGTTGTGCCTATCTCGACTGTAGCATTGGAGGTTACAATTAGCATAGGAGGCCGCGTGCTTAATGTGTTTCGTAGCTCCTTGACCTCAACCATGGCAGATGCTCTTATACGTGCTTAAGATTAGTTACGATCCGCGTCACTTTCACATTCGATTGAGGAGGACTTCGAAGACCTCAAAATCTTTGAGTCGGGTGACAAAATATGCTTGTATGATATTTATACATTTCTTTATTTAAATTCATATGTGAATTCTCATTTTCATTGTGAATTCATTACAAAGTTGCCAACTACAACACGGAGCCAAACCCGATATTGACTTTTCTCAATGATTAACGTATTGGAGATTAGTACTTTATAAACAAAGAAAATGAAGTTTCAGGACCATTCAAGTTCTCTTGTTCCATCTATATTTTCATGCTTATACTTTAAGTGTCATATGTAATATTCAGATATGGACAAAACAAGTCATTTTCTAGTTGTATGATCACTCAATCATTTTTTCATGAATGACCAATTTGCAGTACCATGCCTAGAGCAAATGAGATTACAAATATGCTATAGAATATTAATAGGAAACCACATGACCCGTTTGCTTTCTCTCTCCAAGTGATATTCATGAATGACTAGGAACTTCTTTTTTGTGTCATGTTTTCTTTTCATCTCCATGTAGGCTAACGAACAAAATGGAGAAGAAGAGGACACGGAAGAAGAAAGCCAAAAGGAGGGTTTAGTAGTGGAAACTGGCTCTACTGATGATGCCATATTCATTAGTGGTAACGAAGTGAAAGAAGAGTTGGGTGTGAATGATGAAGGAACCCCATCGGCTTAAAAGGTAATTTTGGGGCCAGTGTGAATATTCAAATTGTGTCTCATGGTGATTACTTGATTCTAGGAATCTCTTATTCCCATTTCCATGAGATGTTACCATAGATTTCACTTTTATTGAACTTAGTAGAGACAATGTACTGTGATATTTCAAAATTTGGTTAAGCTTATCTCTTAAAATTAGCAGACGAAAAATTTATTGTAACTATTTCCTATTATGGAAACATTTCATTCATATGTGCATCGTGTTAAATCTCATAAACTTATTTCCTATTTATATTTTAAAACCCAAAATGCAATGGTAGATTTTAAAGGTTCTCTTTACTAGATTAAGGCAATTAACAATCCCAGTATAATTGTATGGAAAATCGCATAACAACCCAATGTAATTGTTGAAGAGAGAGGTTGCAGGATCAATTCCTTCACATACAAGATAGTAATCGATAGTCCAAGGCAACTAAACTCAATGGGAAATTCATTAGGCGATATAGAGGGTGTGGAAAAAATAAACTTAAACCTGAAACCTAACCCAACCCAACTCAAATTATTACTTCGAGTATTATGCTTCTCGCGTTGGGTTCGATAGGGTTAGAACACATTGCCTTATGATGCGGGTCGGGTCAAGTAACATCAAAACCCAACCTAACCCGACCCATTAACAGCCCTACTATTTGGTCCCTAAAATACAAGGCCCATTGTGGAACTGATGAGAGAACATTCTTTTTGCAAAGTCGATATCTCTACAAGTAGAACTGAGGAGAGAGAGAGCTTGAGGTGGAACATAAAATCCAAGCAGTTTGAACTCTAGCGCCCTTTGTCTTCTTCTTTCTAAACTCCCAGTTCGGCATACTTAGTTGGGCTGTTTGCGGAATTTCAGTTCAAAAAATACATCCACGTGTTCAAATCCCACAAATTGCATGCAAACTAATTTTGAATCAAGGCCACTTGCATGAGTTATGAGTCTAGACTCAATGGATTTATTTGGCTTATAAGATGTTTTATGGGCCTCATAGCTAGAGGAATAGATTAATTGTAAATAGATAAAATCTATGGAAACTCACCGAATAATTTCAGCGATAAATCAATATACTCTCACAATTCAGTATTTTATTTGTTGCCTGTGTGGGTACCTAATTACAGATTAGGAGTTGACCGAAATTTTGATTGAAAATGAACAGCATAAAATTATGATCAAAGGGTATGATTAGACTTTGCTTTGCAAGAGCTTTCTGGAGACACCTAATCTATCCAAATTGGATGGTGGGATGGCAAGAGATCATGACTTTCAATCATAGTTGTCCAATCTCGATGGTGTCAGCAAAATTACAGGTTTCCCAAATTAAGTGATTGGCATCATGTAAATCTATTCGCGAGCTTTTAAACCTTTCAAGAAGAGTGTCAATTGGAATTTTTATCGAGTGAGATATTACGACTTTTCATCACAGCTATCCCGTAGCCCATAGCCACTCTAGCATCAGGCCGCGAGCCCATAGCCCAATTTAGGTACTAGTTGGGTCGGCCCAACGCCTATTTCAAGCGGGCCCATGGCCCAGGAGCATCGAATGACACCGGATAGGCCTTAGTCAGCCTTCTTTGCCCCGTCTCTCTGAACCTCTTTCGGCGTATTTTGAGCATGCCCAGGCCCTTGGCCCCTTCTCCACGAGGGAGTGGGCTCATCGCGTTTCTTGGGTGTGCTCTCTTCTCGCGACGTTTAGAGCTCGTTGTGTTAGTTGTTGTTCTTGAACTTTGATTCAATATATAATGTAATCCTTGAAATTTTAATTTATTCAATACGTTTGAATTTTAGTTCAATTATAATGTTGTCCCTGAACTTTTAAGTTTTCAATATGGTTCCTAACGGTTGGTAATTTTCAAGTTAGTCCTTGAACTTTATGAAAATGTCAATTTATGAAAATATCCAATGTCGTCCTTTCATTAATTTAAGCTGAGGGAAGCCATTAAACATTTTCATATAATTTATAAACTAAACTGAACATGTATCAATAATTCATGAATTACATCGACCTAATTAAAAGTTCATGGATAACATTGTGCATTTGATTAAAGTTTAAAGATCACATCGAATAAATTAAAAGTTCAAAAATCATATTTTACATTAGATTAAAGTTTAAGGACAATTTGTGTGATTTTCCCAACACGACCTATCCAGCCTTCTTTGCCCCTCTTTTTCCAACCATCTTTGGCCCGTTTTGAGAATACGCAAGCCCTTGGCCCTTATTTGATGAGGGAATGAGCTCATTGCGTGTTTCGGGTGTGCTCCCTTCCCCTCGGCGGTCAGAGGTCGTTGTTTTAGTTGTTCTTCTTTCAATAAACGAGACTAGATTTTAAGCATGTGCTACATCGGTGCACGGTTTTTTAAAACAATATTCTTAATATATAATCATTGTAAACGAAGCCTTGATATAGCGAGTTCTCTTTTTGAGTCATAATATGATGGATAGTGATCTTTTCCGGTGTAGGAAACAGGTTATTTAACTTGGAAACAGGCCTACTTCTATGCTCAAACAGCCTTAATTCGCACATTTCTTATTGAATTGACAAAAGCGCCTCTATTTTAAAACGAAGACCTTTTTTCGAAACTGTAGTTTTATCTATTTATTCGTTTTGTAAAGCGCAAACACATCTACATTCTCATCGTTCCCTTTAGTTAAGAAGGTCTAATTTGTGCTGAAGCTCATTGCAGAAAGAAGAACTGAAACTGCCAAACACTTTGCTTTTAGAGATTTTTTAAAATCGAGTAAAGGTCCCTTTTTCAAAGGGAAAACAGAATGAAATAAAGGAGAAATGGGGAATACAAAACTATAATGAATCAAAGCTATCATGAAGGTATATTGTATAGCTTGTAAACACCTAAAGTGCAATTCTAACACTTCGTTTCAAAGATAAGTTTAGTCTTTTCCTTTTTTTTTTTTTTTTTTGTGACCCAAGAACCTCCGTACAGCCGGCAACCGGTGAGGTAAACTCGGGGTGACGCTAACGGAGGACCCACCACCCCAACGTCACACTTAAGACACCATGCGCCTCCACTGGGTTTCGAACCCCTCACCTTTGAAGAAGGATCAACGGAGCCCTTATCCGGCGGAGCCACCACGGCCGGTGGTAGTTTAGTCTTTTCTTAATCTTTGCTTAATTGATAAATAGTATAACATTTGATGATACTCAATTTTTTTTTGGGTTAATACCACGAATCTCCTAAACTAATACACCTGTAATAAATTTCTCCCAAACTAATTATTTTACCACAAGAAACTTTAAGTTGGTACACCTGTAATTCAAAAGTATTTTTTTGATCTCCAAAAACTTTAAACTAGCATAATTGTGATAAATTTACTCTCCGTTAGTTTTCATCAAATTTCATTTTTATATTGCTTACCTAGATAACACATAGTGACGTGTCGATCCACATGAAAATACATAAGGTAAATATCATGAAAAATCTCAAATTGATCATCTATGACAAATTTAATGATATTCCTGTGATAAATTTAACAGTACATCTATGACAAATTTGAACTTTTTTGTGGCATTAATCCATGGACTTGTCACGTCATCATGTATCAATAATATTAGCAAACTTAATGATAAAATTCGACGGAAATTAACTGAGAGTAAATTTGTTATAGGTGTATCGATTTGGGGTTTTTGGTAATCAAAAATTAGTTTGAGGTAAATTTATTATGGGTGTACCAGTTTGAGATTTTTAGTAGTAAAAAAATATATTTATCACAAGTGCACTAATTTGGGATTTTTCATGAAATGAACTATTTCTTTTTTCAAATTCAAAATAAGAAACCAGTCCCTCTAAATCATTCTGGCGTTGCACATCTCTCTCCGAACCATATTTTCCATTTATGAGTTTTTATAGTCTACCACGCCATGGAAGATGGCCCATACAACATGGTAGGGGTGTCAACAGTTCGGTTTGATTTTTTTGAAAAACCAAACCAAAATTTGGGTTCGGTTCGGTTTTTGGTTTTCAGCTTTTAGTTTTCGGTCTTTGCATTTGCATTTTTTTTTTCGTTTTTTTTTTTGTTGTATATATTTTTGTTTCCAATAAATAAGCTCTTATTGATTTGTCGGTTCGATTCGGTTCGGTTAATCGATAAAAAAATTTGGTTTTTAATGAGAATTGAACCAAATGAAAATCGAATAGAAAAAACTGAATTTTTTGTTCGGTTCGATTCGATTTTTTGTTCCGTTTTTGACACCCCTACAACATGCAAACATAGGCAATGCCGTGTAGTTTTGGAACTGAATGTGAGATTTAGCAATAGAGATGGAGGGATGAAGGTTGTGTCCGATAAGAGAGGAAAAGGAAGAGGAGAAAAAGGAGGTCGAGGAGTGTATCTATTTTTTGTAAGCATTTCAGACAATCAAATCTAAAGGAGTGATTTAAGGGGTGAAATTAGCATAACCCAGAGAGAATTACATCAAACAACCACTGTATGCTTTCGGTTTTAGTTTTTCTCCTCGTAATGCGTCTACCTGATAAACAGGATGAATATTATTACCAAATGATAAAAAAGACAAATGATTTGTTGTATCAAATACTGAATGTTTACGATGACCTTAAATTCCACACCCATGTTCTACACTCTCTTGAGTCCCGCTCACCAAGCGATTAATGAAATAACTTTCACTATCGAAATGAAAGTACTCGACTTATTTTTAAATTTTTATTTTATTGATATTATGCCCGTATTTCCCTTCGGTGTCGAAATTAAAAATATTCCTCAAATTACAAAGAAAAAAAGCTACACGCAAGTGAATATATGCATACATATGTGCAAACCTCTAAAGCCTCACGCATTTCGAATAAAAAAATTAAAGGGCTAATAACACGAAATATCTTAACTAATTCATTTTAATAATCAAAAACTCGAAATTAGTACACATGTGATAAATTACTAATTTTGTGACCATAAAAATTTTAAGTTAGTACATCTGTGATAAATATAACCTCCGTTAAATTGGATTAATACTAGTAATACATTTGTGACAAATGGAGAATAAAATCCAAAATAGGCACGCCCTTGAATTGCCACATGTCATCCAACTTAGTAATTTAATAGTAAAATTTAACATAAATTAACGAATGATAAATTTATCACTGGTGTACCAATTTGAGATTTAAATTTATTACACGTATATTAATTTGCGATTTTTGACATAAAAAAATTAATTTGAGGTAAATTTAGGGTGCGCGTGGTAAAATTTCTTGGGTGGGGAAGAGTTTTTCCAGAAATAATTCTTTCTATTTTATTTCGGAGAAACAGGTTTCGCCAAAAGTTAATAGTTTGATAACCGTACAAAATTTCTTTCTTGGAATAGAAAAAGAATAGAAATGCGTTTGGAACGCAACGATTCTTTTTGTATTTATTTATTTTTATTTGTTCTTTTTTATTTGTTTTTTATTCTTTTTCGTATTTATTTGTTTTTTATTTGTTTTTTATTCTTTTTGTATTGATTTGTTTTTATTTGTTTTTTCTTCTTTTTTTGTATTTGTTTGTTTTTATTTTTTTTTTTTTTATTTTGTATTTATTTGTATTTATTTTTTTTATTTTCTTGCGTTTTATTTATTTGTATTTATTTTATTTGTATTTATTTGTTTTGTATTTATTTGTATTTATTTATTTTTATTTATTTGTATTTATTTATTTGTATTTATTTGTATTTTATTTTTGTTTTTTTATTTTTTTGTATTTATTTGTTTTTTTGTATTTATTGTTTTTTATTTGTTTTATTTTTTTCTTGCGTTTGTTTTTTATTTGTATTTATTTGTTTTTTGTATTTTTTTTTTATTCTTGCTCACGGTCGGCGGTGGCGGTGGCGGGTGGCGGCGGGCGGCGGTGGCTCGGGCGGTTGGAGATGGCCACGGCAAGAGAGAAATAAAACAAAAATAAAAAAGAAAATTTGCTTATTTCTAGAAATTGTTCCCAGGACAAGAAGCGATTTTTTTTTTTTGTTTTCGTTTCTAAAATTAAGGGCTAACTTTTCTATTAGGGGGAATAGAAATCAACTTGGCGTTACCAAACGGGTTTCTTTTTTTTTTTTTGTTAGGGGAACAAAATAACGAAAATTCTTAGGAATAGAAATGTTTCATGCAGACCTTTAGGGTGTGTTTGTTTGCGTTTCTATTCAAAAATTGTTCTAGATAATAGAAATAGAAAAAACTATTTCTGTTTTGGGGAATAATTTTTTACCAGAAAAACGCGTTTGGTAAACTTGTTCCGGGAATAAAAAAAAGAACGAAACGAGGTTTGGTAAATTTGTGTTTTTTTTTTTTAATAATTTTATTTTATTTTCCTTTTTTTTCTTTTTTTTCTTTGTTCTTTTTTTTTCTTCTTTTGGCTGGTCATCGGCCTTGGCCATGGCCGGCGACCGCCGACGAGGGCGGCGGCCTCACCTTGGTTGGGCGAGCTCGGGCTTGCCCAGATCGGGCGAGGCCGAGCTCACCCGGCCACCGGCGACGCTTGGCCTCACCTAAGGGTGGGTGGGTGAGGTCGTCCTCGCCCGGCCAAGGCGAGGCCAAGCTTTGCAAGGGGTAGGCGACGCTCGGCCTTGCTTGGGCCGGCGATGCTCTGGTGAGGTCATCGGCCCTCGGCAGTCGGTCGCCGCCATGGCGAAGCGGCGGACCAGGCCAAAGAAAAAAAAAAAGAAGAAAAGAAAGAGAAAAATTATTTCTCAAAAGTGTTAGGAAACAAACAAGTTTTTAGGGCTTGTTTACATTCCAAATTTGTTCCTGGGAACAAAAAAATAGATTTGGAACAAAAACGCAAATAAACGCGTTTAAGTTGCTTCTTTTTTGTTAAGGGAACAAAAAAACAAAAAACTGTTCATAAACAAAAAAAAGAAATACAAACAAACAGACCCTTATAATATGTATGTCACAATTGGGTTTTTCGTTGTATGAACCCAAAAAAAAAAAATCTGATCATATGAATTCGCAAAATTTAGAAAAATTAAAGAGAGAAAAAATGAATAGAAAAGAAAAGCCCCCCCCACACCCCAAAAAAAAAAAAAAAAAAGGAAGAGCACTCAGCGAAATTACCAGAACCTTCGACCGAACATTTAAAAAAAAATAAAAATACGAGAACCGAAAAGCAACCGCCTCAATTCGAAATTCAAACTCTCTCTCTCTCTCTCTCTCTCTCTCTCTCAAACCACCATTTCTTTCTTCACTCGCCGCCCCGTTCCATCGCCGCTCCCACCATGGCGCAGACGCTCCCTCTCCAGACCAGCAACATCGCCAACACCGCCGCCGCTCCGCCGGCTCCGGCTGCGGCGGCGGCGCCGCGCAAGGGCAAGACCGTGGAGGAGACCTACCAGAAGAAGTCCCAGCTGGAGCACATCCTCCTCCGCCCCGACACCTACGTCGGCTCCGTCGAGAAGCACACCCAGTCTCTCTGGGTCTACGAGGGCGACGGCGAGATGGTCCACCGCCCCGTCACCTACGTCCCGGGCCTCTACAAGATCTTCGACGAGATCCTCGTCAACGCCGCCGACAACAAGCAGCGCGACCCCAGGATGGACTCCCTGAAGGTCACCATCGACGCCGACCGGAACCTCATCAGCGTCTCCAACAACGGGGACGGCGTGCCCGTGGAGATGCACCGGGAGGAGAACGTCTACGTGCCGGAGCTCATCTTCGGGCACCTCCTCACCAGCAGCAACTACGACGACAACGAGAAGAAGACGACCGGGGGGAGAAACGGGTACGGCGCTAAGCTGACGAACATATTCTCCACCGAGTTTGTCATCGAGACGGCCGACGGCAAGAATGGCCTGAAGTACAAGCAGGTATGAACGATATGATGAAGCATTATGAAGTAGAAGAACCTGCGTTGTGTAGATGGGCTTCTGTTTTCGTGTCTTGGATGCGCCCACGTTACCATTTACTCTATATTTCAAGATATGGGATTCCTTCAAGTTCATTTCTTGAAGTTAGTTATGTACATTGCTCCGATGGGAAGGTTACTGTCTCTGTCTTAAGCTGCCCCTTTTCCTTTTTTTTTTTGTCATGTGGTAGTTTCTGCTCAAGGGTGTTGCTTCTTTTTTGGGATAGTACACACTCGTTTTGTTCTTCAGTGGAATGTTCTCGCCTTTTTTATTGGGTTAGTGGAATCAATTTGGTTGAGCTGCTATAATGATCTGTTCCAATGATTTGCAGGTTTTCTCAAAGAACATGGGAGTGAAAGGCGCACCTGAAATCAAGGCCTGCAAGGCCGGCGAAAACTGGACCAAGGTCTCATTCAAACCAGACTTGGCAAAGTTTAACATGACCCACCTTGAAGATGATGTGGTTGCTTTGATGAAAAAGCGCGTCATTGACTTGGCTGGGTGTCTTGGAAAGACGGTGAAGGTCGAGCTGAACGGCAAAAGGGTTCCTGTCAAAACGTTTGCTGAATATGTCGGCCTCTACTTAAAATCCGCCTCTAAAAATAGACCAGAAGCCTCCCTCCCAAGGTTCTCTTCTTTTCTTTTTGTTTGATTATAATCTTTTTGTAGTTTGGGATGGTATCTGAAAGCCAAATTTACTTGATTGGATCAGGATTGAGGAGACTGTGAATGAGAGGTGGGAAGTCTGTGTAAGCCTAAGTGAAGGACAGTTTCAACAGGTACTTTAAATACATTTTTTTCGGTAACAGGCAAATATAGAGCTAGTACTACTGCACGAATTTAACATGGTGAATTCTGCAACAGGTCAGCTTTGTGAATGGGATAGCTACCATTAAGGGAGGGACGCATGTTGATTATGTGACCAATCAGATTGCCAACCATGTTATGAGTGTTGTGAACAAGAAGAATAAGAATGCCAACCTCAAAGCCCATCACGTGAAGAGTCATTTATGGGTTTTTGTCAATGCCCTCATTGATAATCCTGCTTTTGACTCTCAAACCAAGGAAACTTTGACACTTCGTCAGAGCAGCTTCGGATCCAAGTGTGAACTATCAGACAAGTTCCTACAAAAAGGTTGGGCACTCTTTAGAGAATGTAATGAAATTGATCGATTGATTTTTAGGGGACTTTTGCTTATGCTTGCTATAATGCAGTGGCAAAGTCTGGAATTGTTGAGTCTCTACTCTCATGGGCAAATTTCAAGCAGAGCAAAGACCTAAAGAAAACTGATGGGTCGAAGAGAGAGAACCTCCGTGGGATTCCCAAGCTTGAGGATGCTAATGATGCTGGAGGTAGAAACTCTGATAAGTGCACCCTCATTTTGACAGAAGGAGATTCCGCAAAGGCCCTTGCAGTAAGTGCTGGTACCTTTAGGATGCGTGAGATGGGAAACTTCTTAATCTTGTGGCTGAACATTCTCAAAGAGTTGGCTAACCAAACTGAGGGTTGATGCAGATGGCCGGGCTTTCTGTTGTCGGTCGAGATCGTTATGGTGTGTTTCCTTTGAGAGGCAAACTACTCAACGTGAGGGAAGCCAGCCATAGTCAAATAATGGAAAACAAAGAGATACAATACATAAAGCAGATTCTTGGGTTGCAGCAAAATAAGGATTATGACAGTGTCAAATCTTTAAGATATGGTCATATGATGATAATGACGGACCAGGTTTGACTCTTTTATAGATATTGTTTTGTATAATATTTTCATCAAGCATGTGCCACTATTGTCAATGCTTCTCATAGTATAGTCTCTGAATGTGCATTGCTTTCTGGATGTGCATCTGCAGGATCATGATGGCTCCCATATTAAAGGCCTTCTAATTAACTTCATTCATTCATTCTGGCCATCCTTGCTCAAAGTTCCATCTTTCCTAGTCGAATTCATCACTCCAATTGTCAAGGTAGGGATGAATAAACTAAGTCGATCATCTGAACAATTTTTGGTATATGGACAAAAAAGCTTTAAGCCTTCTCTAATTGTGACTGCAGGCGACCCATAAAAATGGAAGAGAATTAAGTTTTTATACAATGCCAGAGTACGAGTCCTGGAAGGAAAGTTTGGGGGGCAATGCAAGTGGGTGGTCAATCAAGTACTATAAGGTTTGTCTACATTGTTGAAGAATAACTCAGTTACTCTCTGTAATGGGTAACATAGTTGAATGATCCTTGCAGGGGTTGGGAACAAGCACCTCGAAAGAAGGGAAGCAATATTTCCAGAATCTTGAATTGCACAAGAAGGATTTTGTATGGGTTGATGACCAGGACGGAGACGCAATTGAGTTGGCTTTTAGCAAGAAGAAGATTGAAGCAAGGAAGACTTGGCTTCGTCAGTACGAGGTTGGAAGTTCTGTCTGAATTATAAAAATACGAAGTACTTGTTGCAATTTTAGATGTGACTTAATGGAATTACGAATTTGTTTCCTGCAGCCTGGTACTTATCTTGATCAGAAGGAGAAGCTCATCAAGTACAGTGACTTTGTTAATAAGGAGCTGATATTGTTTTCTATGGCTGATCTTCAAAGATCAATTCCTTCCATGGTCGATGGCCTCAAGCCAGGTCAAAGGAAAATTCTTTTCTGCTCATTCAAAAGGAATTTCATCAAAGAAGCAAAGGTTGCCCAGTTTTCTGGTTATGTATCTGAGCATTCAGCATACCATCATGGTGAGCAAAGTCTTGCTAGTACCATAATCGGAATGGCACAGGATTTTGTAGGCAGCAACAATATTAACCTTCTCATGCCGAATGGCCAATTTGGGACCCGCAACATGGTGAGAGTATTTCACAGAAGATAACCGGTTTGTCTATGATTTTTTTTTTCACTTACGTGGAATATGTCACTTTGACAGGGAGGAAAAGATCACGCTAGCTCTCGGTACATTTACACGAAGCTTTCGCCGATTACACGGTTCCTCTTCCCAAAGGATGATGACAACCTCCTGAACTACTTAAATGAAGATGGTCAATTTATTGAACCAACTTGGTAATTAGTCATTATAGGACCCTTATTATTCATTTTACCCAATATGAAACTGTTAACTAATACTGGTCATGTAATGCAGGTACATGCCTATCTTACCTACGGTTCTTGTCAATGGTAGTGAAGGAATTGGAACTGGTTGGAGTTCTTACATCCCCAACTACAATCCTAGAGATATTATTGCCAACTTGAGACGTTTGTTAAATGGTGAAATGATGGAGCCCATGGATCCTTGGTATCGTGGATTTAGAGGGACCATCGAGAAAACAGCCACTAAGGAAGCTGGCGTCAGCTACACTGTTTGCGGGATAGTCGAGGAAGTCGATTATACCACACTGAGGATCACAGAGCTTCCAATTCGTCGATGGACACAGGATTACAGGGAGTTTTTGGAATCATTATCGACTGGAGAGAGAGATAAAACAAAGGATCCTTTTGTCAAGGTACTGAGCTTTAAAACCTTGTGCATCACATCTTGTCTTTGAAGATTGTCGCTAATATATAATTGCCAATTGCAGGAATTTAGGCAGTACAGTGACGATGTAACTGTGCATTTTGAAGTTATGTTGACAGAGGAGAACATGATGATAGCAAAGCAAGAGGGTTTACTGAAGAAATTTAAGCTGACCTCAACAATCAGCACGAGTAACATGCACCTGTTTGACTCAAACGGAGTGATCAAGAAATATGACAGCCCTGAACAAAGTATGCTAGTTTTGCTGCTTACCTCAGGATGAGCCATATTTTAGTAGGATTATAACTTATATATGGTATTCTAAGCCATGTCTTATTTTAAATTTTATCATCTTTCTTTCTGCAGTTCTAGAGGAGTTTTTCCACCTAAGGCTTGAGTGTTATGAGAAAAGAAAGGTAACCTCAGTGAAAGCGAGGAAATGGTTTCAGTTATTTACTTACACTCCGAGGCTTATCATATGTGACTTGGTTGCAAATAGCATATTATGAGTACTTTTCTATTTCTCGCTTGCAGAAAATTTTGCTGGAAAATTTGGAGTTAAAGTTAGCGATGTTGGACAATAAGGTTAGGTTTATTCTCGGTGTTGTCCATGGAGAGATCATCGTGAGCAATAGAAAGAGAGCAGATTTGTTCCAAGAGCTGCAAGCAAAAGGCTTTGCTCCCTTTAGGAAGGAGACTAAAAAAATTGAAACAGGAGTAGCTGCGTCAACAGATGATTCAGAAGAAATAGAAGAGAACTCAGAGGCCACCACCAAAGGAGTGAGAGCCAGTGATTATGAGTATCTGCTCTCCATGGCAATTGGCACACTGACCCTCGAGAAAGTTCAGGAATTATGTGCTGATAAGGATAAGCTTGTTAATGAGGTTGATGCCTTGAGAAAAGCGACTCCAGAGAATTTGTGGTTAAAAGATCTTGCTGCTTTAGAGGAAAAACTCGATGTATGATTTTCAATGCCCTCTTGACATTACTCCATTAACTTCTGTTTTGATTAATGCTTTCTGCTGTGTTATGCAGGAGCAAGAAAAAATTGATGCCCAAGCAGAAGAAACGAGAAAGGCAAGAAGCAAAACAAATGGAGTTGGCACAAAAGTCTCTAGACAAGCACTGAAAAAGCCTCGCCAGAATAACACTAAAGCTAAGAATTCAGAAGCTCTAGCAGAAGTCACTCGAGGATCAACCATTGCATTGGAAGCAGGTTAATATGGAAATTGTGCTATAACTTTAACTTGCACTATTATTATTTATGGGGAGTCACTGACAGTAGATGTGTTTCTCTTTCAGAAAATGTTGCTGATGTTGCGAAACCAAAACGGGGTGCCGGCGCTAAGAAAGCTCCAGCTCCAAAGGTGTGTTTGGTTTCTTCCTTCTAATTAAAAACAAGGCAACTGTCTTTGACAAAAATCAAATTTCTATTTTCATTTATACAGCCTAGAAAGAGTGCCTCAGTTTCAGATGACGACGAAGACTTCGAGTTGCTCGACTTAAGAGAACGACTTGCTGCATATAACCTTGAATCTTCACCGGATAATTCATCAGGTGAGAGCTTTTGCCAGAGTAACTTTGATTTGTTCGACTTAAAAGTCAATTCCATCTGTAAAGACACTGTGGCTAAGCGAGATGGTGAATAAGGAACACCTGATGTGTTGAGGAACAGGTGCTGTATTTGCCCAAAGTTTACTCGAGACATGTATTATTTGTTCTGTAGCCCGTAGTCACTTGGTGATAATAATTCTAGCATAACACATTTTCCATGCAACGCAGCTCTAGAGGATAAAGTGCCTGAAATACCAGTCAAGGCGAAAGAACCTAGCAAAAGGGCTGCCTCGAAGAAGAAGGCCTCGGTCATTCTCTCAGACACTTCAGAAAATAGCAACGACAGTGGAGACGATGACGACGAGATAGTGGACTCCGAAGCAGAGGTGGCAAAGAAGAAAGGTGGCAGAAAACCAGCTGCTGCTGCAAAGATATCAAAACCACCTGCAGCAGCAAAGAAAGGTCAAGCCAACAAGCAGCAGGCTCAGGGAACGACCCAACAGCTCTTGATGCATAGTTCCACCAGTGAAGATACTGAAGATGTGGTCGAAGTCGCTCCTCCGAAAGGAAGGGCTCAGAGGCCTAATCGCCAACAGACAAGATACGTGGTGAGCGATTCCGAGAGCGAGAAGCCGACCGATGATTCTGACTTTGATGAAGATGACATTTAGTCGATGGAGATGTCGTTTTTCCAATGATGAAGGTCGCTGTATTATTTTGAAACTCGGAACATTGGATGCAAAGTCATTCATTAGTTTCCAGTAGTTTATGTTCATCTCTCTCTTTCTCAGAGGAGATGTTCCATGTTAGACCCGTAGTTGTTCGTGTCAAAATCAACAAATTTTAGTTCGTTGGTTGTACAGCTCGCGTGGTTACTTTGCTCTCAACAAAATCCCTCTGAGGAATCATTTCGTTGTCCTAGTTTTTTCGGCCAATTAGTTCGCTTCGTTGGCCAGCTCATCATTTCGTTGTCTATACACGGATTAGGCTCCCTAATTCAACAAGCTTTAGGCTTTGTGACGAAAAATACTATACATATAAATGGGCTTCCATCGTCGCCCCTAATCATTTACAACAAATTAAACTCATATACAATAACACCAAGGGAATCTTTCGATATTTTAACTTAACCCTGAGAAGTTAACTTTTTTTTTTTTTTTAGTAGAGTTTCTATTATAAAAATTTGGAATAAAATCATAAAATCAATCAATTCTTAGAGTTGGGGATTGAACCCACCACCTTTCCATTCTAAAACAGAACGGTGGCCACTAAGGCATCACCTTAAGTAATCACCGTCAAGATTATAGATGAATCATCGACATTTTTTCTTGTTAAAAAGGATTTTTCTACCTCTAATTTATTCTATACACATGCCAACAATGTTTGCAAAAAATTCGTCTCGGTGGAGCCAATAAGTGGTTGTATAGATGTAATTATAAGCATTGGTGATAGGGATGCGCCTCTCCTTTATGTTTCCCCTATTTTTAGTTGAGTGACGAAGGACACGAGATTGCCCAAGGGGAATATATTCTCCCTGCCTTTAAAGACTACACATCAATACATAAATCAGGAGATATCATTCTTTGAATTGCAATTATAGCATCGGTGGAGCCCAGGAGGGGATCCTTTCACCAACCCTCCCGGATTCATCATCACTGGGGCATTTGAATTGACCCCTAAGAACTGCCATGCATTCAAGGAATTTGAATCAATCATGGCTTTTTGGCAGGGCCATGCACAATACCTTTCTGCTCATTAAACCACGAGTAGACAAGCATATACGATTCCTTTACTTCAATTGAAGATGTATTGTACGGTCGGATGAGACCTCGAGTCAATTTTCGTAAACATGAAAAAACTTATCTGTCCAATTTAATCGATGAGAGACTGTCCTTGTCCGGATAGTGGCTTGGCCTCAAGATGTTGTGTTTAGTAAAATTTAAAGATGTTACAAGCTAAGTTTTGTACTGGCCTTTAGTTTGATGCGTCAAATGGGTGACTCGAGTCAAATCCGAGTTGGATCTCAATTGGGTCATAAATGATCCAACTCAAATAGACTAATTTAACTCATTTGTGCACAATGCAAATTTAATTACTTATACCTAACTCATACTCGACTTGGCTGATATTGCTAAAACACTTTTATAAACAGAAGAATTACCAAAAAAGTCATAAACCTATTATAATTATGTCAATTTAGTCCTAAACGTCCTAAACCTTTTGTAATTATGTCAGTTGAGTCCATTTGACCAAAATTGGCCAGCCGGCGCTGATGTGGATGTCGGCCGGCAGCGGCAACCGTCCAACGAATATTGATGTGGCATTTTTAAATTAGTTTTTTGAATGGGTTGGTGAAGGTAGGTCTACTCGAGACACGTAACACTTCTACAAATAATAGGCCCCTTGTGAGGTCCAGTAATTGAGCCCCTGTATCGTTCTACATATAAAGTTAGGAGCCATAGTTGAGTATATTCGAAGCACCCTATGAAGTGCAAAATCTCTGATTAGGTTTTTCGCCACGAGCAATGGCTAATTCTAGGTATTGGATGTATTGGAGCACTAGGCAAAAGCTTCAGGGACTTTTTGTTCCTCCGTGATGTGCAGAATACCGCCCGTGAGCCCTAGGCAAGCGGAATCTGTGTGTTGCCAAAACCTAAAACCTCTCATTTCTTGGTGCACATTATACTAATGAATCAACCCATAGAAAACAAAAATTCATGCCCCAAGTGGAGGAATTCCAAGCCATGGGCAATGAACGGTTTTCGTTCTTTGTCTCCATCCGCCTTCGCCGGAAGATTACAAATGAAGGAGTTGGTTGTTTCAAAAGCATGTGTTCCTTGCTTCTCTACCCTACATTGCTTGAAAGGCTTCCTTTTACTTTCTCTATTAATGGATTCACCTTTTTCCGAGCACATCGGCTAAGGCCCTACTCATAACCTAGACCTAGAATGTTACTTTAAGGAGGGGGAGATGGATTCCAAATCTGTCGCATCCGAGTTGAACTCGCAGTTACTCTGTGTGGCCTTCACGGAGCTTAAAGAAATGACTCATTTCAAAGCCCCTACGTCGTGTGATCCCACTCGGTTCATGGATTTGGCGAGCCACGGGGCTTGAAGACCAGTTAGGGCGGACTTGTACACGGGCGTTTAGTTACAAAGCCCGCACTACCCGACCCGAAGAAATACTAATTGTATATTATTCATCGATGGGAGATAGAGTTAATAATATAGTAGCCCTACCCAATGATCACTCCTCAGCCCCACCGGATGGCCGAATACCTACAACCCCTGTTGGGAAGAAGTTTCAAATCATTGGCTGGGATCTGTTTGTGAGTATTCCAATTGGAAAATGGAGTCCTCTCCCATCAAGCCAAAACACAAAAACAATTCAGGTGGGCTCAATCAAGAGTACGGCAGTCTTCCGTATCATTGACCGCATGCACAGGTTATCCATGCGCTCGAAAGAGGTGAGCTCATTTCATCTCAGGTACAAAATAATATGAATCCCGTGTAAAACCTAGATGATTTGATAAATAAAATTGAGCGGGCTAATGTGCAGCCGGTGTGTGTTTAAGGTTTCTCCGACCGCACATCGCCAATCATTGTTCGGCCAATGGATCTATACGGTGGTGATCTTGATCCTCTTTCCATGTTCACAGTGCCATCCACTCACTCCCACTGGCCCATCCCTCCTACCGCAGGAGAACCTTTGCATCGCACGCCGGCTTTTAGGCAGCTACGAAGGATTTGTTATACCTTTACACAACCCCCTTCGACCGACTTTTCTATACAAGCCCAGGAATATATTCCCGTTGAGGAAGCTACTTTAATTTGTTTAGAGATCACAAGATTATTTTATACACAAAATGAACGATTAAAGAATTTATAGGCATTGATGCTGGAACTCATATGATTAATCATCACACGGAGAGAAGGCGTTAGGTATGATTACGACGAGGTCAAGAGAGAGAGGCCTCAAGCTGGCTACATGCTCGCTTCACCAATCTCGATTGCCGTGCTAAATGAGTGTGTAGTATGCTTAAAAAAGTAGTTTAGGACTCTTACTAAAGCCTAATTTTCATAATTTCAAAATGATAAATATCACGTATTTTAGTATGCTTAACAAGTGTATTGAAATCCTGAACATTTCTTTATCAACCATGCCACTTTCCCATCTTAAAACTGCAGTTGTTGGCGCCGAGTCCTTCAAGTCCTTTATATTTATACCATGGATTTTAGAAATTGGTCTGTCGGTGTGTGGATGGGGTTGGTGCCGGTCTTGAGCATAATTTTGCATCCGACTGTAGCCCACCTAAACAATAAAAAAAGAAAAAGAAATCAGGGCCAACAACAGAACTCTCTTTTATGCTCATAAAAGATATCCAAACCTTTGTCTTTTTACTTTTTTTTTCCTTGATGATGGGAAAGACTATCTTAGATATGTTAAACTAAAATATGATAATGTAGCTCGTTAATTTCTTAAATTTTATTGAAATACTTTTTCATATCGCTTGATAATTAATCTATATCCTCTTTATTTAATGTGGTTTTCTTTCACTTATCGATTTAAACTTTTGAATTGACTATTCTAATATGGTATTTCCAGTCTCATACATGCATCCATCTCGATTTGGATGCGAGAGAGGTGTAAAATAATAGGTTTTACATCTTCTTTAACTTAAATTTTTTTGTTGGACTTTCTGATAAAAATCATAAAATAACATCCATTTTCTCGACCATCTTTAAGTAAACTGTAGTTCCTGTCCAAGTCATCTCAGTGGACATCAGTGGTGGAGGGTCGGCGTAAAGTTTCGATCACTAAATTCGATGGTCGGAATTCTCACTTAAATAAAAAGAACTTTTTTTTTATGGGGGATGGCATAATGACCGGAGAGAGAGAGAGAGAGAGAGAGAGAGATTGATGGTGATGATCGAGAAAATGGCCCATTTCTCGAGTGCGTCACGGGTTTCTTCTGTTCCTACTGTTGTCGCGTAGCTTTGATTATGATCTGCTTCGGCCTTTGACGTGCATATATTTCAACACGAAATCGGTCAAAGACGCCACGGCTCTTCTCTTTTTTCCTTCTCGAAAGGGAGTTTACCGGAGCACCTGTTAAGCATGTTTGATCGAGATTATTTTAGTCGTGGTTATACCTGACCCGAAGAAAACATTGTGGGAAAAACTACAGCGATCAAGCGGTATTTTCAGTCAATATGTTCCGAGTGAGATTTGAAGGGATTGCTTTCATGTTTATAATTACTTCCCATCCATTTTATATGTGTTTTTATAGGTTCTTTTTGTTTTGTGAAAAATAAATGCTTTAAAAAATATATTCCTAAAATTGTCTCATCTATCGCTTAAAATAACTAGTTAATAGAAAGTGTTTTTGTTATTGATAACAAATTTTATGTAAATATTATTATGGATGATGAAAATATATTTCATTTATTCATTTTTGTATGTAATACAAATGATTATTTTTAAGAATATATTTTTCAAATTATTTATTTGTCGTGAAACAAACGTAGTCTTAATTGAAAAATGACAAATTTTTTTTTTGTTAATTTTGTTTGTAATGTCATTACAATCTCGGTGAGGGTTGTCACGATAGTTACATATTCTCTTCATTGCCCCCATTTTCCTGTACTCTCTCTCTCTCTCACTCTCTCTCTCTCTCTTTCGATCCTGATTCTTTTCTTTTAAACAGTCACTTGTCTCATACTGATTTTTGTTTAGAGGACGAAGGCAAAAAAGAGACTCTTTACTAATTTGAAACCAATTTTTTCCCAACTACATATCGTTTCAAAAGAATATATGATATGCTTGATCCATTCGTCACACCAAATATAATTTTCCTTTTCATGGCCATTAGCATGCCGAGATAGTAGATAATAAGATGTTGTTGGGATGAACGTGTGAATTCTATTACAGAAGTCTCGTATCGAAGATTTATTATGGTGTGGAATAATTAATACATTATAGTTGACTAATAAATTATTGACTTTAATTTTTAATTAGAAATGAGAGTCCGATTAAACATATAATGGGCACGAACATAAGCTTTCTCATGGCGATTTTCCGATTGAATTTTTGGTGCGTTTCCCAAATTACCAAAACATCTCGATCATTTTTAGAATTCATGCTTGTTTTTTGAAATATAGAGAGCAAAAATGCAAACCCTGTCGCAATCCAAAGGCAAATAATGGAGCAAGGGGACAAAACACACGAGATCCAGGCAACAGTGGAGTTCATTGACATTTTGATGGAGAGCAGCAGCAATTACTTTTATTGGAGGTCATCCTCCAGACAAGACGTCCCGTCTGTTGCGATAAGTTTCTCAATGCAACCAAGGGCGAAAGGAAGTGGATAGGAAGGGGGTAATCCCCGCTGCTGAACGACAAAAGGCATCATCATGGGCTCTTCGGGCCCCTCTCTCTCGTGACTCCTGTTAATGGGGGCACCTTGTTTGGCATCTCTCTAATTCTCCTCCAATTGCTCCCAAGCATTGTGTAAAATCTCTGTTGAGTGAGGTAATCATCTTGCTTCCATGTTGTGCCGACTAAGTTATCGTCTTCTCTCTTTCACGGGGTGGAAAACTCAACGCGCATCTGTGTGGGTGGTATCCAGTGAAAACACAAGAAAGAACCGTGACGACCGGTGGTCTACGGTCCCTTGATCATCACTTCTGCAAGCTCGGAAAGCCCTAACATAATATTCACACGGCATTAGTGAATTTCGAAGAAGAAACAAAGCCTGAACTCTTGATATTAGGGTTTCAAGCCGGGTCCATGGAGGTGAGCCTACGCAGCATCCTTTCTTTGGAGAGTGACTTGGATATTATCCCGCCACATGGCGTGCCTCGATTGGCCAAGACCACATATATAATTGGTGGTCCAATGCAACATGAGAAATTGGAACTTTCTGTACATATGTTTCATCCATACCTTACCCGGTTGTCATCCACCTCTTATTTTTTGAATCAGGCAAAAGGGGGGCCCTTCATTGGATGGTTGGGAATAAAATCATGAGACAGCAGGTTTCTATTTAAACCCAGGAATAGAACCCACCAAAACAAAAGGTTCCATCAAATAATGCACCCTCCATAGATCATCTCAAAAGACTAGACTCAATTATTTGCAGTAATGATTACTCCAAATTAAGTTAAAATCCACTGGAATAATGTGAATTGCCTCCAACCTTTACTAATGTGGGATCCTATTAAGAGAGGAATTTTTGTGGTAGTTAATATAATATGATCTCGAAGCAGTGAGTGGAACAAATGGTAAGAGGATAACGAAATCGAATATCTTATTGAAATCTGCGACTCTTTCTTGAGGTTGGTCGTTCAAGTCAAATAGTGCACTGGCGACTTTTATAGTGTCGTGTCCCATCCCGTTATCAAATTCATGTTGATTAGGCAAATGATGCGTTATTATTACGAAAAACATTTGATAATTCTTATCACTTTCAAGTTAACATATGTCAGACCCAAAAAAAAAGGTTAGCATATGATATTGAGTTCCTCTCGATAAACCCGCGTCGTGCTCAAAATTGTGTTTACATATCACACATCACACATCGAGTATTGTTAGACCTATATCTTATCGAACGCAACTGATTTCTCAAGCCACGGTAGTGCTCTCCCTTTGCGTCGCTCAAAAGAGCAAACTTGCTTTCATCGGGATTCGAATCTATGCCCTGCGTTTCTTGAGGCGCAATTTAACGTTGATGCTTAACCAAGTAGGTTACCCTTTTCACGTTTTGATTTTACCACATGCACAGCTTGTGAGCATTCAAATGAAACAGCTTGTGTTTTCCCTTTTGCTTTTCCTAGGAATCAAGAACCAGGAGGGGGAAATCATGAGGAAGGAAAGACCATCCAAAACCCAACGCCACCCCAAAACAAAAGTTTCCAGCTTTGATGGTATTGGCTCAGCAGCAGCTGGCACCAGCCTTTTGTTTTTAAAATTTGGCTCTCCAACTTAATGCCTCACGCGTCTCTTTTGATCTCTCTCTCTCTCTCTCTCTCAAGCATCATTCCCATTCCTTTCCTTTTGCTTTATTATATTTCACATCAACACCCCCCCTCATTCCTTGCATTTATATACCCCCATAAACCCTACGAAAGACCTCACAACATTACCCATCTCTCTCTCTCTCTCTCTTTCTCTCTCTCAAGCCAAAGTATAAGCCAAAGTATAGAGCAATCATGGCCCATGGAAGTGGAGGTCCTAGTGCTTCCTCCATGGTGGTGCTCGTGAGCTTGCTGCTGATGGCTGCCGCTTCCCCCGCAGCTGGGAACTTCTACCAGGACTTCGACCTGACGTGGGGTGGCAGCGACCGCGCCAAGATCTTCAGCGGGGGTCAGCTCCTGTCGCTGTCCCTCGACAGGGTGTCGGGGTCGGGCTTCCGGTCCAAGAAGGAGTACCTGTTCGGTCGGATCGACATGCAGCTCAAGCTCGTCGCCGGGAACTCCGCCGGCACCGTGACCGCTTACTACGTACGTATCTCTATCGTATTGCGTCGTGTCATGCAGACTTTATGCAGGGAGCGAAGTCCATGTACGTACGAGCCCGTTTTGGGTGAAAAAACGATAACTTCTTTTCTTGCGACTTCGGTTTGTGATTGATTTAGATTACCAGACGATGTTGTTCTCGACTGCTCCTCTCAAGCCAGCGTATGATGATCACCCCCGACTTCTTTTTCTCCTTTGCCTATCTTTATGAGTGGACGAAACAGTTTTTTTGACTCTGTTATTGGCGTTTTGACATCATTAAGGTTGGCTCACATGAGAAGTCTTTAGAAGTCAAAAAGCAGCTGGTGATAGAGAAAGCTTCGGGAACATCATTGAGTAGAAATACCACTCGCATTAGAAACTGGAACCAATTTGAAACGTACAGCTCTTGCGTTTTGGTGATGAAAATTTTATCGGATGAAATACATCGGATCATGTCTATCAAATGAATACCGTATATCTCCATTTATCACAGTGAAAAAAACAAAGGAAAATCTCTTAAACATTCCTAAACAATTCCTTTTCAGTCCATGCAATTCAATGAGGAGGTGAAATATATTTTAAAGCAAATCATCTCTTACGGCGACTTGTCGATAGCTTCCGGCTCTTCTTGCTCTCCGATCATGGTGTGCGAATTGACACGGGCTAACTCCGATTGCTGTGACTTTTTTGCAGTTGTCTTCGCAAGGGCCAACTCACGACGAGATTGACTTCGAGTTCCTCGGGAACCTGAGCGGCGACCCTTACATCCTCCACACCAACGTCTTCACTCAAGGGAAAGGCAACAGGGAGCAGCAGTTCTACCTGTGGTTTGACCCCACCAGAAATTTCCACACATACTCCGTCATCTGGAAGCCGCAGCACATCATGTGAGTGCCGAGGAAGTGTAACATCGATTGGTGACTCGATACGAGTTTAAAAGCATTGGATCGTTAGGCCAAATTGATCCGATCGCTATCAATCTTGTGACAAACTCAATGTTTTTGACATGCCCTCTTTTCTGGTTTTCAGCTTCTTGGTGGACAACTTTCCTATCAGAGTTTTCAAGAATGCAGAGTCGATTGGCGTGCCCTTCCCCAAGAGCCAGCCCATGAAGATATACTCGAGCCTCTGGAATGCCGATGATTGGGCCACGAGAGGCGGACTGATCAAGACAGACTGGTCGAAAGCGCCCTTCACGGCATACTACAGGAAGTTCCAGGCCACTGCCTGCACCTGGTCCACGGGCTCGTCGTCCTGTGAGATCGGACGGCCCTCTTCCTACCCTGGATCCACATGGCAAATCAATGAGCTCGATGCCAATGGCCGGAGGCGGCTCAGGTGGGTCCAGAAGTACTTCATGATCTACGACTACTGCGCGGACGCCAAGAGGTTCCCTCAAGGCATCCCCGCCGAATGCAAGCGCTCGCGATTCTAGAACAGAAAAGGAGGGAAATCAACGTGTTCGAATGGAAGGTCGCTCGGCAGTATATAGTTAATGCATTCTTTCGTTTCGTTTCGCATGTTCAAGTCATGACTTGCTCGTGATGTCTTGATTCCAGGGGGAAAATAATAAAAAAATGGCCTTTGTACATTGTTTCTTGTTGAAAGTTGTTGGGATGGGGCGCCGAATATATTGCTCTGTAAAGCCACGGTTGTGACATAAAGATATGTTTGTAGCAGTTTGTTCTACTTTATGTAATAAAACTTTGCATTCTCTTTCCTTGTTCAGTGTTTCATGTAATGCATGACTCGGAGATCAAGAAGTTAGCTTAAAACATTTTTATGCTTCTCACGGCAGCATTGAGATGAATCAAGTAGGTATCCATTGCGAACATGCATTCCTCAAAATCAATTAGCTCTCAGCTCTGGGAAATAATCCATGTGAACGCGATATTCAGAGCAATTATCGGAAGACACAGACAGACAATCCCTGATGCAAAGCGGCTCCCGGCACAATCCAACACTTGATGCATGAAAAGACTAAGAACCAGAATATCATTTCTGTTTCCCTTTTCATTTAAAGATGTTGGTGGGAAAGAAAGATTGTCAAGAACAGTTCGTGACATCTCTTATAAAGATGCTTTCTATTGAGTGTTCGCATTAAAAAATTCAGATTAAAGTAGACAGGATTTAACACGGCAGGCTAAAAAGTTCTGCCCTTGTTCGAGTATCGCTTCTTATTTAGCAGAGTAGAAAAGAACTCGATATAAAGAGGTCCCCAGAAAAGATGGATGAAGGTCCTTGATTCTTTTGAACTTGTAGTCGGATGAAGCTTGAGCAGCAAGGATGACAGTAAATCTAGCAGTAGCAGAAAATTTGGGAAATATTGTGACGCAAGTGGATGGAAATGGGACCCATGATTTGAATTAAAAACAGAGAACATCAAGTTGGAAATAAGATACAGCTAGACAAAAATTTGAATGAGAACAAGATCTGAACTCCATACGACCCTAGCCAGTGGGCTTGTAAACGGTGGTCCTAGAACAACACCTCTTCCAAGTTGAATGCAGCTGTGCCTCGCTCATGAAAACTAATGGTACTTTCTTTTTGTCTATCCTATTTTAACTCTCAAGTCACTCTCAAACTTTTCTCTTATCTCTTTACAAAGAGCATGATAGACAAACCTCACATATGAAGTTACCCTACTTTTAAGGTGGAAAATCGAACTCCCCACCTCCCCCTTTCTATGGGAAGGATGGCCCTTTCTATGTGGGAAGGAAGGCCCTGGGGACAACACAACCCTTAATGGTTAAAAAAAAAAATTGATGCTACTTGAATTGGTTAAAGAATCGTGTAAATGGGTACCCTAGGAAGAAGTGTACGGTGTTACTGGGTAAAGAGGGAACAGGGCACAAAAACAAGAATGGCAATCTGTGAACTCAAAGGCAACAATCTTACAATTATATCCTATAAGTTAAATTCGTGAAGGCATGGCGACAAAATATACACGGAAGTGGATTTCTCTCTCTACTTACAGGATACTCATCATTTTGGAAATTCTGCTTAATAGCAGAATCCCAGTAAGTTCCTGACTTTATAATCTAAGACTCATTCACCTGAACCGTGCATCGTGCTTTGGCCAAAATAAGACTGCATAATGTGCACCTCAATGCTCCAGCCATATTCTATGGGACAAATTTTCATCCGACCACGTCAAAGACAGTATCATCCCTCGCCTCCAGGTTCCATAAAGTGTGCCACTCATGTTGACCCAATCAAATCTGACCATGCTACTTGAAATAATTCCTAACATCTTCAAACGATACTAGTGTTCCACATATAGAACAGGATCAACGAGGACATTACTCAAGACCCTTTGCTTTGCAGTTCTTCATGTATAGTGCCATTTTCTGTGCTGTCATTGAACGTTACCCTTGGGCGATGCAAGCACTGTCACCATTGAGATCAACAATACTTGGTCAGTTTCATAGATTGTCAGAACTAGGCAGTTTGAAGAATCATGCAACAATAAGAGTATGGTTTAGCCTACTTACAACAACTCTACAGTGGATATTGAGTTCATCATTCATTTGAGAAAGGCGGCATTTTGCTAGTTCTTCAGCTTCTGATGCTCTTCTGCAAGCTTCTCTTACCTGAGACTCCTAGAATGATCTTAATACATTAGAGGGAAATTGGACTTAGAAACCAGAAGCTTCCTATCATAATGATGCCTCTCCCATCTTAAAACAAGCAGAAAATACTCTGGCAATGTCAATGTGCATTTCAGATGCAACTGGTGTCACCAAAATCATCTTTATCAAATACTTCTAAAATGTTAAAAGGCTTCCTCGACAACTCATTCAGCAAAATGTACTATAGGGATCACTTTAATGAGGTCCCATACACAAAAAACCATAACTTCTCATATTGCATTCGAGGATCTACACAGAAACAAGCAATACAACCAACTTCAGATCTTTCTGTTCAAGCCAACCACCTGAGATGACTGAGAAGGGATCTTCATTCACATGATTCAAGACATCCCAGTGCTTGTGAGATATTAATGATCATATCTTGTTTAATGATTGTTCTTCCGACAAGCACTTTAGTCAATGAAAAAAGATGTAATGAAAGAACTAAATTGATTGCACCCACAACAGAATTATATAAAAAAACTGGAAAAAAACTACTCCACAAACATTTTGCCATGAAACCATGCATAGTTACATGGTTGGAGGGAACACGCACATGAGGGTGCACATGCAGGAATCGTGGAGCGGATCATAAGAATATTCTATATGATGATATAGCCCATGAAAAATCAAACATCAAGCAACACCAGATAATCCATCTTAAATGTGGCTTTAAGATATAATAGAATGAAAATAGACTTGGCATATGAGTTAGGTGATATACCTGCGGCCCAGCAAGATTGCTAACACCACAGTTGATTTTTTCCACTATGCTCCTTAGTTGAGATAGTTGATTTATCAAATTAAAAGTCATTTCATCTGCATCCTTCATCTGGTTCCTTGAGAACTCAAATGCCCTTTCTGCATTGAGACGGAAGGAAGCACAGGTCAAACAACTACACAGCCCACGGCATCCTCGTGGATTTCTTTTCAAAATTCCCCTTCTTGGAGCTTCATCAGTAAACCCGAACAGATCTGAAGCCCCAGTTTGAGAAAGATTTTGCATTGGTCCCTCTGTTCCTATTTCTTTTGCATCAGAAGAAAGTTCTGGTGTTGAATTTGCATGTAACTCTCCACCATGTTCAGGTGACTGACATAACATGGTGTGGGAATCCTCTTTTGATTGATGAACAGCAATACAAAATGATGATGATGCTGCCTGCAGATGTCCTTCATCTCTCGCATTCACAATACCATAAGAAGATTCGTACGTGCTATCTGTACTTTGTGCGACATGTTTGGCAAGAATATCTTCATCCTTTTGCAAACAAGTACCATGCGCCACTGATTCTGGAGAGCTTATGTTAAGATCAGCTGAACCCTGATCACCATGGCACTTATCAGTTGGAAAGTTTTGGAAGTCAGAGAGCACAGGTGGTGAAGAAGACTCCTCTTTAGACCTAGTCAGAAGTTTCAAGCATTGACCATTTCCTGGGGTACCTACAGAACATTTAAAGGGAATTATATTTAATTGTAAATAAAGTAATACAGAAGAAAAACACTAGCAGAGGTCGTGTAATTACAAGAGTCATCTTTTGCAATTTCCATTAGATAGGGCAGCATCCTCTTGTAACTGAATGAATTTGGGTTTTTGAATACCTTGAGTCTCGAGCATGGATTTAGCACCTGTCGCAACATCACAATAACCAATATTAGCCTGGAAGCAAGAGATAAATTAAATTTTGCAAAGAATATCATGTCTCCTTTCAACTTTTACTTTAATGCCCATTTTCTTCTCTTGTGAAGTAGAGAAAAAGATGGCGCGCCTCACCATTTTGTTCTTTGTAGAATTTCCGCTATTTTTGTCAGGAATGGAGCAGCCCGCCTTGCTGATCTTGCTAGGAGAATTCTGTGGCATCTCATTTGCACTAGACATAACAAATTTAATTTTGTTACCTTCAATTTCATTTACCCCCGATTCTCCAAAAAACCCTGAATCTGATGAAGGGATTAATGATCTTGCTTCGTTTGTATCAATCATCTGATTTGAAATCTCACCACGATCACTTCCTCTGGTTTCAGCGAACAATGAATAGCCATTTTCTCCGCTGCTGGAATTGTGCGGAGCAATTGGCTGAAATCTTTTCATTCCTTCATCCATCGGATGCTTTTGTTCATGGAAGCAGTGATCAACTACATTCTCCTCCTTAGACAAAGATGAGACTGATTTTACACTGTCCAAATCATCAGCCATGCCAGAAAGTCTACCATCAATTACCTCAGCCTCTCCTTTTTCTATTGTCTTTACATCATCAGTATGAGTTCCGATTGTACCATCGCCACAGAGAGTAGAGCCTTGCTCGATCAATTCAGGCCTTCCACTATCCAACTGGCCATCAATATCTCGATCACCCAAGTCTTTGTTCACCACAGCAGGAGTATCAGGACAGTTTCTATCCTTATCAACAGTCGGAATAACGAGGGGAACGGCTGTGGTTGCAGTTACATCAGACCCATGCTTACTAGATTCATCCATGGGAATATCTTTATAGCTAGAGTTGATAGAGGAGAGTGGTAGCTTTTCTTCCATAACCTTTTCGTGCTTTTGACTTCCAGAAACTCTAGCAGTGCCTACCCATTCAAATACAATGTGGAGACTTAGAGTCGCTGCCTGGTGAAATTAAATCAAAGCGCAAATCAGAGGAGAGGTGAGAGAGATTACCGGAATCTTCCATTGCCATGTCTGTCAAGTAAGGAAGCAGTCGCCGGTAGCTGATTGAGCCAGGCCTCTGGTATATTCTTCTTCTTAATTTCAAACGCGGATTAAGACCCTGCGAAAGACAGCCATTCACTTAAATCTCCATAGTCAATGAGATGCAGGAAGAATCAACTAAAATCTCAGGTTCTCTGCATGGTCACCGTCCGGACAACCGATTAAAAAAGAGTCGGAAAATGTTAGAACCTCACCGGTTCGACCTTCGAAGCGGGGTCGTCTCTTTTCCTAATTTCAGCTCTAGAACCTTCATCCTGGGAGGACCCCTGCAGCGGCTCAACCAAATGCCGGTCCGCCCTCCGGAGATCGCAAGTGCCTCCATTTTCTTCCGCATCGGGGCTCAGAATTACATCCGTTGCTTCGGGGGGAGTGGTCTGAACGCAATCGTCGCCGGAATCGTCCGATCCCTTCGCCGTCTCAGTCGCAGCGACCTCCTCCTCGGGCGAATCGGGAGGCATCCGACCGCTTTCCTCGCCCTTCCCTCCGTCGCGCTCCGCCTGAAGATCCGCCTTTTCGAGCCCTTCGTCCTCCTCCTCTGACGTCTCGTCGTCGTCGTCATCCTTGTACAAGTCCCTCCCGCCGTCCTCCTCCGAGCAGTACTCCCTAACAATTGAAGACAGAGTAGCGCTGACGTCATCCTTATCGGCCCCGCCTTCTTCTCCGCACGGCGAATCGAGCTCCTCGAGCTTTCCCTCCCCGCGATCCGGACCGAACCCGCTCGACCTCGGCTTCGGGCCGAGCGAGAAGACGCGCCGGCTGCGGAGACCCTTGATGGAGACGGAGCCGAGCCGCCGCCGTCACCGTCGCCGGCGGCGGCGTCGGGGAGGAGGCTCCGCCTGGGGAGCTTCCGGCGGGGACCGGCGGGGGGTTCGGGGCGGGTGAAGAGGCTGAAGAGGGGGGCGAACAGCGACGAGGACGGTCGCTTCCGCTTCGGCGAGTCGCGAGGCGTCTCCATTTCTGCAGGTAGAGAGAGAAAGAGAGAGAGAGAGAGGTAGAGAGAGAGAGAAGGAGGGAGAGGAGGAGAGGATAGAGAGAGAGAGAGAGAGAGATGGAGGAGGGGAGATTTGGCGGGAAAGAGGGAGGGGATTTGGCGGGAACCGGTGGGGCCGGCCGGGCCATTTTCGTTTTTGGCGGGGGGGCCTAGGCCCTGGATTTCTTTATTGCGTTGGCAGTTTCGTAATTTGATGCGAAGGTCAGTGGCAATTAGTTTGTTCTTCGAACGCCCCGTTTTCTCCCGAGGTTTTCATGGACCGAATGGTGTTTTACTGTTTTGTATTGGTTGATTGATCTCGCTAGTTTAAGTATTTACCGAAGATATTCGCGCGCTATATAGTAAAAAAAATAATTAATTTCCCGATCTTTATAAAGTTAAAATTTAAACTTCTTGAAAAGGACTTGAGAAACCTCCACATGAAAATGGGAGAATTTCTTCAATTAACTACGTCAATGACTTCTATTTCATCCTACCAATTTTGTCGTGTATAGCTCAAAAATTTGAGCTATCTTTGACTATGGGGTAATAAAATTTCAGGGGCAATTCCTTCCTTTCTTGGAGAAATCACCCAATTACTTCGCCTGGAACTTGAGAAAAATCAATTAGAAGGTGACATTCCTCCAAGCCTTGGATGGTGTCGACAATTGCAATCACTGACACTATTTGATGACAATCTTAATGGTACAATACCCAAAGAGGTCATCGGCCTTTCTTCTATGTCTCTCTCTTTCAAAGTTGCTCGAAATTCCTTAACAGGACCATTATCTCTTGAAGTGGGTAACATGTCACATCCCGAACCCTGAGACACGTAAACAACTCGCTATGGTCGTACAAATGCGACATTCCCAGGTAGTGTCGCCGACCCAATTAATTTATTATGCACATACGGAACGTGTTATAGAACCTTTGACAAAACTCTCACGGGATAGGAAAGCAGGAAATCAATACATTCAAAAACAAACGTACTTTCACATATAAATAACATTCCAAAGTTTACATACATGCCAAAAAGGGGCAGCTTACAAAAAGGGGATCAGTCCACCAAAAAGAAGGAACGGTCTTAAGACTACTAGTCGGACTCGCTCTTCGATCCCACTTCAGACTGAACAACCTCTGGAGACGATGGGTCCTCCACTCTACCATCAGGAGGGTCATCTACTCCTTCTCCTAGGATGACTTCCATTACAGTAGATGGAGACGATGGGTCCTCCACTCTACCATCAGGAGGGTCATCTACTCCTTCTCCTAGGATGACTTCCATTACAGTAGATGGGATATCAAAACTATTAAGGGGACCAATCCCGAAACCATTGGGCCCCAAAATGCGAACCAAGCCCTATATCTATGGGGCGCCCTAACAACCAAGCCCTCCGGACCTGGACCAGTGGTGGTCCTAACAAGCTCATAGATTCAATGGCCATTGGGATCGGGACAAGCGAACTTCGCTTCATACTATGCACGGGAAGACCATAACGCTCAGGGGTTACGCCATCTACGGTCACGATATTTTGGCCCATAACGGGGTGAGACATTGTCTCGGCAAGTTTAACCCCTAAACCCCTATTAGAAAGCAAATACACCCAGAGAGGCCTAGCCACATCACACGAGAAGACTTACCTTGTCTTAATTCCTTCTGAGGTTAGCACAATTTGTATCACACAATCTCGGGTAGTAGTAAGAATTTAAACAATTGGAACGCCATCACTTTCATATAAACCACAATCGCACTCAGCACGCATTCCAATTATTATTCACCACCACACAAGGGCATAGCCTACTCACAATTCGGCTATCTACTGACATTAATGCCAGGCATCGCCTCCCCCTTTGGAGCGCGGCTTCGTCCCTACGTCAACGGCATTCCCGAAAGAGCATAGGTCTAGTTGGCCTAGCCTCTATCGCCACCGAGCCTCGTCACTATGTTGACGGCAATCTAAGGAAAACGAGTTCGGTTGGCCTAGCCACTATTGCGACCCGAGCCTCGTCACTATGTTGACGGCAATCCTAAGGAAAACGAGGTTCGGTTGGCCTAACCACTCTTTGCGACCGAGTCTTTCAACTTGACACACGAAAATTCAATATCGACCGGACACTCCGCATTTCACTCAAATGCTCCAATTACAATAACAATCCTTAAAAATCCAATTTTTGCATCAAAACCCGACACTTGGGTTTTTATGAATAAAAATCCTTATTTATCACAATCAACACTCAATTTTCCACATCCATTCATCAAATTCGAATTCTAAATGCACGGCGAAGAATCGGCACGAAATTATAAGCAATTGAGGTCGAAATAATTTTTGATTTTTTTAAAAAATAATAATATTTTAATAATTTCGGAATATACTATATTATTTAATCACACCCCTAATCTAATCCACAATTAAAATAAACTAATCTAACCACCTAAGCTTACTTAACTTAGACTAAGCACACTTAGGGCATCATTAACCCTCTAATCAAGATTTAGTGAGTTAAACTCACATAGGAATCGCTTTCCGACGAGTCCCCAGGCGAAGAGGACGGCGAGGCCATTGACAAATCTTCTCGGGCGACACCAAAGGAGGACCGAAAGACACTGAAAGGGGCCTTGAAGTTCTAGATCTAGGTGGAAGTCAGGCCACCGTCCAAGGCTAAACGGAGGAGCTTCGGCGGCGGTTCGGGCGCAAACCGGCGGAGAGGGATGGCGGCTGCTCGGGCGGAGGCGGCGGCGACCGGCAACCCGGGCGACGGCGGCTCGGGATGGCGACGACGAGCTGGGGGGCTCGGGCTAAGCGCGAGCGGCCGGTGAGCCGGCGCGCGGCGAGCGAGCACGCGGGCTGTGCGCGCGGGCGGTGGCGACGGCACCAGCGACGACGGCAAGCGGGCGGAGGGGCGGCCGGTCGGCGTGTGGGTGAGCTGGCCTGGTTCGGACGGTGCAGCTCCTCCCTCCTCTCTCTCTCTTCCCAAGCTTGAAGATGGAGTTGATTGGTGCCTTTTTGGATATTCAATCTCCACCCTCCACTTGTCAAGCTCTCATCACTTGGCCCCAAACACCATGACATCACCCGATGTCATCGTCCACTATCTCCAATCTCCCACAACCTTATCCCAATAGGTTCAATTTCATTTTCCGTCGGGGCATAAAATCTTGTACAACAAATTCTTCAATTCCAAACAATTCTCTTCCAATTGAGCCCAATTAAAGTCCATAAATTAATCCAATGCTCTTAATAATATTTGTGACACAACATGACTCCCAATTTCGAATTCGCTTTCAATTTCACGGTTAATTTCACTCAAAGCCACGATATTAGCGCGTCCTATTACCGGGTAGCTTTTAGAAATTTTCATGCATTTGACTTGTGGTTGATTATTTTCAAGCCACAATGTACATCTTCGACACATTGGCGACTCTCGGTTGTCATGGTAATCTCAAGGTTTCAATTATGGACATAGGGGACCCAATCGACAGAAAAGCCGGTCCAGTACCAACCGACAAGAATTGTGCGATCTGGTGGAATCACCCACACTTGATCACACGCCTCTGTCGAGTCGACCTATCTCCGGTCTCTAATCGATTTTTAACTGTGCCATAATGACCCTTGTAGATTAGCTCGATCGAAAGGTCGTTTCCTAGTCAAATTCTCGAGTCTGATGCATTAGAATCTCTTACCGGCTTCACCCGATAGACTAGTTTTCACATGAGTGGCTGACTCAAGGAAAAGAACTATATGTGCAAAGATAAAATGCTCGTCTTATTTTATTACAAACAGAAATAGGAAAATCAGAATGTCACATAACATGAGAAAAATTGTGGGTATAGACCTCTCTAACGGCAGGTTGACCAGAGAAATACCAAGTACTTTATCCTAGTGTGTGATGCTGTTGAGCTTGAACATGGCAGGCAATTTATTTGAAGGAATATACCACCTTCTTTAAGGACGCTGATTGGCCTTCAGTACCTCAATTTCTCAAGAAATAGATTGTTCGGTCAAATTCCAATCTATTTCGAGAATTTCACTGTGCTCGAAGTGTTGAATCTGTCCTTCAATAGCCTTGAAGGAGATGTACCGCAAGAGGGGATTTTCAAAGATACGAAGCGCATATCGATAATCGGAAATAAAGAACTATGTGGGGGCATCAAGGAACTTGCACTTCCCGCATGCAAAGTCCAAGACACGAAGAAGCGGAGAAAGCTTCCAAAACTGAAATTATCTATTGTGGTAACTATCTCGTTTCTAATCGTGTTGGCATGCTTTTTGTTGTTGTTGTGTATTGGAGGAGGAAATCTAGGATGAGACCTAGTGTTGCATTGCAAACAGAGGAGCACTTCCAAAAGGTTTCCTATGCAAAGCTTTGCCAAGCAACTGATGACTTCTCACCATCTATTTTGATTGGCCAAGGGAGCCATGGCTCTGTGTATAGTGGAATGTTGGATGGAAATCGACGGGTGGTAGTGAAAGTGCTCAACTTAAATAAAAAAAAAGGGGGCTTTTAAGAGCTTCTTAGTATAATATGAAGCGTTGAGAAACATATGCCACCAAAATCTTGTCAACATCATCATTGTTTGCTCGAGCATCGATTTCATAGGCACGGAATTTAAGGCTCTAGTCTATGACCTGATGCGAAATGGTAATCTAGAACAGTGGTGCACCCTAGAGAAAATCAACTTGACATGCTAAAGCTCAGTCTCAGACAAAGGTTAGACATTGCCATTGATGTGGCTTCTGCAATTGAATATCTTCACCATCATTGTTAGACAAGCATCATACATGGTGATCTAAAGCCAAGCAACATTCTTCTTAATCACGACATGGTAGCTCAAGTGTGTGATTTCGGGCTAGCGCGATTTCTTCTCGGAAGCACGAACCTAGATGCTTCTTAATGTCAAGCAAGCTCTAGTGGGTTAAAAGGAACCATTGGCTATGTAGCTCCAGGTATGTTAATCCTTATGCTTTCTAATCATATGGGTCCAAGTTAATAGCTTATTGAAATGCTGAATTATAGTGAAGAAAATGGATTTTTAAAACTAAGTATCCATTTGACATGACAAAGTCAATGTTGCTTTCTAGAATATGGCCTCGGTGGTACTTCATCATTGAGGGAGATGTGTATAGCTTTGGGATACTATTGCTCGAGATGTTCACCAGAATAAGACCTACTGATGTTATGTTCAAGGATGGATGGACCCTCCAAGAATTCGTCAAGACTACTCAGCATGAAAGCCTAGTGAAGATCCTTGACCCTTCATTGCTATCTATGGAGCATCCTACAGGGATTGGCTATGGCCAGCTTAGTGATGCCGACATGGTAAGATTTGAGGAAAACATTGCCGACATAATGAAAATTGGAGTCCTTTGTTCGGCTAAACTTCAGATTGAGCGCATGGATATGACAAATGCATTATCCGAGTTATGTGCTATTAGAGAGAAGCTTTTTAGGCGTGGCATGTAAGATTAGCAAGAGGATTTAACTTCTCCTGTTGCAATTTTAATTCCTTTTCAGTTTATTCTAGTGTGAATGTAAACGCAAAATGCAAGTCTATCGGTTCATGTGTTTGTGACAGGCAAAGAATTTGTTATCTCTATATTGTTAAGCCAAATAAATGCCTTTCTATTTCAACTATAGAAGGGTTTGCTTCAGGAAAAAAATAGCATCTTACTAGTTCTTGTCTTGGGTTGATTTTGATGTATCATTCAATGCATCATAAGTTAATATCTCCTTAGAATGAATTTAATAAAGGAATAGCTAAATGCAAGTTCATCTACCAAGAAACAAAGGGGCTAATGTATTAGGAGTCTCGCTTGTATCGAATCAATTAAGACAAAGCTCACCAGATCATTAATCTAGTCATGAGAAGCTCATAACTCATCATAGTAAATTGTCAGTAACTTACAGCTCCGTCATCATGGTAACCGAGCAAAAAAAATATAATGACTTGCTAAACAAAAGTGATGCAAGATTAGAATCAAGCCCAACACCCACCACCCACCAACTCGAATGTAATTTCATAAACTTCAACCAAATTAGTAATCATGTTCGTTGAACAAAGGAGCAGGACACATTGCTGGCAAGAAAAAAAGGACAGAGCAAGATCAAAGCGACATATACATGATGGTTACGATTAACCTTTTTATTCAATGCTCTTGATGAAGTCTTGGATCAACCTTCCGATAGAATCATATGAAGTCCCACCTTCCTTCATGGTGCTCAAGGCGTTCCTTATTGCCTCCCTTATTTCCTTCACCTTCTTCCTCATCCCTCCGATGCCACCGCCCATCAAGCGTCCGATGGCCCTCACTATCTGCTTCACTGGCACCAGATGGCCACCAACGCCAAGCCCATTGTAGTCCAGCCTCAGCTCCTCCGCTAAGCCCAGTTCCTTCAACATTGTGAACGCGCTCAATTGCTGCTCCGTGTGTATATGGGCCACGTCATAATCAGCACTCGGTGCCACAAGCTCCCTAAAATGGAGTTCCAATTGCACTAAGATACGAACCCACCAATGGCCACGTGTCCTAACACCTCCATCTGTGCCGGTGATAGTATATATGCATTATCATAGGCACTTGCACATTCAGTTGTGAGCTAAAAAATTCTAAGAAAATTGTCCTAATCAATATCTAACTACTAAATTGCTTTTACTTCTTGTGGTATCTAATGAAAAATCAAGAGCATTTGAAAAATATCATGTTTCATACGTTAACATAAAATAATATCAGTGTTATTGCAATTTTATTTCTTAGATGATTATTAGTAGACTTATTGAGGGGTGGGCAACCCGCACATTATTTTTCAGTCCAGCAAAACTTTAGGTCCGGTTAGCGAGCAAGCTACGCCTGGATAAGGGCCTTAAGGCTCGGCGCGTCTATATATTTATTAAATTATTGATAAATTATCAATAAGTATTTCTTGGACATTTAAAATTTATAAAACTCTAACAGGATAAAATAAGCTCAAATTTCTAATGTAGGATAGAAAAATAATATAAAAACTCGTAGATAAAGTAGTAAAATAAAATAATACAAGACCCTAAAATTATCTATTATCTATTTTTCATACTTGTTTAAATTTTTTAGCTGAGATTTTTAAAAATAAAAAGGTGACCTGATGGGTGCGCCCAGACCTCCAATGTTTTTCCCTTGAGTAGGCTCGAGCCTGCAAGTCCAATCCTTGGCGGGATTTCTAAAAGTTCGAGCAAGAGCAGAACCGGTCCAATCCGGCGTAGGCCTGCCCAATGACCAAACCTAAATGTCGGACGATCAAGCCAAGTACTTGGACTAAATCTTGCTCAGGTCCTCTTGTGTTTGAAAAAAATTTCAAGTATCCTATATGAATTGATCGAGCTTTAACCGGTCAATTGCGCAGCCAACTGTGTAACAATCTAAAGAAAAATTATTTACTAGGCCCGGTCATTTTTCCTTTCGGGCCGACTATGCTTGGGTGGACCCAATGAGTTGTTTAGGCATATGATCACATCAAGGATTGCATAACTTGATGTGCCTAACCGAATGTAAATTAAAATTTAAGTACCTTAAGTTGATCACACTTTTATAAATATTTTAATGTATGCTAATTATTTTACTGTCGAACATGTGTCCTCTTTATAAACTGAGATATCGTGTGGGAGGCAGAAGTTCATCAAAATTATGTAGAACATCATAAAAGAGTAAGAACAATCAGCTAATTTAGACTATAAAGCTTAAACATAATCTCATTGTTGACAAGTCAGGATTGGCTCATCATGTCAAATCATCGATATAATCATATAAAGCTCACAAATCACGAGATTAATTTAGCAGTTGAAACAAATGGGTACCGTAGACAGACTAGGTATGCAACGCCATTGATGTAAATAATTTAATATTTGTGTCATTTATTCGAGTTTGAACTTACTTTTTTATCTACTTCGTGAACTTGATTAGTAAGTATTTATACGGATTAAATATTGTACAAGATTTAAAAAGTTCTCACCTTGAAAGGCACATGATTGATAAAATATTAACTTTTTGTCCTCCAAATGATCGGGCCCTAACGAGTGGGTTCAAAGGAAGAAGATTTATTCCTTTGGTGCCCAATTATGTTTCAGCCCCATGGACACCCATTTGTGGATTTACTCATATTTAGCAGAAAACTAGAAAATTCCAATGATGTAATGGACGAAATCAATCGAAGTATGGAATCGATTGCTGTGTAGATTATGGAAGCTTGTATTTTTTAGTTGAACTCACACATTTTCACAATGTGATCAACTCATACGACATTTGTTCCTTTCTCACCTTACTTACTTAGTAGTCAATCTGCTTATACTATCTTTCCATAAGCGATAAAAGTATATTGCGTATTATTTTCCATATTAGAAAATACGTCCACTAGAACCCCATGTCTCCGTCTTTGTGATTGCTTGTGCCAAAAGGAGAAAATTATTGCTCCTCTTTTTTGTCGAGGGAATAAACGGCCGGCAAAGGAGACCAATCTCCTAATCGTCCTTCTCCTCTGTCTCGCAAGCGAGACCAAAATCTCCAAGGCCTCCTCCATCGGCGAAGGACACATAGCATGACGGTGAGTGGGCCGCGACGGGTGGTGGGGCAAACGTACGGACATTGATTTGGATAAGAACATGAGAGGCAGTGGACGGGTGAATTTTGTCTATGGATAATAAATTTCGATGGTATTTGCAATTAGGTTACTAAGCTTTGGCACTTTCACTCAATTCATTAGAATTTCAACTTTTTTTTGGCAATCCATGTATTTTGACCGAAATACATCCACTTTTCATACCGAAGCTGATATGATGCCACCATGTTGATGACATGCCATCTGTCCATATATCCATCCATCAACAATATGTCAAAAAAATTAGTTGGATCCTAGTCACGTGCGTCGATTGCGGAAATCAAAAGTTCAATGCATTTTTTTTGGGGAAGAAATCAAACTTTAGCGACTAATTGTAAAGATCATTGATAGTTTGCTTTCATTTTTATTTTTGACAAATTACAATGGTAATTTGCTACTTTAGATTTGTAACTTTTAGCTTTTTAAAAATTCCATATCTATCGTTTGCTAATTTTTATGCCTACATCAAGGTGGATTCAATAGGTACAAAAGCCACATGGCGGTGGTGGCCAAGTGACTTAAACAATGTACTCTCAAAATGTAGTCCGGCTAGATTTGGGTTGAGCCTGAATTGGGATTGTCATTACATTGTATTGCATGAACTAGACATGTTGATATGAGTTAATTAAGTTGATCTAATCCAAATTCAAAGGTGACCCAATCGAAATTTGACCTGGTCCTTCCGTGTGCCATCTTTGAACCAAGATGAACTTATCATCTTATGATCAATTGTGCCGAGAAAACAATAAATAGGACATAATTCCATATAACCGAAATGCGGAGTGGTCCGTATGATGCATCCATCTCTTAAAAAATATTTATATGGACTCGATCATGTAAACTTACTCCATCTCACCCATTGAGTAGTGTGTTGGATCAACGTGTTCTAATGATTGAGATTAAGGTGCATACAATAATTATTTCAATCCCTTGAAAAGAATCTTCAGTTCTCATCCTCTAATATTTCTCTCTAATCCTACAAGTTAGATTGCTTTCTACTTTTGCATCTAAAGGTTGTGATCATTTACGATATAATTGTTTTGAACTTCGTTGTGTTTATATTTTTTATATATGTTTTAATTTATTCATGCGTTTATCTCATATAATAAAACCATGCGTAAGTGAAGGAGAAAAGCCCTGACAATCTTTCAATGCCATAACTTTTAGGGAAGTTTTCACTTGGGCCACTCCAATTTTGAATTTTGGCCCAAATGGATGTGGGCTCAATAAAAGGTCTCCCCACTTCTAAATTTTCGCAACATTAATCGGCCCAAAAGGGGTTTTCATTTGTCCCTTCCATCAAGGTCAGCTTGCCGAGGAGAATATTTTCAGTTGCTTGGTCTTCCCATCATTTCCTATTTCTGTTTTTCCAAGTAATGTTGGGAATGTGAAAATTAATTAACGTAATCAATACTCAAAGTTATTTTAAATAATTATAAGATAGTTACACATAAATAGTTCTTGCTCAATTATGTTACAAAAGTGAATGTCTTGTATCACTTTAAAAATAAATTTTCTAAATTAATCTTTGCATCTCAAATACTATTTTGAGATATGGCATAATATCAATATTTCCGACACCCCATGATCAGACCATCGTTGTTGAAAGTTACGATATAATCCGGTTTTTTGATCGGGGCAAATTAGGTTTCATTGGAAATCTCTTGACGAGTACAACCAATTTGCATTCAACTTTGATCAAACTTTAGATGAAAATATTAGTTGTCTATGCTCCTCTTCTTTATCGTTCTTGGAAAAAGTCCCATTTGCTCCTCTATTTTAGGCGCAATCATGATTTCAATAGTCAAGCATGCGTTCAGAAAACTAAATCATTAAAGATTTTCGCATTCCTTTGAACTTGGCCCAATGTTCAGTTTTTTCCGCTGAGCCACGAGCTTAGTCTTTCACATGGAAAAATTATCTAATCAATTTATGAGCTTGTCCCAGACTAAAAATAAAATAAAATTTATGAGCCTGTCAATTAACTGGCAATTTCCACAAAAAAAAAAAAAAAAAGAAAAAAAGACTGAACAATCATTATCAACAATTGATGGACAACGATAGCCGCCGTCCATTGGATCGTCTGAGTTGATGTCCAACCTTATGATTGGACACAACTTTTCCCCCGTCTAGCCCACGACAGGGCATGCTAATGCTGTCATAGATTAGGTTTTCTCATTGACGTCAGAAAAGGATAGTGGGTTAAACACCACATAAAGGATTCCAACTAAGACGTACAAAGTCTAAGATTGCAACATATTGATTCACATGACATGGGTCCAGTTAGGTTAGGTTGCGTCGGACGTTAGTCGTTAAAATTAGTACATTAATAAATGACAATATGAATTAAATGAGTCAATTCGAGTCAGATTCATTTTCGATTAACAAAAAACCCGATCGGACTCACATGTTAGATTGGTCTACTGTTAATTATCCATTGAGACGTAATTAGACGATAGTCTTTGTTAGCATAACAGTGTTTGGTATATTATGAGATTAATAGCTTATTATAAATTATAAATTTTTGAATGAGTGATATTTACAACAATTTAAAATTATTTATTATTTAATTTTTATGATTTATAATAATTATTATTTTCACAATAAATTAACGATCGTCACTCGATCATTTCTTCCGTCTCTAACCAAAGTCATGGAGGAAAATATTTCAAGTTTTTTTTGGCCGAAAACTTCCACTCTCAGCATCGAATCCAAAAGGTTTGCTCGGTTCATCAGATCGTTCACACATCTCCATGTCCCCCCGATCGGTTCAATCACATGTGCGCACGTTCGTCTCTTCCTATCTCTTCGATCCACGGAGAGGCAAGAACGAGACCCCCGCTTCGTCTCGCCTTATCCACGAAATAATTGGCGCAGCGACAAGTCACGATCATCTCTCCGTTTCTGATCAGCAAAAGAACAAACGCAGCAGGAACAACGAATAAAATAAGATGATTTTCTTAAAAATCGATCTTGCCAAAAAAAATTTTAACTTTATATGCATGATCTATCTTGGGAAAAATATTGTCATCCGTGGTTTTTGATCCTGGTCAGGTGAAATCTCTCCTTATCTTTAGCCTCACCTTTGGGAAAAAAAGAGAGAAAAATATCCCTTTTGTTGGTTAAACATGGAGCACGGCAACACAGTAATAAAAGGATCACTTCTTTCATAAGTCACAAATTCGAATCATGTTGTAAATCTCTATTCAAATTGTATCATGGACACTCGCAACATCATGTGAGGCAATTCAGTGAGGATTCAATAATGGGTTCATGTCCCTATTGATGAACGTATATGTGTAATTTATATCGAAAATGCCGTGATAAGATCGAGACCCTTATTATAATATCTACAAAAATAATTACATCAGTCGTTTGTCCCCATCTTTTCACCAGTTTAACACGATAAAAGTTGAGCTTTTTGTATTTGGATTTAATTTCTAAGCAAGCTTGTACTTGTGCCTCATTCATTGTGAGTCAAATCAATAGGTCCGTGTAAGGTGGTTGATATTTCCCATTCAAAGCATGCGGAGAGGATTTGCTAGGTTGTAATGGCAAAGTTGGAGTGGAAAAATTGACTACTTAGACTTGCAAATATTTATATGAATATGAGCCACCAAAACAAGCGAGGCGCAAACTCCCACAACTTCACTGACATCTGTCCCAATCCCAAAAGAGGAAAAAGATTCCAAAACCACCCGCTTACCCGCGCCGCCGCCCACTTCTGCTGCCATGGCGCCGCCCCACTTCCTCGTCGTCACGTTCCCGCGGCAGGGCCACATCAACCTGGCCCTCCAGTTAACCAAGCGCCTCCTCCGCAGTGGCGCTGAGGTGACCTTCGCCACCAGCGTCTCTGCCTGCGGCCGCATGTCCAAGGGCCGGGCCTCCCCGGAGGGCCTCCACTTCGCCGCCTTCCCCAGCGAGTTCAACATGGGGGATGATGTGTCGCACTTCATCTCTGAGCTCAGGCGCCGTGGCTCGGAGATGCTCAAGGACCTCATCGCGTCGAGCGTGGGCGAGGGCCACCCCTGCACCTGCTTGGTGTACGGTTTGCTCCTCCCATGGGCCTCCGAGGTGGCACGCGAGTTCCGCGCGCCCTCGACCCTCCTGTGGATTCAGCCTGCCACGGTCTTGGACATGTACTATCATTACTTCTACGGCTATGGCGAATTCATAAAAAATAACTGCATCGACCCTTCATGTTCGTTCGAGTTGCCGGGTCTTCCCTACAAGTTCACTAGCCGCGACTTGCCTTCATTTTTTGTGCCGAGCAGTTCGGACGCATCTGCTTTTGCGTTGCCGACTTTCAAAGACCAGCTCGACGCGCTCAACCAAGAAACCAATCCAAGGATACTGGTGAATACCTTCGACTCGCTAGAGCCGGAGGCCTTGAGAGGGATTGACGAGTACAACTTGGTAGGGATTGGGCCGTTGATACCTCGGCTTTCCTTGATGGGAAAGACCCGTCGGACACGTCCTTTGGGGGCGACCTCTTCCACAAGTCCAAGGAGTACACGGATGGGCTGCACTCCAAGGCCCCGGCGTCGGTTGTCTACGTGTCGTTCGGGAGCATCGCGGAGATATCGAAGAGGCAGGCAGGAGCTCGCCTGCGCGTTGCTCGACTGCGGGCGACCGTTCTTGTGGGTCCTGAGAGCAAAACAAAACGGAGAGGAAGAGAAGGATGAGGATAGATTGAGCTGCATGCAGGGGTTGGAAGAGAAAGGAATGATAATGCTGTGATGCTCGCCGCTCGAGGTGTTGTCTCACCCATCGCTTGGGTGCTTCTCGACGCACTGTGGGTGGAACTCGACCCTGGAGATCCTCCTGCTCGGCGTCCCTGTGGTGGCATTTCCACAGTGGCTGGACCAGGGGACGAATGCGAAGCTCATCGAAGACGTGTGGTGGACCGGGGTCCGGGTGAGGCCGAATGAGGAAGGGTTGGTGGAGGCAGAGGAGATAAGGAGGTGCTTGGAGATGGCGATGGCAGATGGGGAGAGGAGGGAGGAGGTGAGGAGGAACGGGGCCAAGTGGCAGGAGTTGGCGAGGGAGACTGAGAGAAGGCGGATCGTCGGATCGGAACTTGAAGGCTTTCATCGAAGAGTTTGGTCGAGGTTGTCCATGCTGAGATTGTGGAAGTAGCTTGCTGTAGCTAGTGTGGTGTTTTGACCATGAGCACATAAATAAAAAAGTACTAAAAAAGTCATAAATTTATGGAATTGGTATCAATTCAGTCCTATACCTTTTAATTGGATCAATTCAGTCATAAACATTTTCACATTAGTACCAATTCAGGCTATTAAGCCAATTTTGATTGATTGTCCGACCAACATTGACGTAGCAATTTTAAATAATTTTTTTCAAATTTTTATTAATTTTTTTTCTTTTTCTTTTTCCTTTTCCTTTTTTCTTTCTCTTGGATTCCTTGTAGTGGCTGACAAACCTTCGACGAGGGTTGTAGCCCTCACCCAATCTCGCCTAGGGCTGCAAGCGAGGTGGCTTCGCCTAGATTTGGGCGAGGCCATGATGAGCTATTGGAGGCTTGCCGACCATTGCCAGAGAAGAAGGCAAAGAGGAAGAAGAGGAAAAAGAAAGGAAAAGGAAAAAAGAAAAAGAAAAAAAAAGAAAAAAAAGGAAAAAAATCAATAACAAATTTGAAGAAATAAAAAATTATTTAAAAATTGCGACATTAGTGTTCGTCCGCTGGCTGACGTCCACATCAATGCCGACTGGCTAGATTTGGTCGAATGGACTGAATTGATACTAATGTGCAAATGTTCAGGACTAAATTAGTCAAACTGAAAAATTTATAATTGAATTGGTACCGATGTCATATGTTTAGGACTTTTTAGGTACTTTTCCAGATTTGTGTACCTCCATGTTATTTCTTCTTCTCTCCATTATTTTCTAAGGAGGTTTGCTGATGATGGTAGGTTTGTTGCATGACTGTAACATGGAATAAGAGAAAGCCATATCATGGATTTACTCCAATACTCACGTGGACTATTTTTCTTACCCTGTCGGATTACATACTAATTCTTGATTACGACGATCAAGCACCATAAATATTGTCGAATCACAAAGAAATTTGATTTTCCTTTCAAGACTAATTTTGCATTGGCAAAAGAAATCATCAAATGGTCATTGCATGTATTAAATACAACTTAATATTAAATCGTCATACATAATATACATAATGAATGATAACATGCAATCTCCTTAGTGCAAATCCACATGTAGTTGCTGTCCTCATTTGATGGAAAATGTTTTCCACTTTTCAAAAGTAAAAAATATTTTTCTCATTTTTGAAGGCGTTTTTTCCAATAGCAGAAAACATTTTCCTTAATTAGTTCATTTTATGCGAAGTGAACATTGGAAAATCTAGAAAAAATTTTCCTAGAAGTTATTTTTTGTGAAACGAATGGAGCTTAAAATTAATTTAAACGATCCAATTTGATGTGACTTGGATGGAAACTTGCTACATTGGACCACCATTTTCAATAGTCTAGATTTTATTTAGTACGTATACTAAACTCAATTTCTAGGATGAAACATTTTGTAAATGGAAAATGACACTAATGGTCCTTGAATTTTAACTTTATGTGTGATGTAGTCATTGAATTTTAGCCTAATATACAATGTTGTCCATAAACTTTTAATTTGTCCAATACAATCTCTGAATTTTTAGCACATAATTAATTCAATCCTTGGGCTATATGAATATGTTCAATTTTAATCCTAATCTTGAACTAATGGAACGATAATATTGAATATTTTTACATAGTTTAGGGATTATGCTGAACATATAATAAAAGTACATGGACCACATTGAACATATTAAAAGTTCAAGGATCACATTACATATTGGCAAAAGTTGAGATATCACATCGAACAAATTAAAAAATTTTGAAATCATATTGTACGTTGGGTCAAAGTTCATTAATCGTTTGTGTCATTATCCCTCTCGTGAAAGCCCAACCTGAAGCCTTGGAGTGGCTGCAATGCAACTTGCTCCGACAAAACTCAAGTTGAACGGAGAGCCACCTGATTATGGAGATCGATCCAAACATACTTTTGAAGAAGACGACGACATAGACAACTAGTAAAGGGCGAAAACGATAGTGGGAGAAGATGTATCCTTAAATTGCAAAAGTTCCAAAGTGGTCCTCGCTGGAAAAGCCAGGGATTTTCCTCTCACCCGGTCACTAAAAAGCATACTTCCCACCACATATACAAATGAGGCTTGAGTTTTTTCCACCACAATCATTTATTTAAATAAATAGACCTTACGACCGTGACATGTTTGGTTGTAATAATGGTATGAGACGGTAACAATAATTTTATTTTATTTTATGATATTACGGGTGATTGTGGAAAATTGATAAACTGACTAGTATAGAATTAAAAAGTAAATTATACAAAAACCATAGGAGAAAAGAACAGCTGAAATTTGTGAGGCATGGAGGTGCCGTAATTGTTGCGGACTAGGCCTCAGTTGTTTGGAAAATTTGATCTTTCACGAAGAGACGAGCAATAGTTTATAATTCTTTCATATTTTGATGCGCGATGATGATTATTGTCTTTAAGCTGTTATTTTGCCTCAACTATTATTGCTGCTGGATTCAATACCTCTAGGATGTACACCAAGTTATAGAGAAATGAGTTCATTAATTATTCAATTTTTCTCTTGGAACTTCACCTCGAGAGTTACGAAGAAAAGAAAGCTGTTCTTATGAATAATGTATGATTTAGTCTTATTCATAAACAACCAAATAACATATCTCTTGAAAATATGCACCTTTCAAGAACCATCATCACTTTTCATGATTAACCATCACTTTTTTTTTTTTATGTCAACAATCACTTATTTTCATATACAACAATTACTTTTTTTTTTTTTTTATTATAACAAATTATTTCAACAACTCCCACTCAGTTTGCATTCTATACTAATTTACATTAATTCATACATATAAGAAGGTATCTATTACGATTTTGAACTTTCAATTAGTGTAAACAATTCCATTAACGAAATTAGTGATAGATAAAGTTTTGAACCATGATTTCATGAGCTAGAGGTGATCAACGGACAGGCTGGCGGCCCATCTGGCTCATCCAAGCCCCCTAGGCTCGAGAAGTAAATGACTGACTTGAGCAATTCTCTTGCATGATCCAAGCCCCATTGGTCGGAAAATTAATATATAAACTAGGAAAATGTTTGTGCATTGCACGGGTTTACAACTATATTTGTTAGATTATTCTAAATGCTGGTGTAGACGTGAATATTGGCAAAAGAAATATAATAATATGCATGAAAATTATAAGACAATCAATGTGGCGCCCCTGATAGTTCTTTGATTCGCGTATAAGCTCAAACTTTATACCTTTCATGTATTTAAGTATTAAAAATGCTTAACTTAGAAGACAATTTATGATTTCAAATCCCACACCAGGATATCTAACTTTTCGATAATTTTAACACTACCAATCCCAATAGAAATGTAAACACTTAATCCATAATAGACATACAAACCGGGCAATGTTTTCAACCATTCTATTAAATAAAACTGCCTCTATATATACTTGACCGAAATGGGTTGCAAGCATAATGTTATATTTTGTTGGTCTGTCCATGATGGAGTGTATTTAAGAGGCATCGATTCGTCTTGATGTAATGCGATTGAGAGGTACCCTTTGAAGGGTTATGAATAATTATCTTCATAGGAAGTATAAAAAGGATCATTTCTGAAGATAACTAACTAATGAACGAAAAGAAAGAACGTTTCAGAAAGAGAACGGTTCCTTCTTCACCTCTCTCTCTCACTCCATCAAAGAACGACACAAGAAGGCTTCCGTTTATATTTTGAGAAGACAATCAATATTAACATTGTGGAATGAGAATTCTTTCCTTATGATTATATTCGGATCATCGTGAAGTCGTATTGTTCATCGTTTGCTTGCGATTAAACGTATATTCGTAGGTAATTTGCTTGTTATGCATCAAAGAGGTTAGTCGATTTCTTGACACGGACTTTTTTCTTACACATAAACATCACTCCCATTTTTTTTTTATGAAGCTTGCGTGTGTGCGCCATGCCCGTAACCTTTAACTAGATGCAGCAAATTATGTCACGGATCCATATTTTAACTCATTTTAAATGGGTTGGGTAGTACACGGATTGCCTAAGATTTAAGACATGGGTGGGATTGGTCAATGGAGCAAAACCCAATTGGTGATGGTTCTAGCGGGTCTCGAAAAAATCCACTTTCAACCCGTATAATAACCCTTGCCTACGGCGATGAACCAGAGTCTACAGAAGAGTAAGTTGGGCGCAGGCTCGGGGCCGCCCGGATGGAAGATGACCCTGCCCTGGGTGGTAGTCAATAGACACCGGACCAATCGTAGGTTATTCGATCCCACTCTAGTCTACAAACTTTTGGTTTTAGGTCTTTGTAAATTCCAACAAGAAAAGTTCTGGCTCTAGGCAATCGATTCTTGCTTCTAAGTTTAGACGACTATGCTTGCATTGTCTTTAATTGAGATTCGATTTGGCGAGTTGGGGAGTATGGTATTGACTATAGATCTACGATGACTTGGAATTTGAGGGGATGATTAGGCCGTGAACCTTGAAGCGAGCGATTGAAAAAGGGATGAAACGTACTTGGATCAATAAAGCATGCATTTAGGTTCTTGAAGAACTTTTCTACTTCTTTGTAAGTTTTTGAACATTTAGGTTCTTTCATGTTGTATATTTTATTTACTAACATATATATATATATATATATATATATATATATATTGTCAATTCACTTATGTAATTTGATATAAAATTTTATTTAAGCAACTTTCACATGAAGAACTTCAAGTGGGTTAAATTGGTGGGTTTGAGTTTTGATAGATTGAGTTGATTATGGACGTGCTCAGTAACAAGGGTCCGGTTAGATCAGGTCGCGTTGAACGTGAGTTGTTAAAATTGGTACATTAAAAATGTGATAGCATGGATTAAATGAGTTAATTTGAGTTGGATCTATTTTTGATCCATACAAAACCCAACCCAACTCATCACAGGTCTGCTATTAATTATCTAATAAAAAATGATTGGGTGATAATTTTTAATCTACCGTGAAAAGGGTTTTACTAGCATAACAGTTTTTGGATTATACAAATTCTTGAAGGAGTGACAATTTATAATGATTTGTTATTTAATTTTTGCAGTTCGTAATATATTATTATTCTCATAATAAATAAAGAATGCCATTTAATCATTTCTCCATCGTCAATCAAAGTTACGGGGGAAAACATTTCTACTTTGTTTTGCCAAAAACTTTCACCCCAGCATCATTGAATCCAAAGGGTTTGCTCGATCTATCAGATCATTCACACATCTCCTTGTCTCTCCCTCTTTTCCTTCATATTCTTTTGCACGGGGTCCTTACCGTTTCATGATAGAGATGAAGGTCGATGATCAGCTTTTCGGCCCCTACACAAAACTGAGTGCAGCGTGCGCGCAGCGAAGCATGTTGGGATTTTACAAAATATGTATAAGCTAAAGAAGCATAAATGCAGCGGAAGCAAAGATAAAATTCTACTATAAATGTATCTCCAAAGGCGTTGCTCATACGTTTTAATCAAAAATCAGAATATCAAAGGGGGTTATACGGATTACATCTCGAAGCGCGCTTTAAACGAGTTGATTAAGATGTTCTTCAGTTCGAGTCTCACAAACGTTGAACTTCTAGTTCAGATACACTATCAACGCACCTCGAACAAAAAAGAGCACGCAAGTAATCACTACTATAATTGTACTAGCAATCTTGTGGAGACAATCCTCTGCACGTGGTTAGCAACTGTTGCTAACCATGTAGTTCTCACTCTTTCTCTCTTTTATTTTCTTAACCCACTCACCCTCTCTCTGCTCTGTATATATAATGTCCTGGCGAGTCACCATTTAACTTCCTATAGAAGCTGGTTTTTAACCTTTTAAAGAAGTTATTGACTACTTTTTCTAGAAACTAGTCTTTAACTTCTCAAATAAGTTATTGATTACTTCCACCAGAAGCTAGGTGAGCAAGAGAATAGCTCTCGTGAGTGGGCTGTGTCCGATTGAGTGAATTGGTTATGGTGTATGACATCCCTAAGTTTATCACTGAGCTGACAGTAAGATTTGCACTAACACATTAGTACTCCCAAAAGAATTGATTGTCCCGATCAATCTCTAGATCCTACAAGCCATGATTGACATCTCGTAATATGTTATGGCTACCCAGACAGTGTGAATACTTTAAGAACATAATAAATTTGTCAGCTTTTGTTTCAGTGTAATTCAATCCCTCTGCCTTACTATGTCCTGATCGAACAAAAATCATGGAATATTTGTCGAGTCACCAATTCGATCATATGCACAAACCTAATTGACTTGCATTTTATATGAAAATAATTCATTCTCGATTACAACCCCAGGCGAGGATTTTAATGCAGTGTTAGAAATAGATTACATAGGACATCATTACCATACCTTGCATATAACAGGAGATAGATTCTATGTTGTGCACATGTGTAACTTTGTAAGTGGACGAATTATGACAATTAGGTACAGAGACGGATCAATGAGCCGCCAATATGCATACTCATGAACCATAGCCGTCCAACACACAGGTTAACACCGTGTCTCAGGTTTAAGGATTATTTACACAAGACCAGAGCATAAACGATTAGTCATTGACCGCGCTAAAAGCTTCCATGTTGGCAATTGTTCTATGTATGTCACGTTTAGTGAACTTGTTTGCTATAAGTACCTGTGTTCTAACTCGGGTATCATAATACCCAATGACTCGTGACTCATCATTCCCCTAAGCATCTAATACTTAATGGTGAAGCTAAGAACACACCGATCTCAATAGGATTATTAATATCCACTCAATGATCTATTGATCGGAAACGGTTTAAAGATTCAGTCTAATTGTGAACTCGTCACGTATATTCTTAATGTCTCAAGAATAAGTTTAGTCACAACTGATCTTATGAAATTGTTTATACATATAATTGGATGAATGAATGAATATGTCTTTGTTATTAATTTGACAACACAATTGAAATTCCTAACATATAATTATTACATGATTGCTTTAGAGCATATAACTAACAAAGCATCCCCCGGTCGGTTCAAACACAAGAGGGCACGTTCGTCTCCGGTCTCTTCGATCTTTGGAGAAGCAAGAACCGACCCTGCTTCTTGCCTTGTCCACGAATTCATTGCCGCAGCGACAAGATCTCGCCACCCAAGTCACGATCATCTGTCCGTCTCTGACAGCAAAAGAACAAAAGAAGCAGGAACAAAGAATTAAGATAAGAATTGAAAAGAAGGTCACGGCTCTCTCCGATTCGTCACCACAAACGTCATTCCATCCCTGCCTCATCCGTCTATTTATATGAATATCAGCCACCAAAACATGCAAGGCATAAGCTCCCACAACTTCACTGACATCCGTCCTCAATCCCATAAGAGGAAAAAAGATTCCAAAAACCACCCGGTCAGACGGGCCGCCGCCCACTGCTGCCGACCATGGCGCCACCCCACTTCCTCCTCGTCACATTCCCGGCGCAGGGCCACATCAACCCGGCCCTCCAGTTCGCCAAGCGCCTCCTCCGCAGCGGCGCCGAGGTGACTTTCACCACCAGCGTCTCTGCCTGCCGCCACATGTCCAAGGGCAGGGCCTCCACGGAGGGCCTCCACTTCGCCGCCTTCTCTGACGGCTACGATGACGGGCTCAAGACGGGGGACGACGTGTCGCAATTCATGTCCGAGGTCAGGCACCGCGGCTCTGAGAAGCTCAAGGATCTCATCGCGTCGAAGACGGGCGAGGGCCGCCCCTACACCTGCTTGGTGTACAGCTTGCTTCTCCCGTGGGCTGCCGAGGTGGCACGCGAGTTCCGCGTGCCCTCGGCCCTCCTGTGGATTCAGCCCGCCACGGTCTTGGACTTGTACTATTATTACTTCTCCGGCTACGGCGAATTCATAAAAAATAACTGCATGGACCCTTCATGTTCGTTCGAGTTGCCGAGTCTCCCCTACAAGTTCACTAGCCGCGACGTGCCTTCATTTTTTGTGCCGAGCCGCTCGGACGCATACGCTCACGCGTTGCCGATTTTCAAAGACCAGCTCGACGCGCTCAACCAAGAAAACAATCCAAGGATACTGGTGAATACCTTCGACTCGCTAGAGCCGGAGGCCTTGAGAGCGATCGACAGGTACAACTTGGTGGGGATAGGGCCGTTGATACCCTCGGCTTTCCTCGATGGGAATGACCCGTCGGACACGTCCTTTGGGGGCGACCTCTTCCACAAGTCCAAGGACTACACGGATTGGCTGGACTCTATGGCCCAGGCGTCGGTCGTCTATGTGTCGTTTGGGAGCATCGCAGTGATATCGAAGAGGCAGGCAGAGGAGCTCGCCTGCGCGTTGCTTGACTGCGGGCGACCGTTCTTGTGGGTCATAAGAGCAAAACAGAACGGAGAGGAAGAGAAGGATGAGGATAGATTGAGCTGCATGCAGGAGTTGGAAGAGAAAGGAATGATAGTGCCGTGGTGTTCGCAGCTCGAGGTGTTGTCGCACCCCTCGCTCGGGTGCTTTCTGTCGCACTGTGGGTGGAACTCGACCCTCGAGAGCCTCGCGCTCGGCGTCCCCATGGTGGCGTTCCCGCAGTGGACGGACCAGGGGACAAATGCGAAGCTCATCGAGGATGTGTGGCGGACTGGGGTCCGCGTGAGGCCGAACGGGGAAGGGTTGGTAGAGGCGGGGGAGATAAGGAGGTGCTTGGAGACGGTGATGGCTGATGGGGAGAGGAGGGAGGAGGTGAGGAGGAACGCGGCCAAGTGGAAGGAGTCGGCGAGGGAGGTGGCGAGAGAAGGCGGGTCGTCGGACCGGAACTTGAAGGCTTTCATCGAAGAGGTCGGTCGAGGTTGTAGTCAATGCTGAGATTGTGGAAGCAGCTTGCTGCAGCTAGTGTGGTATTTTAAGTACTTAAGTTGTGTGTAGGTGTCTTCTCTTATTTCTTCTCTTATTATGAGTGCTTCTTCCCAGTATTTTCTAAGGAGGTTTTGTTGATGTTGATAGTAGGTTGCTGCATGAATGTACCATGGAATAAGTGAAGCCATAACATAGATTTACGCCGATGCTCAAGTGCATTATTTTTCTTACCTTGTCTATTATTCTTGATCACGGCCATCAAGCACCGTAAAGATCTTCCAATCACAGAGAAATATAATTTTTCCTTTCTAGACTAATGTTGAATTGGCGAAAGAAATCATTACGTGGTCATTGTATAAATTAAGTACTGTTTAATATTAAATCATCATACATAATATACATAATGCATGATAATGTGCAATCTCCTTAGTGCGCATCCACATTTAGTTGTTGTCCTCATTTCAGCGGTTTGAAAATCCTAGTGGCCAGATCTCCAACAATGAATGATCGAGAGGACGAGATTTTAGGTTGAAAAAGACACGTTTGAACTGTGGATGGGAACCGACTGGTCAAGAAGTTATCAGTAGTTCCTGGAGAAGGTTGACGTACAATCGCAGTGCATATCAGTATATTCGTCGAATTGCCCCGTCATAAATGTTATCTTGTCATTCATATTGCTATGTGTTGTCATATCATAAATTGTCACATTACACATGCTGCCACGTCTTTAGGATCGGTTGCACTCCTAATTTGGTTGGGCCAGAGTCGATCTTGTATTGGGTCGGATTAACTGCTCGAGCTTAGATAATCTCGTAAGCCCAACTTACCTGGTCTTCAACACTTCTACCACCAGTGATTCCTACTTCGTAGACCATTGCCAATTGATCCTGATAGTCCCAGGTGGTCGAGCTCAAGAGCTCAATAATCACTGATCGGACCGAGTGTCCATTGGTCTAAATGATGGGGCTAGTACATATACTTTTCACAGAGACTTGGTGCATATATGTTCAATGGATTCCTACACGTTCTTTCTGTTGCAATTGCTCATTGCTGTGACTGTGATTTCACCACAACTATAAAAGCAAAACAATCTCGCTTCAATTTTGCCATGAAGAACCTAAGATTGCTGTCCGAAGATCCGCCTTCCTTGACGGCTCGCCTCGCCAAAGCTTTCCATGTCAAGGCACTCTCAACGCATGCCTCCTTCGTTTGTCCCCCTCTAATAATGGGCCCAGGCCAACCCATTTCTCTGAAAAGCCCAAGTTCAACCAATTGGCATCGGCCCATTAAACCACTTTTAAATTTTCTTCAACAGCTCCGTTGAAGAAGCAAGACCAATGGCAGACTTAACAAGAAGAAAAAGGAGCTATGTGAAATTTTCGGACATCTTGACAAGCGGAATCAACTTCAAATTGTAATGCCGGGTAAGTATTCAAATTCTATTTTTCATCTGATGGAAATATTTTTCGAAGTTAGGTCTTAAGTTTGGAGTTATGTGAAATTCGAATTGCAAGGTTCAATTGAAGAGTAATTGAGCTTTAGATTTATATGGAAATGGTAGATAAGGTGGGGGGTGAGGGGTTGTGGAGCTGTGAGGTTTGATGAGATTCGATTTCGAAGTACAGTTTGATTGGAATGAATCTTTGAAGTTTTACGTTCGAGTTACCTGTAGCGGACAATATGTGTAACGTAGAAAGATGAATATTTACTATAAACGAGTTTCTTCGTTAGAGTTAGAAGTTGATTGGTTGACGAATAAGCGTAGTTAGTCAATTTGTTCGTTAGAATAATATGTTACTTGGATTTTGATATCGTTTTCTGATTAATTGATAGGAATACAAGTGCGTTAGCTTGAGTAACCATCATGAATTAGTTTTTGGTTTTTCCAAGTAAATAATACTATCTTTTTTATTTTATTTTATAAACTCATATTTTTAAAGCGATATGGATTAGTAATATAATGAATTAAGAAATAGCAATTTTGGTTGCATAGAATTGGATTGAGTATCTACTACCATATTGTCTATTTGAAATGGAAAGATAAAATTTGATTAAACTTTGAGTTGATTGCTTGTCAATGGTATGCAAAACCTCTCATGCAATAATTATGGAAAAAGTCCATGATTTATGGATGTGGTTTATGAAAAGTACTTTGATATATTTTGAATCGTGAAAAGTTATATGATTTGGTTAGTAAATCTGAGTTTTAAAAATTGGTGTTGATTGTGGGTTATTGGAGAAAGATATTGGTTGATTATGCTCATATCACTATGATTAGGACCCATTCTGATTAGGACCCATTAAGTATGCATACTATTTCAGGGTGTTCTTTTGGGTCAAACTGATTTCTCTAATATAAATAATATACCTGGCCAAGGGGTAAACTTAGTGGTCCTTAAGTTTCGGCCATCAACCGCCGTGGCATAGGTGACGCGTGCACTAGGCACGCTAGCCCATACTAGGCGCTTGGCAAGTTGTATGGTAGGATTAAGACCACGAAAGGAGATGATGAGGAAGAGGTGATTGTTCATCTCTCTCTCTGGTGTGATAGATGTTGATTAATGGGAATGGAAGGTTTTTTTATAGTATTCGAAATATGGGCATAATGTCAAACGGATATATCCATTTCGACGATTTTAGTGTAGGCATTATCAAATCCAAAAGGTTTGTTCTATTCATGAGATCGTTTATACATCTCCATATCTCTCCTTTTATTCTTTTACTTGCTGACTAATGAAAGGGCACCAAATTAATCTTCATCTTTCCTCATTTTAGACATTTTTCCGTTGTCTTCACCGTTTCACAATAAAGGTGAACGTCGATTATCAGCTTTTCGGCCCATGCACAGACGAGAGTACACAGCATGCATGCATGCAGCTAAGTGTCCCCCGATCGGTCCAATCGCATGAGCACACGTTCATCTCTTTCTGTCTCTTCGATCCATGGAGAAGCAAGAACGAGACTCTGCTTTTTGCCTTGTCCACGATTCAATCACGCAGAGAAAAAGATCTCGCGACCCAAATGACGATCCTCTGTCCCTCTCTAAAGAGCAAAAGAACAAACGGACAACAGACAAATCAAAGACTGGAAAATAAGATCACGACTTTCTCCAATTCGTCACTGCAAACGTCACTCCATCCCAACTTCATCCTTTTATTTATATGCATGTTGTGTGATTTCGTAAAACATAAGTTATTAGATGAAAGTGTAATTTTGATAATTAATTACTTCAACACTCCTCTTCACGCTTAAGTCTGGACAAGCGTGAAAAATTTAAATAGGGAGGTAAATGGAGCTCGGTAAAATTTGAACTTAGGATCTCTAACTCTGATATCATGTAAGATTTTGATAAGATCACTTTCAACTATTTTGAAAGCGTAAGTTATTAGATGAATGTATCGTCTAATATTTAATTAAACATGTACGACATAAAACTCCCACAGTTTCACTGATATTTGGGCCCAACACCAATAGGCATCCACTAAAAGGAAATTCCAAAACCACACGCTCACACGCGCCACTGCCCACTGCCGCCGCCCCACTTCCTGCTCGTCACGTTCCCAATGCAGGGCCACATCAACCCGGGCCTCCAGTTCGCCAAGCGCCTCCTCCACCGTGGCGCCGAGGTGACCTTCGCCACCAGCGACTCTGCCTGCCGCCGCATATCCAAGGACCAGACCTATCCGGAGGGCCTCCACTTCGCCGCCATCTCCGATGGCTATGACAACGGGTTCAAGCTGGATGACAACACCGCGCACTCCATGTCCGACCTCAAGCATCGCGGCTCTAAGATGCTCAAGGACCTCATCATATCAATCGTGCGCGAGGGCCGACCCTACACCTGCTTGGTGTACAGCTTGCTCCTACCATGGGCCACGGGGGTGGCACGTGAGTTTCACGTGGCCTCGGCCCTCCTTTGTGTTCAGCCTGCCACGGTCTTGGACATGGACTAGTTTTTCTTCTACGGCTATGGCGAGTTCATAAAAAATAACTGCATCGACCCTCCATGTTCGTTCGAGTTACCGGGTCTTCCCTACAAGTTCACTAGCCGCGACTTGCCTTCATTTTTTTGTGCCAAGCAGCTCAGATGCATTCACTTTCGCATTGCCGACTTTCTTAGACCAGCTCGACTCGCTCAACCAAGAAAACAATCCAAGGATACTGGTGAATACCTTTGACTCGCTAGAGCTAGAGGCCTTGAGAGCCATCGACAGTTACAACGTGGTGGGGATCGGGCCGTTGATACCCTTGGCTTTCCTCGATAGGATAGACCCGCTGAACATGTCCCTTGGAGGCGACCTCTTCCACAAGTCCAAGGAGTACACGGATTGGCCGGACTCCAAGGCCCCGGCGTCGGTCGTCTATGTGTCGTTCGGAAGCCTCGCGGAGATGTCGAAGAGGCAGGCGGAGGAGTTGACCTGCGCATTGCTTGACTGCGGGCAACCGATCTTCTGGGTCATAAGAGCAAAACAAAACGGAGAGGAAGAGAAGGACGAGGATAGACTGAGCTGCATGCAGGAGTTGGAAGAGAAAGGAATGATAGTGCCATGGTGCTCGCAGCTCGAGGTGCTGTCGCACCCCTCGCTCGGGTGCTTCCTGACGCACTGTGGGTGGAATTCGACCCTTGAGAGCCTCGCGCTTGGCGTCCCCATGGCGGCGCTTCCGCAGTGGATCGACCTCATCGAGGACGTGTGGCGGACTGGGGTCCGCATGAGGCCGAACGAGGAAGGGTTGATGGAGGCGGGGGAGATAAGGAGGTGCTTGGAGACGGTGATGGCCGATGAGGAGAGGAGGGAGGAGGTGAGGAGGAACGCGGCCAAGTGGAAGAAGTTGGCAGTGTCGCCTACGGCCATGTGAGGCGACTGTGGCCGGTGAGGGTTGCCGGTGACCATTGTTGGCCCTAAAGAAAAAAATAAAAAAGGAAATATGAAAAATAAAAAATTCAAAAAAGTTTAAAAATTTAAAAAATTCCACGTAAGATCTTTAGTCAGAATTATCAATCAAGTGATTGATTTTTTTCCGATGTGACAATCAAGTCAGCGAAAAAAAGGTTTTGGCATTTAGGTGAACGCTATACGAAAGTTTTGGCACTCTTGCTGCTCTTATACTGTATATTTCTTTCCATTATTTTCTAAGGAGATTTGATGATGTTGGTAGTGGGTTTGCTGCATGAATTTCCTACTGAATAAGTGAAAATTTGGTGAAAAGACAGCCATATCATTCTCCAATACTCAAGGGCACTATAGTTTTCACCCTAACGTATTACATCCTAATTCTTGATCATGACTATCAAGGGTAGTAAAGATTATCGAATCATAGTGAAAATAATTTCCCTTTCAGGACTGATATCGCAATGGCAAAAGGAAATAATCACATGGCCATCGCATATTTAAATACCATTTAAATTTAGATCGTGAAATACATAATATACATAATGCGTGATTAAGGTGCAATCTCCTTAGTGCACGTACCACATTTAGTGGCTACCCTCGCTTGATGGGTTTGAAGACCCTAGTGGCCTCTCTCCGACGAGATGTTGGCCGAAAATTTCACGTTTTGTCTGTCGGAAGGGACTGCATGTAAGTGAACTTGGGTCGGCCTGGTCGGTGGAACGTGCAAGGAAAAAGCCTCCTCACCTCACAATTCATGGGAACTATGGCTCATGGACAGCTCATTGGTGGGTATTCCAGTTCGTGCCCTTGGACCACTTGTGCTGGCCATTAATGATTCTGAGCATGTATCAACGAAGGCAATTGATTTGATTGGACAATGAGAAGCGTACATAGAGCCCGAAAATATATTACATTTAGATTTTAAGTTAATATCACAAAAATTTCCTAATTAATATTTTTATGACTAATTTTTAAGTTATTAAAAACTTTAAACTAGTTCATATGTGACAAAGTTACTCCAAACTAATTTTTAGGTCATCAAAAAATTCAAGCGGACACACCTTTAATAAATTTACCCCAAACTGACATTGATTTCTGCGTGGATTTATCATGTCAATTGAATTATTGTCACGTATCATCCAGTTCGGTAAATTTCACAATAAAATTTAATGGAAATTAATAGATGGTAAATATGCCATGAGTGTACCCGTTTGAAGTTTTTAATAACTCAAATGTACTAGTATGAAGTTTCTAATGAGACAAAAATTAGTTTGGGACAAATTTGTCACATGTATACTACTTTCGAGTTTTGATGACCCTTAAAATAGTTTATGGTAAATTTATTACAGATGTATTAATTTGAAATTTTCATGGTATTAACCTCGAAATTTTATATTTTTTTAATTAATACAATCATATTTTAAAACTTATTAAATTGATACAATTGAGTATTTTTGTCAAGTCAATTTAATTTGATTAATAAAAAATATTGACATGATTTTTTTATCACTTTATTAAAACATGTAGCGCCAATGTGTCATCCACCAAGCTCCACATCAGAAAATAATTAAAATTTTAAAAATGATAAAGAAGAAGATAAAATGATACAAATATAAAAGCAAAAAGAGGATAAAGGAAAGCAAGATAGGAATTAAATAAATAAATAATGCAAATTAAGCATCGGCCCGTTCGGGGTTGCTTTCAGTCTCAGCATGGCAGGGGAAGGAATCGTCGTTAGGATTGTAGAAAAGGGAGGAGTGGCTCCTGGGGGTGGTGCTTGTGTAGGACTTGCGGGTGTTTAGTGTATATGTGCTTACAATGCGACGATGATTGAGTTTGTGGCAAAACCCCACGTAGTTTTAATGTGCCTCTTGAACTTAGTTGCTCACCAGAGATGTGACCTTTAAGACTGCTTCACTAGACAAGGAACTGGCTTCCTTACTGCCTTCGAAGGACGGGACGGCGAGACTCAGTAATGAAGGACAGTCCCCGAAGTGTCCATCTGAGATTCTGAGGAGTGAGCTGCTTTCCTCGAATTCAATGGCTATTATCCTTGTTGCCTCTTATGTCAGACCCCATCCACTTAATTAAATCCTCTCTTCTCTGGAATAAAGCATTCAAGACCAGACTGGCCTCAATGTCATTTTCTTGACCACTCTAGCATCCAGTCCAAAATGGTCGCCTATCGAAATGACGAAGTAATCATTGGAGTTAATTTCTGAAGTGTCGTCGTGGTTTATGTTGCATCTGCTTTTCAGAACATCACACGAAGACTAGTCCCCTTTGACAATTTAAAGCCTCATTCGAATTCCTCTCAAGAAATTCCCTCGAAATTGGGATTTGTCCTGAATGCGAATATTAACCTAAAGTTGGATTCAAATTGCATTAACCGCAATGAAATTAGTATTAGCTATTGCTGCAGTAAAACAATGCAAGTACACAATTATTTGGACGGATCGGATAAAATAACGCAGGCGTAAATTTATTCCAATCACCCAAGGAACTAGGAGAAGATACTCAAACCAATTACATAAAGTGAAATTAAAAATCCAGAGAGATGACAAGATATGGGCCTATCACAGAGTCACTTCCCCCAGCCATTCATTCATCAGAAACACCTTCAAACCCATCAACGAATTCTCTTATTTAATTCACGACGGTACGTAGAAGGCAAAATCGTATGTATGTCCACATGCCCTAGTTTAATTGGGCCATCAAAAAATGAATCATCCAAGGAGCCATGGTGACCATAGGCTGTGTTTGATAATCAAAACATAATAATTCACAACAGTATAATATTTATCTTATCTTGTTTGGTGCATGCTTAATATAGAATAAAGTCGAATATAAGATGGATATAGGCTGGACAAAATTATCTCATAAGAGAGGTGGGATAAATGTGGATAAGATTTCTAATATCCATAATAGGAATATTATTTTTCTCAAATAACAAACTTCTTAAATTAACAAAATTAAAATTATGTTTCAATATAAATAATATTTGAATTCTAATATAAGACATTCAAACAAAAAATAAAAATTTATTTTTAATTTAATCTTATTTTTTTATATAGTCGAATTCAATTATATCTTATAATATAAATTCAATATATAAATATAAATATAAATTTGCAAAAAAAAAAAAAAAAAACTTAGACATGTTTGTTGACACCTGATTTTTAGTCAACATATTATTAAAATAATAAAAAATCAAGATTTAGGTTTCTGATCGCGACGGAACCCTATCTCTTGACCAAAAAATGTCGTTTTTCATTTCTTTCTTTAACATTGTCATTTTTAAGCATTTTTTAGTTCATTTTCAAGAAAAACCCGGAAAGTCAAATGGTTGACTTTCGAGTTGACTTTTTGATCAACCCTTTGACAAAAAGTCAACCCCGAGTCAAAAATTGACTTTTTACCCAAAAAATTTCACTTAGCTTTAATTTCACTTTTTTCAAATCAATTTCTTGAAAATTGAAAGATTTGACCAAAAATCAACATTTTAGGAAAAGACAACTAAATGGTTGACTTTTGGTCAAACCTTTGACCCAAAAAAATAAACAAATAAAAAAATGCACAACTACATTTCTTTTAATGCCAATTGGACTTTTGTGTAAAAAATTTCACAAAATTCGATTAAAAACCTTGATTTATGAATTTTTCAGTTTTAGGTTCTAAAACAACAAAAAATAAAATTACTTCTATTCTAGTCATAATTAGATGTAGTTTTTCTTTGACATTTAGTTTAGGGACTATCTAAAATTTGTTTGAGCATTCAATTTTGCGATTTATCGAGTCAAAATACGAATTGCTGTTTTGAGCCCTAATTAGGGGACCAAAATCGATCTTTCATAACTTGTAAATGGAAGATTATTTCTCACTTATTTTCTTAAGATAAGTCTAAATTCGAGATCGATTTTATGAAATTCACACAAGAACTCATCAATTTGAAGAATTTTATCCTCCCAAGCATTAGAAAGTCAAGCAATTAAGTTTCAATTGACAAAATTCGAATTGACCCATTCATGGTTATGGTTTAATTTCATAAATATAGGTCCAATTTTAATATTAGGCTTAGATCCATTTTTTAGCTAATTTTGAGCACTTCAATTCATGGTCAATTTGAATGTGGTAAGTGATTTTACCTTTGGGTAGCTCATTAGATTAGGCAATTGTGACACTAATTGAGTTCAATTTTGATTAATTTGCAATTTTGTCCATTGAATTGCAAATTTTACTATTACTCAAACACACATCTATCTACAAATAAAAGTGAAAAAGAAAACTAAGATTTTCTTATATACAATGCAGTCTTTTTGCTTCCCATCTTCCCCTTTAGGCCCAATTCAAAACACCCATGGTTTCGACTCATTTTTTTCCATGATAATCATTCAATTAGGTCAATAAAAGACCCCTAGATGACATTTATAAGGTTTGATTAGCTTAATTGTATCTTAATTGGTCAATTTCTTCATAAAAGGGATAAAATTTCTTTTCAATTAGGTCATTTAGGTGTCAAATTGCATAAATGTTTGACCCACAAGGGTTCTAAGTGGAAAAGTGGTAGGAATCGGACCAAACCGGTCAAGAACCTATCAAAATCTGGCCGAACCGGACCGAATCGATCCAGCCGATATGATCGGCCGTTGGCGGGACTGGCCGGTTCGGGCCCTTGCCGGCCTGGTTCTTGGCCTCCAGCCACCGGTTGTGGAACCCTCTTAATCCCAATTTCACTTCTACACCTTCAATTTCCTAAAAATTTACAAATTTGTCCTCAAATTTCGTCAAATTGCAAATTAACCCTAATTAGACATTTTGACGCAATTTCCGATTTTGGCAAATCAAACCTACTAGATCAATTATTTGACACCTCAATATCATTATGGAGCATTCGAAATGGATTTTTGACCGTTAGATCGAGATTTTGGCCATAGGGTCGAACCGACGGCCAAAATTGCTTAATGTGGGAGTATATAAGTGAAATCTCTTCTATTTTCATGATAGATGGCTCATTTGCACGAAATTTCCTCCCTCTTAGACCTCTCTCTCTGATTTCTCCCTCCAAAAGCCCTACCAAAATAGATCACACACACACACACACACACACACACACACACACACACACACACACACACACTCTCTCTCTCTCTCTCACTCTCTCTCTCTCTCTCTAAGTTTTGATTCATCTTTTGGACCGATTCTTCCTTTTTCTTTTTCTTGAGTTGGTGGTTTGATTGATCTCGATCCGAGCCTTAGTGAATTGATCTACATTCTTGGCATCTTGATTGTGATCTGGTGATTAGATCCAACTAATTGTGATTATAACCGACGAAAATCGTAACAAAGGTAATGATTCAAAACTCGAATCCCATGAAGCGAGATCGAGTTAGTTGATCGGGGCTAAGATTCAAAATTAAGACTTTTACATGTTTAATATTGATAAGTATGAATGCTGCAATGAGTTGTTGATGATTTGAATGATAATTGTGATTTTAAGCATAATCTATGATTTTCGTAGACCTGCACATAGGTTACTGTTTTGGCTAAAATGAGGTCCGAAACGACCTTGTTTGATCTCGAGTCCTCTTAAGATTAGTAGTAGACATCCCGAACTTCAAAAGGTCGCATGCCCAAAACGACCATCGTTTGGTCCTCTAAAAACACCTCCCAAAATTAACGATTCTGCAGTAGTTTAGGTTTTTTTTTTGGTTCTAATCCGGTTCCGTCTTCTAACTTTGTTATTTTTGTGCCGACTTTCATGATCATTTTTTGACAAAATTTTCTTCATGAGTTTTGTTCCAAATAATGTCGTGCATCTTCTGTAATTTTTTCATGATTTTTGGATGTGTTCAACTAGGTTAGATCTACTTCGATCTAGGCTTAGGTCAATTTGTTCCGTATCGATCTCTATTTTGCTATTTTTGTGCTGATTTTTGTGTTGATTTTCTGGAACAACTTTCCTTGATGAAAGTTGCTTGGTATTGTGCATCTTCTGTATTTCTTTTTCAAAATTTTTGGACATGATTAGCTAGGTGAAAAGTGCTTAGCTCTAGATATAGGTTAGTCTGTCTTGTATTAGTTTGAGATTTGTTTTCATGAATCTATTTTTTTTTTTTGCTATTTTTATGCTAATTTTTGTGTTGAGTTTTGGAACAACTTTCCTTGATAAAAGTTGCTCGTACAAGTGTTGTGCATCTTCTATAATTTTTTTTATTTATAAAATTTTAGACATGTTTAGCTAGGTCAAAATTGCTTAGATCTGGACATAGGTGAGTCTGTCCTGTATTAGTTCGAGATTTGTTTGGATGAAATTGAGTCCATAAATGCATCTATTAGGTCTCAAATCCTTCATGAAAGTTGAAATACATGCTATATATATTTGATTGATGTATGCTTTGCAAGGTTTTTTACTTTGATGATGTGAATCAATTGCATGCATTAGAGTACAAGGTACTATTGCACCATGTGTTGGACATATAGTGTGATCTATTTTGCCATTTTTTCCATGATTTATATGATCTTAATTTAGTTTCGATCTTTTAACGAGAAATCTTCATCACTGTTTGCTCTGTATATGAGATTTTGGTAGGATTTATGCATGTCTTGAGGATGGCTGAAATCATGCTTGTTCTATAAATTTAATGTTGAAATGAAACCTTGTCATATGTGCACATTCGCATGCTTGTTTAAGTAATCTAGGGATCAAATCTTATGATCATGTCTTCTTGATGATTGAATCGCATATTGCAAGGTTTGCAAACATGTTTAGGCCATGTCATTTGAGTTTCATCTTGCACATCAAATTGTCTCACAAAAGGTGTTCGTCACATTTATAATTCCCAAGCATATCATTAGGAATCATGAATCATCTCATAATGTCATTTAAATTGCATGACATTTTGCATGCCGACTTAGGATTAGATGACTATCCAAACTTTCCGTCACATCCACTCCTAAGTCTCGTGTAATTTCTTCATGCCATTTGGGTATTCTTTGAGTGATTTTAAGGTTTTCTAATGAATGTTTATGTTCTATCCTCTTAATTACTAATACGCGCACTTTTAGATATCTCGATTTTGGGATACCAAATTGACCTAGTTTGGACTCTAGCTCTTCTAGGAAGATGTAGGACACACTTAGAAGTTTCTAAGGCCACTGATTTCATGCCAATTGCTCATCGTTTGGACTATTTTCCATTTTTTTCAAAGCCAGATCACAATCTGGACAAGGGATCAAATTTGGACCCCTATTTTAACCTCTGTTTGGACAGACTTTTGATATTTTTATCCCATATTTTCTATTTGGAATCTGAACTTGGAATCCTAATGAAACTTTCTTGTCATCATGTTGCTATGTTGTGCATAAATTTGATGATTTTTAGACATGTTTTGATAGGACAAATTCTCATGAAATTAGCTGAATGTCCTGTTGCTTTGACAAATTTCTGATGCGTTGTTGCTTGTTGTTTGATTTTTGTAAAATCATGTGTACATTTTTTGAGAAAACTCTCTTCAAGAAAGTTGTTCAACATCATGTCATGCATGTTAGGGAATTTTTTCATTACCAAATTATCATTAGATATTGCCCAATTTTGCTGTCCTTGCACGCTTGGTCTGAAATTTCCTAATATAAACATGATTGTGATTGCTTAGCTACACCTTTTAGGTTAGTTTGTGCATGAAATTAGGATATGCCATCTTCATGAAAGTTGTTTTAAATACTTTGATCCTTATTGTTAAACAACTGGCCTTTTCAAATTGCATCTTGCAAAAAAAAAAAAAGTTTTGGTACATGTGATGTTTGTAAAAAACGATTCCAAAAAAAATTATTCTCCAAAACTTGATTTGGCTTAAGGAAAAATCATGGTTTGGATCATATTCAAAATGCTTGCAACGCTTGTTACTTCGAATGCAAGGCCCGGGCTAGTCTTAGCAATTGAATGTGTTCTATAGCCTAGATATTCCTAAATCCTAAATATTTTCAAACATTTTAAAAATCTTGTTTTGACAACGTGAAAGTCACGGTTTGAATTGTATTCAAAATGCCTGTGACGCTTGTGACTTCTAATGCGAGGCCCGGGCTAGCCTTGGCAATTGAATGCCTTTCATAGCTGAGACATCACCCTGTCTCAAAAATTTTCATAAATGATGTTGAGATATGTTTTTTTTTTGAAATATCACATGTACCCTTCATTCATATCATCCTGTCATGCATTAGAAATTGCTCGTGTTTGTGATTGGCACATGCCCATGGTAATAAGTGACCCGCCAACGGTTCACTTTCTTGCTTGATTGGTTGAGAAACAAGGTTCAAAAGACCTGCATGCATGTTTGCATCTTTGCAATGCATGTGATTTTTTAGATGAATGGTAGGGTCGATGCATGATATCGAGGGAAAACCCTAGGATCATATACAATTGGTCAACAATTGCTGTAAGTCAATAATTGCTATAAGTCACAAAAAAAATTGGATTGGTAGGCATCTTAGTAGGACCCTCGCATAAGAGACAAAGGCCGACCTCGAGGCCCATTGCACTTCTTTTAAATGATGGATTTTAACATGATATATTGTTTTGATTATTTTGATGTGTATGCTTGTTTCTTTCCATTGATGCACCTAGTTATAAGTTTCTTAGATTATGATTAGATTAGACTCCCGAAGATTGAGAAAGCGTGAAGACGGTGGAGGTCGATGTCCATTCCGACCATTATCATGTACTATTCATTTCCCAACATATGTCTCGGGTTTCATTTGTTGTATAACACCCAACGAGTTGCGGGTTTTCTCTCTTTCTCTCATCTTTTTTCAATTGTGTGTGTTTTTATTTTTATTTTTTTTTTTTTCAGGATTGCATGATCGATTCATTGCTTTCCTTGATTGTTTACTTACTATCTTGCAATTTCAATTCCATTGATTGCTTCATTTTCTTCTTTTTCTAGAAATAGAATAGAATGAAAATGACCAACCATGCATGATCACTTAGTTTAGGACAAATGGTCTTGAAAATGTAAAAAGAAAGGCATGGACATGTTAGGAAAACACAACATATTGTTTAGGTACTGAAAGGGCGCTAATTGAAATATTAGCGTAACTCAAGTCCCCGAACCTAGATATTTGGTTGCGTAGAAATCGAGGGAACACTCCTAACCCTCGATTGGGTTTTCTAGCCAACCCCCAAAATGAGGCTAGCGGCGACTCCCGTTTTATTTTCAGGTTGTCATAAATAACTAGACCGTACAAATAACCCGTCTCGCGGGGTATGAGTTTCGATGAAACTCATGGTGATTTAGCATACTCGACATGGGAGTAACCCAAAGGATGAAGTGATGCTATCCTTATGGGTGAGCAATTCAAGAGGGCTACCATGGTAAATGTACCCTTAAATCCAATATCCACACCTGACCAATTTTTCTAAGGTGTGTCGCTCGTGTGGGTATGGATCGTGACACTCCGCTGTCACGCGGGGTACGAGCTTGGGAGAGCTCGCTATCTCGTGGAGGGAACTCATGAGAGGCTTGATCCAAAAGGAGAGGTGATGACGTCTTTTGGAATGCAAGCTGTGAGAGAATTCTCGTGATCAAGTACCCCTAAACTAGACCTTTCCCCCTTTTCTCTCCTCACGGTGATGAGGGATTCGAGGGTGGCGAGATCGGGTTGCGACAATGTTAAAACAATATTTAAAGGAATTATGATATACCAAACATCCACTTATAAGTACTTTAACTATTTTTTTTTTGTTTTAAAAAAGATGCGTCAATAGCCGTTACCATTAGCTGAGTGTATGACCCGAACCAAAAATTCGGATAACTTTAGATCAATCGGTTTGAGATTTCGGTTTCTTCTTTCGAACAGTTTCTTGGTGATAGTAAATGGATCGCTGCTTCATGCTCGATGGTATAACCCTTGAGGTGTGCTGTGAGCATTGATACTATGCTTCGGCGGTTCGGTAAAAAAAGAAAGGTTGTTTTCCCATTACTGGACCAAATTCGAATCGGGTTGTTGATTTTGTTTTGACATTCCTGGATCTAAGTGTTGTTTCAAGAGTTTGTTGGATCAGATGTTAGTAATTAAGAAGGATAAAGTGGAAGAGAATTTGGAATTTGTGTGTAGTTCGGTATGTATTAAAAAAGAATGAATGAGCATAATCATAGGTTTTACTAGATGTGATGACATATCAATCGAGATATGCATAATAAACGTAATCTGGAAAGATATGAAAATAAATACAATTATCAAAATACCTTTAATATAGGAAATTATAATAGAGAAATTTTTAATTTTTTTAACATCCCCTCAAATTCAAGGCGACTAAGTTGGCTTGAATTTTAAATCAAGTCAAATAGCGTCTAGTGGTACTTTGTGACAAAACTTCCAGATCTAGCTAGTCTAAAGGTGAGTCTAATAGCGGTATTGGCTTCTTGAAATGATGCATGGAAAGTCAAGAATCGGAGAGTAAATAAAAAGTGGCTGATGCGATTAGATTGTGAAATACTAACTAAGCGACATGACTTGATTGGGTGACACAGCTGGTGTAGTGTCGAGACATGACCATCATGGAATTGACTCAATTGAGTGCTTCCTAGAGACTTATGGGCACAGAATGAGATAGGCTTTGATACTAAGTTAAGAATGATAAAGCGGGAGAGAGAATTTAGAATTTGTGTATCATTCGATATGTATTGAAAAAGAATGCATGAGTGTATTTACTTTATTATATGACTATAGAAGATAACATATCAATCAAGATATGTACAATTTAGGGGAGATATGCGCACAATATTAAGAGATGTAAAGAATTAATAAATTTATGAGAATATGTCTAACATAGGAAATTATTATAGAGAAATTTTTAATTACCTGTAACAGTTTCATTTTTATAATCTTTGTCAACCAACTTGCTTCCGCACAAATGCAGTCAAATGCAGTCAACGTCTCCTGAAGTCCATATTTTCAACCATGTCTGGACATTGTTTCTAGAGCTAAAAGTACGCAAAACAAAGGAAGACGTGAGCGCAAAAATATAATGCCAATTACACATGAATTTAATATGTCATTATGCATTTGTATTAGTTTGTATATTTGCAATCCAAATCCCCACCTCCGTAAAAAAACTTTCCCATTTATATTAAGTTTACAAGTTTGCATTCCAACAATAAAATTTAGGCATACGGCTAACCAAGGACGTTGAAGTCCTGCAAATGAGGAAAATGATATTTGACTATGTATTTGATGAGACTTCTCTTACATGATAGAAAGGCCAAGATAATAACCATTTTATCTATAGTTCAATGGACTTATTCTTCATCTTACAATGCAAAAATAAGGCCCCATTAATAACACTCCAAATAGTGTTTGATTCTATTATTTTGTTCCATAGAATAAAAAAAGAACAGAAATCTATTTGATAAATTTTTTGTCCTCGAGAACAAAAATCCATTTTTTGCTCCTAGATGTAGATTTGGAACAAAATCAATAAATTGAAAAAAGTCGGCAAAAGTACAGCTCAAGTGTCAAAACTTGACACAAAGGGATACTTAAGTGAAAGTGACACTTAAGTGCTATTTTTTTTCAAAAAATGGGACACTTTAGTATCATCTTCGGTGAACTCCGTCGGAAACCCTACGTGTCAATTTTTTTTTATTAATTTTGCTTGCTTACATGGCTCGCCGAAGAGTTGACTCAGCAAAGAAATGCAAAAAAGACATCGTTTTGGTGCAGATTTGAATTTTATTATAAAAATTAATTAAATTTAATTTAAAATGATTTTTAAAAAAAAAAGAGGATGGAAGAAGATGAATAGTTAGAGGTGGAGGCGCCTCTCTACCGTCACCGGGAAGGGCGGGCGACGGTTGGCGGAGGGTTGGCGAGGGCAACCTTGGCCAATCGGTGGCAAGGGCTTGCGAGCCTTTGCCTCGATCTGGGGCAAGGGTTGCCAGCCTCACTTGGCCAGGCCAAGGGTTGCCGCTAGCTAGGGGCAAGATCTGGGGCGAGGGCTTGTAGGCCTTCACCACCAGTTGACCGGGGTTGCCGGTCCCTGGTCAAGGCTTGATGACCCCTGCTGACGTTCCCCCCACCGTCGCCGACCCTTCTTAGTGACGGCGAGAAGGCGGTGGTGGTGAGGGCTAAGCCCTTAGCCACCTTCAATTGTTCATCTTCCTTTTTTTTTTTTTTTAATTTCGTTTTAAATTTAATTTAATAAAGTTACATATTATTATTTATCCACATCAGTAGCAAAATGACGTCATTTTTTCACTTGTCTAGCCACCTCAGCATGCAAAACGAGATCATTTTGCACTTGCCTCGCCGGGAAATCGCTACGTTAGTATTTTGATAGGATTTTCTCACCATTGGCACTTAAATAATCCATTTTGTTATGATTTTACTACTTAAGTGTTACTTTCCAAACTTTTGGCACTTAAGTGTTCCCCCATGCTAAGTTTTGGCACTTCAGGTGTTAGGCACTAAAAAAAAGTTACTTTTTATTCTCGGGAGAACAATTTCACAATCAAGCCCAACTTTTTTCCTTTTTCTCTTTCTCCTTCTCTCTTCTTCTTCCTTCCAGTCGGTCACCGGCCATTGCTAGCCACCATCGCCGTGGCCGTCGGTGGTCGACGACTGGCTGGGTGAGGTTTGGTGAGCTCACTAGAGGCTCATTTGGTCAATGCGAGCCTTGATATTGTAGATCTGGGCAAGGCCGAGTCTCGCTGGTGGCTAGGCAAGCCTCGCCCAGGCAACATGAGGTCTACCTCGCCCTTGCCTAGTGAGGCCCTATGAAGCACGGACATGTTCGGGAACCTTTTGTGTCGTGTCAAACACGTGTCGGACATGCTTGGACACGCGGTCAACACGTGTCGAAAAATCCAACACGTGGTCAACTCTTCTCGACATGCGAGTCGGAGTGTGTTCGGAATCGCAAGAGGCTGGGTTTCTGGAGCGGGTCTATAAGCATGAAGGGAGAGTGAATCGTTGTAGAAGGCGATGGAGGGTGGAGACGAGGCAAGGTAGAGGAAGCGAGGCTGCGAAGGTGAGGTCGCAGCGGTGAGGTCACGACGGTGAGAGAAGGCTGGAGGAAGAGAGAACCAGGCGGCCGAGATGGCCGCGATGGAGGACCAGAGACAAGGCTATGACCGCAAAAGAGGGAGGACTAGAGGTAAGGCAGCGAGCGACTGCAACGAGGGGACCAAGAGAGAGTACAGATTGAGAAGAAGAGGATCGTGCAATGAAGGAGGAGGGAGCAGCGAGCATTTTCCGAGAGTTTTCAAGGCTGCTCTTTTTGTTTTAGGAAGAAGGGTTTCTAAAAGATAAAGAATGGGTGCCATGCAAGGAGGATGAGCATAGAAGGAAGAGGAGGAGGCTACGGTTTAGGTTTCCAAGGAAGGGCAGAAAATAAAAATTGAAAAAGGGGGGTGTCATGGAGGAGGAGTCTAAGGAGGATGAGGCAGCTAGGTTTGGGTTTCCAAAGAGGGCAGAAAAAAATTTAAAAATGAGGTGCCGTGCAAGGAGGAGGCGCCTAGGAGGAATAGTAGGCAGCTAGTGTTTGGGTTTTCAAGAAAGAGCAGGAAAAAAAATTAAAAATGATGGTGCCATGAAGAGCAAAAACAAAAAAAAATTAAAATGGAATGCTCGTCCAACTAGGCAGGATTTGTCCTTTTTTTTTCTTTTCTTTTTGGTAGGGAGAGGGTGGAGGGTGATTTCAAGAAAGAAAAAAGATGAATAATATTAAATAATAATAAATTATGATCACCATGAAAATTATAAATTTATTTAAATAAATTGACTCTGCTCTTTATTTTTGAAATAATCATATGTGTATATAAAAATATTTATTTATTATATAACGTGTCCCAACGTGTTGGAATTCTTTATTTTTTGAGAAATGACGTATCGGCGTGTCGTGTCGTGTCATGTTGTGTCGCGTGTCCGTGTCGGTGCTACGTAGGTGAGGCCCAACCTTACTAGTGACCGGGTGAGGCTCTCCTTGCCAAATCGCTCTACCACTTGCGAGGCTCAACCTCATCCAAATTTGTGAGGTCGAGACTCCGTGGTGGCCAAACAAGCGTCCGGCGAGCTCGTCAAACCTTGCCCTAACATGGCGAGGCTCTAGCAAGCTCACTAGGCCTCACCAAGCCGATCCTCGGGCACCGCCGTGGTGGGCAACCGGCTAGAAAGATGGAGGAAGAAGAAGAGAAAAGGAAAAAAAAAAAAAAGTAGAAAAAAATAAAAATAATAAAAATTAAAAAGCAAAAGAAATTTAAAAGTCCTACCAAGTGTATTTCTATTTCAAAAATAAAATTTTTGCATAGTTACCAAGTGTTTTCAAAAACTCAGAATTTGTTCTTGGGAACAAAATAAAAAAATTATTCTAAGCAAAAATTGTTCTATGGAACAAAATGGTTATCAAATGTACCCTAAGTAGTCGAAATTTTCAATCTTGGATATTCCTCCTGGACTTCTTTCTCATCTTAGCTCTTTTCCTTTCAAACAATCCCCTCAAGTCACTCAAGTTCCTATTGTGGTATGATTCATACTTCCCATTGATAGGAAGACTTGGGGGTCACTCCCGATGAGTGGATGGAGGTCTAGGGGCCGCTCCAACAAGGTCTTAGGGGACAATGATTCCAAGATGCCAAATGGCTTTTATAATTTGGGCTCATATTTTATTGGTTATTTGGGTTTGGGCTTATGAATAACTATTGAGTATATATAATCTTCTTCTCTTGTAATTGAGAGTCGTAACATAGAGGGAGAGGTGCTAATTATAGCTGAATCCTCTATTGGATGTAGCCTTAGTTTAAGAGTGAACTAGAATAAATTTTACGTCTCGATTTTTCTTTCTCACCTTAATTCTCTATTTCATTGTGTTTGTGCACTAATCCTAACAGTTTCCTAGAATCAAGAACAATATATGCTAAGAGAGTCTAGCTACAATTTCACACCCATAACCCATCAATATGGCTCTTGACTCAAACCAGCCTCCATGCTATGTATCATTTTCTAGAAGGATGGTTACTGGTGGAATCTCTTGTGTTTTGTTTGCGCATCTTTGACAATAAAAAATCCACATAAACTAGGGCTCTTGAGAAATGAGTTGCTCTTGAATGTGTAGAATTTCTTGCACTGAGGAATAGGTCTAATGAGCTGATTCTCTGAGAGGTTCAAGAATCTAAGAGATGTCAAATCCGATAGTTCTCATCAAATTCTCATGGTGAATTTGTTTGAAGACTGGTCTAGCGTTTCGAGAATAGTCAAGTCCCGGTAGATGGAGAGATATAGCCTGCAGATTGTTGTGAAAAAAGTTCAACCATTTTAGTGACATCAATTTTCAGATATCCAAGGGAAGCTTCCTCCCAAAATGGTTGATTGATGAGTTGATGCTCATGACTAAAGTTAAAATTTTCACCAATTGTATCTATAGTCCTTTTATGATCACCATGACTGAATCTTGATAACCAAAGCCTCCAACATACTCCAACTTGTCCTATTGTTTATTGTGATTCATCATGGCAGCGAGCTTCATAATATATCTAACAGGTAACGGACTGCTGAGCTTGTTGTTGTACAGGTTGAAAATGCACAATGCAGAAAATGGGTGAGCTACTCTAGGAAGCTCAGGAAGCCATGGAACATGTTGGACCTCAAAACAAAAATTGTAGCTTGGGAAGGGTTTCATCCAAGAAACATATCCTCCATTTTATTGTTGTTGAGATCCAAAACTTCCCAATTTTCGCAATGCACTAAGGATTGTGGCAATGTCCCTTCAAATCTAATTCCAACTGAAAACAAGAGTCCTTAAGTTGCTGTCCACAATAAATTTTTAGGGATCACACCCTGAATCAGGTTCATTCAGAGGTTGAGCACCAAGAGATTTTTGCCAAAGCTCATTAAATACTCTGGCAACGTGCCCATCAAAACTATTATTGGACAAGTTAAGGACCCTGGCTTAGTAAGGTCGCATATTAAAGGTGAAATCTGCTCGCTAATCTTGTTGTTTACAATGCAATAGAATAGAGTGGTTGGTGGTGGAATTTGATGAGGACCTTCAAATTTATTGTTGGATAGATCAACCATCTGTAGATTCAACCAATAGAGAAAATATTCTTTGGGCCATTGACCCCCTGGAAAAATAATAAAGCGTGAAGGAAGAAATGGAGCAGTTAGAAGATCAATTTGGCCATGGAATTCATTGAATTACAAATCGATGGTGCCTAATGAATGTGCTTCCAGCAACCACTTTGGAAAAGTATCACTGATTTTGTTGTAACTGGCGTATAGATCGAACGATGATGCACAATTGTCTGAAGACCATGGTAATGTTCCTATCAACTAATCAGCACTTGTCTAGTTCAAAGAGGTTGGTTAAATTTCCCAAACATTGTGAAGTAGAGCTGGAGAGATTGTTATGAGCCAAGTGTGCAGTATAAAGGGAGCTTAATTTGCAAATGAAGGTGGAATCTCTTGGCTAAAGCTGTTTTTGGTGGCCCAAAGATGAGTATAGGGAAGTGGTGAAATTGGAAGCAACCCCCAGAATAAGTTGTCCCTACGGTTGACAGTGATTGACTCTTTCCAGAAATATTGTTGTATACCTCCCTCAGTAAGGTTATAAGAATATCAAGATACTATGGTGTACCTTCCCTAAATCCCAAAACCATCTTAGTGCCTAACGGCCAATCTTGTTTTTGGAGAGATAAAATTCTCTTAACTATTTTGAAGAGTCCCATAAAAATGGTGACTTGGTCAAGTTGCAGGAAGACAAAGCCAAAGTCTTAAGCTCTGAAAATGGATAATTCAAACTGTAGCAAGCTAGATTTAACTCTACCATAAGCCTAAGGACTTGCAGATTTTTCAATGTAGAAAAACTTCTAATGTCTAACACACCCAAAAATTGATAGAAGAAAGGATTAAATGTATGAGTCATTCAAGCTTTCCTTCGAAAGACGAGATATGACCCGTTACTTCATTGCTTGAAAGGTTCAACTTGGTTAATTCTGTTAGGTTCCCAAGTGAGGAGATCCTTTCAAAAGCAGTTACCGAGATGCTTATTTACTAGGGGTTTAAACATTTAAGAGAATTGCTCCAGTTAGACTTCAGAAAAGAAACCACGATATCATCGAACGTCCAATTGAGGTCAAGGAGGTTTAGCACGTGGAAAATGTTGGGCGGAAGTTCCCCCTGTGGATTACATATAGATGCATTGAAAAACATCAAGGAGGATAATATATTCATGAATGAACTAGGTGAAATAGTAGACATGTTTACTAAATCAAGTTCAATTTCCCTCAACTCTGTCGTATTCTGAACAAGCATTTTGAAATCGGGAGTCTCGATCTTAGGACCGTGTGTCACACACGCACTGTTTAAGCTTAAAGAGAGATCAATTAAAACAAATTTGGAAAGTTAAAAAGTTTCAATAGTTACTAGACCTGAAAAATCCAAACAAGAGAGATAGAGGTGCCACAGTTCAGTAAACATACTTAGTGTAGTCAAAATGGGTGAGGTACGGAAATCCTTAATAGCAAGGTTGAGGCTCTGAAGATGGCAAATTGTGAAGAGTGAGCTGTTAGAATTGAGGGAACCCTAAAGACATATGCATGAAAGATTGAGACCATTAACATCGTCACAGGTGATACCTTCCCACAAGCAGCAACCCAAGTTGTTCTTCCATGTCGTCATCTTTGAATCACATTGCGAATATATATTAGTTTTTTTGTGAGAAAATTATTTAATTGAAAGTAAGGCATTGGTTGGGATAGGATGACATAATTGTGCAATTAAGAATAATGATGCAAAAAGAGAGAACTATGGAATTTGTATATATTTCAATGTATATAATGAAGATTATTAGCATATTTATAAGCTTTATGAGATAACTATTGAATGTAACATGTATTAATCAAGATATGCACAATTAAAGGGCTTTTTATGTGCAATGTTTGAAGATACATCGAATCAAAAGAATTATTTAATGAAATCCTTAGTTACCTCTAACATCTCCCCTCAAACTTAAGTTGACTAGTTACCTTGAGTTTGAAATCAACTCAAACAATGTCGAGTAGCTAAGACTTTGCGGATGAGGCAAGTCTAATAGCTGTTTATAGCCAAATTTCCAAACTAGCTGCTTTGAGGGTGACAAGTCTGATAGTGGTATTGGCTTCTCAATATGATGCACAAAAAACGTCGAGAATTGAAGGGGAAATAGAAAGTGGATTATATAGCTAGCTTGTGAAACGGTAACTGAGTGATTGTCTTGTGTGGCATTGAAAGAAAGCCACCTCCATGACAAAGGTTTGACTAGGCGATGCAGCCGGTGTTGCTGACGTCAAAATCCAACCATCATAGAATGGACTTGACTAAGTACTTGTTCATATGAAAATGTTACTTGGGCACACATACTACAAGTGAATAGAGATTCTAATGGAACATTCATCGACAACTCATGTGTTATAGAACCCTCAGGGGTAGACCCTAGAGACTTGGCTTTTTGCCGCATTGACAAAGGGACTGTCAATTGGATCCTTAAGGATAAGCTGGTAGGGCAACTAGACAAAGTTATCTATGGAGAACCACACCTCATTGGAAGATCTCGATGAGAGGCATGCAGCCTGCTCGATTGAGTAATGGAGTAGTCTATTGACGTTGCCAATCGTGTAGCACATTTTGAGGAATCACCACTAAGAGAAGATGACAAAGTGGTAGAGGCTTAAGAACCATTCCCTGAAGTTAATATCGGTGAAGAACGATATCGTCAATCAATTTATGTCAATGCGCTCTTGGATGATGACTTCAAGACACAGTTGGTTGAATTGCTGAAGAAGTACAAAAATTGCTTTGTTTGGGATTATCATGAGATGTTAGGGTTAGGGAGAGATGTAGTAAAACATAGGCTACCAATCAAAAAGGGATTTCGACCACATAAACAAACTCCTTGGAAGTTTGCTCTTGAAGTCATCATCAAGGCCAAAGAAAAAATGAAGTGGTTATCAACGGCATTGCATGGTATATTGAATGGCTCTCCAATATAGTACCCATGCAATAGAAAAAACGGAAAGTTGAGAGTATACATTGACTTTAAAGACCTAAATATCAAATGTCAATGGTTGACATGTTAATCAATTCGACATTGGGTAACGAGATTACATCTCTAATGGATGGCCATTTGGGATACAATAAGATATTCATAGCAAAAGAGAATGTGCACAATAATGCATTTAGATGTCGTGGAACCATCAATGTGTTCGAATGGTTGATGATGCTGTTTGGTTTGAAGAATGTTGAAGCAACATACTAGAGGATTCCATCTTCCATGACATGGTCGGGTAGTTCATGGAAGTCTATATCGACGATGTCATTGTAAAATCAAACCAGGCAAGTCATTTGAACTATCTCGCACAAGCTTTTATTAGGATGCGAAAAATCTTAATTGAAAATTAGCCCATTAAAATGCACTATTGGAGTTAGGGCTAGTAATTTTCTAGGATTTCTAATTAATTAAAGACGAATCGAAATAGAGAAAAATGGCTTACTGTGATTCTGCTCCACTAGAGAAACCCTTTTGGTTTTCTAGATTGGCATCTTCTCAACTTGTCCAATTGGTGGCTTTCTGTTTGGGAGGAGAACTGTACACTTTTACTCAATTAAGGGCAAATCTAACAATTTCTTCAAGATGGTTGAAGAAATAAAACTGCCACTGGTTAGTCCATTAAGGGATTGAGGAAGGTTTAGGTCTAAAATCGTCAACAAAATGTCGAGCATAAATTAGTTTGGTGATCTCGAAACAGCAATCGAAGGGCCCACTCTCCGACAACTTATGCTTATCTATGAACTGGAATTTGTAGGAGAATGGGATCGGCGTAGGTACAATCTGCATCAGTCCAAATTGCCTGACACATTATTATGGAAAGTATACTTCAAATCCACAGTAAAATCTCCCTTTCGCCGATAATCTCAAGAGGAAAGTTGACTGGGGTGAGAATGGTAGCCTATAATTTGGAAGATTTTTTTCTTTTTATAGGAAATGAAGGTATAAAGACGAGTATAGGCACAAGAACTATAAGGACATAAATCAAATTTGTCCTTATCAACTTCTAAGAACCAACAAAGGAAATGTCTAAGAAAAGGAAAATCTTTTGGAATAGGCAAAGGGAATGGCTCAGTAATTGACAAATAACAAAATCAAGAAAATGAGGTTGGAGATTTAGTTGGTTATTGTAGGAAGAAAGTTGGCAGAATAAACAACTAACTTCTTCGATGCGCAATAAATGAATTACCTAGGAATGTATGTTGAATCACGAGCGAACGACGAATGATACGATTTTGCGATGGTCCAAATACAATCACAAGAAAGATATTCACGTTTCATAGCATTAATGTTGATCGTCTTCTCAAAGCAGTAATGAAATGCCTTTTGTTCTTTGATGGAGAGAGGAAATAGAATAATTTCTTTCATAATGTTCTTTTTGCCAATCATTGTAACGGTTATCTCCAGAAGTTACTTCTGTAAATTTGTTCACACCCTTTCAAAAGGTGTCTCTCCGTTATGACACATCAAGATGAACCAGTGCCTTAATCATACCCCATCATGGACGTACCTACAAATTATAACATCTCCCATTCGGACACAATGGGCTTTATATTGCTCTATTAAGAATATAAGACATTCAACATTCTTCTACTTCATAAATAATTCATACTGGCAAGAAAGTCATGTGGCCAATGAGTATACTTGCACTTGAGAGCTCAAATTATGCACATGTTAGGTATGACATAATGGTTACAACCTAAAAAGAAATAAACAATTGATATTTCACACAGACATATTTTGCTATATAAGTCTAAGTATACCTATTCCTTAAAGGCTATACTTGCCTATTTTCATAATATTATACATTTACAATTATATCCAAAACCACTGAAGGTGATATACTTGATCGACTAATAGATATATATGACAGATGTAACACAATAATAGTCTTCCTTTGCACTTATGTCTCTCTCCATTTCAGAATAACTATTTTACTAGACACGCCTCATAAAACCATATCTATTCATGACCGTCGGTAACATACTAAAGTAGCGATATTGATCTTTTACTTTGAGAACATTGTCAGAAATAGCATAAGATACAAAATGAGGTAAATTATAAATTATTTCAAGGGCTCGCATGATGAGTAAATATGAATAATTTCACGTACCTTCTCTTATTGGTCGTGCAATACATATGTAGTATGAATTACATGCTATAGTGGATTTCTCTTTTTAAAAAAGTCTATGTCATTTATTAAACACATTTATTATACAGATCTTAGCTTAAACATAATCATGTAATTCTCATGTACTAATGTTTAGCTTGAGTGTTATGTTAGCTTGCTTGCTACAACGCCTAATTAAAACACTTGCATCCGGCATCTTTCAGGCATACATGATTGTGTGACTATCATATTTGATCTTATCATATATAAATCACACACCTTGTCTTGACTCCAATCAAGGCAACGTATTGTATTATGTATTAAACTTGCTCTTCCAGATCTCAACTTGCTAACTACATCACTTGAGATGATTGCTCGTGTGAGTGAGCCAATCATTATTTGTTGACATACCTTTCAATAACATATGTGTGTTTGTGCTAATCTCATAAGGAATTAGTACTTATTGATGAAACATCAAGTCTTGAAGACAAACAAGTATAACACATATGTTCACATATACATAAACCAATAATCCTCAACAATATTACATATCATATTTTACGTAACCCTAGAGAAATTATGTGGGTTAAGAACACGTCTCTAGGAATAGCTTTCGTAAATGGATCAACAACCATTCTATTGCTTGAAATGTATTGTAGAATTATTTCTTTCTGCGCTATTATATCTCTGATGAAGTTGTTCTTATGTTAATGTGCTTCGTCCTATCATGATATTTGGGATCTTTCACATAGGCAATGGTTGCTTGACTATCACAAGAAATTGTCACTAGTTTTGAAATCTCAGTAACAATGGCTAAATTTTCCAAGAAACGTTTTAGCCATATTGTTTTTTGCACTTTCGTAGAGTATGTAATAAATTCTGCCTCCATCGTAGACAAGACCGTGCATGTTCGTTTCTTACTACTTCAAGAAATTACACATTCATTGTGTAAGAACGCATATCTAGAAGTCGATTTATGCTCACCGAAATGTCCTTCTCAATTAGTATTTGAGTGGCCTAATAAGTGTAAATCATTCCCTTGATAATAAAGTTGATAGTTCATGGCGTCTTTTAAGCATCTCAAGATCCTCTTCATTACTTTTCAGTGTGCTTGACTAGGATTTGATTGATATTAGCTTACCAACTCAACCGCATGACATATGTTGCATCAACTACATATTATAACATATATTAAACTTCCAATCGCACTAGTGTAAGGAACAATTTCCATTTTGTAGTACTTAGGCCTTTGCTTTGCATGACAAGGGTATCAATGGGATTATAATGTTGCATATTGAAATGCTAAAGAATCTTCATTATATACGACTCTTGTAACGGAGTAAGGAGTTTCCTTGATTGATCTCTTTCGATCTTAACTCCCAATATATAGACAGCTTCTTTAATGTCCTTCATTTTTCAAATTAGATGACAACCATTTTTTTTTTTATCATGATAACCAAAATCTTGTCATTTCCGACCAACAATATATCGTTTACATAAAGTGATAAAATTATAATTTTATCTTCGAATCATTTGACATATACACAGTGATCTTCTTCGATCATCGTGAACCTAAAAGACGTTATCCCTCAATGAAAATGAAAATACCACTATCTAGATGATTGATTAAGACCATATATTGAGCGATGAAGCTTGCAAACTTTATGATCATGATCTTCAACTATAAAACCACTGATTGCTTCATATAGATTTCCTCATCTAGTTCTCCATTAAGAAATGCCATCTTTATTTCCATTTGATGTAATTCTAGGTCCAAATGTGCGATGATGGCTATGATAAGGTGTATAAAGGCAAATATTACAATTGGTGAAAATGTTTCATCATAATATATACCCTCTTGTTGATTAGGGCCTTTCGCCACTAAATGAGCTTTATACTTTTCAATAGATGCATTTGCCTTTCGATTAATCTTGAAAACCCATTTGTTTCCAAAAACTTTGCGATTGGGTGACAGATCAAGCAAGTCCTAGACATAATTTGCCCTTATTGACTCCATTTTCATCTTTCAAAACTTTTCTCAATTCTTATTTATCAGAGGATGAGAGAGCCTCTTGGACAGTCTTAGGCTTGGCATCGTCCCATAGAGTAATCACAAATGCTTCTCCTTCAGTCTCAAAATGATGAGGAGGAATACTTTTACAATTACTTTTACGTAACTAAGTTTCTTCTGAATTCAATTAACCAGGCGATGTGACACTCCCACTAGGTCTTGTATGTTGAGATAAATCTTAATTTCTCTCGACAACATTAGTGGATGTGTTATCAAGATCTTTCATCTCATATATTTAAAAATCCTAGTTAATCTAACCTATACTAGAAAAATCGTTCTAGAAAATTGTGACATCTCGTGACTTCATTTCAATCACACTTCCATTAGCTTATTCACTTATGAACACGTACCATTTGTAGTATTCAGAATATATATATTGGTAAAAGGTAATAATATATAGAAAGGGAAAAGCCAATATACACAAACCGGCGCCAAGAACTTTCACTCATAATGCAAATAAGCAGAATGAGTGGAAGGGAGCCAGTGCAAAAGAAAAGCAACAACAAGGAAGCTAACAACAACAAAGCAACAAGCCGAGGCAAAAAGCAACACGACAGAAGAAGCACAACCACTCTAGCTAATTAAGAATAACAATGCTTCCGTCAAAAATAGAAGGATCAAACCCCCAAGCTCTTTGAAGCCTTCTATTCCTGGGAGAGTCGGGTACCTTCCTGTAAGTCAGTTTTTTATCCTTGACAACCTTAATGAGATGATCATTCATAGCAGCAACCTGTAGCGCTTTACCCCGAAAGATAATAGCATTCCTTTTCTTCTAGATTAAGTGGCATAAAGCTCTAAAGGAGAAACTTGCAATGGAATGATAGAAGTCCTTGCCAGAGAGAAATAGCAAGGCCCAATTGATATTTTCAGCCCAAGGCCTATTATGCCAAGGAAGATTACATCTCCCTGCCTAAAAAAAAGCAAGGGTCGCAGGCACGTGGCCCTAAAAAAGAGATGATCAATCAAATCCGAAGTAGTATTGCAAAAGGCACACACTTCATGGTTAATTCTACTATAAGATATGAGAAAAACTTGGGTAGGCAGGCGATTCCTGGTAATTAGCCAAAGGTTGAATTGAAATCTAGGCGCCAAGTCGTTGTTCCAAATGAATTGAGCCCAGGGCACCCGGTTTTTCTTGGTTCTAAGCACGTCCTAAGCTGATGCAATCGAAAAGACTCCAGAGGAGGAGCCATGCCATAAGAAATGATCCAGGGATCGAGAGATAGATGGGAGAACAAAATTCCATCCCTCAAGCAAAGACCTGAACTCTTGACCTCCCGGTGAAAGAAATTCAACTACCGAAGCCGAAGGGAGAAGCCTGAATTTGCAATGACCAATATAGGTAAGAAAAGGTGTGGTGGGCCTTTTTGGTGCCGGTTGTCGTACCATAAAGAAATTGAACGACCATCCCCCACTTCCCAAAAGAAAAGAAGCCTGAACTCCCTTCTCAAATTAAGAATGTTCTTCCATGCCCAAGAACAAACAGAAGGGGTGGAAGAAATCCAAAAATTATTCCTCTTTAAAAAGTTAGAGTGAATCCAGCGACACCAAATGGACTCTTTATCCATAAACAGGATCCACATATGTTTGAGAATGTAGGCTTTATTGCAGTCACGCAATCTGCGCAAGCCCAAGCCACCCTCCTCCTTGGGAACACAAACATCCTCGCAAGATACCTTAGCCCCACCACGACCAAGGGAGGAGCCCTTCCAAAGAAATTGTCTCAAAATGCACTCAATATGGTCCAATACGGAGTATGGAAGAGTGAAAACACTAGCCCAAAAAGCTTAAATTGAGTGAAGAACTGACCTTATCAGCTGAAGTCTTCCGGCAAAGGAGAGAAAACGGTGGGTCCAGGTGTGGATCCTAGCCGTGATTCTGTCTATCAAAGAGATACATTCCGTTTTCCCGAGTCTTGAAGAAATGATAGGCACACCCGGGTAGCGAATTGGCGGTTTCCCTTCCTTGAAACCAAAAGCCAAGATGATGTTTCTCTGCAAGGAAGAAGACTCCCTGCCATAAAAATCTCACTCTTGTTCTTGTTCGAAAGTAAACCACTTCAAGAGGAGAAGATATCACGGCCTCTCTTAAGTAGAGTCACAGACGCCCAATCTACTTGACTAAAGAGAAACACATCATCAGCAAAAAAGAGATGGGAAAGACTCACCGCTTTACACTACCAAAAGTACCTAAAACCCTCATAGGCTGTGCGAGAACACAAAATCCCTGAGAAAATCTCCATCACAAGAGTAAAGAGATATGGGAACATAAGGTCTCATTGTCTAATCCCCCGTCCTCCTGAGAGGAAGCCATGTAGTTCACCATTAATGGAGATAGAGTATTTTGGTGTGCAAACACAAACCATAATAAGATTGATCATCCAACGAGAAAACCCAAAAGCTGAAAGGGTGATCTCCAAGAAATCTCAGTCCATAGTGTCATAAGCCTTTTGAAAGTCCACCTTAATAGCACACTTTGGTAGATAAGGGTCAAGGTGGAAGCCTGCAAATAGCTCCTGGGCTAAGAGGATGTTATCTCTAATTCTTCTTCCTTTGACAAAAGCATTCTGAGAAGAACTTATGAGGTCATTCGAACCGCCACAATCCGATTGGCGAGGATCTTGGTAATAATTTTATAAATTGTATTGCAACAAGCTATGGCCTAAAATCAGAAACATCATAGGCGTTGGGAACTTTAGGCACCAAAGCTAACATTGTATTGTTGACCTCTTTTACAAGGAGACTCGTGGCGAAGAAGTCCTTCACAACATCTAGGACCAATGGCCCAACCAGGTCTCGATTGTTTTTATAAAACTTCGCAGTGAACCCATCTGGCCCCGGCGCTTTGCCCCGAGCTAAAGAAAACACGGTCTCATGAATTTTTGAATTAAGAACAGGCCGGGAGAGAAAGAAAACATGTTCAGTGGAAAGAGGCCTCCGAATGAACTCCTTCACCTCCTGTAAAAAAGGCTTCTGAAGAATAGCTTGCGGCGACAAGAGTTTTGAGAAGAAGGAAACAAAAACCGGAGGCACCAAGGCCGGATCCACGACCAAGGAACCCGAGGGATCCTCAACCGAAAGGAGTCGGTTCCTAAGATGTCTTCTGCTGACAGAGTGGTGAAAAAACTTCGTATTTCTGTCACCCTCTTTAAGCTATCTCACTTTGGATTTTTGTCTGAAGAACGATTCCTCATGAGAACGCAGGTCAATATAAGTACGACGTTGAACCTTCTCCAGATCAACAAGAGTAGTATCATCTACATTCTGTTGAAGACCAAGCTGGGTAACATGTAACGCGTTTCTTGCCTGTTCAGTCCTCATCGAAATGTCTGAGAAGGCCTTTCTATTAAGTCGCTTGAGACAGCCTTTAAGATCCTTCAACTTGCAAACAAGACGGAACATGGGAACTTCGCAAACCGGTTTCCCCCAAGCCTGCTGAACAATAGAACGAAAATCCAGGTGCTTCATCCAAAAATTGAAAAATTTGAAAGGTTTCTTTCTCGGAACCGGGTTAAGAACTCGGACAACCATGGGAGAATGGTCCGAGATTCCCGGGTTCAAAAAAGAAGCCTTAGAAAAAGAGAAATCAACATTCCATTTGGTATTAACTGAAACTCTATCAATCTTTCTCATTTTCATGCCTTCACCAGAAGAGGTGGACCAAGTAAATCGTAATCCAACATACCTTAGGTCCTCCAACTCCACTTGGGCTAGGCACTGGCTGAACTCATCAAAGCAGGAAATCTAATTAGTCGAACTCCCACTTCCGGCTTGGTCCAATGGTTCTTTGATGGTGTTGAAATCTCCTGCAACCAACCAGGCGGAGTCTCGCACTAAAAGGCTCATCTGGACAAGGTCCTCTCAAAGGAGCCGGCGACGAGCAAAAGAATGCTCATCATAAATAACCGAGATACAATAATATAAACCAGATATCAGAAACTTCAGGTGCTCATGAATAGCCCAAGAGTTACAAGCCGAAGCTTCAAAAAGAACAAACTCTGGGTTCCAACCTACCCAGATCCTACCCCGAGGGGCAAACTCATAATTCGCTACCCATCTCCAATCCGCCAAGAAACCAGAGGAGATAAGATCAAAGAGAGATTTGGAGACTTTTGTCTCGAGAAGACCAACAAGGCAACGGTTATTAGAAGACACTAATCTCCTTACTTCCGCACACCTAATGGGGTTTACTATGCCCATAATATTCCAAAACCCTATATACATAGATATAGCAAGGATCAGGATTACTTTGATGACTTACATCGACTATAAGCCGAGCAAGTGCCGAAGGGGGAGGAGCGGGAAGCAACGCTTGAAATTTATCCTGCATAGTACCAGAGTCTTCAACCCGCACTTTCGGAGAGGGAGGACCCATAGATAAAAGATCCTCATCGTTCAAGCAGAAGATGGGTTCCTCAATATCCTCCGCCGAGCTAGACCGAAGAGTCGACGATGCAGGAGCAGAATCCGGCTCTCCTTTTGGCAAAGACCGAGCATCACGCGATTTTGAGGCTTTGCGAACAGCATCCCTCAACTTTAGAGACTGACTGCCATCCTCTGGAGGAGCTACTTTAAACGATGCTGCTTCCTTAGCAGCAGAGGCCTTCTTCTTCCTGCTTTTGGCTTGTTGCCAACCCAGTACTACCACGGAGGAAGGAGCAGATTCGTAAAAAACTGGGTCAGTAATTACAGCTTTACCTCTATCATCACTAGGAGCATTGATTGAAGGATGAGCAGCCGTAATGGAAGGAGGGGGAGGAACATCCCCAACTCCAAGTCGACCCTGGTCTTCCACCGAACGATCACCCACACCCCCAACCCGACTCTGGTCTTCTGCACATAAAGGATCTTGCGATACTACCTGGGCAGTAGGCGAAGTAGTAACAATTTGCTGGGGCTTTGAAGTAGGGGAAGCAAATAGACCAAGTGTACATTTGTGGCTGAAAATATCACAACCGGGACAAACCGGAGGCAACCACTCATATCCAACACCAATAGTACAAGATTTCCCTTTATGTACTACTTCCACCAAGTCACGAGTTGGTTGATTCGTCGTAATTTCCACACAAACCCTAACAAAGGCCAGCATTTTCATCTGCTCCGTGTGCCGGTCTACATACAATGGTTTCCCAAGAGCACTAGCCACCTTGCCAATCACTTGAGAAGACCAAAAAGCGAGTGGGAGGTTCCGCAGCCTCACCCAAATCGGAACCGTTAAGTGAGTGTCCTTTTTAAGTTCCAAAGTTGGCTTCCACTGTTGCAACTCTAACGGAACTTTGGCCATTATGATGGGATCCCCTTCAAGGATCCTCCTACGAAACTCGGCATCTGGGACATGAAAGAAGTAGAAGCCTTGTCCGTTTGACATTACCTCTGCAAGGTTCAGGCCCCGGGAATTTTTGAGGGCCAACTTAGTAATTTTTGAAAGGTAACCTTCTCCTAATAAAGTATCCGACCAAGCATTCCTTAAGCTTAGGGTCAGCGGCTTCTAGATCTTCATCCAACAGTTTAATAACAGGCTTGTCATTCACAAATGCCGATGGAGAGTATTCTAGATCATAACCTTTCGTGGCAACCTTGGCCACCGCAACCCATGTACGAGCATTTGGGTTATTAGAGGCATTCCTCCGCTGGGGTTGTTTTGAGTTGGATCTTGCTCTACTTCTCCCACGCGGCCCCGAAGGTCCACAGGTAGGCCGAACCATGCACTCAATATCACCAGCCAAAGCCATATTAGATTGAGCCACATTCTCCTTTAAAGGAATCCCTTGAGACGAATGTTCAACAATACGAGGGGAAGAACTACGGGCACTACGGCCTATCCCATCAACTTGGGCCGAAGCCACTAGCGAAGACATTGCAGCAAGAAACTACAGTAGCTATGCTGAAGAAGAAGACCATAATCGAGTAAAACAAGAAGGCCCATAAGCACGAAACGTACCAGGGCTACTCTTTGGGGTCTAAGAGAAGGCACGTAGAGGATCTTTCCTTGAAAAGGCCGCTCAAACCACCAGTTAACACCCCTGAGCAGCAGCCCGATAGATTGCAGAAAAGCCCTAGCAAATCTTCTCCATCGAAGCCCCGAGAAGAAACAAACCAGGACAAACAGTTAGGGGTTTTGGAGGGGGTATAAGGCGCCCCTATCCTCCAAAAAATAGCCCCCACAACCGGCCATAGCAGCTGAAATCAGCCAATCACCAGGAGATAGAAATAGTGATCGAGATCGCCCAAGGGAGAGAGCTCCGTGAACAGCGTAGTATTCATTATATTTTATAAAGATACATTTCTTTCTTTTAAGGCATAATTTGTCATATTTATGAAAAAAATCATGAACGTAAGCTACACATACTCAAGGTCATATATTACTTAAGTCTAGTTTCCTACTCGTCCATAATTCATAAGGGGTAGAAGTGACTGACTTAAAGCGCACTCGGTTAAGTATATATGTAGCAATTAATAACGTATCTCCCTAAAATGAGATAGGTAGATTTGCTTACACCATCGTAGATCTAACCCTTTTTAATAGGGTTCTATTCATTCTCTTAGCAAACTCATTTTGTTGCGGAGTACCAAGAATGGTCAATTGTCTTATATTTCCCTTTTCATCACAAAGAGCCTTGAATTGTTTAAATAGATACTCACGTCCACAATCGATTCTCAATGCCTTTATTGTTTTGTTTAATTGATTCTCTACTAACGCTATATATTGTCTAAAGCAATCTAATGCTTCTGACTTATGGAAAATTAGAAAGACATAACCGAAATGTGTGAAGTCATTGATAAAAGTGATAAAATATCAAGTTCCATGCCTCGCTTTCATGTTTTATGAACCACAAATGTTAGAATGTATGAGTCGCAATTGAAGTTCAGCTCTGATTCCTTCATCAAATGGCTTTCTAGTTGCTTTTCCCGCTAGATAATGTTCACATATGGATAGATTAACATTAGCGAGTGACCCTAAAAAGCTTTCTCTAGCTAACATTTGTATTTTTTGTAACCCACTATAATCTAATCTAGTATACCAAGTACTTGTATCAATTTCAACATTATTAGAAAATGCAATTAAAGAAATAACAACCATCAATATTAACATTGTGCACATTATAGTCAATGTCTAATACCATAAAACCATTCAATATAAAATGTCAACACAATCACCATGGAAATTCAATACATAACCTGAGCTTAGAAGAACAATTATAGAGACCAAGTTCCATCGAATATTTGGAACATAGAGGGCATCATGTAGGAATATGTTTCAAGACTAATTTAGATGTGCTGATATCTTTTACTTCAACTTTTGAATTATTCCCAATATATATCCATTTACTTTCAGGTTGTATTTGACAATACTTTACAAATGCTCATCGATATCTAGCTACATGTTCTATTACTCCCGAATTTATAGTCGACATAGGATGGGATTCAATAAGTATTATAGTGCTAAAAACAAAAGCATTACTTAAAATAATTGATTATTAGGGTACCTTTTTCAACTCAATGCATTCACAAGTAAAATAACCCAACTTGTTTCAATTATAACACTTTATCTTGACCTTATCTTTCTTCCCATCATGCTTCTTGCATTGGAGGGTCTTAGTTCTCTTGGGTACCTGGTCAGTCTCCTTCTATTTGTTGTTGAATTGATGGTTCCTCTTGTGCTTAAAGCGCGAAACTTTCCGCAAACTTAATGCAGCAACATAAGTATGGGTATAGGATTTTACAGCCTCCAGACACTCATCCTTTAATTCCAACTGACACACTATATCGTCAAAAGTGACAATATTCTTATTATGCGTCATGTTGATTTTCATATGCTCCCAAAGAGACCTTATAATAGCCTGAACTTGTTGTTCATCAGTAAGGGGTGTGACATGTTGACTTCAGCTCACAAATCATGTTTGATATCTTTCGAAGATCCTGTCTCATCGTTAGATTTGGGCACTTTCGGTATATGTCAAACTTGATAGTGAGTCTCCTTAATTTAGTGGCAGACGTGTCCCCAAACATATCTTTCAAGACAACCCACATTCCTTAAACTTTATCATAATCTTCAAACTCACACATGAGATCATCTTGCATACAACTCAATAACATGATGCAAGAAATGCTATTTTTCTTTTTCCAAACTTGATAAGTTTCTTGATCTCTTCTGTGCTGAGCTGAGATTCCATGCTTAGGTTAATTTATAATATGGTTGAGGGTTTCCAAAAGCTCTTGCTCTTTAAGGATGTATAGAATCTTTTGGTGCCAAATATCATAATTGTTATCATTAAGCTTCTCACCCTTATTGAAGTTAGCCACAATGGTCTTGGATACTAAAACCATAATCAATTGTTATAACCATATTGACACAATAAATAAGAATCAATAATAACACATTTTCCACATTTGCAGAAAAGATAAACTAAATTAATGATAATTCAATAAAAGATACCGAAACAAAAGTTTACTATGTTCCTAATCAGCATCAGTGTACTATTGTTTTACTATTATTAACTAGTTTAATTTGCGCAAATTTCAAGTTCTAGGTGAGAACTCTTTTGAATTCGATCAATCTATAAGCTCCCACTAGAAAAAAAAATAATTACACCACCTCATGTAATTTCCACATTTTATTATTAAATGTCAAAAGGCATAGTGTGACGTGAACTATCGTGCAAAACAATCATGCATCAATTATAATCAAAAGTGGAATTCATAACATAATGAAAAGATCACGGATCTCCAAACATTGTTCGAGTTTACTCAAAATTAAGAAATTGCAAGCATGTCACAACCATAGACATGCTATCACCAAATAAACCTCTACACAACACATATGTGGTCATTTAAATATAGGCTATCTTCTGTATTTTCGAAATCATGGGAAAATACAAGTTTGAAGGAACACACAATGCACTTATACCCTAAAAATACACATATTTAGGGTTATGTACGCATTTTTATACTTTAAAAGCCCCAAATAAGTAAAATAACTATACAATAATATAGAGCACATCTATACAAGCTAAACGCTGGCAACCACATGTCAATCGGACCCTCCACTCGCCTACACATGCCACCTGAGTGAGCAGCGTGTGTGGCACAGGTGCTAGTGAGCCAATAAGCTCATTGGCAATTTAATCAATCCAACTAGAGACCAGTCCAACTACTTGATCTGTCCCATCACTAACCAGTCCGATTGTTGATCGGTTAATTAGGGCGAGTCGTTGGTTGGGTTGGGTTGCTGGTCGAGTCACTAGCAGGCGAATGGCCGACTACACACGTCATCGATGATGTCAGTGAGCAGTTACCGATCGTTAATTAATGTTCGTGATGACGTCAGCACGTGTCAATTCGACTTGTGTGTGCCTCTCATGCGCTGTCACGCCTCGATCCTTGAGCGTGCGCCCATCCCTCACTAGTCGATTAAATAGCGACGTCCCAAGATGCATCGCCGATCCATTCATTTAAATACGCATGCAGAAGCAAATATAAAATCCCAAGACAATAAACAATGGGATAGGAAAGTAGGACTAAAAATTCGAACTTGAAAATCCAACACACTTATGTACATATATAACAACTGAGTCATATATATATAGATATAGACACACACACACACACACAAAAGCCAAACTGATAAGTCTGTTTATACTCAAACTGGTTCACAACACAAAGTCAGCAGACAGGGGGGGTAGGGTCTCAGTCTTCATCGGGGCCCTCCCCTGGGTCCTCCTCTGGATCCATCTCTGGGTCCTCCTTTGGATTCTCCTCCTCTTTGACGATCTCTCCTTCTTCTTCGCTTCAGCGGGAGTCCATGGCTGAGTACATCGAAGAGTTAGAATCACCCTCGAGTTTAGGATCCTTCGCATCAACCACCGACCCACCATTGGGATCTGTTGTCCCCTTCCCGAGCGCTACTTCCAAAACGTACAGAGGTACATCACATTCCGGTATGGAACCTTCCCTTTGCCCACGTCGTAATGACAATACCACGACCGATATTTGTGGGGCACCTTTTGGGGTATACCCACATCAATCCAGACAGTGGATTTCACCATCACATACTCCAGTCCTTCAGGGTGAGTGTGACATCCTGAATTTCCAGTACTGTTTTCAATTGAATAAATCGGGCCTTTCATCGATGCGTCTATAGTGTTATTCTCAAAGTCGTTCACTCGTGAGATAACTAAACTATCGAGAGAAGTCATTAAAAGATTTTAATGCAATGGACTTGAGAATTCGACCAGAAGTCGACTGCTTGACCGTGCTAGTTTGCAAGGGTCATTACGGCATTGTCAAAATTGATCAAAGATTAGGGATAGGTCAATTCGACTGAGATGTGTGATCAAAGTGTGGGTGATTCCACCTGATTGCAAAATTCTCGTCGATCGGCACTAGACCAATTTTCTGTCGTTTTGGTATATTGTGCCCGTAATTGAAACATTGAGATTTTCACGACCACCAAGAGTCGCCAATGTGTCGAGTGGGTTCATAGTGGCTTGAAGAAAAATGACCACGGGTCATTTGCACTAAAAATCTCTGAAAACTACCCGGTAGCTTAGGTCACGCTAAAAACGCGATTGAGTGAAATTTACCGCGAATTTAAGTCCGATTTCAGAAATTGAAGGTTTTGTCATGTCATAATAAATTCTAGGAACGTCGACTCAGCCTCAGAAGATTTTTTTGAAACTCGAGACTTTTTGGAAAAAGTCGGCATAGGACCGTTTTTATTCAAAAAAAGGCTGGGATCGTTTTTGATCACGTATTTGGAATGCAAGATGGATCCATAGGTGAGGAAAAATATTAATTGGAGCATTGAGATGTCAATTGAATTTATCGAGGCCAAGTGAGATTGAATCATGGAAGAAACGGTGTCCAATTGAGAAGAAATGCTTCCAAATTCGTATGCCCCCATTGCTCACACTTATGGACCAATTCAAGGGTCTTCTAGAAGGGAAAGAGAGCTGGAAATGCTGGTGGATGACAGCCACATGAGGGGATAAGAACAAGGGGACAAAGACTTGGAAAAGGAAAGCAAGTGTGGTGCCCTTGTCTCCTTATCCTTCCAACTCCAACCTCATCTCTTCCTTCTCTCTCTCCCTCATTGCCATCCAAGCCATCTCTCTCCCTCCATCTTTGTTGTTCGAAGACCACTGGCAGCCAAGGAAGTCACCGGAGCAGCCACACCACCGCCAGACCGTTTTCCTCCTCTGTTTTCACTTCTTCCAGTTTATGCTCCAGCCGACCTTTCACCAAAAATTCGAGTAAAAAGTCGACTTCCAGGATGAATCAGCGAACAAGCCACCAATTTTTGTGAAGAGGACATCCAGACCGTTGCATCAAGCCCGACCTCGCCCCGAACGGAGTCGCCGTCCGTTTGGTACGCCAGAGTGAAGTTACCGGTCGCCGGACCATCTAGAGCCCTGCCGAGTGCACTGTTTCGTGTTTTTCACGAGTTTCTCTCAATTTTGAGCCTTCCTTTGCCCGTTCCAACCACCAGCACATCCCCCCTTGACCTTGGGAGCCATAGGTTGCCAACCACCCACTCACTGGAGCTCCGATCAGCTCGTTTTTGCCGTTGAAGTTGCTGGTTTCCTCTTTGCAATCCAGCAAGCAGAAGCAAAAGCCAAACCAGCTTCATTTCCTTTATTTGCAGCTCAAATTAGAGGGGGAAAACAGTGGGTTTCTAGCAGAGTGTCGGGCCCATTTTGGAGGTGTTCCGGGCCTCGAAATCTAGGCCCACTTTGAGAAGATTCGTCCCCCGCGACGTTCCCGTTGGTTTGATCCGACCCGCTCGTTAAACAAGTGAGTTTTGCTCACTAATCCCTTATTAGTATGCTAATGATGCTTAGGGATTGATTAAATTTAATTAAGTGCAATTAGGTGGATAGATTAAATTAGAGTAATTAAATTAGAGACTTATCAATGCATGTTAGGCAAATGGTTAGTGTAGTTAGCAAGGAAATAGGTCCTAGTATTTATTGAACGAGTCTCGGTAATTTTCCGGGCTCGTCTCGGCTTCCAATTAGGCATTATGGGCCTAAATTGGATTTATTGCCATTTAATAATTAATTTTCGAAATTAATTAATTAATTAATTAATTATTTTTCGGAAATTCAACTGGGTGGTCGGTGACCGGGATTTTATGCTGATTATCATGGTGCAGTCCGTTTATTTAATTGAGCTTTATTTTGTGCTGAAATGAATTATTTGTGAATTTAGGATTTATTTCTTAAATTAAATAATTTTGGAAAATTAATTGAAAAATAATCGGGCATCGGTTGATAATGCTAAAAATATTTTGTGGACTACGGAAAATGGTGGGAATTATAGAAAATGAAATTATCATATTTTGGCTAAGGCAGACCGTGTACCCACACATGATCATTTTTACTAGGTACTCTTAACCTGAGGAAAATAGGCCAAGATAATGTGTTGGCCGTGAGTGAATAATCGTATGACGTTGTGGTTAGATCAAGAAAATCGCCGAAGTACGGTTATGTCCCTTGGACCGTAGGTTACCACCTAATCTAGGTTGTGCTCGCTGAGCTGTAATTCAGCACCACCACCGAACTTGGAATTGGAATCAGTTGTGCACACTGAGCCGTAATTCAGCATTACCACCAAATTTCGAATCAGTTGTGCTCGTTGAGCATAATTCAGCATTAACCTTCGAAGAATTAGTAAGCCATGCCCGCCGAGTCGTAATTAAGCATTACCACCAAAGTTTTAGTAGGCCGTGCTCGTTGAGCCGTAATTCAGTGTTGGGGTTGAGTAATTGAGATGATCGTGTAGGCTGTGCTCGCTGAGCCGTAATTCAGCATTTAATTTGAGTAATTGAGATGATCGTGTAGGCTGTGCTCGTTGAGCCGTAATTTAGCATTTAATTTGAGTAATTGAGATGACCGTGTAGGCCGTGCTCGCTGAGCCGTAATTCAGCATTGAATTTGAGTAAATGAGATGAGCTGACCAAGAAAGGGTTGAGATGATATGTAATCGACTAGGTCGATTGATCAATGATTTGATCTGATGCGGTGAATTGATGTGATTCTTGTATATCTGATATATACTGACTTGCAGGAAGGAACTGAGGCCAAGGTAAGTCCTCTGACTCGTATTGTGCTTAGGCAGCTTCTTGAGTGTATTGGCTTCCTAATCGGGTCTTAGGGGGTAAAACTTGCCGAGACGTAGTCTCACTGGTTATTGAATAACCATTTTCAAGTCCTTAGATGGCTGTGGTGAAGGAGCGGAAGCCTAAAGTGTAGAAGGTGAAGCCTAAAGAATTGACGATCCTAGTGGACTAGTTAGTCATAGGACAATTCTCTTCAATTCCCTTTTGTACACCATGTTTTATGAACTTGTGGTTTAAAACCTAACTTAACAACTCGCCTTATATATTTGCACTATGGTTTGCAATGTATATAAGTGTGGTGGTTTTTCAGTTGAAAAATTTGGAGTCCTACTTTCCTATCCCATTGTTTTATTGTATGGGGATTATTTATATGCTTCCGCATGCAAATTAAAATGAATGGGTTGGCGATGCATCCTGGGTCGGCGATGCGTTCTGGGATATCGCTATTATATTGACTAGATGAGGGATGGGTGCGTGCCCGAGGATTGGGGCGTGACAATGAGGGTGTATCGGGATGTGATAACTTATCTCAGTGATCTCCTCAGGTGTACCAAAATGCATGGGAGGGAGTAGAGGTACTGCCATCTATGGACCTGAAATGTTATCCCACAACAGGGTGAGATGACGTCTTGCATCAAAGTGATTCAATTTAGGTCATAGAATGTTGTGACAAGGTTTTGTTAAAAAATATTACCTAATTTGGATTATTTGCTTACAAAATGGGACCTGATAAGGAGTGAGCTCAATGGGGGCTCTCAGTATGGTCAGTGAGCATGCCTCCTTGTAGCGTAACTAATCAGCGAGGGGATCACTAAAACTAGGTGTAAGTATACTAAAAATGCCAAAAATTGTATACGGTGCTCACTTTGATGTCAAAAGTTTTTTTAAGTGCCACTTAAAAAAAAAAAACGATCACTAAAGTGCCAATTTCAGTCAAGAGTGTCGGAAATCCGACATGGCCATATTTTATCAATTTCTCGATCCTATGTGACTTGTCACGTCGTATAGATAAGTTGGCGAGCGATCATTTGAGTGCAAAAATTGTAAATATGGATAATTTGAGTGCCAATTATTGTTAAAAGTGATTACTTAAGTGTTGCTCATTAGTAAAAAATGATCACTTCAATGTAAGTGATCACTTTGATGCCAATCTCATTTAAATGATAATCATTGGGCGACGCCGTTTTGAATGTCCACGTAGATTGGATTTTTTTAAAAATGTGTCAAATCATATTAAAATTTTAATTATAAATGTCACGTAATCAATTTAGCCGGAATATCTCACTGGAGGCACTTAGTCATCTTTTTTTCTCTGATTTGGCACTTGAGTGAGCCGATGAAAACCTTTGGAACTAAAGTAAGCACCGTACACAACTAGGGGGATTATTTGGACTCTGCAAGACTCAACAAGGTGGAGCAAAGTTGATTTTTGTGAGATTGAGCACGCGAAGGAACCTGTAAAAGCATAGAGACAGGGACGGAGGCAAGGTGAGCTGATCGCCTAAAGGAACTTGTCACGGTGTCGGGCACCCGGGAGCTTCAATTGTGCGAGGAAGGGGGCACAGCAACGAAACTCAGGGATCGGCGCGGCTAGTGTGGAGACTCGCGGTTCAGCAGGTAACGGTTAAAAGTGGGGGATGATGCCGCAACTTTGTCGTTGGATGGATCACGAACTGAAATACACCAAACTCGATGTTTCACTACTAAGGGAACCAGCAGCTCGACGGAGAGGTACAGCAGGTCGCGAGGACGTTGTGGCACAGTGGGGCTGGTGCTTCGCGGTTCGACGAGGGAGGAGCATCAGCGACCGTCGCGGTCAAGGGAGCGGCGCTAGCGTCGGGGGGTCTCGGCCGTGAGGACTTGGCCGAAGACCTCTCTCTCTCTCTCTTTTGCCCTCTCCGGTATCTTCTCTCTTTCTTCTTTCCCTCTCTCGATTATCCCCCTCTCCATGTGTCAGAGAAAGACCCCCTTCAATATGCAAAGGAATGGAGCCCACAAAGAAACAAAATTTCTTTCCTATTTCCAATCACATATACTGCATGGCCGAGGCACAATCTCCCTTCTCTTATTTTATTTTCCTTCTATACGCCAATTCCATGCAAATATTTTATTTGATTGCGCGCGTTGATCTCTGTCTTTGCCCACTCCCCTTTTATAAGTTAAAAAAGAATCTTTGAACGAAGAGGAGGGATGGACTTTCCCTTCGCGAATGCTCACGCATATTTTCTTGATTATTCTTTCTTTTTCTTCTTCTGGCCTTGCTTAGCCGAATATTGCCAATACCCACCAAAACTGATCTCGTCTTTTTCTTAATATTTACTTCAATAATTATGCACGTACAAGCTCCTTCAAGATCATTGCCAATTTTCCAACTTGGTATACCTCATAAGTTAACTTTTGGCAATTTAAAGAATGATGCGCATAGCCAAATTCTCTCTCACTGGGGGCTTAGTCCAACTTGCTAAATTAAAGCTCAAAACCTTAATTCAAACCCATTTTCACTGGTCCAATGCAAATGCAATAATGAAAAGATATAAACTAAATAATAAATCCTCCTAAAACTATATGCAATGCAATTTAATTATAATAATTTTGTTTGGGAGTTAAAATTAATCCCTATTTTTTTCAAATAAATGAATGATCGGGTCATTAAAATTTAGGTGTCAACAATCACAAAAGAATGATGGAAAATATAGAGTAGTCCAAGCTTGAAGAAGCGAAAACGGCCTGAAAAAAGTGCCTTTTCATTTGGACAGCATAGCCAAAGATGCACGAAAACCTTTGTACAGAGTAGCAAGAATAAGCGGACCTAAAGCAATCGGTGTACCTTCGGCAAGACTAGAAGCAACAACGAGGAGGTCCTGAGATACTTGGAAAGCCCAATAAAATATGTAATTGGAAAGCTAGAAGAGCAAAAAAAGGGGACATTGTCATCGAGAAACTCGAGGAGTTCAAGACCAACATCTCTAACAGGTAGGGGTGAGCATCGGTCCAGGGTCAACCCCGGACCGACCCTAGACTGGCCCGACCCTATCGATCCTAGTCCGGTTCCCAAGAAGACTAGGTCGGTCCTTGGTCTTAAAATTCCCGGACCAACACCGTGCGGGTCGGTCCTCGATCCCGAGAGTTGGTCGGTCCAACTCGGACCAACCCCGATTATATAATTATATATATATAATTTTTTTATATAGAAAAACCTTAAAATAAATGGCGTCAACAATATTAAACAGTTCTTTAGTGAGGAGTTCAAGTAATTTTAAATTGTTTTTTAATAACTTAGGTTTTTAATGTCTTTTATGGCGTCAATAGTCATAATTTATGAAGGAATAAAATATTTTTGTGATGAGTCCTCACGGCATCCAAAAAGGCACCTTATGACATTCTCCTCTAGTATTCGTTTTCTTTTGTCTTATTTGTCCTCTTAATCTTCAATTTTCCAAAATCAAAAGAAACAATTTCTCCGCTCACCACTCGACACTCGCCTCGCTCGTTTTGGGTCACTCGTGCCGCTCGATGCTCGCTTGGCTTGTTGCTCTATGCTCCACATTCGATACTCATTATGTTCGATGCTAACCCCACTTGACCCTCATCGCTTGCCTTTCTTAGCTTACCTCGCTCATCATTGGACCCATTGGGTCGGCACGATCCCCGTTGCCCTTTTAAGGAGTATAAAAAATGAAATAAAAAATTATTGGTTAGTCTTGGGTTGGCCTTCAAACCGGACCGAACCCATTGGGTTAGTCCGGTCCTCAATCATTTTTTTAAAGGAGTACAAAAAATGAAATAAAAAATTATCGGTTGGTCCCGGGTTGACCCTAAAACCGGACTGAACCCATTGGGTTGGTCCGGTCCTCGGTCCTAAGCTCAATAGGGTTGGTCGCCTGGCCCCAAAAATTGAGGGCCAAAGATCTGTGCGGTTGGTCCAGGGTTATGGGGTGGGCCACCGCCCCAACCCGAACCACGCTCACCCCTACTGACAGGTGTACTAGAAGGAAGAAAACCAACTATAGCATAATCATCCAAAAGAGTGATCGACACAGCACCCCACGTGAAAAGAAACAGTTGGTTGATGGAGACCAAAAATTGATGGCGACACCCAAAAGACCTAGGTTTAAATTCCAGCTGAAACCGCTAAATTGGAGAGCAGTGTCGATGCTGGTCTTTTCCCAAATACGTTGTATTCGAACACCGGACTTCATCCTCGAATACCATATGTAGAAATCAATTTCGAATGAAGGGAAACCCCTGAATCCTGAAAGCTTACTAATCCAAAAATCTCCTATAGAAGATCTCTGGATGGGAAACAATTCCCCGCTCCTTCGAGGAAAACAAGGTATAAGGGATGCATGCATTTGAAAATGATTTTAATACAAGGACCAAGGACGATTGCATCGGGATAATTAGCAATCACATTCAGAAGATCAAGATAGCAATTTTTGTGATGCTCATCTTCTCGTAAACTATCGAACTTAACGATAGAGTCTGCGGGAGAATAACTGGGAGGATCAGGAGCCATAGAGAATAGTGAAGCTTAAGACGTTAACTCAAAAGGCCAGGGACTTTTAGAGCAGACAAAGGATTTAGGGCTTAAGGTTGAAGATCAATGGAGTATAAAAATCAAATCTTTTTATTAATATATACTTTCTCAGAATAGACGGCAATTCAAAGGACGGTGATTCAAAAAGATGCAATCCATAAAGATGACGATCCGTGGGCCGAGTCAAACAAGACAAGTTACGAAGCGTCAGAGGGACGATATGCATCCTTGCATTGGTCATAGGATAGACATGGACACCTAAGGTATTTCTTTAAAAGAAATTAAAATTACCTATCAAATCTTTTAAAATGGGGCATATATTTACTAAAAAATGACCAAACTATCGATATGAGAAGACACATTATTAGAACATGAAAAATTAATGAGAAGGTGACCCATTGTTGACAACTAAAATTGGCATCGATGTTGGCACACATTGACTGTCACCAGCCGATTACCGACCTACAACAACGTTTGGTCGAAGACAATTGATATCAATAAGTGGCCAAAATGTCAGGAGAAAATGAATGCATAGGAAACATCAAGATATGGTTAACGGATCAAAATTATTGAGAAGTAAAGTAATTGAGATCATGGAGTAATTGGTATGCATCCTTTTTAGGAATAACAACATAGAAATTGAATTATGGTATCATGAGAACATTGGCCCAAGACTTTCAGAAGGAACTGCTCAAAAGCAATTACGACACAACCATTATAAATATCATTGATCGACGGAAAATTTGTTTGACAGTCCTTCTCATCGAATACTAAATTTTTAATTTTTAGATTGATGTATGCGAACTCACATTAAGTATTTTACTAATGAATAATTATACAAATAATGGAAGCAGATGTGGGCTTGGCGTAAATTGGTGGAGGTTCAAGACAAAGCCGAAGTCTTTTCATCGATTTTTTCTTTTTAATAATTAAATGTGGCATGAGACAAGCATATCTTACATTCTCACCAAATGGTCTTCCTTTATTTAAGAAGACGACTAATGTCTCTTGGTTTTGACCAAATGGCTCAATCCACCATCTGCTATTGCACGGTCGTGTGGTTTAAGAGAAATGAAGGTAGAGAACTGGGGGAGTTATTTATTTATTTATTTATATTATTATTATTATTATTATTATTATTATTATTATTATTATTATTATTATTGTTATTGTTATTATTATTATTTTGTCGAAGAGAATTGGGGGAGTTTGAAAATGGACAAATATCATGAAAAATTCCAAATTAATTTTTAGGTTAGCAAAAACAATAAACTAGTGTTATTGTGACAAATTTTATCTAACTTGATATGGATTTATATGTGAACTTGCCATTACCATATATCATCTAACTTAACAATTTCACGATAAAATTTGAATGAAGCTATATATATGTAATGGATGTAGCAGTTTGGGATTTTTTTGTGACCCAAAAATTGATTTAAATAAATTTATCACAAATATAATAGTTTGGGGTAATTTATAACAAGTGTATCAGTTTAGGATTTTTCGTAAATGGATCCTTAAAATATAATAAAAAAAAAAAGTTACATGGGTCCCAAGCATTCATCTTTTATCTCCTCCGCAATTAGAACACTTCACTCATGGGGTCTATGGTCCGATCATTTGTCTTCAGCAATGACCCTCAAATCACACTCCTCTGTGAACCGCCGGGAGAATTATCAAAAAAGTCCTAAACCTATTGCAATTGTACCAATTCAGTCATAAATCTTTTTTTTTTGTCCAATTTAGTCCTAAACCTTTTATAATTGTGCCAATTCAGTCTATCCGGCCAAATTTGGGCATTTTGGCGTGGGCTGACGTGACGCCGATGGGGGACAGCCGACCGGCGAGGTGATTTTTTAATATATATATATTTTATTTTTTTTCGAATTTTTAAATGTATTTTTAAATTTTTTAATTCTTTTTTTTTTTTTTTGCCTTCTTCTCCTTCCTCCGGCCGGCCGGCGCCGCCTAGAGGTGAGGTTTGGAGAGGTCGCCTCGCCGGCCATGGTGAGGCTCGCCCCCGGCCACCGGCGGAGGCGAGCCTTGCCGGCCGACGGCGAGGCGGCCGTCGCCGATCCGGCGAGGCTCGACCTCGCCATGGCCGGGTGAGGCCGAGCGTCGCCAGATCCGGTGAGGTTGAGCCTCGCCGGCACCTCGCCCAGTGGCCGGCGAGGCCTGCCGCCGCCATCGCCGCCTCCGCCGCCTCCCCATCCCCCGATCGTCGGCACGATCTCCCCTCCGAGCTCAAGCGGCCCTCCCCGGCTGTGACCGTCGCCAAAACCCCGTTCCGGCGCCACCGGACCGACAAGGACGAGATCGAGCTCCTCCATGGGTTCCTCGACTACACCACGTAGCGCGGCGGGGGGCCTTGCCCTCGCCGGTGGCGGGCGAGGGTCGAGCTCGCCGGATCTGGTGAGGCTCGGCCTCGCCGGCCGACGGCGAGGCCGCCGTCGCCCCAGATCTGGCGAGGCTCGGCCTCGCCCGCCCATGGCGAGGTCGAGCCTCGCCGGATCCGGCGACGGCCGCCTCGCCGTCGCCGGGCGAGGCTCGCCTCCGCAAGTGGCCGGCGGGGTGAGCCTTGCCAATGGCTGGCGGGATGAGCCTTGCCACTCGCCGGCCCTCACCTCGGGCCGGCCGCAGAGGAAGGAGAAGAAGGCCAAAAAAAAAAAAAAAGAATTAAAAATTTAAAAAAATTAAAAATTCGAAAAAAATAAAAATACATTTAAAAATTACCTTGCCGGCCGGCTGTCCCCCGCCGGCCCACGTCGTGCCGGCCGGCCATTTTGGCCGGATGGACTGAATTGGCACAATTATAAAAGGTTTAGGACTGAATTGGACAAAAAAAAAAAAAGATTTATGACCTGAATTTAAGACACCGTGCAATAGGTTTAGGACTTTTTGGTAATTCCCCGTGAACTGCCACCCTTGCCAGTGGTCACCGTGATTCAACCCTCTTGGCAACCTCCTAGCAAGCGTGTGAGTGAGGCATGAGCACTTTAACATACACCATAAACCCTAGTCCTAATCGATATCACGACCTCTAGTTCCTAATTGAAGAAGTTTAAGACGGAAGAAAATATAAGGAGTATTTCATATTTTATTATTACCAATATGGATTATTGATATGGATCAAGAGATCGAAATTCTTCTGTCATTGAGAAATGTTTTTCCCATCAGTGGTAGGTCACCATCAAGATTCAAGACTCAGCAACAGAAGCGTCAGATATGGCGGGCTGGAATAGAAGGAATGTGGTGCGACAATTCTAACATGTTTAGATTTCTCAAGAACCCTCCAGTCCACCCAGAATGGAACAAAAAACAGGAGAAATGACACCTAGATAGGCAAAATATCGTCCAAAACAAGAAGCTACGACTCCATGCCCCAATGAAGGATAGATAAAAGCCATATGAAGTATGCATTCGGTAAAAGTCCATAAAGAAAACGACAAGAAAGCACTAGGTTTAGCTGCTGACGCCATAGGTAATTCACTCAGACGCTTCTCTGACCTCGTCCACGAAGGCCCTAAGGTTCTTGTCGGAAGACCCACCTTCCTTCACAGCCTCCCTCGCCAAATCCCTACATTTCTGGGCATTCCTTCTCATCTCATCTCCCTCCTTTTCATCTCCCATCACCAGCTCCAAGCACCTCCTCATCTCGCCGCTCTCCACCAGGCCTTGCTCGTTGGGCGTCACCTTCACCCCGGTCCTCCACACGTTCGTGACGAGCTTCGCGTTCGTCTGCTGATCACTCCACTGCGGGAACGCCACCACGGGCACCCCGCAGACCAAGCTCTCTGATGTGGAGTTCCACCCGCAGTGCGTCACGAAGCACCCCACCGAATGGTGCGACAGGACCTCCACTTGCGAGCACCACGGCACTATCATCCCTAGATTTTCCAGTTCTTCTTCGCAGCTCAATCTATCCTCGTCTCTCTCTTCTTTCCCGCTTGCCCGGATGACCCACAAGAATGGCCGGCCAGCCTCTACAAGCGCTCGTGCCATTTCCTCCTTCTGTGGTTTCGATAGCACGGAGATGCTCCCAAACGACAGGTAGATCACTGACGCCTTTGGCTTCGTGTCCAGCCACTCGATGTAGCCGCTTGAGCTCTTGAAGAGGTCGCCTCCGAAAGAAGTGTCCGATGGATCTTGCCCGTCCAAAAATGCGGACGGGATCAGCGGCCCGATCCCAATCACCTTAAACTTATCGATAGCCCGTATGGCGTCTGGTTCCAGCGCATCGAAGGTGTTTGCCAGCACCCTTGGATTGGCCTCCTCAAGTAGTATCTCGAAATGACGCTGGAAAAGGGGGAGGCTGAAGTTGTACTCATTTTTGGAATTGCAGAAGGAGGGTATGTCGCTGGCCATGAGAGGCGGCAACCCAGGCAATTGGATTGGCAGCGAAGGATTGTCGCCCGTGCTTCGAATAAGATCCCCGTAGCCATGGAAGTAATAATAGTAGAAGTCCAAAACGGTGGCCGGTTGAATCCAAACAAGCGTCGAAGGAATACCATGAGAACGAGCGACATCAGCAACCCACGGAAGGAGGGTGGTGTAGAATACGCCCAATAATCGCCGACCGTTCTCAAGGTTCGAGGCGATGAGATCGCTTAAAGTCTCCGATCCTCGTCGCTTGAGGTCGTCCATGTATACCTCGATATCTTGCCCTTCTTTGACACCTTCGTCGTAGCCATCAGAGAAGCTGGCGAAGGATAGCCCCTCGGGAGGAGATTTCGACTCGGTCGTGCGGAGGTGGGCGCGAATGGCAGTGACGAAGGTCACGTGAGCGCCAACACGCACCAGACGCTTGGCGAATTGGAGGGACGGGTTTATGTGGCCCTGGCCGGGGAAGGTCACGAGGAGGAAGTGTGGAGGTGCCATGAACGAGGCTCGAAGAAATTCTCTGTAAATGGTAAGGACGCTGAAGCAGCACTCGACAGGAGATACGCTGTATGTGGATGAGAGAGGATTAACGAGGAGATTGAGGTGGAGACTGTCCGTTGTAAATTAGGATGTCTCTGAAAATATTACGTATAGGCTGACGAATAAGGGAATTGCTTGACCGGGACAAAGCGGGAAAGTCTCGATTGTCTTGCTCTCTCTGGGAGAGGAAATTTTCCCTGCGTATTTACTTATGTTATTGGGTAACGTGACGAGTTAAGAAGTCAATTATTAGGGTCAGATGTATTTTTCAAAGATGAATTGCAACTCTTTTTTTGAACATGAACATTTGAGGACTTTTAGATAATTTCTCTCGTCTCCACGGATTTCGCCACATACGAGACATCTCTAGTTTTTTATACATCGAACAAGTAAAATAACGAAATTCACAAAGTCAAACATATCAAAACGATGAGTCTCTAGTACAAAATTTGAAAACACTTTAAATTTCACTCTAACTGAAAATCCTAAACCTTAATCTCTCTATCTATATGTAGCTACTACGGTGAGATAGTAATTAGAAGTCCATAGTCAATGATGGTCCCCCTCCTCTCCCTTCTCGCCATGACCTAGCGAGCTACATATTGATACTTGATTTTTAACTAACGCATCTTATAAAGATAAACGATTGAGATTAAGGTTTCTGATTGCAATATAGTCCATTCCTCAACTAAAAAAGAGTCATTTAATACTTTTTTTACATCAGCACTTCATTTCCCATTCATTCTTAATTTAATCTCATAAAATCAAAGAGTCTAACTTTTTTTTTTTTTTTTTGGTTTAAGTATGATCGAAAAGTCAACCCAAAGTTAAAATTTGATTTTTGCATGAATAACCACAAAATAATGTTAATTTGACTTCCACAGTGTCAATTTTCCCCAAAAAAATTCAAAATTTAACTCCTTAATTGACATTTTAATGACAAATCACCAAAATGTTGACTTTTGCCCAAAAATATTGAAAATTTTTCAAATATCTAAATCTTCCTCATTTTACCTTTATTTGAATTATGCATTATCAATTTTTACAATAATCAACCAACTTTTCCCTAATTTGTGGATTTTGGTTTGAAATTGACCCAAAAACAAAATTAGTTCATTTCTAGTTATTTTTAGGAAAATTTCCTTCACAACATTTGATCATGAGGCCATCCCACATCCAATTTTCAAGCTAATTTTGAAATTCCAAATCGAAGGTAAAAATCCCCAATTTTGGCTCTAATCTGGTTGGTAATTCATGAATTGCTCATTTAAATCATGAACAAGTCCATTTTCTTAGAGGTACTCAAATCCAATATCAATTTTGACAAATTCACATGAATTCAATTTGATTTGACCAATTTGGTTAGTATGAAGTTTATAAAATCAAGCTAATTTGGTCTAATTGGTGCAATTCAACTTAACCCATTCTAAGGTGTTGGTTACTTTGACCAAATGGGGTTCAATTTGACAATTAAACGTCAATTTCATTTTGGGGTTTAATTGCTGTCATCAAATAAGCACGTGTCTGAAATTATTACGTCTCGGCTGACGAATGAGGGAATTGCTTGACATGCACGAGTGGTATGGTCTTGATTGTCTTGCTCTCTTTGGGAGACATTTCAAACAAATAAAATGTGCGTATTTACTTATGTCATTGGGTCACATGACTAATTAAGAAATCAATTATTAGGGCCAGATGTATTTTCAAACATGAATTGCAATTTTTTTTTTAACATGAACATGTTGAGGACTTAGATAATTTATCTCTTGTCTCTACCCGATTTCACCAAATACGAGACATCTCTAGTTTTTTATACATCGGATAAGCAAAATAATGGAGTATACACATTCAAAGAAACACATCACAACGACGCGTCTCTTGTACAAAATTTGAAAATACTTTGAATTTCACTCTACCAGAAATAAATACTTTGAATTTCACTCTACCGGAAATCCTAAACCTTAATCTCTCTTCTATCTATATGGAGCTACAATGGTGTGACAGTAATTAGAAGTCCATAATCGATGCTGGTCCCCAAAATCTCCCTCTCTCTTCTCTCTCTCTCTGATGACAATATTCCATGAAGAAATACATTATCTACTTCACCATATAAGAAAAGCGAAAAATTGTGCAAAAACTTCAAACTTGTGGGACTTTTGCCAATTTAGTTATAAATATTTTAATTTTGCCAATTCAATCATAAATTTTTTCACATTTTGTTATTTGAGTTCATATGGTCAATTTTAATTGGAAATTGTAGATATGAATGTTGGTAGTGTAATGTAGGACACTTAGTGCTAATGTGAACAATTTTTTTTTTTTAATTTTTAATTTTTTATTCTTTTTAATTTTTTTATTTTTTTCTTTATTTTATTTTTTTACCAAGTTCGACGAGGGCTAGCGGACCCTTGCCAACCATAGGGGAGGGTTGGTAGCCCTTGTCAACCCCTAGGCGAGGGTAGTGAAGCCCTCACCAGTTGCGGGCGAGGGACTTGGTCCTACCCACAGCCATGGCTAGTGAAGGCTTCATGACCCTCCCATAGTGGCTAGTAAGGTCGCCCCAATTGCAATTGGCAAGGGTTGGTTAGCGACCCTCTCGCCAGGCTTGGGGAAAAAAAAAAAGAAAGAAAGAAAATAAATGAATAAATAAGTCAAAAAATTAAATTATTATTAAAAATTATTCACATCAATACCAATCATGCCATGTAAGACAAATTTGGTATCCACATTGGTGATGTTGAATGGACTCAATTGATAGTAGATGATAAGGTTTATGACTCAATTGATAAATTAAAATTTTTAAAATTTAATTGGTAAAAGTACAATAACCTTAGGATTATTTGGACATAATTGGCGGTACATGACAAGCCTAAGTCTATTATTAATCCTAATGAAAACTACATGAAAACCCCTTGGCATTCCTCAATTGGCTTGAGCAGAACTCCCACAACATCTTGTTGATGGGGAGTATGAACCACACTCTCAACAATTAGCACACACAACCGCATCACTACTTTGAACATGGACTAAAATGAAAAAAAAAAAAAAAAAATTGGTCACGAGGTGAATTTTACGGATCTTTTCAATGGGATGGAAATATCTTTAGTGAGAATACTTTTTGTAATTGGTTAAATGATGATTACTTATTACTCAATCTCTATTATTTGGCCAACGATGTATTTTTCCTCCATTTAAGCGCCCCTACTTTGCAAATCCCATCAAGCATACAAATTGGCCCATTTTCAGAAGAACAATGAATGTGGGACCGATGCGTCAAATTTTCTAGAGTGACAGATTCGTTATCTTCTCATTTTTCCTATATACATCGATATGCATATTCAAATCATTTCTCTTTCTTTCCTTATTTTCAAATAAAATTGCACCAATAATCCTAAGTTTTTCATTCAATGTTCAATCAAGTCCTCAAACGCTTCTTGATATAGTGCAATCAGGTCCTTTTGTCGATTATGTTGATGTGGCACGCTGAATATTTGACATTACATTATATAAATACTTTTCGGCGTATGTGGCGCCAACGTGATGCCAAATATCTAACAATTTTACATGTGTTTATTATTTTTTATTTTATTTTCACGAAACAAACATAGACATAGTGAAGACAACCTCAATTGACATACATGCAAAAGATACTCATGGTAATGATAGAAAGAAGAGCAAACACACGTAAAATAATATCTATCAACATATGTGCACACGACACATGGGTCACATATTAGCTGTATTAAAATTTTCGTTGTATTTTGGATTTTAAACCCACTAATCTTATCGATCACATTAAGTTAAAAAAGATTGGGTAACTTCACTAACTTGAGACTGTCAACTCAATTTGTTATGTATGGTGATATGCAGAATTTACATTTGTATAGGTGAAAAGTGGGAGGGAAATTTGATTGCTGATGAAGATAGAGTAGTAGTTTATAGTTCTTTGATACTTTGATGCATGATAATGATCATACCCCTATTATTGTTGTTGCCGAGTTTATAACAAATATAGATGTACACCAAATTTATATAGGAAAGTGTTTAGCAATTATCCAATTTGTCTCTAAGAATTTCATCAAGAATGTGTTATCAAAGTTATAAGTAAAAAGAGAAAAAGAGAGAATGTCGTGAAGAAGAGAAGATTGTTGTTGTTTTAAATAATTGTGATGAAAGTATATGATCTGGTCATACTTACAAACAACTAATTAACACATCTTTTGGGAATATATACCTTATCCCCATCATCACCACTTTTCATGTTAACAATCACTTCTTTTCATATCCAAGAGTTGCATTGTTTAATAATCAAGAGTCGCATTTTTTCATGATAATGAATCATTTCAATAAAAAGATTGAACACCACATTAATAAGTGGAAAGACAAAGAACCATTATTGTAAATGGTGCGCTCGCGGTGGAAAGTGTTCTTAGAAAAAGATACTTAATCACTAATCAAACGGCATTAATATCAATTAGGTTTTTGTTTGATGGGTTACATGTCGGAAACAACACCCGAATCCACCTCCCTTTCATGCCCATGTCGTCTGGGCTTTAGCGTCTGACCTTGCACCAAACCTAACGTTACCATATCATTAGGATCTATCGCACTAATTTGGTTGGGCCAGAATTAGTCTCATATTGGGTCGGACTAACTTTTCGTGCTCAGAGAACCCCGGCCAATAAAATCTGCGCCACTTACATTTTCACCTAAGCCCAACCCACCGGGTCTGTTAACACCTTTACATCCACTAGTTCCTCGACCATTGCCGGTCGATCCTGATAGTCGCCGGTCAGTCCTCAATTATTGTCGATTGATCTCAATGATCATTGATCTAAATGATGAGGCTAGTACATACACTTTTAACAGAGACTTGATGCAAATATGTTCAGTGGATCCCTACACCTCCTTTTTAATGCAATTGCTCATTGCCGTAACCGGGAGTTACACCACATTAACTATAAAGGCAAAAACATTCTCACTTGAATCCTGCCATGAAAAGCCTAAGATTGTCGTCTGAAGATCCGCTTTCCTTGACCGCTCGCCTCGCCAAAGCTTTCCATTTTGAGGCATTCTCACGCATGCCTTCCCCGTGCGTCGCCCCCATGACCAAGTCCAAGCACCTCTTCATTTCTTCTCTTCCCACAACGCCTTCGCCGTCCGCCCTTGCCTTTACGCCTACCCCCCATACGTCCTGGATCAACTTGGCGTTCGTCAGCTGATCCGAAAATTGCGGACACGCAACCATCGGCACGCCTGCTGTCAAGCTCTCGAGGGTCGAGTTCCACCCACAGTGCGTCACATGGCATCCTATTGACTTATGGTTCAAGACCTCCACCTGCAGACACCACGGTACTATCAATCCGGAATCTCCATTGATTCTTCCCTTTATCATCGTGTCGATTTCTCCTTGTTCACTGGAATCGGAAGGCCGGATCACCCACAAGAATGGTTGGCCACTCTCGCGAAGGCCTTGGCATAGCTCCTCCATCTGATTTTTCTTCAACACGGCCAAGCTCCCGAACGATACGTAAATCACTGAAGATGCAGGCTTTGAGTCGAGCCACTGCAGATAATCCGTCGAGCTGTCGAAGAGGTCACAGCCGAAGGAATTGTCTAACGGACGATCTTTATCATCCAAATAAGCTAGCGGAATCAGAGGCCCAATCGCGAATAGCTTCATGTTCTCCATGCCTGCTTTGATCAGATCTTCTTCCAGGGCGTCGAAGGTGTTCAAGAGAACACATGGGTTGGTTTCTTTTTCGAGTGTTAGGATGTGTTCTTGAAAGGTCGGTACAATGGGGAAATTTGGATCGGTAGGTAAGAGAAATGAAGGCAAGTCCTCCGGTGTCAAAGGAGGCAAACCAGGCAATGAGATTGGAGTAGGAAGCTCATTTTTACTACTTTGATAGAAACCACTTCGACTGTTGAAGTAGTGGTGATATATAGCAAAGACGGCAGCCGATTGAATAGAAAGAAAAGCGGAAGGAACGCCGAGATCTCGAGCCACATCGGCCGCCCACGGGAGGAGGACGGTGTAGATCAAGAAAGTGACTGGTCGATCCTTCTCAGATAAGCTAACGATCAGTTCTCTTAAGTTTCGGGAACCTACCCGCTTTATTTCAGAAATCCTGTCTTCGTAGGAGGGTTCGCCAGCATCGTCCTCGTTGATGGAGAAGGAGGTGTGCGATAAGCCTTCCATCGAAATAGGGGTCTTGATGGTCCTTAAGTTTCGGCCATCGACCGCGTTGGCGTAGGTGACCTGCGCGCCGGCCCATACTAGGCGCTTGGCGAGTTGTATGGTAGGATTAAGATGACCCTGACCACGGAAGGAGATGATGAGGAAGTGTTGGTGGTTCATCTCTCTCTCTCTCTCTCTATCTCTCTGTGGTGAGACAGATGTTGCTTTATGGCAATGGAAGGTTTTTTTTTTTTTTTTTTAATATTTGAAACATGGGCATAATGTCAAACGAACATATCCAATTGGATGACTTCAGTGAAATCAGATCGAACCAACTACCTTTTCTTTTCTTTTTTTTTTTTGTAATAAAACTGCACGTGGGCCAACCAGTGATTTTCATGTGAAAGATTGGACTTCTGTCTCTCTTGTCATTGAGCAAAAGTGCCTAGAGTAAGAAGAGGTAGCTTATCCATGGCACCCGGGATGACCTAGCCCAAGCTAGGCCCATGGCCCACCGTGATGATAGTCGAGTAGGTTCCGCCCAGTCCAATCCATGGTAGGCCGCCGGCGACGGACTCGTAATTCTATGTCTGGATGCTGGATGGAGAGTAAGGTGATGGATGAGTTCGGCTTTTTATAAGTTTAGCCGAAATGTCTATTATCGTCATGCAAGAAAGCGTTTGATGAAACCATCTCTCTAAACTCGATGTTTGTTCACCAGTGTCAACAATCAACACTCATTACGAAGAGACTGCTTGATACAAAAAGAACAAAAGAGCACTAGACATATCGAACTTATATAGAGCTCTCTTTTCCTCATTTCAAAGTCGACGTCGGCAAAAGAAGAATTGTAATGATTGTTAGTATCAAGAGTGGGAGCTTGTGGAGCACGAATCCAACGGTACCTTGAGTGTTAAAGTCATTGTTAAGAATACGAGTCGCATTTTTATAATTTTATTCGTTGAAATCTACACATTGACAGCTAATTCATAACTTTAACCAATCAATTTTTAATCATTAAGCAAACTCATTTTTGAAGTAATGAGTCTATCATATGCAATTGAATAATTATACTATATATAGATATTTAAATTTATTTATCCCAACAAGGATGACTGCACACACCTAATTCTTGACCAACTTTCGATTATTAAGTCACACTCGTTAAAATTTTGACAGGCTTGCTATGGAAGAGCTTTTCTACAACACCCAATATGATCAAATTGGATGGTGGGATTGCTGAATATTGTGATTTTTAATCACGACTATCTAATCTGGATGGGGTTGGAAATACACAATTTTTGCAAAATGCTCGATAAAATCATGTAAATTTCATTGTGAGCTTTCTAACGTTTTGAGAATCACTTCACAAAACTAACAAAGTAGTCAATTTATTTAGAAAATTATCCTTTACTACATGTGTTCGTGGTTTGAAGTAATAGAGACGCACATACAAACTGAGTGATTGACAGAGAATTATTGATAGTACATCTCGCAGACATTAGTTACTGGGTATCTCATTATTATTGTTTTCATTTCCGAATCTTCAAGTGAATTTGTAACTTGTTAAGGATCCATAATTGTACATTGCCAATATTAGTGGGGACTTGTCCTGCCACTGATGGGAAAATTATATATATATAAAGGTTGTCCGTATGACGTGTTAAAGTTGGGTGTCTCCATCAACTAGGTTAATAGGGTACAATCTTAGCGCACGCAACCAAGAAGAACACGGTCTGTTAAAAAAAAAAAAAAAAAAAAAAAAACCAAGAAGAACACGGATGACTTGCCAATATTTTTTATCATTTACTTAAGAAGAAGACAGCTCGCACTTGTCTACTGGTAGGATTTTGAACGAGTGGCTCAGTCAACCATCTGCCATTGACTGGTCGATGAGCCCTTCGCCCGGCAAATCTGGGATTAGTTAAATCATTGCAGCAAGGATTACATAAAAGCCATATAAAATATGCATTCGCTAAAAGTCCCTAAAGATGACGACAGGAAAGCACCACGTTAGCTGCTCACAGCCACACCATAGAGGATTCATTCGAGCTCAGACGCTTCTCTGACCTCGTCCACGAAGGCCCTGAGGTTCTTGTCCGATGACCCGCCTTCCTTCACGGCCTCCCTCGCCAGATCCCTAAACTTCCGGGCATTCCTTCTCATCTCCTCCCCCTCCTGTCCATCTCCCATCACCAGCTCCAAGCACCTCCTCATCTGGCCGCTCTCCACCAGGCCTTGCTCATTGGGCGTTATCCTCACCCCGGTCCTCCACACATCCGCCACGAGCTTCGCGTTCGTTTGCTGATCGCTCCACTGCGGGAACGCCACCATGGGTACCCCGCAGACCAAGCTCTCTGACGTGGAGTTCCACCCGCAGTGTGTCACGAAACACGCCACTGAAGGGTGCGAGAGAACCTCCACTTGCGAGCACCACGGCACTATCATCCCTATCTTATCTAGTTCTTCTTTGAAGCTCAATCTATCCTCGTCTCTCTCTTCTTTCCCGCTTTCCCGGATGACCCACAAGAACGGCCGGCCAGCCTCTACAAGCGCCCGTGCCATTTCCTCCTTCTGTGGCTTCGATAGCACGGAGATGCTCCCAAACGACAGGTAGATCACCGACGCCTTTGGCTTCGTGTCCAGCCACTCCATGTAGCCGCTCGAGCTCTTGAAGAGATCGCCTCCGAAGGAAGTGTCCGATGGATCTTGGCCGTCCAAAAACGCGGACGGGATCAGCGGCCCGATCCCAATCACCTCGAACTCATTGATAGCCCGTATGGCCTCCGGTTCCAGCGCATCGAAGGTGTTTGCCAGAATCCTTGGCTTGGCCTCCTCAAGTAGTATCTTGAAATGCCATTGGAAAAGCGGGAGGCTGAAGTTGTACTCATTTTTAGAATTAAAAAAGGAGGGTATGTCGCAGGCCATGAGAGGCGGCAACCCTGGCAATTGGATTGGCACCGAAGGATTGTCGCCCGTGCTTCGAATAAGATCGCCGTAGCCATGGAAGTAATAATAGTAGAAGTCCAAAACAGTGGCCGGTTGAATCCAAACGAATGTCGAAGGAATGCCATGAGAACGAGCGACCTCGGCAGCCCACGGAAGGAGGATAGTGTAGAGTACACCTGAGAATCGCCGACCGCTCTTAAGGTTCGAGGCGATGAGGTCACTTAAAGTCTCTGATCCTCGTCGCTTGATCTTGTCCATGTATTCCTCCATTTCATCCCAATTGTCAAAACCGTCGTCGTAGCCATCGGAGAAGCTGGCGAAGGATAGCCCCTCGGGGATAGATTTTGACTCAGCCATGCGGGGACGGGCACGAATGGCGGTGGCGAAGGTCACGTGAGCGCCGACACGCACGAGACGCTTGGCGAATTGGAGGGAAGGGTTTATGTGGCCTTGGCCAGGGAAGGTCACGAGGAGGAAGTGTGGAGGTGCCATGGACGAGGCTTGAAGAAATTATTTCGAAATAGCGATGACGCTGAGGCAGCACTCGACAGGAGGTATGAGGTATATGGATGTGGGACGATTAGCGAGTAGATTGAGGTGGAGACTGTCCGTTATAAATAAGGATGTGTCTGAAATGATTACGTATTGGCTGACGAACGACGGACACCCAATGCCGCATGGGCCAATTTTAAATTGTTCCAGAATAGTGGGCCTTGACTAAAAGTCCAAGACAGATCGTCAACTTTCTCAGCGTGCAAGAAGGTTAGGGCGACTAAAAAAATTTCTTCCAAAAACTATTCTCACTAATTTTTTATTTTTCCGATTTTGCCCTTGTCATTTGATTGTTCATCATCTATTCCATTGAGGTCAGCTGGCGTGTTGCGCAAGGCTACAAGGGGTTGATGACAGGCTAGATAAAAGCCGACATGATTGTAGCAACTTAGGTGACTGTTGTTGGGGGGACGTGTGACCTTCGAGCCATCTAGGTCATGGCAACCTTAGCGAGGGGCCACGATTGTGGGTCACCGCGACCTCGATTGGGGTTGAGCAATCTAGGTGTAGGGTCACACGACCCTCGTTGGTGGTCACCCAACCCTAGTGGCCTTCGCTGAGGCCGTGTGACTCTCGTTGACGGTTGCCTAATCCTAGGCGGCCCTTGTCGAGGCCGCGTGACCTCGGGCGAGGTTCTCACTTGGGTTGCGCAATCCTCGCCGATGGTTTTTTAGGGCCACCTGAGGTCTTGTAACCTCAAACGATGACCGTTGGTGATAGATTTGGATTGCTAGCGGCACCTTGCCCCTCGCTGGCAGCTAGTTTTATTCTTTTTTTGTTAAAATAACAAAGGTCCTTTGTAAATATAATACTTCCAAATACTATTTTGTTCAAAAGTACTTCATAATGGACTTTTAGATCACAATTTGCCAAACACAATTTGTATTTTGAAAAATTCCTTTAATTTAATTTCCTTTGCATTTTTCCAAAAACTTTTTTTTTTTTTTTAAATGTAACCAAATGCACTCTTCCTTTCTCTAAGTGATATTTAAAACAATAAAAAGCCGTGTACTTACTGTTGGAGAAAACTTCCTTACTTGTTTTGATGTCGACAAAACATTTTCAGTCTAGTTTGAAGACTTGTAGACTCACTCAACAAAGTCTGAAGATCGTCAAAGTCTGAAGATCGTCAAAGTTTGAAGATCGTCAAAGTCTGAAGATCTGAAGATCGTCAAAGTCTGACTCAAGATGTAAAGTCCCGCCCTTGATGGTTTAGGACCGGCGAAGAAGATTTATCCGGATTCAAGTATTTCTTTAGGGATTTGATTCGAGCGGTTATAGAAGATCTCACGGTGGAGATAGCACCTCAAGATCGATTATTCGGTTTGATTCAAATTTGAATAAATTGGATTCGTTGATTGGCGAAGTATACTTGGAAGGTTCTACTTATGGAAACCTATATCCCGATTGTATGGGCGGCGAGGATTGGTGGGGGCTATCTTCACATTCCTTAAAGTAACTCGAGATCTCCCTAATTGATTCTGTCCAACGGGTAGATTGGAAGAACTCCTTTGGAAGGTGCCAACGGTTATGAAGGCATGGAGGAGTATATAAGGAAGACGCTCTAGTTATTTGAGAGTGTGCGAGATAGATAAATTCCAAAGTCTGAAGCTTCTTGTTCTTTGTCAATTCAATTGTTGAGCGTAAACTTATACTCAAAAGAGAGTTTATACTTTTGTGAAGCCTTGAGGAAGTGTAGTAGAGTCTCTATCCGTGGAATCAAGGAAGTGATCCGTAACGACTCTTTTGATTCATAGTGGAATCCAGGTCGGTGGGCTGTCGGTGCGAGAGAGTGGACGTAGGCTTGGATTAAGCCGAACCACTATAAACCTTGTGTTCTTATTCTCTTCCTTAAATCCTTTTACCTTGATCGTAACTCTATTTAATTGTTAGAGTCTAATTCCCATTTTAAAGACTATTGCTAAACAGATTTGAAATTATAATTTCTGGTTTACTTAGCAAAAATTTGTTTTCGCACCTATTCACCCCCTCTAGGTGCTCGTATTAGCGTTTACAATTGGTATCAGAGCCCGTGTACTCACTTAAATTGAAGTGTTTTTACTTGAGTTAACGATCCATGGCTAGTATGTTAGCTCAGTCCGGTTGAAGGGCAAAGCAACACAAGACCGCCTTATTTTGATGGAAAGGATTACAAAGATATGGAAAAACAAGATGAAGGCATTCCTAAGATCTAAAGATCCTATGGAATGGGACGTGGTAGACAAAAGAATCACTCCTAAAGCTACAACAGTCTCGAAAGGGGAAAGGAAGCTATTGAGTCCAAGCGGGATGACTCAAGAAGAGATAACCAAGAGACAAGCTCTCGATGCAAAAAGCAATTTATTCCTTATATTGTGCATTATCCCCTACTGAATATAACAAAATATCTTCTTGTGAAACAGCTAAAGAAGTCTGGGATAGGTTGAACATCACCTATGAAGGAACCGATCGAGTGAAAGAAACCGTAATCAATATTCTCGTCGATCAATACGAGGCCTTCAAGATGAAACCAGGAGAATCTATCACCGACATGTTTAGTCGTTTACGTAAATCGTGAATGGTCTTGAGTATCAAGGTCAACCAATCTGGACCTATGAAGTTCAACAACCGCTACGTGGACTTTCCAAAGTGGAATCACGTAAAGACCTCAATCGGGAGACACAAAGAATCATGCCACTTTCGTTGTGACGAATTGGTTGGCACTCTTGATCTTATGAGGTGGAGCAAAACAACGAAGATGAAGATCCCAAAGGTAAAAAATCTATTGCTTTAAAATCTAACGATGACTCTGATGTTATAAATTCGAAGATGATATGGATGATGAAGAGCTTGCTCTCATGATAAGAAAGTTCAGAAAACCGAACAAAAGGGAAGAAGATTCAATTGGAAGAAACAAAGCTCTCAAAAGTTTCAAAACAAATCGAGAGAATGATGAATCCAATAAAGATGTGATTTGTTTTGAATGCAAAGAAAAAGGGACACATCGACCCAACCGTCCCTTACTAAAGAAAAAGAAAGGAAAAGCGAGAAATACATAAAGGCTCTCAAAGCAGAAACTTGGAGTGATACCGAATGCGAAGAGAGTGATGATGACTATGCCAATATTTGTCTAATGGCACAATCAAAATCGACTCGGACTACGAGACACTCGCACTGCACAGTGAAATCAAGGTAAGTAATTTTAAGATTCCTACTAAAGTTTCTAAATATATTGATGAGCGTGTCTTAGTCTCAAAACCTCTCTCAAGAGGATTTCCGAACTAAAAAGGGAAAATTCTACATTGAAGCAACATGAGACTGTTTGGAAAGAAAATGTCGAAAATTTAGATAAAAGTGTCATTACCTTGAAAGAAAATGCAGACTCTCTTTCTAAAGAAAATGAAGTTTTGAAAAATGATATTTCAAGGATCTCAAAAAGGTTTTACGTAGGATCGAGAAATTGGAAAAGATTCTTTTAGCGCAAAGACCTTACTTTAACAAATCGGGCTTAGGAATGACTGCTGAAACCATTCCTCTAATTGATTTTCCAAAAGTGAAGGAAAGAATCAAACAAAGACCTACAAAAGACTTTTATAAAACTCATTTTCAAAAAACCTTTGTAAAACCAAGAGGCCGCAATGCTCTTAAATGTTCTAAATGTAATAGTTCAGAACATTTTGAGAAAGAATGTCCTATGGTTTGAAAACCTGTTAAGAAGGTTTGGGCAAAGACCGTATATTGCACTAACACCATTGGACCCAAGAAAATATGGGTACCAAAAAAGGCTTGAGTTTTCCTTTTAAATGCAGGTCACTATCAAGAAAAAGGTCAAATGGTACTTGGATAGTGGATGCTCAAGACATATGATAGGAGACTCAAGTTGTTTCATAAAGCTTATGCAAGTTAATGGTGGAAAAGTTTCATTTGGAGGAAATAGTAAAGGCAGAATTGTTGGACGCGGAAATAGAAAAGATTGGAAGTCTCACAATCAGCAACGTTTCTTTAGTAGAAGGACTTAACTACAACTTGTTAAGTATCGGCCAACTGTGCGATACGGGTTTCAAAATTAACTTTCAAGAAGGAATATGTTCGGGAACCAAGAAAGATTCCTCTCGGACTTTCACGGGACGAAGACATGGGAACATCTATCTTCCTGGATATCAAACCAGAAAAATCCCAATGTCTAATCTCAATACAAGAGGAAGCTAATCTATGGCATAGGAAACTTGGCCACATCAACATGAGGCAAATAGCCAAGATCTCTGCAAAGAAGCTTGTTCGTGGACTACCAAATCTGACATATGAAAGATCCGATTTATGCACCCCATGCGTATTGGGAAAACAGGTCAGAAGTTCTTTCAAACCAATAAATCAAGTTTCCACTAATCGTGTGCTGCAACTCTTGCATATGGATCTCTTTGGACCAACCGAACCCGAGCATTGGTGGTAAGAAATATTGCCTAGTAATAGTAGATGATTACTCACGATTTACTTGGGTGTATTTCTTGGCAAGTAAGTCTGAAACTTTTTCTTATTTTATAAAGTTTGCAAAGAAAGTACGAGAATAAGAAGGGGTATGTTATTTCTTGTATACGAACAGATCATGGAGGTGAGCTTGAAAATCAAGATTTTGCTAAATTCCGTGATGAATCGGTTTTCAGCATGTGTTCTCCTCTCCATACACTCCAGAACAGAATGGAGTTGTGGAAAGGAAGAATAGATCACTGCAAGAAATGGGTAGAACTCTTTTAATTGAAAGCAACATTTCTTTTCGCTTTTGGGCTGAAGCAGTTTATACAGCTTGTTATTTTATTAATAGAGTTTTCTTAAGACCTATTTTGGAGAAAACTCCCTATGAATTGTTCAAAGGTAAGAAACCAATTGTTTCCTATTTTCATGTGTTTGGTTGCAAATGTTTTATATTGAAAAATGCAAATGATCGAATTGGTAAGTTTGAAGAAAAATCATATGAAGGTATTTTCCTTGGATATTCAACCACCAACAAAGCTTACGAGTTTACAACAAAAAGACTCAAACAAGTGGAGGAATCAATGAATGTTAAATTTCAAGACTTCACACAAATTCAATCGATCCAGACTCAACCTCGAAGAATCTCGAACCTGCTCCAGACTCTACAAAGTCTAAACCCCCGAAGCGGCTCGGACTTGGAAGATCAACAAAGAACAAACATTGAAGAACCAGATGAAGAGAAAGATCAATCATGTCAAACCAACAAAGAACTGGAAGCACAAGTCTAGTCACCCCAAAGAACTCATAATTGGCAACATTGATGAAGGAATCCGTACGAGATCCAAAAGGCATGAAGAGTCTAGTCTTTGTGGCACTTATTTCTGAAATAGAACCCAAGAGCATAGAAGAAGCCTTAAGCGATGAAAGTTGGATTGAAGCTATGCAAGAGGAACTCAGACAATTCAGCATTAACGATGTCTGGGAATTGACTCCTAAACCAAAAGGTAAATCTGTTGTTGGAGCTAAATGGGTTTTCAGGAACAAGATGGATGAAAAAGGAAAAGTTATAAGGAACAAAGCAAGACTCGTGGCCAAAGGATATACGCAAGAAGAAGGGATAGACTATGATGAGACTTATGCACCAGTAGCAAGGTTAGAGGCAATTAGACTATTACTTGCTTTTGCTTGTTATAAGAATTTCAGGTTATTCCAAATGGACGTCAAAAGCGCATTCTTAAATGGATTTATCCAAGAGGAAGTCTATGTGGAACAACCTCCCGGATTTGAAGACCCAAGGAAGCCGGACTACGTATTCGGGACCGAAAAATGCGCTATATGGATTAAAGCAAGCACCTCGAGCTTGGTACGACAGATTAAGTAAGTTTTTAATCCAAAATGGTTTTGTTAAAGGTAAGGTAGACACTACCTTGTTTATTAAAAGAGAAAATAAAAACTTTTTACTTGTACAAATCTATGTTGATGATATTATCTTTGGATCACCTAACGAAAATCTGTGCAAGAAATTTTCTAAGTCTATGCAGGATGAATTTGAGATGAGCATGATGGGTGAACTTTCCTTCTTCCTTGGACTACAAGTAGAACAATTGAAGGAAGGGACTTTCATTCACCAAGAAAAATATGCTAAAGATCTTGTTAAAAAGTTCGGTTTGGGGAATTGCAAAAAGATCGATATACCAATGTCTAGTTCTTCGAAGTTTGGACAAAGATGAAGGAGGAAAGAAAATTGATTAGAAGCTATACGGGAGTATCATTGGTTCACTTCTTTATCTTACGCTTCTAGACTTGACATTTTATTTAGTGTATGTATTTGTGCCGATTCCAATCGATCCAAAAGAATCTCATCTAAGTGCTGCAAAACGCATCATCAAATACGTTGCAACAACTTCAAAGTTTGGTCTACGGTATCCTAAAGAAGGAGATCTTACTCTCCTTGGTTACTCGCACGTTGAGACCTAGTAGGATGCGAGTTGATAGGAAGAGCACCTCGGGCACCTGTAAATTGCTTAGGAACATGACGGTATCTTGGTTTTCTAGGAAGCAAAGTGCGTAGCTCTTTCAACAGCGAAGCAGAATACGTGGCTCTTGGAAGTTGTTGTTCTCAAATCTTATGGATAAAACACAGCTAAGAGACTTTGGAATCGAAGACTCATGCACCGAGATCAAATGTGACAATACTAGCGCAATTAATCTCACCAAGAATCCAATTCTTCATTCAAGAGCAAAGCATATAGAGATTCGCCATCATTTTATTAGAGACCATGTTCAAAACGGAGAAGTATTGATTCATTTCATCGACTCAAAGAATCGGCTGGCGGACATCTTTACTAAGCCTTTGGAGAAAAGTCAATTTGAGTCTATTCGCTCCAGACTTAATATCTTAAAGTCCGAAGAAGTTCGACTTAGGGACTAAAGTCTAAGAAGGCTCGGACTCAAGAGATCAAGATCTACTACGTAAGTTATTTCTATTTTGGAAATTTATCTTTTGGACAAAATCTCGAAAAGGTACGTTCATCTATTAATCTGTAATTGATTGATGTTATCTTTCTAAATTTTCGGAATTATAGCAATCATTCCTTTTCGAAAAGAAGTTATCTTTTGACAGGTTATACATTTTTCAAAAAAGGCAGTTATTTTTGAAAAGGTATTTTCTATTTTCCTTTTTGCGATGATTCGTATAACCTGTTTTGATTGCTTTATATACCGATCGTCTTCCTCATAAACCCTAGAAGCACAGAACTTCACTTTCTCACATTTTCTCTCTAGTTAAATCTTAAAGTCTTCACCTTTCTCGCGAATCGAGTTTGGAATCTCCTAAAGACTGTGATAATGGCCTCTCAAAGAAAGTCCTCAAGAATCGCAAGCAGGGGACCACCGCCTTTGCGTGAGGGTCCTACGCATTTTGACCTCACCGAGGAAGAAGATTCTCCGAGACAACAGCAGAGCCCACAACTTTCTCAACCGCGCCGCTCTTCTCAGGCTAGATCACAACAGCAAGCGCAGGAAGAAACCGTCGAGGATGCCGCACCTGTAAGGTCTCAAAAGCCCACTTTTACCTACAAACTGTACACTACTTTAAAAGAAGGAGGCTCCGCTTTGAGTTTCATTGACGAGTTTTTGGTAGAAAATGGGTATAGGAATGAAACCCATTTTTTGCGCACAATGGAACACTTGGGAATCGCTCCTGCGGGCTCAGCAGATAGAGCTTTTGCGAATATTCCAAGTGATCCACGTGTAAGTAGACATAATCAACCCGAAGGAAATGATGATGAGAAAATGTTCACAAATTTTAAGTTTATAATGGGTATTGCTGCGAATGTTAGAAGCAACAGAACATATTTGTTTCGTTCGAGGAACACAAACGACATTATACTAAGTTCTTTGAAGAGAGGGGTGATGAACCCAAGGAGTGTAGACTTTGATTTTCTAGACTCTCTGAAGGTGAACTTGCGGGAGAAATTCGCCTTACTTCAACTTGATAAATTCTGCTCTGAGACAACAGTAGCACATCCAGAACTTACTGCTTATTTCTATTCAAATCTAAGCTTTTTGGATGCGAATAGATTTTCATTCAGCGTTAGAGATTGGGATTATGTGGTTGACATGGACACCTTGGCCGATGTGATTGGGGTTGAAAGAGGGGAGTTTCAATCGATCGGCGTGTCTATTGGCCGGGCAACAGTGGAACTCGTTCGAGATGGGATGGCCGAAGGACGAATCTCGTACGTGAGGTTGAATGCCTCAAATGTTCTTCTTCACAAGATAGTGATCAGCTCCGAGACCAAAATCGATTTCAAAGACTCGATGTTTCAAATTCGAAGCAATGCGATGTATGCCATCAATGCTGGCAAGAAGTTCTCTCTACCACACACTATAATGTTTCACATGTACAAATCGGTGGTGAAGGACAAGGGCCAACTTCCTTACTCAGCACTTGTTTTCAAGCTGTTCAGACACCTTCACATTCAGCCTCCCAATACTCTTTGTGTTCGATCGTGTGATCAAATGGTGGTGGGACTGAAGATGGTTTCCAAGATGCATCTGAAAGAGCTAAACAAAGCTTTGGAGCGATTCAAGGAGAAGACTCCTACCAAGACTCATCAAGTCTCTTCTGCTGCAAAAAGAAAGGGAAAGGAGCCCATGATAGCTCCATCCAAGAAAAGAAGAGTACTCATCTTGGAGGATGAAGAGGATGAGGAAGATGTAACCATATCAGCTCTTGCATTAAGCAATCTTCAGCATTCTTTCCACGAGACGAGAGGAGAAAGAGGATCAAGACGAGAGAAGAGGAAGAACAGAGGGAAGAAGAGAGGGGATCGATAAGGAAAGAGGCGAGAGGAAGAAAGAACTTCGAAGACGAGGAGCAAGAAGAACCGCAACATCATGACACCGACGAGGAGACGAGCATGAAGAATACTTCTCTCCACCCGAAGGCACCGAAACAGGGGGGACTTGCCGACAAAAGAGGTACTTCTTCAATTGCTTTTGCTAGTGAAGATGTGAGCCGCTCACCTGCAGATCCAGAAGATGTCTATGCCTCTCAATTTCCTGAGGAAGGTCATGAGGCTTCTTCTCCAAATCTGGATACTCATGCTCAGATGCCATCTTCTGCAAATACTCCTCAATCGACCATCGAGGCAAGCACTCAGACTGACAACTCAGCAGACCTTCGACGAGTGCTTGATATTCTTATGGAGATGTGAGGTCAGATCTATGCTCTGGGATATGAAGTTCAGAATCTGCGGAATGCCAATCAAGCCTCTTTAGTTTCGTTGAATGATCAAATCCAGGCTCTTACTCTTCAAGTTCAAGCCACTGCCAAAAGTCATGAAATAGAAAAGCTGAAGGAGGATTTGAAAAAGTTGGAAGACACCGTCCCGTCGATGGGAGATTTCCAACTTGTTCGCATTTCAAGACAATCCTAATTTCATTCTCTTTTCATTTCTTCCTTTTTAATGATGACAAAAAGGGGGAGAAGCTGAGATCAGCAAATTTGATTCAGCAGATTTGATTAGACTTATTTCGACTTATGTTTTAAACTTTACTTTTGTTTGGTTGTGACAGATTTGAATTTAGATTAATGTTTGGATTTGGATTGACTGTTTAAAACTGTTTTAATGCTTGCTTGCAAGAGTACTTTAAGTGTTGGCAAAGATAGTTGTTTATCTTTGGACTAACACATTTTTCGTGGATGCAGATCTAATACTATCTTTATCCATTTATGAGATATCCATGTTTGCTTAAGTATTGTCTTGTAGGTTAAAATATCCAAATCTGCAGAAAAGTTTTGTCACCATAAAAAAGGGGGAGATTGTTGGAGAAAATTTCCTTACTTGTTTTGATGTCGACAAAACATTTTCAATCTAGTCTCGAAGACTTGCAGACTCACTCAACAAAGTCGAAGATCGTCAAAGTCTCGAAGATCGCGCAGACCACCGACTCAAGATTTAAAGTCTGCCCTCATTGACGTTTCTAGACCGACGAAGAAGATTTATCCAGATTCAAGTATTTCTTTAGGGATTTGATTTGAGCGGTTATAGAAGATCTCACGGCTGGAGATAGCACCTCAAGATCGATTATTCGGTTTGATTCAAATTTGAATAAATTGGATTCGTTGATTGGCGAAGTATACTTGGAAGGTTCTACTTATGGAAACCTAGATCCCGATTGTATGGGCGAGCAGATTGGTGGGCTATCTTCACATTCCTTAAATAACTCGAGATCTCCCTAATTGATTCTGTCCAATGGGTAGATTGGAAGAACTCCTTTGGAAGGTGCCAACGGTTATGAAGGCATGAAGGAGTATATAAGGAAGACGCTCTGGTTATTTGAGGGTGTGCGAGATAGATAAATTCCAAAGTCTGAAACTTCTTGTTCTTTGTCAATTCAATTGTTGAGTGTAAACTTGTACTCAAAAGAGAGTTTATACTTTTGTGAAGCCTTGAGGAAGTGTAGTAGAGTCTCTACACCTTTGTGGAATCAAGGAAGTGATACGTAACGACTCTTTTGATTCATAGTGGAATCCAGCCGGTAGGCTGTCGGTGCGGAGAGTGGACGTAGGCTTGGATTAAGTCGAACCACTATAAACCTTGTGTTCTTATTCTCTTCCTTAAATCCTTTTACCTTGATCGTAACTCTATTTAATTGTTAGAGTCTAATTCCCATTTTAAAGTCTATTGCTAAACAGATTTGAAATTATAATTTCTGGTTTACTTAGCAAAAATTTGTTTTCGCACCTATTCACTCCCTCTAGGTGCTCGTACTAGCGTTTACACTTACTACTTCATCGCGTCACATGACGAATTACGAAGTCAATCATAAGGGTTTAGATATATTTTAAAGATGAATGGCAATTTATTCAAACATCAACATGGTGAAGAAAAAAAGATAATTTATCTTTAGTCTCCACCCGATTATGCCACATATAAAGACATCTCCGCCAGGCAAAATAACGAAGCATACACATTCAAACACATCGCCAGATTGGGTAGGAAAAGAAAAAGGAAAAAAAAAAGAAAAAGAAAGAAGTATAAAAAATAATAATTTTTCTTAAATTTAAAAAATTATTCATGTCAGCACCAGTCATCCGACATAACACATTAGTTGGATGCAATCAAATAGCAAAACATAAAAAATTTTAGGATTGAGTGTGACACCCCCTGCCGGCCCCTGATCCATTAGGGTCGCCACATAAATTCCTTTTTCTTATCCTGGAAGTCCTTTACTCTGATACCAAAGGATTACGACAAATTCATGAGTTTAGGGGCTATACACTTTTCTTTGGTCCCTGTACAATAATATGGCGGAAGCATATCCAACAACTGTCTTTCCTATACTCATAAATGATGCACACCAAATACACATATAGATAATAACCGAGCACTTTTTGTTTACATAAACTAGATGGACATCGTTAGTCGGTACACCAAAATGCTGCAGTTTTCTATACCCGGCTATACTTCAAAAGTTAACCGACATTTCCAATAGCTATATACATAGAGTCCATCATTCAGTGCCGGCGTCCAAAAATTTTCCTTGCTGCCCTCACCATCCTTGGTCACTCCACACCACTCGATCCCCCGTTGTCATCGTCCTCTAGTGGTGGTGGCAGCGGCCCTAGAGTACGCCCATTCCTACGGACATATAGGATGACATATTCCTAATGCACGGGTCCCAAGGGAAGATTGGTGTCAAACATCACGATCACTCTCACTCGAACAAACGTTAGTCCCAACCCATCAGGATCCTCATGCTCTGACTGCTCCCACTGTAAGTTGATAGGGATCCCGTAGAATGTACCAGGAGATGAGGGCAGCAAATGCATCTTTCTTAGTTTGAAATATGTTAGTCCCACAAGGGGTGACTTTAACCACTCAGCAACTAAAGATCTACTAAACTATATTATGCAGAACCATCACTATCTGATTTCATGCAAAATTCACAAAACACATAATCTGGAAGAATAGGTGTCACACCCTGATCCTCGAGCGTGTGCCCATCTCTTTGTGGTTGAGTAAATAGCGACGTCCCAAGACACGTCGCCGACCCATTCATTTTAATGCGCATGTGGAAGTGAATAAATAATTCCCCAGACAACAACAAGATGGGATAGAAAAGTAGGGCCACAAATTTTCAAACCACAGTGTTGGAGAAAACTTCCTTATTTGTTTTGATGCTGACAAAACGTTTTCATCACTCTAGTCTGAAGACTTGCAGACTCTTTCGACAAAGTCTGAAGATTTGCAGACTTTTTCGACAAAGTCTGAAGATCGCCAGACCACTAGACTCAAGATGTAAAGTCTGCCCTCATTGATAGTTTCTAGACCGACGAAGAAGATTTACCTAGATTCAAGTATTTCTTTAAGGATTTGATTCGAGCGGTTGAAGAAGATCTCACGGCTGGAGATAGCATCTCAAGATCTATTATTCGTTTTGAATTTAATTCGAGTAATTTGGACCCGTTGATTGGCGAAGTATACTTGGAAGGTTCTACTTATGGAAACCTAGATCCTGATTGTATGGGAGAGCAAGATTGGTGGGCTATCTTCACATTCCTTAAGTAACTCGAGATCTCCCTAATTGATTCTGTCCAACGGGTAGATTGGAAGAACTCCTTTGGAAGGTGTCAGCGGTTGTGAAGGCATGGAGGAGTATATAAGAAAGATGCTTTGGTTATTTGAGTGTGTGCGCGATAGAAAAATTCCAAAATCTGAAACTTCTTGTTCTTTGTCGATTCAATTGTTGAGCGTAAACTTGTATTCAAAAGAGAGTTTATACATTTGTGAAGCCTTGAGGAAGTGTAGTAGAGTCTCTACACCGTGGAATCAAGGAAGTGATACGTAACAACTCTTTTGATTCATAGTGGAATCCAACCGGTGGGTGTCGGTGCGGGAGAGTGGACGTAGGCTTGGATTAAGCCAAACCACTATAAACCTTGTGTTCTTATTCTCTTCCCTAAACTCTTTTACTTTGATCGTAACTCTATTTGATTGTTAGAGTCCAATTTCCTTTTCAAAGTCTATTGCCAAACATACTCGAGTTAAAAGCATAATTTATATTCTACTTTGCAAAAATTGTTTTCGCACCTATTCACCCCCTCTAGGTGCTCGTACTAGCATTCTCAATTGGTATCAGAGCCTGTATACTCATTTAAATTGAAGTGTTTTTACTTCAGAGTTAACGATCCATGGCTAGTATGTTGGCTCCAGGTCTGGTTGAAGGGTAAAGCGACACAAGACCGCCTTATTTTGATGGAAAGGAATACAACATATGGAAAAATAAGATGAAGGCATTCCTAAGATCTAAAGATCCTCTGGAATGGGACGTGGTAGACAAAGAAATCATTCCTAAAGCTACAACAGTCTCAGAAAGAGGAAAAGAAGCTGTTGAGTCCAGCGAGATGACTCAAGAAGAGATAACCAAGAGACAAGCTCTCGATGCAAAAGCAATTTATTCCTTATATTGTGCATTATCTCCTACTGAATATAACAGAATATCTTCTTGTGAAATAGCTAAAGAAGTTTGGGATAGGTTGCACATCACCTATGAAGGAACCGATCGAGTGAAAGAAACCAGATTAATATTCTGCTCGGTCAATACGAAGCCTTTAAAATGAAACCAAGAGAATCTATCACTGGCATGTTTAGTCGTTTTACAGAAATCGTGAATGGTCTTGAGTATCAAGGTCAACCAATCTCTGGACCCATGAAGGTTAACAAACTGCTACGTGGACTTTCCAAAGATTGGAATCACGTAAAGACCTCAATAAGGGAGACACAAAGGATCATGCCACTCTTTGTTGACGAATTGGTTGGCACTCTTCAGTCTTATGAAGTAGAGCAAATCAATGAAGATGAAGATCCCAAAGGTGAAAAATCTATTGCTTTAAAATCTAATGATGACTATGACGTTACAGATTCTGAAGATGATATGGATGATGAAGAGCTTGCTCTCATGATAAGAAAGTTCAGAAAACTGAACAAAAGGGGAAGAAGATTCAATTGGAAGAAACAAAGTTCTCAAAAGTTTCAAAACAAATCAGCAGAGGACGATGAATCCAATAAAGATGTGATTTGTTTTTAATGCAAGAAAAAGGGACACATCGAATCCAACCGTCCCTTACTAAAGAAAAAGAAAGGAAAAGCTGAGAAATAGAGAAAGGCTCTCAAAGCAGAAACTTGGAGTGCTACCGAATGCGGAGAGAGTGATGATGATTATGCAAATATTTGTCTAATGGCACAATCATAATCAGATTCAAACTTTGAGATAGACTTAGACTTAGACTCAAACTCAGACAGTGAAATCAAAGTAAGTAATTTTAAAATTCCTACTAAAGTCTCTAAATATATTTATGAACTGTGTCTTAGTCTCAACACCTCTCTCAAGAGGATTTCCAAACTAAAAAGGGAAAATTTTGCACTGAAGCAACAGGAATTGTCTAGAAAGAAAAGGTCGAAAATTTAGATAAAAGTGTTATTATCTTGAAAGAAAATGTAGACTCTCTTTCTAAAGAAAATGAACTCTTGAAAAATGATATTTCAAGCATCTCAAAAAGGTTTTCTATAGGATCTGAGAAATTGGAAAAGATTCTTTTAGCGCAAAGACCTTACTTTAACAAATCAGGCTTGGGAATGACTACTGAAACCATTCCTCTAATTGATTTTCCAAAAGTAAAGGAAAGAATCAAATAAAGACCTACAAAAGACTTTTATAGAAATCATTTTCAAAAAGTCTTTGTAAAACCTGTAGGCTGCCGTGCTATTAAATGTTCTAAGTGTAATAGCTCAGAACATTTTGAGAAAGAATGTCCTATGGTTTGGAAACCTGTTAAGAAGGCTTGGGCAAAGACCGTATATTGCAATAACTCCATTGGACCAAAGAAAGTATGGGTACCAAAGAAAGCTTGAATTTTCTTTTTAAATGCAGGTCACTATCAAGAAAAAAGGTCAAATGGTACTTGGATAGTTGATGCTCAAGACATATGACATGAGACTCAAGTTGTTTCATAAAGCTTATGCAAGTTAATGGTGGAAAAGTTTCATTTGGAGGAAACAGTAAAGGCAGAATTGTCGGATGCGGAACAGTAAAGATTGAAAGTCTCACAATCAACAATGTTTCTTTAGTAGAAGGACTTAACTCCAACTTGCTGAGTATCAGCTAACCGTGCGATACGGGTTTCAAAATTAACTTTCAAAAGGAATATGTTCGGGAACCAACAAAGACTCCTCTCGACTTTCACGGGACGAAGACATGGGAACATCTATCTTCGAACATCAAACCAGAAAAATCCCAATGTCTAATTTCAATTCAAAGGAAGCTAATCTCGGCATAGAAAACTTGGTCACATCAACATGAAGCAAATAGGCAAGATCTTGGCAAAGAAGCTTGTTCGTGGACTACCCAATCCGACATACCAAAAATCCGATCTATGCACACCATGGGTGTTGGGAAAACAGTCGAAGTTCTTTCAAACCAATAAATCAAGTTTCCACTAATCATGTACTGCAACTCTTGCATATGGATCTCTTTGGACCAACCGGGACTCGAGCATTGGTGGTAAGAAATATTGCCTAGTAATAGTAGATGATTACTCACGATTTACTTGGGTATATTTCTTGGCAAGTAAGTCTGAAACTTTTTCTTATTTTATAAAGTTTGCTAAGAAAGTACAGAATGAGAAAGGGTATGTTATTTTTGTATACGGACAGATCATGGAGGTGAGTTTGAAAATCAAGATTTTGCTAAATTCTCGTGATGAATCTGGTTTTCAGCATGTGTTCTCCTCTCCATACACCTGAACAGAATGGAGTTGCGGAAGGAAGAATAGATCGTTGCAAGAAATGGCTAGAACTTTTAATTGAAAGCAACATTTCTTCTCGTTTTTGGGTGAAGCAGTTTCTACAAAGCATGTTATATTGTTAATAAAGTTTTCTTAAGGTCTATTCTAGAGAAAACTCCCTATGAATTGTTCAAAGGTAAGAAGCCAATTGTTTCATATTTTCATATGTTTGGTTGCAAATGTTTTATATTGAAAAATGCAAATGATCGAATTGGTAAGTTTGAAGAAAAATCGATGAAGGTATCTTCCTTAGATATTCAACCACCAGCAAAGCTTACGAGTTTACAACAAAAAGACTCAATCAGTGGAGGAATCAATGAATGTTAAATTTCAAGACTTCATACAAATTCAATTGATTCAGACTCAACCTGAAAAATCTGAACCAGCTCTAGACTCTACAAAGTCTAAATCCCCAGAAGCAGCTCAGACTTCAGAAGACCAACAAAGAACGATCGTTGAAGAATCAGATGAAGAAAAAGATCAGTCTGTCAGACCAATCAACAACTGGAAGCACAAGTCTAGTCATCCCAAAGAACTTATAATTGGCAACATTGATGAAGGAATCCGTACAAGATCCAAAAGGCATGAAGAGTCTAGTGTTGTGGCTCTTATTTCTGAAATAGAACCCAAGAGCATAGAAGAAGCTTTAACTGATGAAAGTTGGATTGAAGCTATGCAAGAAGAACTCAGGCAATTCAGTATTAACGATGTTTGGGAATTGACTCCTAAACCAAAAGGTAAATCTATTATTGGAGCTAAATGGGTTTTCAGGAACAAGATGGACGAAAAAGGAAAGTTATAAGGAACAAAGCAAGACTCGTGGCTAAAGGATATACGCAAGAAGAAGGGATAGACTATGATGAGACTTACGCACCAAAGTAGCAAGGTTAGAAGCAATTAGATTACTACTTGCTTTTGCTTGTCATAAGAATTTCAGGTTATTCCAAATGGACGTCAAAAGCATTTTTAAATGGATTTATCCAAGAGGAAGTCTGTGGAACAACCTCCCTAGATTTGAAGACCCAAGGAAGCCGGACTTGTATTTAGACCGAAAAATGCGCTATATGGTTTAAAGCAAGCACCTCGAGCTTAGTACGACATGTTAAGTAAGTTTTTAATCCAAAATGGCTTTGTTAAAAGTAAGGTAGACACTACCTTGTTTATTAAAAAAGAAAGTAAAAACTTTTTACTTGTACGAATCTATGTTGATGATATTATTTTTTGATCACCTAACGAAAATCTATGCAAGAAATCTTCTAAGTCTATGCAGGATGAATTTGAGATGAGCATGATGGGTGAACTATCCTTCTTCCTTGGACTACAAGTAAAACAATTGAAGGAAGGGACTTTCATTCACCAAGAAAAATATGCTAAAGAACTTGTTAAAAAGTTCGGTTTGGAGAATTGCAAAAAGATCGATATACTAATGTCAAGTTCTTCGAAGTTGGACAAAGATGAAGGAGGAAAGAAAGTTGACCATAAGCTATATAGGAGTATCATTGGTTCACTTCTTTATCTTACTGCTTCTAGACCTGACATTTTGTTTAGTGTATGTTTTTGTGCCATATTTCAATCAGATCCCAAAGAATCTCATCTAAGTGTTGCAAAACGCATCATCAAATACGTTGCAATAACCTCTAAGTTGGGTCTCTGGTATCCTAAAGAAGGATATCTTACCCTCCTTGGATTCTCAGACGTAGACCTAGCATGATGCAGAGTTGATAGAAAGAACACCTTAGGCACTTGTCAATTGCTTGGTAATAGGACAGTATCTTGGTTTTCAAGGAAGCAAAGCACTGTAGCTCTTTCAACAGCAGAAGCAGAATATGTGGCTCTTGGAAGTTGTTATTCTCAAATCTTATGGATAAAACAACAGCTAAGAGACTTTGGAATCGAAGATTCATGCACTGAGATCAAATGTGACAACACCAGTGCAATTAATCTCACCAAGAATCCAATTCTTCATTCAAGAGCAAAGCATATAAAGATTCAACATCATTTTATTAGAGACCATGTTCAAAATGGAGAAGTATTGATTCAATTCATTGACTTAAAGAATCAGCTGGCAGACATCTTTACTAAGCCACTGGAGAAAAGTCAATTTGAGTCTATTCGATCTAGACTTAATATCTTAAAGTCTAAAGAGGTTCAGACTTAGGGACAAAAGTCTAAACATGCTCAGACTCTGGAGATCAAGATTTACTACTGTAAGTTATTTCTACTTTAGAAATTTATCTTTTGGACAAAATCTCGAAAAGGTACGTTCATCTATTAATCTGTAATTGATTGACGTTATCTTTCCAAGTTTTCGTAATTATAGCAATAATTCCTTTTCAAAAAAGAAGTTATCTTTTTTACAGTTATATATTTTTTAAAAAGGTAGTTATTTTTTGAAAAGGCATTTTTGATTTTCCTTTTACGGCGATTCGTATACCCTGTTTCGATCGCCTTATATACCGATTGTCTTCTTCACAAACCCTAGAAGCACGAGAACATCACTTTCTCACTTTTACTCTCTAGTTTAATCTTCAAAGTTTGCATCTTTCTCGCGAATCAAGTTTGGAATCTCCTAAAGACTGTGATAATGGCTTCCCAAAGAAAGTCCTCAAGGATCGCAAGCAGGGGACCACCACATTTGTATGAGGGTCCTACGCACTTTGACCTCACCGAGGAAGAAGAATCTCGAAGGCAACATCAGAGCCCACAACATTCTCAACTGCGCCACACTTCCCAGGCTAGACCATAGAATGTTCAGCAACAATGAGCGGAGGAAGAAATCGTCGTGGATGCCGAACCTGTAAGGTCTCAAAAGCCTACTTTTACCTTCAAACTCTACTCTGCTTTAAAGGAAGGAGGTTTTGCTTTGAGTTTCATTGATGAATTCTTGATAGAAAAGGGGTACCGGAATGAAACCCACTTTTTACGAACGATGGAACGTTTGGGAATCGCTCCTGCGGGCTCGGTAGAAAGAGCCTTGCAAATATTCCAAGCGATCCATGTGTTAGTGGACATAGTCAACCCGATGGAAATGATGATGAAAAGATGTTCACTAATTTTAAGTCTAGAATGGGTATTGCTGTGAATATTTGAAGCAAAAGGACATATCTGTTTTGTTCTAAGGAACACAAGCGACTTTACTCTAAGTTGCTGAAACGAGGGGTGATGAACCCAAGGAGTGTAGACTTTGATTTTCTTAACTCTCTGAATGTGAATTTGCGGGAGAAATTTGCCTTACTTCAACTTGATCAATTTTGCTCTGAGACGACAATGGCTCATCCAGAACTTATTGCATATTTCTATTCAAATCTAAGTTTTTTGGATGCGAATAGATTCTCTTTCAGTGTTAGACATCAGGATTATGTAGTTGATATGGACACTCTGGCCGATGTGATTGGAGTAGAAAGAGGGAGTTTCAATCAATTGGTGTGTCTATTGGTCGTGCAACGGTAGAGCTTGTCGGGATGGGATGGCAGAAGGCCGAATTTCGGACGTGAGGTTGAATGCCTCAAATGTCTTGCTTCATAAGATTGTGATCAACTGTCTTAGACACAAATCGACTTCGAAGACTGACGTTTCCAATTCAGAAGCAAAGCTGATGTATGCTATCAACACTAGCAAAAAGTTCTCTCTGCCACACACTATAATGTTTCACATGTACAGATCGGTGGTGAAGGACAAGGGCCAACTTCCTTATTTAGCACTTGTTTCTAAGTTGTTCAGACATCTTAATATTCATCCTCCCAATATTCTATGTGTTCGAACCTATGATCAAATGGTGGTGGGACTGAAGATGGTTTCCAAAATGGGTCTGAAAGAGCTAAACAAGGCTTTGGAGCGATTTAAGGAGAAAACTCTTGTCAAGACTCATCAAGTCTTTACGGCTGCAAAACGAAAATGAAAGGAGCCCATGACAGCTCCATCCAAGAAAAGAAGAGCACTCATCTTGCAGGATGAAGAAGATGAGGAAGATGTCACCATTTCAGCTCTTTGTTCCAGAGACAGAAGAGAGAGAGGATCAAGACAGAGAAGAGGAAGAGCAGAGGGATGAAGAGAGGGAATCAATGAGGAAAGAAGCAGCGAAAGAAAGAACTCCAGAAGAAGAGGAGCGAAGAGAACCGGAGCATCTTGTCACTGAAGATGAGACAGAGCATGAAGAGTACTTCTCTCCACCGAAGGCACCGAAACAGGGGGAGTTGCTGAGAAAAGAGGTATCTCTTCAATTGCTTTTACTAGTGAAGATGTTAGCCGTTCACCTGCAGACCCAGAAGATGTTTATGCATCTCAATTTCCTGAGGAAGGTCATGAGGTTTCATCTCCAAATCTGGGTGCTCATGCTAAAATGCCATCATCTACCAATACTCCTCAAACTTGCTCATGCCGAGGCAAGCACTCGGACCGATAACTCGGCAGACTTTCAATGAGTGCTTGATGTTCTTATGGAGATGCGAGGCCGATTTATGCCCCGGGATACGAAGTTCGAATCCGAGAATGCCAATCAAGCCTCTTCGTTTCTTTGCATGATCAAATACAGACTCTTACTCTTCAAGTTCAAGCCACTGCCAAGAGTCACGAGGTAGAACAACTGAAGGAGGATTTGAAAAAGTTGGAAGAGACTGTCCAATCGATGGGAGATTTCTAGCTTGTTCGTATTCCAAGGCAATCCTAATTTTATTCTCTTTTCATCTCTTCCTTTTTAATGATGACAAAAAAAGGGAGAAGCTGAGTGCAGATTTGACTTCATTTGACTTCTGTTTATTTTTGTTCGACTTTACTTTTGTTTGGTTGTGACGGATTTGGATTTGGATTGATTGTTGCTTGCAGTATTTTAAGTGTTGATGGTATTCATGGCAAAGATAGTTGTTTTTGCAGGACTAACACATTTCCTGTGGATGTAGATTCAATACTATCTTTATCCTAGTCCATTTATCTTTTATGAGATATCCATGTTTGCTTAAGTATTGTTTTGCAGGTCAAAAATATCCAAATCTGCAGGAAAGTTTTGTCACCATAAAAAATGGGGAGATTGTTGGAGAAAACTTCCTTATTTGTTTTGATGCTGACAAAACGTTTTCATCACTCTAGTCTGAAGACTTGCAGACTCTTTCGACAAAGTTTAAAGATTTACAGACTCTTTCGACAAAGTCTGAAGATCGCCAGACCACCAGACTCAAGATGTAAAGTCTGCCCTCATTGACAGTTTCTAAACCGACGAAGAAGATTTACTTAGATTTGAGTATTTCTTTAGGGATTTGATTCGAGCAGTTGAAGAAGATCTCACGGCTGGAGATAGCATCTCAAGATCTGTTATTCATTTTGAATTTAATTTGAGTAATTTGGACCCGTTGATTGGCGAAGTATATTTGGAAGGTTCTACTTATGGAAACCTAGATCTTGATTGTATGGGAGAGCAGGATTGATGGGCTATCTTCACATTCCTTAAGTAACTCGAGATCTCTCTAATTGATTCTGTCTAACGGGTAGATTGGAAGAACTCCTTTGGAAGGTGCCAACGGTTGTGAAGGCATAGAGGAGTATATAAGGAAGATGCTTTGGTTATTTGAGTGTGTGCGCGATAGAAAAATTTCAAAGTCTGAAGTTTCTTGTTCTTTGTCGATTCAATTGTTGAGCGTAAACTTGTACTCAAAAGAGAGTTTATACATTTGTGAAGTCTTGAGGAAGTGTAGTAGAGTCTCTACATTGTGGAATCAAGGAAGTGATACTGTAACAACTCTTTTGATTCATAGTGGAATCCAGCCGGTGGGCTGTCAGTGTGGGAGAGTGGACGTAGGCTTGGATTAAGCCGAACCACTATAAATCTTGTGTTCTTATTCTCTTCCCTAAACTCTTTTACTTTGATCGTAACTCTATTTGATTGTTAGAGTCCAATTTCCTTTTCAAAATCTATTGCCAAATAGACTCGAGTTAAAAGCATAATTTATATTCTACTTTGCAAAAATTGTTTTCGCACCTATTCACCCCCTCTAGGTGTTTGTACTAGCATTCTCACACAGCACACTTATATACATATTAAACTAAGTCATACACAATATTAGCCGATATATACAAGGTCTGCAAAAAGGAGGGGTAGAGTGCTATAGATCCTTTGAGCATTTGAGTCTTCCACTGAATACTCCGGGGACCCTGGCTCCGACGGACTTGGGTCCACCATTGAACCACCTGGAGGGTCGGTCATGCCTTTTGAAAAAGCAACCTCTAGAATCGACATAGGAATCTTAGATTCCGATATGAGACCTTCTCTTTGTCCATTTCGCTCACGACGATACCATGATCTGTATTGATGGGGTACTTTATGGGGTAAACCCTCATCAACCCAGACAACGGACCTCATGAACTCATAGACCCATCCTCAAGGGTTCCCGTGAAACGGAATATAAGATACCACTTGGTGACCTTCTTCGGCTGGCCAAAACACTCGAGTGGTACTGCCATCTAAGGACCTATAAATGTTATCCCACAACGGGGCAAAAAGACATCTCAACAAGTTCACCCCCTAAGTCCCGACTAGGAAGAAAATATACCCCAAGGGCTGCCTAAGTACAAGCACAAGTCAAAGGACTTACCTTTGCCTTTGTTCCTTCCTGCAAGTCCGTACGATTCATATATTCAATGAATCACTTCAACAAATCAAATCGAGTCATCGATCAATCGATTCCGTCGATTCCATACCATCAAGACCATCTCTCAGTCAACTCATTCAATACTATCCATCAAGTTCAATCACATCAAGAACTGCTCACCCTAAGCTGAAGGTAGATAGTATAGCTCGCCAAAAGCGAATAATAATATAACTCACTCTAAGCTGATAAAGTATACTGCTCAAGCTAAGCTGACATATCAAAGCCCTTAGGTTGATAAAGTACACTGATAATGCTCACCAAAAGCTGCTAGGGTATACTGCTCACTCTAAGCTAACAAAACAAAGCCCTCAGGCTGATATAGTATACTGGTATACTGCTCACACTAAGTTGCTATATCAAAGTCTGTAGGCTGATATAGTATAACATGTTGATCATTCGACAATTTCACCACTTTTATCATACCCAATAAAAATAATCGTGTGTGGGTACACGATCGCCCTTGGTTTCCTCTTTGAAAATCCCACTAATTCCAATAGTCCATAAACACATTTTTGGCATTATAAACCGACGCCCGGTATTTTCTAATTAAAAACAAAAAATACTCAATTTTGGAATAAATTCCCAAAATTACAAATATCACTCAATCAGCACAAATTAGCATTCAAATAAATAAAGCAAATACACCATTGAAATCAACACGAAATTTTGGTCACCGGCTATCCCGGTCTAATTTTCGAAAAATAAAAATTAATTAAATAATTACCAAAATTAATTAATAAATACCAATAAATGTAACTTAGGCCGGAAAAGCCTAATTAAATACTGAAATGGGCTCGAAAAATCCCTAACCATTCTAGATAAATACTATAGCTTATCTAGTCTCTTATTACGCTACTCTAAGCACCTAACATGCATAAACGATTAATTAAATCGCTAATCCATTCTAACGAACCACCTAATCCATACTTAACTTAAACTAATCAACCCTTAAGCATAATTAACTCCATAAGCGGATATTAGTAAGTAAACTCACTGGTTTTACAATCCGATGAGTTCACTAGGACGACGAGGTGGAGATGATCGATAAACTCCAAAGCGGGGCACCATGCGAGGCCGGGAAGGGCTCTAAAGCGGGCTTTGAAACTTCAAGACCCTTGTTGGGTTTTGATTTTGGACGGTGGGCCGAAAGAGGCTGGACGGCGTTGACTTGGGCTGGAAACGGTGAGACTGGACTGGCGAAGGCTGCAGCGGCCTAGGCGGGTCACTCCGGCGAATAAACTGTGGCGTAACGGGCTCTGGCGACCTCCATGATGGTTCAGGCGGCTTGTTGGATGGCGAGCAAGGGCGAACGACGTAGCTGGGATGGAAGTGATGCGCGGGCTCGCAGCTGAGCGCGCGACGGCAACGACAAAGCATTTTGACGGTCCGACGGGTAGCAGAGGGCGTCGATGGTGGAGGGGAGAGCTGCTGGTCGGCTTCACTGGTTCTTGGGAGTCTCAAGGTTGCTGGAAATGGAGGAAACCGACTAGTATGGAGAAGGAGGGGGACAACAAAGCTTGGAGGGTCCCAATGGCTTCAACCTCACCCATTTTGTCCCCTTGACCATGGCCCACCGGTTTGCTGGCTTCCTCAGCAATTTTTCCAGCCACAAAGCTTCCTTTAGAAGCTATTGTGATGATTCAAAGGTTGAGGGATAAAGGGGCTACGAATTTGCACTCGGTTTCTCCAAATTTCAATTCAATTCCCACTTGAATTAAGTCAATTCGGTTCCCATAAATTCCACCAACGTATCCTTGATCAAATTGACAATTTTCCATGCCAATAGAACCAACTCGCATCCCAAAAATGTAATCAGAATTGGTCCCTTGAATTTTCTGGAAGAAAATGACCTCACTTTGAATTTTCGCAAAAAATCTCGGTTTGTAGAAAAATCTTCGGAGGATGAGTCGACGTTCTTAAAATGACTCGTGACATAGCAAAACTTTCAATTTCTGAAATTGGATTCAATTTTGCTATTGATTTCAATCTGGCGCGATTTTAGCGTGACCTAGCCTACCGGATAACTTTGAGAAATTTTTAGTGCAATTGACCCGTGATCGATTTATTTCGAGTCACAATGTACATCTATGATACATTGGCGACTCTTGGTGGTCGTGAAAATCTCGAGATTTCAAATACGGACACAGGGTACCAAAACGATAGAAAAATTAGCCTAGTGCCGATCGACAAGAATTTTGTGATTTGGTGGCATCACCCACGCTTTGATCACCTATCTCAGTCGAAACGACCTATCTATGATCTATTATCGATTTTAAACTGTGCCATAATGATCTTTGTAGATGAGCATAGTCGAGTAGTCGATTCCTAGTCGAATTCTCAAGTCTATTGCATTAAAATCCCTTAATGACCTCCCTAGATAATCTAGTTATCTCATGAGTGATCACCTTAGAGAATATCACTATGAACGCGTCGATGAAAGGCCCGATTTATTAAATTGAAAACAAGGCGGAAATTTCAAGATGTCACAACTCTTCTCCTCTTATAAAATTTCGTCCTTGAAATTTAAACCGTTACAATACTTTGAACAAAAAGGTGGGGGTATAGTCGTCACATTGACTCTTCACTTTCCCAAGTTGCTCCTTCAGTACCGTGGTGTTGCCAAACCACTTTAACCAACAAGATCGTCTTGGTACGTAGTGTTCTTTCCAATCCACAATCTGAACTGGGCTTTCCACGTACCACACTCTGTCGTCCATGTCCAATTCCTCAAAATTAAGCACATGGGTCGGGTCAGACTCATACTTCCTCAATATCGACACGTGAAAGACGTCATGCACTTGCGCCAATCTTAGCGGTAATGTAAGGCGATATGTTAGGATCCCGATTCTCTAGAATTTCAAAGGGACCTACGTACCTTGGACTCAATTTTCCCTTCTTGCCAAAGCGTGAAGTACCTCTCATTGGTGACACCTTCAGAAAAACGTGATTACCAACTTGGAATTCCAATGGTCTCCGACGCTTATCTGCGTAACTTTTTTGGCGGCTCTGAGCGGTCTTTAGTTTGTTCTTGATGATTGCAACTGCATCCATTGACTATTGAACCAACTCTGGGCTTGTGATCTACCTTTCCCCGACTTCATCCCAATACATTGGCATTCTGCACGCCTGCCTTACGATGCTTCGAAAGGAGCCATCTAGATGCTCTGCTGGTAGCTGTTGTTGTAGGCAAACTCGACAAGATGAAGTTGATCCTCCCAACTTCCCTTGAAATCCAACACGCAAGCTCGCAGCATGTCTTCAAGGGTTTGGATCATCCTCTCAGACTAGCCATCCGTCTAAGGATGATATGCCGTACTATATTGCAACTTCGTTTCTAAGGCAGCTTGCAAACTCTTCCAAAAAGCAGCTATGAATCTCGGGTCTAGATATGAAGTTATTGTCACCGGTACTCTATGCAGACGGATAATCTGACACACATACAACTCAGCGTACCTATCCAAATCAAAGTATTTCCGTACTGCGATGAAGTGAGTTGACTTTGTCAGTCTGTCGACCACTACCCAAATGGAATCGTTACTTCTCTGACTTCTCAGCAAGCCTGTCACAAAGTCCATCGTGATGTGCTTCCATTTCCACTCGGGAATCTTAAGAGGTTGCAGAAGTCCTCCCGGCTTACAATGTCGTGCCTTCACTTGTTGACACGTTAAACACTTGGCGACATGCTTGGCGATGTCTGCCTTCATACCGGACCATCAGTAGTGTTGATGCAGATTCTGATACATTTTCGTACTGCTAGGATGAATGCTGTAATTGCTACGATGAGCTTATGATAAGATCTTGTCTCTAAATGCTGCATCGTCAAGTACACACAATCATCCTCAAAACCTCAGTGTTCCATCCTTAGAAATCTGAAAATCAGCATTTCTTTTGTCGGTGTCTTCTTGTAGAATTTTTTGAATATCTAGGTCTGTCGATTGAAGTAATTTAATCATAATCTGAACATTCGGCTCAAGTCTGAGGGTGGCCATAAGATTCGAAATGTGGCTTACCTCAAATTTGAAAACTGAATCTCGAGCTCTTTCGAGTAAAACCCATTCCTTGACTATCATTTGTGCGACTGAAGACTTCCGACTTTCGAAGTTATTATGGTTATGGTGGCTACTAGAAGACATATGAATGTGTCATCATAGTAGAATAATCTTTCATTGTAAGAACTGAAGTGCTATCCAAATTGTATAGAATGATATTTTCATAAAAGCACTAGGCACATTGAAATATACTGTTGTTTCATTCATTATCATGTTCTCATGGCACCATTTTGACTTGTCTCTTCTTCCATTGCTAATTAGACTACTGATGTCTTCACCAAGACATATCCACTTGGACATTTTCTGGATCAATTCTCTAAACTCAAGCTAATATCTTTCAAATCATCTTGAATTTGAGAGAGAATATTAGAGATATATTTTCGATATTTTGTATATTGTTATGTGATTCTACATATTTTCCTCTATTGATCCTAATTTGTTATTCTAGATAGTCGTCATGTAAAGCCTATAAATAAGCTCATGTATTATTCCCAAGTTAATGAACAAAATATTATTTTCTTTTCATTCACAAATCTCAATTATAGGTGACGGCAAGGCACCACAATGTTGGTAGACACGGAAGAACAGAGTAGGAGAGAGAATGAGAATAAGCTCGGTTTTTTTGGGTAAAGTGATACAAGGGCTAAGGCAGGCGAATACGTGATTAGGAAAATCGGCGTAGAAAGAAAATGGGCAGCAACGTATGAAATATATGAGTATGTGACAAAGAAAGTAAGGGTAACTAAGAAAAATAGAAGAGAGAGAGAAAAAATGGATAGTTCTTTATATGATGAGCGAGTACGACAGAAAGAGAGAAATGTTTATTATAATAACTCTAGAAAAGAGACGAAAGGCTGTTTTCGCTTATATATATATAGATGTGCATATATGACACGTATCTAGTGATTAATTTAGTAATCACGCAGATTATGTCCTCCGTAAAAGTATGTCCAAAAACGTGCACGATGCTCCAAGTGAGGCCTCGAGTGGATGGTTGGACAACATAAACAATTTCAGATCAAGCCGGCATCGGTTGTTCTTCTGAGGTGGTGTTTATTACATCGTTTGATTGGGAAACACGACTTAAAGCGACTAGTCCATTAAAGTGACTTGGAAGCAACACATGGTCGCGTAATTAGGTTCTGAGTTTCGGAAGGTTGTCTACATTTTGACTGGCAGTTGCAGCAGGGAAAGATTATAGTTGGATCTTCTTCTTACCACTTAACAAATTATGCAAATGTCGAGGAAATAAAAAATGTACAAACTAGGAATTCTAATTAAAGAGTCCAAATGCGATGCATTTCGTGATCAAATCTCAATCAATTCAATTAACAACTTCGTGTCATGTCCGTACCCTCTAAGTAAAGTCTGATAAATTCACGTAACTAAGATGATCTAAACGCATTAGTGAGGACTACTCAAGCTGAAGATTTGAATCCCGAATCCCGATATTCTTTATCAAGAAAGTTATTTTCTTTTTTGTTGAGGAGAAACTGAATTATTTTCGAAGCACTATAGGCATTGCCAATGATCCAAATCATGACAGGGTGTCAATAGATGTTTTATCTTGATTAAGAGGTTGATGCAGAACAAAGTACGACGGAGGGAAGAGAAAAGAGGGGAAGGGTCAAGTTGAAACAAGCTAAAAAGAAATTGAATGCTGGTCCAAGCCTTGACCGTATGTTTTTTTTTTTTTTTTTTTTTTTTTGCAATCAAAACTTTCTTCTACAAGTTTAAACGTCTGAGAGAACAGGGAATGGGCTAAGAATATACGGTAGACGGAGAAAATTGTTTGAAAATTTTTAAACGTTTTGCCTTTTTACTAACTCAGTTCAAAACTTTCTAATTATATCAATTGAGTATTAAATATTTTCACGCTTTATCCATTATTTTTGGTAGGAAATCACTAACGTGGACGCCAGTCATCCTCTGTAGCACGGTTAAGATTATCCACCATTAACATGGACAATCTTAAATAATATTTTCATATGTTTTCAAATTTATTTATTTATTTTTCCTTTTTTTCCTTCCTTTTTTCTTCCTCTAGCTGGTGTGTTGGTTGATTGGAGGATTCGGCTCTCTATCAATGCTTGATTGGTCGATTCATTTATTTGATTGTTACTAGACCAAAAATGCTCATGGGGTAAACATCCTATGTCAATTTATGCATGCACTGTGCCAACCACTTTTGGATGCAGCACACTGTCTCCTACAATATCTAAAGACTACTATAGGCCAAGACCTAGCTAAAAATGAACTTCAACTTAGCGCTTAATGTGATTCAAATTGGGCTAGTTGCCTCATGATTCGCCATTTAGCAACTAGGCATTGCATTCTATTGGGTGATAGCCCCATTTCTTGGAAAACCAAGAAACAAAGCAGAGTCTCATGCTCTTATGATAAAGTGGAATATTGTGCAATGACAATAACTGCTTGTGAAATTACCTAATTATCATGCCTCTTACAAGATATTGGAATGTGTCTCTAAGCCCCAGTATATTTACACTATGATAACCAGGCTATCTTCCACATTGCTACCAATCTAGTTTTTCACAAGCGAATAAAACACATTGAAATTGATTGTCATCTTGTTCGTTAAAAAATTCAAGTCATGCTCATTTTTCCATTGAAGATTGGTACGGACTCACAACTAGCTAACAGTTTACCAAACCACTAGGCCAAGATCAGTACATGTGGCTAGCTACTTTCCAAGTTGGGCGTCCATATCTCACATGCACTAACTTTACGGGGAGGCTTGGCGTGATAATATGCCACCAGGGCATCCTTATTTTATGAGTAGTTTTATATAGGAATAGATTTAGGAAATATAGTTGTGAATGGTGTGTAAATATGTACATTTAAAATACAAGAAATATTGAATCGATTTACATTGGCATCTTGCATTTTGTATCCTTTCTCATGATACCACCCCCATCACTTGCTGCCAATTTCAGTTCAGTCAGGAAAATAACAGGTTGAGAGTGAATGGCTTCCACATATTTCCCCTTGTTGCCCCAACGGATTAATGCGGAACCTATGGTGGAAGCCAAGATGTCATACATTTTGGACCGTTTGATTTTGTGGTGCATATCTTCGCCGTCAAACATTGATGTCACTAACACCAATCGTATCAGCTTCTATTCAACTTCAAAATATGCGTAAATCTCCTCTTCCGAAATCAAATCCATCCTTTTCTTCTCCTTCGAAGCCTCTTCTACTGCGGCAGAACGGTTGGCTCGAGCACTCAGCCAACATTGTTGTTCCCACACCTGACCTTCATCTTAGGCGCACTAATCGCCTTCTGCCTCTTGGTGTAGATTCACTATGCCACCCAGGACTTCCATACCGAAGATTTCCACGACCTCCAGCGCTGCGGAGGGTGAGGGCAAGATCCTGAATGACCTCCAGGGGAAATACCAAATTCTAGGCAACTCTACCTAGACTGTCCTGACTGCGGGGAGTTGACTTGCACTATCTAAGCCGGCTGCAAAGGCGTATACGTAGAGCATCTTAATATTTGCCTCCCATTATAAAGGTAATAGAGAGGAAAAGTGAAAAAGAGAATTTGAGGTTCAAGGTTTTATTCTAGTTTACCCTTAAACTAAAGCTGAAGTAAAGCTACTTCAGCTGAGCATTCCACTATAATTAGCTGCATCTCTCTATTACATTTCTCAATATATATATATATATATATATATATATATATATAAAATGGAACATACATATCCAGTTATTATTCATGAGCCTAAATTCAAGTTATGAATATAAAATGAACTCAAACTATAAAAGCCCTCTGATGTTGCGCGGGCACTGCCCCTTACGATTCTCTTGCCATTCTGTCAACAAGGAGTATGGACCATACCCCAATAGCTGCCGGAATTGAGTTTCTATACCTTTCACATCTAGGTGACATATGTTCTGTGCTAGTTAATCTTTTGCCGGGTCAACTTACCCCTAATGCCATTTGATACATAATAGGCTTCATTCTTGTCCTCCACCAGGCCAACAAAGTGTACTCCATGGCAGTCTTTATGAACATTTGTAGACCGACTCAGGTGGCCGGTGAAAGAGGCCGATGGCAGTTCTCTCCTTGGCACCACAGGGCCCCTTTCATCTCTAAGTATTCTTCCTCCGAGTTCGAGGAAGAAATGGCTACACTTGGAATCTCCTTGGGCAATGGGGGTCTCGGTGGAGTTCTTTGTCCTCAATGAGCACATCCCCGTGTTAAAACATTAGCTTACATCCCTGCCGCTTTCAGATTCGTATAAACCTAGGTCCTCTCGCCTCCCTCAACAACCTCCTCCATAAATCCCAACCCACCTTGAAACCACGACCTCTTGTTCCACCATCGAAGTTCAAAACGGAAGAAGAACAGAGATTTTTCCAGTGCTTCTGCTATGGATACGTTTTTACCATCTATGTGAAAACGGTAAGTCCCACCATCAAGATTCAAGACTAAGCGACTCAAGTGTCGGATATGATTAGCTGAAATAGAGAGAGTATGGTGCGACATTTTTAACATGCTGAGATTCTCACCAACTCTCCAGCCCACCAAACAAAATAGGGAAAAAGATCGCGAAACCTATAAATAAAAAAATTGTCCAAAAACAACGAGCTTCAACGTAATGCCCAACTGAAGGTTATATTAAAGACATATGACCTAAGTATTCTCTATAAATTTCAAAGTAAACAACAAGCAAGCACTGCATTTAGCTGCTGACACCATAGATAATTCACAGACAGGCCTCTCTGACCTCGTCCACGAAGGCCCCGAGGTTCATGTCCGAAGAATCCGCCTTCCTTCACAGCCTCCCTTGCCAAATCTCTTAATTTCTAGGCATTCCTTCTCCCCTCATCTCCCTCCTCTCCATCTCCCATCACCGACTCCGCCTTCCACCAGGCTGCCTTGCTCGTTTGGTGTCACCTTCACTCCGGTCCTCCATACGTCTGCAACAAGCTTTGCATTTATCTGCTGATCGCTCCACTGCGGAAATGTCAATATGGCAACCCAAAGACCAAGCTTTCCTAAGTCGATTAAATTCCAGCGCATTTTGCGTTTGTATGGTCCTGTTAAAATCAAAGCCATTGGTTCCTTTCATCTATGATATTTCCTATTCAGAATTGAGACAAAAATCCGGTTTCCTTAAATTAAATAATCCAAAAAATGACTCTCAGTGAAAGAAATTTCGTTATGAGAAAAAATTTCAGTGGAACGTTCACAATATTTTAAATGAAAATGGAGCTGCACAATCGCTAAACTTACGACATTTGAGTCATGTCACAACCTAGAGAAGGGGACTTTGTAGTATGATTTGCTCCTCTCTCGTTTCTCATGGTAAAAACTATGCCGCCTGTACCTACTTCATTATGCTTAGTACCTACGCAATGTATCACCACTAACTCCCAGGGTCCTTCCCTCCCCAGCCCCTCAATCACAAGCACACGGGAACTCCTCCCATTGCCATCGTTTACCGTCCGTCGTCGACCCTGCTGCTACCATCATCTCTGCTTTCTATCTCCCCCTCGCTCTTGAAAAGAAATTATATAGAATATTCACATGATCAATGGTGACGACAGTGTTAATCTTAACCAATCAATTTTTAATCATCAAGCAAACTCATTTTTGAAGTAATGAGTCTAACATTGACAAATGAAGAATAATACTATATATAAATATTTAAATTTATTTGTCTCAACGAGGATGATTACACACACCTAATTTTTGACCAACTTTTGATTATGAGTCACCGTAGTCAAGATTTCGACTGACTTGCTCTGGAAAAGCTTTCCTACAACACCCCATTTGATTAAATTGGATGGTGAGATCACTGAATATTGCAATTTTTAATTGCGACTTTCCGATCTAGATGGGGTTGGAAATACATAATTTCTGCAAATCGCTTAATGAGATCATGTTAATATGGTCGTGAGCTTTCCAATGCCTTGAGAATCAATCGATTAGAGTTTCTTGAGGTAGATATCATGATTTTTCCATTTCAATCATCTAAATAGATGTTATATATTTGTGGATGCGTTGGGTCATATGAATATTCGTGAAGAGTATTAGGTATCTAATAAGCAATCCACACTTACCAAGAAAAGGTCGATCTATTTAGAAAATTATCTTTTACTACATATGATAATGGTTTAGAGTAATAGATACATACAAACTGAGTGACTGGCAGAAAATAATTGATAGTCCATCTCAAAGAGTTTCTACAAAAACCAGTTATTAGGGGCGCATATGACAACATTTCTATTTTTTGATTTCTTTGTTTTTCTATTCCCTAGACCAAGTTTGTAACAAAAATCCGTTTGGTAACGCAATTTAATTTTTTCTATTTTTGAAATAGATTTCTATTCCAGAAATAGATTTGGAGTAGAAATCAAAAGTTAAAATTTTTAGCTTTTCTATTTCTGAAACAGAAATGAGAAATCAAAATTTTTTTCATCTCACTCTTGTCACCGCCCATCGCCAAACTAACCGCCCGTGGGACGCTGGACGCTTGCCACTCGCTGCTGCTTGCTGACTGTTGCCCATCGGACTCTAGCCGCTCGTCGTCGATCGTCCGCCATCGGATGCCCGTCAGTCGTTGACCGCTCATCACCAACCGTTGGACACCGAAGGCCAACCGCCGACCACCGGACGTTCACCACCCACCGCGTGTCACTTGCCACTGGCCGTTGGATGTCGGCCACCCGCCGCCGCTTGTTGGACTTCGGCCGTTGGCCATTGATCGCTAGTCGCTGGCTATCAAACTCGGATATTGAAAGCAGGACTTCGGATATTGGATGCCGGTCGCCGGCTAGTTAGATGCCGGACGCCTGAACTCGGGACGTTGGATGCTAGATGCCGACCGCCGGACGCCGGATGCCGAACTCCGGACGTTGGACGCCGGACGTCGGACTCCGGCAGCTCGCCGCCAATTGCCGGATGTCAAACTTCGGCCATTGGATGCCAGTCGTCACTACTCCTAGAAATAGAAATTTAATTCTTTTACCAAACAAATTTTTATTTTAGAAATAGAAATTTTGAATCGTTATCAAACGCGTTTCTTTGCTTAGAAACTCGTCCATGGAAATCAATTTCTATTTCGGAAATTTTTCATGCGTGTTCTAGGCATCCCAATAATTGATAAGATCATGCAAATTTGATAGTGAGCTTTCTAACGTTTTGAGAATCACTTCCATCAGAGTTTCTCTTCACTAAACTAAAAAAGCAGTGAATCTATTTAGAAAATTATTATTTACTAGATATATCTGGGGTTCAGTATAATAAAGATGCATGTACAAACTAAATGATCGACAGAGAATTATTGATAGTTTATCTTAAAGAGTTTATGCAAAAACTAATTATTGGGTATCTCGTTATTATAATTCTCGTTCCCGAATCTTTAAGTGAATTTATAATTTGTTAAGGATACATTATTGTACATTGCCAGGATAAGTGGGGACTTGTCCTACCACAGATGGGAAAATTATAAAGAAATAGTTGCCCGTATGACGAGTTAAGTTGGGTGTCTCCATCAACCAGATACAACCAAGAAGAACACGGATGACGTACCAATTTGTTTTTATCATTTACTTGAGAAGAGGACTAATCTCTCTCACATACCTACTGGTAGGGTTTTGAACAGATGGCTCAATCCACCATCTGCCATTGACTGGAGGATGAGCTCTTCGCCCAGCAAAGGCGGTCGGCGCCGGGAATTGCACAAGGCGGGGTAAGATTCAAAGGAAAATTAACTTTTCATGACGAGATTACCTATTAAGTTTCTGGGATTAGTTAAATCATTGCAGCAAGTTTTCGGAGGATTTTTTGCATTTATGGATTCTTATGAAATAGCTCCGACATTTGCACATGTAGTTGATATAACATACGGTGAATTTGTGGACAGTAAATTTGAATGAGAAAAATAAGTAAAGTATAACCACAGCTAAAATTAGCGAGGAGGATTAAATTGGCATATCATTAAGAGGTTTATAACCAAATTGGCATCATTGAAAAATTTAGGATTATATTGACAAATTTTCAAAAGATTTAAGATTAAATTAGTATGATTGGAATGTTTATAACTGAATTAATACCGTACAATAATTTTACAACTTTTTTGACGATTTTCTTAGAAAAAAAGTAACTACGTAAATTGTCAAGTGGGTTCCGATCATGCATCGTTTATGACTTCCACAATTAGAACACTATAACCTAATGCCAGCTCCTATGAACCCCCACGCCTGCTCTTGGTCCTCGACAGGCCTTTCGCTTATACTGACTATCTCGTCACCCTCGTCGGCATCCGCGCTGAGTGAGGTATGAATGCTTTAACATAGGCCATAAACCCCAGCTCCCGTCGAGACCACAGCCTCTCGTTCCCCGTCAAAGTTTGAGACGGAAGAAGATGCGACGATCGAGTATTTCATACCTAATTGCTACTAATATGGATGATTGAAAAGAATCAAGACACCGTAATCCTCCTGTCGTCGAGAAATGTTTTCACCATCAGCGGAGAGGTCCCACCATCAAAGATTCAAGACTTAGCAACGGAAGCGTCATATATGACGGGCTGAAATAGAAGGAATATGGTGCGAGGCTTTTTAGCATGCTGATGTTTCTCACGAACACCATACACTACAGAAGGGGAAAAGAAATAAAACAGAGAAAATGACGCCTAGACTTTATGCCCAAACGAAGGATTACATAATAGCCATAATATTTATTTACTAAAAGTCCCCATACATGAAAGCACCACGTTAACTGGTGACAGTGACACCACGGACAATTCACTCATTCAGCCGCTTCTCTGACCTCGTCCACGAACGCCCTGAGGTTCTTATCCGATGACCCGCCTTCCTTCACGGCCTCCCTCGCCAGATCCCTAAATTTCCGGGCATTCCTTCTCATCTCATCCCCCTCCTCTCCATCTCCCACCACCAGGTCCAAGCACCTCTTCACCTCGCTGCTCTCCACCAGGCCTAGCTCGTTGGGCGTCATCTTCACCCCGGTCCTCCACAAGTCCGCCACGAGCTTCGCGTTCGTTTGCTGATCGCTCCACTGCGGGAACGCCACCATGGGCACCCCACAGACCAAGCTCTCTAACGTGGAGTTCCACCCGCAGTGCGTCAGGAAGCACCCCACTGAAGGGTGCGATAGGACCTTCACTTGCGAGCACCACGGCACTATCATCCCTAGCTTATCTAGTTCTTCTTGGAAGCTCAATCTATCCTCGTCTCTCTCTTCTTTCCCGCTTTCCCGAATGACCCACAAGAACGGCCGGCCGACCTCTACGAGCGCCCGCGCCATTTCCTCCTTCTGCAGCCTTGATAGCACGGAGATGCTCCCAAACGACAGGTAGATCACCGACGCTTTTGGCTTTGTGTCCAGCCACTCCAAGTAGCCGCTCGAGCTCTTGAAGAGATCACCTCCGAAGCAAGTGTCCGATGGATCTTGCCCGTCCAAAAATGCGGACGGTATCAGCGGCCCAATCCCAATCACCTCAAACTTATCGATAGCCCGTATGGCATCCGGTTCCAACGCATCGAAGGTGTTTGTCAGAATCCTTGGCTTGGCCTCCTCAAGTAGTATCTCGAAATGCCGTTCCAAAAGCGGGAGGCTGAAGTTGTACACATTTTTAGTATTGCAAAATGAGGGTATGTCACAGGCCATGAGAGGCGGCAACCCGGGCAATTGGATCGGCACTGAAGGATTGTCGCCCGTGCTTTGAATAAGATCGCCGTAGCCATGGAAGTAATAATAGTAGAAGTCCAGAACAGTGGCTGGTTGAATCCAAACAAGTGTCGAAGGAATGCCATGAGAACGAGCGACATCAGCAACCCACGGAAGGAGGGTGGTGTAGAATACACCCAAGAATCGCCGACCATTCTCAAGGTTTGAGGCGATAAGGTCGCTTAAAGTCTCCGATCCTCGTCGCTTGAACTCGTCCGCGTATTTATCGAGATCATTCCAGTCGAAACCGTCGTCGTAGCCATCGGAGAAGCTGGCGAAGGATAGCCCCTCGGGGGGAGATTTCGACTCGGCCATGCGGTGAAGGGCATGAATGGCAGTGGCGAAGGTCACGTGAGCGCCGACACGCACGAGACGCTTGGCGAATTGGAGGGAAGGGTTTATGTGGCCCTGACCGGGGAAGGTCACGAGGAGGAAATGTGGAGGTGCCATGGACGAGGATTGAAGAAATTCTTTGGAAATGGAAATGATTCTGAGATAGCACTCGACAGAAGATATGCGGTATGTGGATATGGAGAGGATTAATGAGGAGAGTGAGGTGGAGACTGTCCGATATAAATAAGGACGTGCCTGAATTTATTACTTCTTGGCTGACGAATGAGGGAATTCCTCAACTTGCGCGAGTGGTGGAGTCTCGATTGTCTTGCTCTCTACGAGTGACGTTTCAAACAGTAAAAAGCTGCGTATGTACTTACGTCATCAGTCACATGACGAATTAAAAAGAAAATCGCATGCTAGAGAAAAAAGAGAGGATTTGCAGGAGTCGAGAACTCAGACATTAAAAGCGTGGAAAGACAGAAGAAAAATGGGACCCCCAAGGGAAAAAAAAGAAACAAAACAAAAAGAGTTTTTTTTTTTTTTTTGGTTCAACAAAACAAAAAGAGTTGAACAAACAGAAAAATGGACCACTTTTGTAAAATTGTAAAAGAAGTAGGAGGCCGCACAATGAATAGTATAGTCAAAATACCAAAAGAAAAAAATAAAAATAAAGTGTCTAAGTCAAATAAAGAGTGAAAAAAGCGTGGCCCTTTCTAAATGTATCTAAACGCATCGTATTACATACAAGGAACGTTATTGTTTTATTGAACAAGTCCCAACGTTTTTTAAATGGTAAAAAGATCTATTTAAACTAAAAACTTTATTCTTCATCAGGATTAAGCTTATGCAAATACATTAACGAGTGTCAAAATATTATTTTCAAATTTACTAGTCGAAAATAAGGGTGATTGAGGCTCTTATTGGAGAATATTTGATGACCCTCACTATGTTCAAATTAAGGCTAATAGAGAGAAAGAACCAGTTTATGGACAATATTGAATGAACAAACCAAGTCAGAGGACAAAATTGAACAAAAAATAGACAAGTTTATAGCTCTAATGATCATGTCAACAAATTTCATTAAATTTTTAATGAAAGGAGCACATTGAACAGAAATTAGAAAGTTTACGGACAATATGGAATGAAGAAACTTCATGGATGACATTGAATAATTTAGTAAAAACTGAAGGACTAATGTCATTATCCCTTAGTGGATTATAGATATGTTTTGTTTTTCATATTGAAACTGTTGAACGATGTGATAGAGGCTAACCACTGCACTAAACTAATGATATACATGTTAGATCAAAGCTACGCAAATCACAGGTTTTATTTTTGTTTTCATAATATTTAAATGGAAATAGAGCTGTACAGTTGCCGAACGTCCGACATTTGAGTCAGATTATAACCAAGAGAAGGGGACTGCGTAGTACAATTTGATGGGTTGTGCTTGCATAACACTGAAAATTGACCTCTCCATTCCGTTCTATTTATAGGATCACTAAAAATCCATTGGTTTTACATGTGTGTAATATTTAAAGAAACAAATCCAATGACATTATTCAAGAAAAAGAAATCCCTGGATTAATCGACCATAGATTTTAGAGGTGGAACATTGATCCAAAAGTTAAATAAATTATACTTACTAATTTACAAATAACATCGATACATTTTTCAATTTTTTTCAAAGTTTTTTCACCGAACCATTGGTCATGGACTTGATTTTCCACCAGCATCACTTCGTTACTCTGATATGGTTGTCTCTCTAGACAACAAGCCTTCAACCACATAATTATTGCATCCAGCCTTCGTTTCACAACCTATTAATATGCTTAGAGATTATTGCCAAAGAGTTCCATTTTCAAATTTTCGTTGGCAAAATGGTGGTCCCCAAAGCCATTGTCACTAGATACGTGTTTCCATAATCTTTCAATATTTGTGACCAAATAACACATCGAAATAAGAAAGGCATGAGTGACATCACTAACGTAAACTCGCAAAATGTACATGCATAAAGCGTCAGATAGAGAGAGCTATCGAAATTTTATTAATTTAATGATAATCTAAAAAAAATCACATCATGTGATAAATATGCTGAAATTTATCAAATAATAGATGAAGAATAAATTGTGATATTCCCCGCTTCACATATCCACTTTTGTTCATGAGTACTAGCAATTGTGCACTCATGATGTGTGTGCATGAAATTGACATTAGTTTATCACTAAATATTTTAATTATTAAAGAATTAAAAGAAACTACTGATAAAAAAAGGCCGCATTAATATGTGGAAAGGTAAAAATATGTTAAGATTTGACATCTTTTAAGGAAAGTTACACAAGATAGAATATATCTAAATTGGAACGTTGAAATTTTTAGAAAAATAATAATATATACTTACGCATTTGTCCAGTTATAAAAATATTTGTAAACTAAGATATTTGGAAAAGAGAATATTCGAATCTCTTTAAAAAGGAGATCCTCGTTACTTTATATAATAGTATAGATGAATATATTAACAACAAAATTATGCTGAATTCATAACGAAGCCCTTGTGATCTCAAATCTTACGTTATGGTAGATGGACAAAATGGATTGTGAAAAGTCGCGGGATGATGAGATGCATCTGAGGTTAATCTGATTTTTTATTTTCCTTTTTACTCACAACTCACAAAAATCATCCCCACTACATTAACACCCCCCCAACTCTTTCTCTCCCGTCCCCCTCGGTCGATGTGCATGCATGACACGCATCTAATGAATAATTTAGGAATTGCGTGGACTATGTTCTCTGTAAAAGTTTGTCCAAGAAACGTGCACGATGCTCCAAGTGAGGCCTCAAGTAGACGGTGGGACAACATATATATTTTCAGAATCAAGTCGCCATCGGTTGTTTTCTTATGAGGTGGAGTTTATCACATCGTTTGATTGGAAAACACGACTTAAACCGACCAGTCCATTAAAGTTTCGGAAGATTGTCTACATTTTGACTGGCAGTTGCAGCACGGAAAGATTGTTTGATCTTCTTCTTACCACTTAACAAATGATGTAAATGTTGAGGACAAAAAGAATGGAACAAATGATGCAAATGTTGAGGACAAAAGAGTGGGTAATATGGAAGCCAATGAAACATTATGATATTTTTCAAGTCCCGAGGGCCTAGCTCAATGGACAAAAATTTAGTCCAGATGCAATGCATTCTGTCTTTAAGTCTCAATCACTTTAATTAATAACTTCATGTCATGTCTGTTGGGGAAATCCCTTATGATGTTTTGAAGATGACAAAATAAATCAAATGTTACTAACGTGTTTAATGTTGAGTAATAGACCATGCAGATGATAGAACATGTAATGGATATTGTCGGAGTCTATACTTGGAAGAATCAGAAGACAGACTCTATGTTGAAGCTGAACATATTCAGACTGTGTCCAGACCTTAAGGTTAAATATGTTCAAAAGTAGAATATGTTCAGACTTACGTCCATATTATAAAGTCTACTTCAGATAGAATGAGACACAAGTCCAGAACGTGACAAGGTCCAGAACGAGACACAAGTTCAGAATGTAACAGATTCAGAACGAAGCATGTTCAGAACAAGACAACCTGACAGAACATAACACAAGCCCCAAACATATAACGACTAGTGATCTGGTTTGGATTCTACATCAAGATAGATTTGATTGACTCAATCTAATTGATTGACAATTGGATCTTGAAGACAAGAACTTTCTATACGAAGAAGCTCTACTTATGGAAACCAAGATTCTGTTTGTATGGGCGATCGGAATCAAATTGGGATTCTACTTTTGTCATTCAACGGCTACCAAATCTTCTAGATACAAATCTGTCAAACGGGTAGATTGGAAGACGATTCTCTAGATACTGTCCAATGGCTAGTTTGGAAGTGGAGGAGTATTTAAGGAGATCAATGACCGATGAGCAAGTAAGAGACGGAGCGTATAATTTATAATTCCAAAGTTCGAGCGACCTTCGATCATACACTTGTCTTTCATGAGCTTAAACGTTTGTGATCATGAGAGAAATACCAAAAGAGTGACTTAGTGAGATAGTGTGATCTACCATTGAGTATTTGCACTCAAAGTTGTAATCTCTTGTTGATCTTATAGTGGAATCTAGCTAGAAGGCTGTTAGTGTGGGAGAGTGGACGTAGACTTGATCTAAGCCGAACCACTATAAATTTCGTGTGCAACATTATCTTTCCTTAACTCTTCTTATTTAAGTCTGTTGCATACTTACAAGTTATTTCAGAAGTCTATTCCATTGCATAACAGATTCTGAACATCTATCAGAAGTCTGGTGGCTCGTTTATCAGACTCTGATCCTTATTCATACTTTGCTCAATATTTATTTTATTCCGTATTTATTTGCCAAGGTTTATTTTAAACACCTATTCACCCCCACTAGGTCTTTGTACTAAAAGTTTCAATTGGTATCAAAGCCAAGTGCTTGTTTTATTAAAATATTTTTACTTTTGAGCTAAAGATCTTCTATTGCTAGTATCTTGGCACCAGGACTTATCGAATGGCAAAGCAACACCAGACCACCCTATTTCGATGGAAAGGAATACAACATTTGGAAAAACGAAATGAATGCGCTCCTACAATCTAGAGATCCCTTGCAATGGGATGTTGTGGAAAAAGGAATCAATCTCACTGCCGCATCTACATCAAATAAGATTGGCAAAAACAAAGAAACCAAACCCCCTGCTCCTATGTCTCGAACAAAGATGTCCAAAAGAGAAGCTTTTGATGCAAAAGCTATTTATTCTTTATATTGTGCCTTGTCTCCTACGGAGTATAACATAATTTCTTCATGTAAAATAGCTAAGGAAGTCTGGGATATACTTCATGTTGCTTATGAAGGGACTGATCGTGTAAAAGAGACAAAAGTAAACTTCTTGCTTGGCCAATATGAATCCTTCAAGATGAAGCTAGGAGAGTCGATTGGAGATATGTTCAATCGTTTTACATAAATTATAAACGGTTTGGCTTATCAAGGTCATCCAATTTCTTCCCCAATGAAGGTCAACAAGCTTTTATGAAGTCTCTCAAAAGATTGGAACCATGTCAAGACCTCAATCCGAGAGACTCAGAGGATTATGCCACTCTTTGTTGATGAATTAATCGGTACTCTTATCCTACAAAGTGGAACAAATCAATGATGAAGATCCCGAAGGTAAGAAGTCCATCACTTTAATATCTAACGTTGATTCTGATGATACAGATTCATAAAATGACATGGACGACGAAGAACTTGCTTTTATGATCAAGAAATTCAAAAAGCTGATTAGAAAATGAAGGAAATTCAGTGGAAGAAGACAATACAAGCAGAATGGGCAGAAAAGAACCATGAAAGAAGATGACAAGCAAGGAAATATATGCTTGATGGCACATTCAAACTCAGACTCAAATTCGGAATCAGAATCAGACTCAAAATCAGAGTCTGACTCAGACACAGACTCAGAATCCGACAAGGAAAATGATTCTTTAAAGAAAAAATTTTCAAATATTTCAACAAAATTTTCAAAGGGTTCAAAAACTTTATAGCATATCCTTTCCATACAAGTACCTTACTATAACAAGTCGGGACTTGGCTTCAATAAGGAAAGTGATTCTCTAATAGATTTTCCTAAAGTCAAGGAGAGACTTAGACAAAGACCTCCTAGACTTGCGTATAAAAAGCATTTTCAAAGGATATTTACAAAACTTGTTGGTCGAAATGCCCTCAAGTGTTCAAATTGTGGAAATTCAGAACATTTTGAGAAAGAATGTCCTAAAGTCTGGAGACCTATTAAGAAAGATTGGGTAAAAATAGCATACTCTACTAACTCTCATGGACCCAAGAAAATGTGGGTACCAAAGAAAAGGTGAGTTGTTTTTGCAGGAAATTAAAAAAAAAAAAAAGGAAAGAGAATTTGGTAAGGAAGGTATATTTTTCTCAATTTGGTTTGAGTACATAATTTAATAATTCTCATATATTTATATTCTCTTCGTGCCTTGATTGATTTAGATTTTATTATGACCGTATTCTATGATTTGTTTTATTGAAGAAAGAATCATGTGATTATTTTTGATATCTTGCTTAGAGACTATTGAGTTTATTTTGATTGATTTTATGCTCTCAGATTTTTTTATTTTGCAAAGTGAAAATCTGTTTTACGTGATATTAATTTATTCTCCCTTAAATACTTTGTTATGATGAGTTTAGAAAGAATATTTGATTATTCATGAAGATTGCATATTTTGCTCTAACGAAAAGGAAGGATCCAAATTGGTGGATACCAAAAAGGAAATGAGTTCATTGCAGGAAATTCTTTAAGGGAAGAATGATTGTGAATGTACGCAAACTTTGGTGCGATCAGAAAAGTATCTCCTGCAAAGATTGATGGCAAAAGAATCTTCTATATGGATTTTGGAAAGCTTGATCCGAAAATTATGGAGATTTTATACTATTTTTTGGAGGCTCAAAGATTCTCTTCCTTGTGCAAAGTTTTCGCAAATATTGTCATGATGACAAGGGGAGAATTTGAATCCAAAAGGAAAGAAAAAGAATTGTGATCACCTCAAAAAGGCAATAAATTGAGGGGGAGCATTGATCAATTATGGAAAAATCTTTTTGAATCGATCATGATCTTGATTATTATGGAAGGAAGGAAAAGGTAAATGTGTCAGAATTTGTCAAAATCTAGTTAGTGCATCTTTTATTACCTTTTGTCATTAAAAAATCTCTTATTTACATTATTGTTTTATTATGACAAAAAGGGTAAGTGAATGCATCCTTGATTTTCATTGGATATTTGCTAATATATATGATTGGAGTGAGCTATATTGCATATCTTTAATATTCGACTTACTTTGTAAATTGTGTTTCATGCAAGATATATTTGTTATTGTTTTATATTCTCTACGTGATACTTTTTCCATTGTTATCGCTTTTTGATTATGACAAAAAAGGGGAGAGAATATAAATATGCATAGGTGTTGATATTAATTATTGCATAATATTGAGCTGCGATTATCTTTCCATATATAATTATGCTCAATCTATTTGCTATCTTCTACTATCTTTTATTTTGAATTACATTATTCTTTAAGATTGCCATAATTTATTAAAAGCGTGTTTACACATCTGCATATTCAAATATTGTTTTGTCATCATAAAAAATGGGGAGATTGTTAGGGAAATCCCTTATGATGTTTTGAAGATGACAAAATAAATCAAAGGCTACTAACGTGTTTAATGTTGAGTAATAGACTATGCAGATGATAGAACATGTAAAGGATATTGTTGAAGCCTATACTTGAAAGAACCAAAAGACAGACTCTATGCTGAAACTGAACTTATTCAGACTGTGTCTAGACCTTAAGGCTAAATATGTTCAGAAGCAGAATATGTTCAAACTTACGTCCAGATTGTAAAGTCTACTTCAAACAGAACGAGACACAAGTCCAGAACGTGACAAGGTCCAGAATGAGACACAAGTTCATAACGTAATAGATTCAGAACGAAGCATGTTCAGAATGAGACAACTTGACAGAACGTAACACAAGCCCCAAACATATAACGGCTAGTTATCTGGTTTGGATTCTACATCAATATAGATTTGATTGACTCAATTTAATTGATTGACAATTGGATCTTGAAGACAAGAACTTTCTATATGAAGAAGCTCTACTTATGGAAACCAAGATTCTGTTTGTATAGGCGATCGTAATCAATTTGGGATTCTACTTTTGTCACTCAACGGCTACCAAATCTTTTAGATACAGATCTGTCCAATGGGTAGATTGGAAGACGATTCTCTAGATACTGTCCAACGGCTAGTTTGGAAGTGGATGAGTATTTAAGGAGACCAAGGATTGATGAGCAAGTAAGAGACGGAGTGTAGAATTTATCATTCCAAAGTTCGAGCGACCTTCGATCATACACTTGTCTTTTGTGAGCTTAAACGTTTGTGATCGTGAGAAAAATACCAAAAGAGTGACTTAGTGAGATGGTGTGATCTACCACTGAGTGTTTGCACTCAAAGTTATAATCTCTTGTTGATCTTATAGTGGAATCTAGCCAGAAGGCAGTTAGCGTGGGAGAGTGGATGTAGGCTTGATCTAAGCCAAACCATTATAAATTTCGTGTGCAACATTTTCTTTCCTTAACTCTTCTTATTTAAGTCTGTTGCATACTTACAGATTATTTAATAAGTCTGTTCCATCATATAACAGATTCTGAACATCTACTAGAAGTCCGGTGGCTCGTTTATCAGACTCCGATCTTTATTCAGACTTTGTTCAAAATTTATTTTATTCCGCATTTATTTGCCAAGGTTTATTTTAAACACCTATTCACCCCCTGTAGGTGTTCGTACTAGCACTTTCAATGTCCATATCCTATAAGTGTAGTATGATTAAACTCGCCTTATTAAGATGATTTGACACATTAATGAGGACTATTCAAGCTAAAGATTTACATCCCAATATTCTTTATAAAGGAAGTTATTCTCTTTTTTGATAAGGAGAAACTGAATTACTTTCAAAACACTATAAGCATTGCGAATGATCCAAACCATGATAGGGTGTTAATAGTATTGACACCTCATTTTTAGTCGATGGATCATTAAAGGTAATAAAGTCAAGATTACGGTTTCTGATTACGATTAGGCCTATTTCTGTAGAAAAAATGTCGTTTTTCATTTATTTCTTTTGGCATGTTAGTTTTAAGTGATTTCCTATTCATTTTTATCAAAAACCCAAAAAGTAAAATAATTGAATTTTGCATTGACTTTTTGGTCAACTTTTTGACCAAAAATCTACATTAGGTCAAAAGTTGACTTTTTGCGTAAAAAGGCTCATTTTAGCCTTAATATCACTTTAGCCGTGCTAGTTTTCAAAAGATAAAAAGAATTAAAGATTTGGTCACAAAATCAATTTTTTTAGAAAAGTCTGACTAACTTTTGGTCAAACCTTTAATCCAGAAAAATTGAAAAAAATATAAAAATCCATTAATCACTTCATTTTAGCTCTACTTTGACTTTAACATTGAAAATTTCGTGAAAATCGATTAAGAACCTCATTTTTCTAATTTTTTTTTTTTTTTGTTTTAGGTTCAAAATTGACCAAAAATAAAATTACTTTCATTCAAGTCATAATTAGGCTTAGTTTCCTTTACAACATTTGATCTAAGAGTTACCCATTCACTCGTTCAACTAATTTTGAGATTGGTCATGTCGAAATAGGAGTTTGCATTTTTAGCCCTAATTAGGGGGACCAAATCAATTCTATATGATTTATGAACGGATACTTTTATTTCACTCATTTTTATGGAATAAGTCCGAGTCTGGGGCAACTTTTGGGAAATTCATTCAGAAACTTGTCAATATGAGGAATTTAGCTTATTTGAACATGAGAAAACCAAGCTAATGAACTTCGATTGATGAAATTCAAGTTGACACATTTGAGATTGTTGACATCAGATTTTTAGTTGACGCGTCACAAAGGGAAAAAAGTCGAGATTAGGGCTTTCGATCGCGACACAGCCCGTTTCTCGACCAAAAAATATTTATTTTTTCATTTTTTTTTCTTTGCTTTGTCGTTTTTAAGTGATTTTCTACTCATTTCTAAGAAAAACCCGAAAAATCAAACTGTTGACTTTTTTGTTGACTTTTTGTCAACTCTTTGACCAAAAGTCAATCTCGAGTCAAAAATCAACTTTTTGCACAAAAAGATATCAAATGATTTTAATTTCACTTTAGCCAAATTGATTTTCGAAAAATTCAAATTTTTGACTTAAAAATCAACCTTTTAGGAAAAGTCAATATAAATGTTGACTTTTGATCAAATCTTTTGATAAAAAAATGATTGAAAAATAAAAAATCCACAAAACACTTCGTTTTAGTGTCAATTTGACTTTGGTGTCAAAAATTTTACAAAAATCGATCAAGAACCTTTTTTTAAAGATTTTTTTCGATTTTAAATTCAAAATCGATAAAAAATATTTTTTTAATCATAATTAAGTCTAGTTCCTTTTATGACATTTGATCTATGAATGAATTCTCATCTACTTGTTCATTCAATTTTGAAAATCGTCGTGTCGAAAAATGAATTGCCATTTTTAGCCCTAATTAGGGGTCCGAATCAACCCTTCATGAAAACGAACACTTGTGTTTCGCTTATTTTCTTGAAACAAGTCTAAATCCGAGGTCCGTTTTGGGAAATTCACTTGAGAACCTCTCAATTTGAGGAATTTCACTCTCTTGAGGATAAGGAATTCAAGTTGACCCACTCGAGACTAAGGTTTAGTTTCATGAATCAAGGTCCAATTTTGATATTATTCTTAAATTCATTTTTAGCCTAAATCTCTTGACGTTAATTTAAGGTCAATTCGAATGCAATAGACTATTCAAAGCATGGGCAATTAGTCGAATAAGTGTATCTTAATATTAATTCAATTCAATTTCAATTAATTTGAGATTTTGGTCGAAGAATTGCAAAGTTGCCTGTTTTGGCCTATAATGCTCAATTATGTGTATCAATTGTATAGGTCCGCTATTTTTGCGATAATCAATCAATTAGGTCAATAAAAAACTAAATTGCATTTATGAGGTTTAATAGGCCTAATTCGATTGGAATTGAATCATTTTTCCTCAAATTAGGTAAGTTTTCTCTTCAATTTATTGCACAAATTTTTAGCCCCTAGGGACTGCCCCGCCAGAACCGATCAAGAACCGATTGAACCAATGTGAACCAACCCGACTGGTCCGATCAATCATCAGTAAGGCAAGCCGGTTCGCCCCTTGCCAGTCGGTTTTGGATTGTCGACGACCGTCCGTTGGATCCTCTAAGTCTTTACATTTTCAAAATTTTGCAAAATGACCTGTGGATTTTGTGAATTTACAATTTTACCCCTAATTAGGCCTTAATCACGATTTCCATTTTAATTCCCGATTTTTGTGAATTCAAGCCATCTGATCGGTCATAGGACACATTCTAGGTGGGATTAGTCTTAATAAACTTAGTTTGATCATTAAATCAAAATTTTGATTGTCGATCAAATCGACAGATCAAGATTTGGCGATTAACCAAAGGTATAAAATGATTTTCCCTCCAAAATCAAAGGGGGCTCATTTGTCAAATTATAAATCAAATACACAGAAAATTCTTTCTCCTTCCTCTCTCTTTCTTGCTCATTTCTCTCCCTCTCTCTTCTCCTTCGCGCTCGCCATCGGCCACCGATATTGCCCCTCACCAGCGGTTTGTCATATCGCACCAGGCTTGTGGGCCTTGCTCTCTTTCTCATTGAGGAAATCGGAGCAGCCACCACCAGTGGCCTTGTATTCCTCCGTCCAAGCCCGATCGTCATTCGGGAATATCACTAGTGGCCAAGGTGGTCATTTGAGCCGATCTACTCCTCGGTTGAATCGGATGGTTTGATGGCTTGCTAGCATCCCGAAGCTTGTTGATCCTTTTCCTTGCCTGTCCTTTAAGTCCTGGTGATCAATGCTTGATTGGAAGACTTCCAATCAGCTTCCAAATTGCTTGATCTTCATCGGCGGTTCAAGGTCGGTCCAATTTGGATTGGTTCAGTCTAGCGACCAAACCAATGGTCCAATCACCTGTCCAAGCTACTAGTAGGTTCATGAGGGTTATTAGGCATCCTTGAAGTTCTGATCATGTTCTAGGGCTCATGTTTTGTTCGTTTGCATTTAAAGTTAGATGATAATCATAAAGGTAATCTTCTTAATCTCGAATCCAATAAAGGGAGATCGGATTAGCCGATTGGGGCTAGGATTCAACCCTAAATTTTCATATTATGCTTTAGCATGGGATTTAGAATGTTATGAGATGATTTGCAATGAGATGATGATCATTGATGATGAACTTACAATTGATTGAGCTTGATTTGCCTTGATCTGCAATTTCGCATCTATGTGGTGTGACTTTCAGTTTTGGCTGAAACGAGGTGGTAGATGAGGTTTTTTGGCCTCGAGCCCCCCCAAACATAGAAAATAGACTTCTCAAGCTTTGATTTGATAGGTCGCACGCCCTGAGCAGACGTCATTTGGTCACCGAAAAACACCTCCGAATTCTGTTGATTCTGCAAAAGTTTTTTAGGTTAATTTGTAGTTCTGACTTGCTGCGATTTTCTGTATTTTTATTTTTGTATTAATTCTTATATTTGTATTTTGGAAAAAATTTCTTCATAGATTTGTACAAATTTTTTTATTTACAACATATATATATATATATATATATATTTTCCAGAATTTTGAAGTTGTTTTGGTTGAGTAAAATTGCCAAAATTTGTCCCTAGGTCAGTCTGCCTTGCACTAGGTCCGACTCATGTTTGTTTGGAATTGAGGTTTTAGATGAGTCCATTTGACTTAGCATCTTTCATGAGATTTGTAACACAATTGTGATTATTCTAACAAGGTATGATTTGCACGAATTGAGCATTGTTTACTATGTTAGTCGCATGTAAAAAGGTAAAAGGGTGCTACTATGATATGTACGTTTCATTTCATGATTAGGTATTGTCATTTTTGTATGGGCTTGTGTGGGTCAAATTAGGTTCAGATGTGTGCATAAAAAATGCTTGTCATATCGCATTCTACATATAGGATTTTTTCCTAAGATTTTTGTGCATCATTAGATCATAAAAAATTGACCACATTTGTGATAATCATGTTAAATTAGGGGCTTATCACTAGCCTATTAAAATTCATTTGTTTGGGCCTCTTAAAGGCCAAATCATGCCTTGATGTCTTCTTGACGTTTGAAGCACATGTTGCAGGCTTCGCATCAATGTATGTCACGTCATATTTGAATCCCGTTTGATATGTGAAAATCATGCATCAATCTAGCCAATTGAGACTGAAATTTATTGAGTATGTCATTCTTAGTTCTGAGTCACTTTGCAATGTTAATGGCTTGTGTGACTTCTTTGCATTCAGATTCAGGGTTAAATGTTTTACCTAAATCTTTGTCGCATTCAACCTTATGTCATGTGCGAGTTTCATGCATGCATTGTCTAGGTGGTCTTATAATTATTAAACATGCATCATATTTTGTTTTGTACGTGGCTGATTTGCATGTCTTCACAATTATCAATTTTCGACCATCAATTTGACCTCAATTGGACTTGAACCCTCTTCGGAAGTCTTAGGACTTGTCTGCATATTTCCAATGCCACTGATTTTGTATGATTTACGTATAGTTTGTCCCATTTTTCATTTTTGGCAAATTAGGTTAGAAATTTGACTTAGGCAAAATTCGAAACCCCTGTTGTACCCCTATTAAGTCTGACTTTTGTTATTTTTGTGTGATTTTTTTATTAGAGATTCTTAAGTCGGACCCCCAACGAAATTTGTTCGACATTCTTTTGTCTGTGTTATGGTAAAATTTTACAATTTTTAGACTTTGTTTACTAGGTTGGATCTTTGTTGATATGTCGTGATAATCTGCTGTTGTGTTGAATTTCTGATGCAATGTTGCATGTTATTGAATTTTTATAAATTCCTATGCAGCTCGTTTCAAAAAATTTCTCATGAAATTTGTTCCTCATGATGTTTTGGATGTTGTGTAATTTTCTTGGGACAAATTATGGGTCCATGGTCAACAGCGTTGATTTTGTTTGCCATGTTCCGTGATGTCTTGTCACAACTTTCTACTGTGTTTTCTTTCTAGAATTTTTAGATTAGCTTGCATGTTGAATTTGTTTCACATCTCTTCATGGACTTTGTTCCTCATCTTTTGAACTTTACACACAGAAATTCTTCAAAAATAAAAAGCACTTTAGTGTGTTTTTCAGACCCTTTGAACATCATAAACTTGTCTAAGTTTCCATATTTTTGTTGATTTGAACCTAATTTTAGTTCCACGTGATTCTCACATACATACTTCTCATGCCGTCTTTAAACTCCAAACTTTCAAACGATGCTCTTGGTTTAATATTGATGTCATCTAAAGTTTGGACTGTATTTAAGGCACCTGCGAAGCTCGATCAGGGTGCCCATTGTTGCACCCGAGTTAGCTGCGGTGGCTAAATGCTATGGCGCATCTTTGCTATACCATTAGCATGTTGTCTCACAATTCACTATCAATTGATTTTCAAATGTCTTTTGAGCATCATTTGAGCTTTAACAAATTTTTTTTACTTGTTTACCCTTCTTAAGTGCCTATGATTTCGTTTGATGCTTGTTGAATTAATAAGTGATCCAATATTGACTCACTGAAATTGTTTGATTGTTTGAGATCCGAGGCTTAATGGCCTACCTGCATGTTTATTTCTTGCTAATGCATGTGTTTTCTTATGCATAGGTGTGATGCTTGATTCCGCGGAATGACCTTGGGATTCATTTTGAACATGTCTTAGGGGTTTATAGGCGTTGGTTACCATGCGAGAACACAAGTAGTGGCCAATGGCTGTAAGCCATAAAAATGAATTGGGATAGATGCCTAGAAGGATCAACGCATAAATTGCAAAGGCTGACCTCGAGGCCCAACTTGTTCACCTTTGCATATGATTTCAATTTTTTTATTGTTCTTGATTGTCTTGTGCTTGTGACTATTTTTGCCGTGAATGATTATTTCTTTCCTATTGTATATACCTAGTTCTAATTTTAGACTAGGATTAGAATAAGTCCTTAGAGATGGAGGTCTTTCAAAACTTGAAGATGATGGAAGGTTGATGTCCACTCCAACCGTATTTTTGTACCGCTCCTCCTCGATAAATGTTTTGGGTTGTCTTGTGCTGTATAAACATTTGGCAAGTTACGGGTTTTATTTTCTTGGTTTATTTTTTTTTTTTTTATTTGCCATTTAGGGTTATATGTTAGATTTACTACTTTCCCTAAATTGTTCACTTGGTTGTTTACTTAGAGCCTTGTCTTTAAATTTCAACTATGTGCTTTCTTTTCTCTTTTATGGAAATAGAATTACATGAAATCAATCATCCATGCATGATCACTTAGTTAGTTTTATTGACCCAAAAAAGTACAAAAGAAATGCATAGACATATTAGGAAATAGGACATACCGTTAGGTACCGAAAGGGCGCTCATAGAAATATTAGTATAACCCAAGTCTCCAAATCTAAAATTTCTAGTTGCATAGAAATCGAGGGACCATTCCCAGTCCTCAATTGAGTTTTCTAGTTGGCCCCCCAAAAATGAGGCTAGTGGTGACTCCTGCCTTTATTAGATTGTTCTAAACAACTAAATAATAAAATAATCCCATTGTGAGAGGTATGAGTCTCGACAAGACTCACCATAGTTTATCATACTCATTGTGGAAAATTCCTAATGGATCATGGGAGCAAGTACTATTGGGAGGGCTACTATGGTAAAGATACACCTAAATTCAATATCCACACTCGATCTCCACTTTCGAGGTATGTCGCCCGTGTGGGTATGAATTATGATACCTTTTGCTGTCACGCAACGTACGAGCTTGGGAGAGCTCGCGCTATGAAAGAGGGAACTCATGATGATTCATCTCGAAATACGAGGCGATGACGTCTTTTAGAATACAAACCATGAGGGAACTCTCGTGATCAAATACCCTTAAACCTGACCTTTTTCCTCTCCCTACTGAGGGTGGCTAGGTTGCGATAGAGAATAAGGTTTAATTTCGAGAATTGAGGCTCAATTTTACTATTAAACCTAGATTGAATTTTAGCATAAAAGTCACGCCATCAATTCAAGATCAATTTGAATGCAATAAGTCACCTTTGGTATCAGCAATTAATTCAATAGGCACCTTACAATTTTAATTGAATTCAATTTCAATTAATTTGCATTTTTGGGCAAGAAATTACATAAAATTTTCCAATTTAGCCTAGGAAGTCCAATTACGTGTACCCATGGCATAGGTTTGATATTTTCCATGTTAATTAAGTAATTAGGCTAATAGAAGATTACTAGATTGCATAAAATTCAAGAAGATAAGAACTGAACCACCCAAAGGGTGGCTGAACCAGCCGAATCAATTTGGAGTGGTTGGATCGGTCACCAATGGAGGAGACCAGTTTGGGCCTCCTCCGATCGGTTCTTGGCAACCGGTGACCACCCCCACGATGTCCCATCAAGTGTAATTTTCCCCATGCCCTCCAAGTTTTCAGATTTTATGAAAATGCCCCGAGGTTCTGTGAAATTATTAAAATGCCTCTAATTAGGCCTCAATTGCAAATTCAATCCAAACCGTCGATTTCAACGCATCACCACCGTCCAAATAGTCACATGTTTAATTTTCAAGTTTGCGTAATCCCTAAGCAAATTAGTTAGGTTTCGAGATCAATACTTAGTCAGTGGAACTTAGTCAGTGGATCGAATTGATGGCTAGGATTTGATCTTGAGGGGTGGTGTATATACCATTTTCCTTCAAAAATGAAAAGAACGCCTCATTTGATAAAAAAGACCAAATTTGAAATGAGAGGGAAACTCTCAAAATCTCTATTCTCTCTCTCCTCCCGCCTTCTCTCTCTCTAACTCTTTCTCGCACGGCCACCATCCACCGCTGATGGATCCTTGACCGATGACCCTCTGCCGGTGATCCTCAGCCCATCCCCAACGTGTTCGTGGTAGCAACTTCCCTTGGTGGCCTCCCATTCGTCTTGCCGGCTCTGATCTTCCTTTGGCATCCAAATTGGCGCTCGATTTTCTCCACGTCGGTGATCAGCCCCCTTTGTTGGTTATTCAAACCCCTTAAATGACTTTGAAGATCCTCAGAGCTTCCTCAACATCCCTTGTTGCTGTTTTGTTGAGGTAATTACCGAAGCTTGACTCGCACGATAAATGCATAAAAGATAACTATTTGAACTTGAGTTTGATGAAGTGAGGACACAATAGGTGTCCAGGGCTAGAGCTCACTTTCAGAAGATCATCTCTACAAATAATGATGTGTTAGGATGTTAGAATGTCCATAGGTTAGCCTTGAATGAGTTTGATTGCAATGAATGAGCTTGATGAATTGATTATGTCTATTCTACAAAAATCGTTTACTTCTGTGATAGATACTGAGAAATATTGTGATATGAGCTTATTATTGTGCTGTTTTGTATTCGATATCTCATTCGTAGATGACTTGAAGACCTTTTCCATTGAGCCATAGAACATCTCGACCCAAGGTCGTTTACTACCTGAAAACTGCTTCGGAAGTCAGTGTATAGTTTCTAGAAATTTGATGTGTTCTGGTGTAAAATGTGTTTCAAATGACCTTTGCTGCTTGTCGATTTTCTATGGATTTTCATGCTTTGAATCTTAAATCGGTACCTCAATGAAAGTTGCTCAAAACATATTTCTCTACAACATATATTAGATGAACTATGAGGAGAATTCCCTATCCTAGTTCTTAAACTAACCTTATATGGTTGTCCTGTACACCCCTAGAAACTACAGTGATTGTCTAGGCAAACGAATTTAAAAAATTACGGAACTTTAACATAAGATAGACAAGATCTAGGGGAACATTTTCCGTGTCACAGCTCTAAATAATGTTTAGTATACCGGGCCAAAACAGTAGGTGATTTCCAAAACATGATGGAACAGAAAGATAAATTTTTTCCAGACTAACTGAGATCAAAAAATCATGAAAATTTTCTATGTAGTAGGATAGGATGCACTCTACAATTTTCATGAAGGTCGCATTTAGAATTCTCGACCAAAAATTCTATAGAAATTAGAAAACAGAAGGAGGTTGGTTAAAAATTCGAAAAACAAATTGCAACCTCAATAGTTTTTCAAATATATTTTTGTCGTACAAAGCCCAAAAAATCTGAAATTAAAGTTTTCGTTGAACTACTAATAAGGGATGACTTTCATGAAGAATGCCCCATGAAATTTGCATCACACCGGTCAATACAAAGTTAGCAATAATGGGTCGCACTGGACCCGAACTCAGCTTGGTTATCCCTTCCTAATTTAGTTCAAATTTCGATATTTCCTATCCTAGCACTTACGTATTCCAACGTGTAATACTTCCATGGCACGTATAGGGACCCGATAACTAAAGTAAATGACCTAGTATAGGGAAAAGCTTCCTGATGTTTTTGACTAGGTACAAATGTCTATGGAATCACAAAAACTCGAGGAATCCTACAGAAACTCTCCTTGACAAATAACAATTGATCGATATAGGATAGAACGGAGGATATCCACTTGCCATGCTGTCACACCTCGAACCTTTATCCCCTATCTCAAGAATGCGACCTTCACAGAGGTTAATTATGAGACTTCCGAAGTGGCTTCATCGTCCCATCGATTATTATCTTTCAATTAAACACGTGCAGAAGCATATAACATCAACTCCCAATCAACAAACCACAAAGGGATAACAAGGAAAAACACATACGTAAATATATGTCTTATTTATATGCTTCACTAGATCAGATTGTTTAATTTACAAACCCGTTGTTGGGTCAATCCAATACACTTCTCAAAAGGATAGCAGGGGGATTAGTCCTAGCACCTCTATGAGGGCGACCATAAAAAATGGTTCCCATCAAGAGGCCACCTCCTCATGGCTTGGGTTTGGGATCGTAATCTGGATCGGAGTCAAGGTCCTCCATGGCTTCATTAGGAGGGTTCGTCACTAAACCATCAAGGCTACTAGGTGGACTATCAAAACCATGGAGGGGTCCAAGGACCTCCTCATCAACCCACACGAATTATACCTTGAAAAGATGGGGGATTAGATATCCTACGCCCTCATCAACCCAGACCATCGTGGTGTGCCTCTGATACCCGATGTCGGATACCACATCCTTTATATCAGGGATCACCACCTCTATCTGCACCGGCAAACCACGACGAGTTGGGGGCTGACTCATACTCATGGGCCTAAAAAAGATGAAATAATAACAAATGAGTTGAAAACTTAATAAGTAAATACCTAAATCTCGTATAGGTGGATGTCTCGTTTCGGAAACCTATGATGTCACGCCCCGGACCTTCCCTCACCACAGAAATGCGACATCCACCATGGGATTAATTTGCGATGTCCTAAGAGGCGTCGCCATCCCATTGATTTTTATCTTTCCATTAAGCACATGCGAAAGCATGCAATTCAACACTCAAATAACAACGACAATAGATAGTCAGGAAAACACACATATACTATACAACTTATATATGCTTAATTAATTTATTGGAACATTGTAATTACAAGCCCACTTCTTTAGGGCCATTTCAATCATCTTCCCACAAAAAGATATAAGGGGGGAGGAGTTAATTCTAGGTCCTTCTACAAAGGCGGCTACCAAAAATGGTTCCCATCAAAAGCCGGTATCCTCATGACTCGGGCTCAGGCTTGAGTCATAATTGGGGTCATCCACCACACCACTAAGAGGAGGCACCAACGATCCATCAGTGTCATCGGACGAATCATCTAACCCACAAAGAGGATTGTAAAAGTCCTTGTCAACCCAAGCGAACCAAGCCATGTAGAGATGGGGAATCAAGTACCCCATACCTTCATCTACCCACAGTGTCATGGTGTGGCACTAGAAAAGGATGTCGATGGTAGCATCCTCTACATCAAGCATCATAACCTCCATATTTATAGGAAGACCAAAATGAAAAGGCAAGAGACTCATACCTATTGACTTGAAAAAAGTCAAACAACAACAAATATGTGACATCCTGGATTTTCAGTCCTGTTTTTAATTGAATAAATTGGGCCTTTCATCGATGCGCCTATAGTACTATTCTCAGAGCCGATCACTCGTGAAATAACTAGACTATCTGGGGAAGTCATTAAGAGATTTTAATGCAATAGACTTGAGAATTCAACAATAAATCCACTGCTCGACCGTGCTAATCTGCAAGGGTCATTACAAAGATTGTCAAAATCGATCGAGATCGGGATAGGTCGATTTGACCGAGATGTGTGATCAAAGTGTGGGTGATTTCACCTGATTGCAAAATTCTCGTCGATTGGCACTAGACCGATTTTTTGTCGTTTTGGTACCCTATGCCCATAATTGAAACCTTGCGCTTTTCACAACCACCGAGACTTGCCAATGTGTCGAAGTGGTACGTTGTAATGTGAAGGAAATCGACCACGGGTCATTTGCACTAAAAATTTCTAAAAGCTACACGGTAGCCTAGGTCACGCTAAAATCACGCCGGATTGAAATTAATAGTGAATTTGAATCCGATTTCAGAAATTGAAAGTTCTGTCATGTCACAAATCATTTTAGGAACGTCGACTCGCCTTCCGAAGATTTTTCTGAAAACCGAGACTTTTTGGGAAAAAGTCAAGGTAGGGTCGTTTTTGTCCAGAAAGTTCAGATGACCGTTTTTTATCGTGAAATTGGGATGAAAGTAGGTTCAATTGGCGAGGAAAAATACCAATTTGATCGAGGACTTGATATTAGAATTTATAGATGCCAAATTGGGTTGATTCAAGAGCCATTCAAGTCCAAATTGAACCAACCTCCATCAAAATTCGTGTGCCCACATGACCATGACTTTTGGACCACCTCATGCCTTCTAGAAGGGGCCTTTTGGTCTAGAAAATTACTGAGGTGGTGGGGACCAAAGGAGGGGGACAAAGAGATGAGGATGATGTCGAGGTGGTCCCCTTCCTCCCTCCTTCCTCTCTCCCCCACCCTACCGTCGACCACACCTCTTCTTCCTCACGTTCTTAGCTCAGCTAGTGTCAGAGAACAGAACCAGCAGCCCATTCGGACCTTCGCCATGCACCACTGGAGCCATCGCTCGCTCGTCGCACCCCTCGCAGGTCCTCCATGCAAGCCGCATCCCTACTCCTTCGTTCCTGCCCGTTTGCGCTCCCAGCAAGTCGTCGAGCTCGTCTCGCCATCACCGGAGCTCCCTCCGCCACCGTGAAGCCCCGCCAAGCTCCATCGAGCACCGCTACAGCCCTTTTCTCTTCGTTTCCAGCTCAACCAACCACCAGTTCTCCCTATCTCGGCCTAGGTCAAAACCGGAGTTTTATGGGTATCGTAGCTGTTGTTTTGGCCCGCTTTGGTGCCTTCCGGACCTTGGTTAGTAGGCCCCCTTTGGAGTTTCCCGTTCCTTGCTGCGTCCCCGTCGTTTTAATCTAAGTGGATCCTTAATCAAGTGAGTTTACTCACTAAACCTTACTTAGTATGTTAATTATGCTTAAGAGTTGTTTAGATTATCTTAAGTATGGATTAGTGATAAGCTAGAATGGTTAGATTAGCCTTGAAATGGATTAGTGTTAATCTAATAAGTGAGATTAGCACCATTGATGATGGATTAGTCGAATCCAGTGGAATTCTTGTAGTTCGGGTTTCTGGACCCTTGCCCTTTGCCATTTTTGTAGATCAAAATGGGTTATGAATTTGAGTTTGCTGTCTTCTTGATAAATGTTTTAGACATCCTCAGCTACAACATATATTTTTCTCAAGATTTTTAGGATTTAAAAGAATGATATATCAACTCCGTCATTTACAAACAGAATCTTATTTTCACTGGAACTAGTGACCTTTTCGGATTCTAGGGATTTTTATCAACTCTTAGGGTTTGAATTTCAAAATGGTTTCTTCCAAACGTTGTTTGTCACATCTTCTAGTTTAACATAATCAAATTTCATATCAAACAGACATGTTTTGTACCTCGAACTAAACTGATTTCGGAAAACAGACTTTTTGGAAAATGGACACGGTTTTTGTACTAGATTGAACGATTTACTGGGCCGAATCTAGAAGGATCTGGGTGAAGGTGTCTTTATGAAAAATATTTGTTATGTGTCTTTTATAACATATTCAAATTTACGAATTTTCCAAACTCGTTTTGTTTGGTTTCTAGATTTAAACTTGGAGACGTGCGAGTGGGCCTATTCTGCGGGTTAGGGCCGGTTATGATTTTGTGATGGTTCTTGAGGCTTTGATTGCTGGAAATTGCACAATTGATGATATATGGTTGGTTTGTGATATGTCTAGAGTTTATGCTTGATGATCGTGTGAAAGTTAAGAGACCCATCTCTGGCGTGTGTCGGTGGACGTTAAAAGTTAATATTACCTAAACCCGACGTATGTCAGTAGTTATTACCTAACCCCGACGTGTGTCGGTAGTTATTGTTCTTCCCGGCATGTGTCGAGTAAAACTGCTCATGTGGGTAGTAATAAGTAATTAATTGGAACGCATGTTGAGTTGAATTGATGGATCGACGTGTGTCGGTAATTCTTGTTTTGATGTGTATTGGTAGTTCTTGCTCGTGTGAGCAGTGATTTAATTGTAATTTTCATATTCATGTGTATCGGTAGTTCTTGCTCGTGCGAGCAGTGATTAAATTGTGATTCTTGCTCGTGTGAGTAATGATTGGTTTGGACGTTCCAAGTGGGGTGTGAATTTGATATATACACATGATTATGATATGAACTATGCTGACCTGCAGGGAGGATCTGAGACAAGGTAAGTCTCTGTGATTGTATGATTGTGTGGTTAGGACGCCCTAGGTGTTACCCTCCTAATCGGGGTTTAGAGCGTGAACTCGCTGAGATTTATATCTCACCCCGTCGTGGGCTTCATTTTTTTCAGGATCGTAGGGTGGAAGACCTGGATTCGAGCGGAGGTGATCTGAAGTGTAAGTCAGATAGAGCAGTTCCTTTTGAGAGTCGGTCTTTTAAAGTCTTGTGTTGGTAGACTTTTGTATTTGACTAGGTGTGTATTTAAAAGCATGTTTTGTTTAAAAGTCTATTGTCCTGCTTTTCTATCCCGAGATGGTTACTGTGAGGGGATTTGTTATTCGCTTTCGCATGTGCAATAAAATGAAAGGATTGGCGACTCGTCCTGGGAAGTCGCAAAATTTTATCAACCACTAAGGGATGGGCACGCGCTCGAGGATCGGGGCGTGACATCCCTATTTAAGTGGTATCAGAGCTTAGTTTGTTTATGGAGTGATAAGGTGCGATGGGTCCTTGGGATAGTTAGTAGGATTGGCCTTTATTTCATGCTGGTGTATGTCGATGATAGTTGATTGGTAGAATTGTTTGTTGTTATTGCTCGACTTCTAATTCGGTGTGGAATTAGAAGGCAAGTCTTTGTAGAAAGCCTGCAAGATGAGCGATCGGGAGCAAATGACTCATAGTAAGAGATTTGTTAGGCTTGTCGCTCGAGGTAGAACACCGACGAGGGTCGGTACCCGAGGAGGCCGAGGTAAAGCGCCAGCTGAGACTAGCGCAAGTCAAGTAGCACCACGTCCAATTAGTGCTAGGGTAGCAGCCTCTGGTTATCCTAGAATGGAAGGGATCATGTAGGCGCTTGAGGCTATGAGAGACTTGATAAGGCAGAAGGCCTAGAATCAAGCCACCGTTGCTGCAGCCGCTGCTACTGCTGTCCTTGCTGTTGTCGCCGCCGCTGAGGCTGCACCCACTGCCGCACCTGTTGCTACACTCGCCGAAGTTCAACCTGAGAATGTGGTAGCACATAGAGAGAGGCTAATTCATAAGTTGGTGGAGCAGTTCTTGAAGCTAAACCCGCCGACGTTCATTGGTACAAGAGATCCAGAAGCTGCGTCGCTCTGGATCCAAGATCTCGAGAAAGCTTTTGCACTTTTGATGTGCTCTGAAGAAGAGAAAGTGGTCATTGCAGTCTACCAGCTGCAGGGTAATGCGAATATCTGGTGGAGAGCCGCCAAAGAGATAGTGTTTCTGGAAGGTGTGGTCCCGGTGTGGGATGCCTTCCTCAGAGCATTTAATGATAAGTACTTTTCGGGTAGTGCCCGAGAAGAAAAGATAGAGAAATTTTAGCGCCTCCGTCAAGGATCGATGTTTGTTGACCAGTATGGGGTCAAATTCACGGAGCTTTCTTAGTGTGCTCCAAGGTTGATCGAGGATCCAGAGGATAAAGCTCAAAGGTTTAGGAATGGCCTTCGGCTAGAGCGGAAGCAACCGCTGGTGCCGTTTGATCTAAAGGATTATCGCGAGATGTATAATCGAGCCCAGCTGTTAGAGAGAAGTCTAAACGAGCGAGCCGCCGCATTTGAGTCATGGTTTGGATCTAACAGAGATGGGAATAGGTTTGGGAAGAGACTTATGTCTGGAGGAATGTATCCTATTCCACCCAATAGGAAGGGTGGGATTAGAAAGTGAACGCTAAGACAGAATGGCGTGTGTCACTTCTGTGGAAAATGATACGGACCGGACCCATGCCATTTTGAGATGGGTACGTGTTATGAATGTGGCCAGCAGGGTCACATAGTTAGGAATTGTCCTCGAAGATCGATGGGACTGCAACAGTTACCGTTACCACCACAAATGGGTCAGAATCGAGGAATTGCACCACAGAATGCATAGTATGGTGGATTGAACAGGCCGCCAGCTTAAAGATGAATCGAGTTATGCACCGGACAGGAAGGGTAGTGTTCCCAAAATAATTTTATCAGAGTGGCGTAGTAGAATTTTGGTTAAGTTTATAGAACCTCAATTGTTGTAATGAAGTCATAGAAATGAGAATCACCGATTATAGTTGTACTTGACTAGTTCGCTTATGTATAACTTTGACATCATGTATAAAAAGGTTTGGCTCGATGAGCTTTTGTTGTAATGAATTGTTGTCGCAATGTGATGCAGTTTGACCTGTTGATGGATGAAAATTTCAAATTTATTGGAAATCGAGGAGGACCCTCGATCCCTTTAATCTCGTCACTTGAGGCAACTCGTTTGTTAGACGGAGGTTGCCAAAGTTATGTGGCAAATGTCGTGGATACGACAGTTGAGGAGCACGAGAGACAGTTGAGGACAGTACTTTAGACTCTGCGAGATCATGGATTGTACGCCAAGTTCAACAAGTGTGAGTTTTGGTAGACTCATATTGCTTTCCTAGGTCACGTGATTTCAAGCGAAGAAATCTCCGTGGACCCGACCAAGATCAAAGCAGTTATCAATTGACCGAGACCGATGTCAGTGTCAGAGATCAGAAGCTTTTTGGGTTTAGCTGAATACTACAGAGGGTTCGTAGAAGGATTTTCAGTATTAGCGTCACCGTTGACTCAACTCTTGAAGAAGAAAGAAAAGTTTGTGTGGACAGACAAGTGCGAGCGTAGTTTCCAAGAGCTTAAGCAGAAGTTGACTACCGCACCTGTGCTGACCATTCCATCTAGTCTTGGAGGATACGAGATCTAAAGTAATGCGTCGTTCAAAGGACTGGGTTGCGCGTTGATGCAATATAGTAGAGTTGTTGCATACGCATCCCATCAGTTGAGACCTCATGAACTGAACTACCAAACTCATGACTTAGAACTTGCAGCAATTATTTTCGCTCTGAAGATTGGATGACATTATTTATGTGGGGAAAAGATTCCAAATCTTCACAGATCATCAAAGTCTCAAGTATCTATTCTCTCAAAAGGAGTTGAATAGGAGACATCATTGTGAATTAGAACTTTTGAATGACTAAGATTGTGATATTTTGTATCACTCTGGGAAGACGAACGAGGTCGTTGATGCGCTGAGTCAGGAGTCTTCAGTTGCACTGATGGTGGTCAAGGAATGGACTTTACTTGTGAAAGCTCGAGAGTCGATCTTCAAATTTGAGGTAGGCTACCTTCCAAATCTTATAGACACCCTCAGAATTGAGTCGGATGCTCAGATTAGCATCAAGGCACAGCTTTGTAAGCCAAGAGGACTCTTATAGCCTCTTGAGACCCTAGAGTGGAAATGAGTGCACATCACGAAGGACTTTGTGACGTACTCACTAAGAAGTCAGAGGGGTAATGATTCAATTTGGGTAATGGTTGACAAACTAATGAAGTCGGCTCACCTTATCACCTTATGGAAGGATCTTGATTTGAATCGGCATGCAGAGGTGTATGTACAACAAATAGTTCGTCTGCATGGAATGCCGATGGCGATTATATCAAAATCTAGACCCAAGGTTCCTAGTTTCAGCAGAACGTTCAGATGTGCCTTTTGACGCATTACATAGCAGAGCGTGCAGAGCGCTAGTATGTTGGGATGAAGTCAGGGAAAGAAAGATCACAGGCCCAAAGTCAGTTTAGCAATCAGTGATTGCAGTTGCCGTGATCAGAAACAAATTAAAGACTGCTCAAAGCCGTTAAGCATCAAAGGCCCCTAGAGTTCCAAATTGGTGATTACATCTTTCTGAAGATGTCACTAATGAGGGATACCTTACGCTTCAGTAAGGAGGGAAAACTGAAACCGAGGTACTTAGGTTCCTTTGAGATTCTAGAGAAAGAATCAGAATTCTAGCGTATCGTCTTGCATTGTTACCGAAGTAGGTGCGAGTGCATGACGTCTTTATGCGTCGAGGTTGTGGACGTGTGAGCCTGACCTGACCCACATGCTAAATCTTGAAGAATTGGACGTGGACAATAGAGTGTCGTACGTGGAAAGCTCGGTTCAACTTGTGGTTTAGAAAGATCAGACTCTGTGTATCAAGAAGGTCCCCATGGTCAAAGTGATCTGTCAACACCACGGGACTGAAGAAGCAATGTGGGAAAGTGAAACTCGATGAGACGATGATACTCCCACCTTTCGTCAAGATTGGTAAAGGTTTAAATTTCGAGGACGAAAATTTTATAAAGGGGAAGAGTTGTGACATCCTGGATTTTTAGTCCTATTTTCAATTGAATAAATCGAGCCTTTCATCGACGTGCCTATAGTGCTATTCTCAGAACTAATCACTCATGAGATAACTAGACTATATGGGGAAGTCATTAAGAGATTTTAACACAATAGATTTGAGAATTCGACTAGATCAATTGTTCAACCGTGCTAGTCTGCAATGGTCATTACGACATTGTCAAAATCGATCAGAAATCAAGGATAGGTCGATTCAACTGAGATGTGTGATCAAAGTGTGGGTGATTCCACCTGATTGCAAAATTCTCGTCGATCGGCACTAGACCGATCTGTCGTTTTGGGTACCCTGTGCCCGTAATTAAAACCTTGAGATTTTCACGACCACCGAAAGTTGTCGATGTGTCGAAGTGGTACACTGTGGCTCGAAGAAAATTGACCACGGGTCATTTGCACTAAAAATTTCTGAAAGCTACCCAGTAGCCTAGGTCACGCTAAAATCACACCGGATTGAAATTAAACTTGAATTTGAATCCGATTTCAGAAATTGAAAGTCCTGTCATCTCACAAGTCATTTTAGGAACATCGACTTGCCTTCCAAAGATTTTTCTACAATCCGAGATTTTTTGGGAAAAAGTCAAGGTAGGGTCGTTTTTGTCCAGAAAATTTAGATCGTTTTTTATCGTGAAATTGGGATGCAAGTGGGTTCAATTGGTGAGGAAAAATACCAATTTGATCGAGAACTTGATATTGAAATTTATAGAGACCAAATTGGGTTGATTCAAGAGCCATTCAAGTCCAAATTAAACCAACCTCCACCAAAATTCGTGTGCCCCCATGGCCATGACTTTTGGACCACCTCAAGCCTTCTAGAAGGGGCTTTTTGGTTTAGAAAATTGCTGAGGGAGGCTAGCTAGTGGTGGGGACCAAATGAGGGGGACAAAAAGATGGGAATGATGTCAAGGTGGTCCCCTTCCTCCCTCCTTCCTCTCTCCCCCACCCCACCGTCGACCACACCTCTTCTTCCTCACGTTCTCAGCTCAGCCAATCTCAGAGAACAGAACCACAGCCCAGTCGGACTATCGCCGTGCACCGCCGGAGCCACCGCTCGCCCGTTACGCGCCCGCAGGTCCTCCGTGCACGCCGCGTCCCAGCTGCTTCGTTCCTGCCCATTCGTGCACCCAGTAGGTCATTGAGCTCGTCTCGCTGTCACCGGAGCTCCCTTCGCCACTGTGAAGCCCTACCAAGCTCCGCCAAGCACCGCTGCAGCCTTTTTTTCTTCATTTCCAGCTCAACCAGCCACCAGTTCTCCTTTTCTCAACCTAGGTCAGAACCGGAGTTTGTGGGTATCGTAACTGCTGTTTTGGCTTGCTTTGGTGCCTTCCGGACCTCGGTTTGTAGGCCCGTTTTGGAGTTTCTCATTCCCTGCCGTGTCCCCGTCGTTTTGATCTGAGCGGATCCTTAATCAAGTGAGTTTACTCACTAAACCTTACTTAGTAGGTTAATTATGCTTAAGGGTTGTTTAGATTATCTTAAATATGGATTAGTGATAAGCTAGAATGGCTATATTAGCCTTAGAATGGATTAATGTTAATCCAATTAGTGAGATTAGCACCATTGATGATGGATTAGTCGAATCTAGTGGAATTCCTGCAGTTCGGGTTTCTAGACCCACGCCATTTGCCATTTTTGTAGATCAAAATGGGTTACAAATTTGAGGTTTCTTTCTTCTTGAGAAATGTTTTAAACATTCTCAGCTAAACATATATTTTTCTCAAGATTTTTAGGAATTTAAAAGAAGGAGATATCAGCTCCGTCATTTACAAATAGAACCTCAGTTTTCGCTGGAACTGGTGACCTTTACGAATTCTAGGGATTTTTATCAACTCTTAGGGTTCGAATTGCAAAATGATTTCTTCACAAAAGTTGTTTGTCACATCTTCTAGTTTAACATAATCAAATTTCATATCAAACGGATATGTTTTGTACCTCGAACTAAACTGATTTCGGAAAACAGACTTTTTGGAAAACGGACATAGTTTTTGTACTGGATTGAACGATTTACTGGGCCAAATCTAGAAGGATATGGGTTAAGGTGTCTTATGAAAAATGTTTGCTTATGTGTCTTTTACAACATATTCAAATTCAGGAATTTTCCAAACTCTTTTGATTTGGTTTTGGATTTAAACTTGGAGACATGCGAGTGGGCCTATTCTGCCGGTTAGGGCTGGTTATGATTTTGTGATGGTTCTTGAGGCTTTGATTGTTGGAAATTACACAATTGATGATAGATGGTTGGTTTGTGATATGCCTAGAGTTTATGCTTGATGATCGTGTGAAAGTTAAGAGAACTCGTCCCCAGCGTGTGTTGGTGGACGTTAAAAGTTAATATTACCTAAACCCGGCATGTGTCGATCGTTATTACCTAACCCCAGCATGTGTCGATGGATATTACCTAACCCCGGCGTGTGTGGTGGATATTACCTAAACTAGGCGTGTGTCAGTGGATATTACCTAACCCCGGCGTGTGTTGATAGTTATTATTCTTCCCTAGCGTGTGTCGGTAGTTATTATTCTTCACCGGCGTGTGTCGATAGTCATTGTTCTTTCCCGGTGTGTGTCGGGTAAAACTGCTCGTGTGGATAGTAATAATTAATTAATTGGAACGCATATTGAGTTGAATTGATGGATCAATGTGTGTCGGTAATTCTTGTTTTGATGTGTATTGGTAGTTCTTACTTGTGTGAGCAGGATTAAATTGTGATTCTTCCTCGTATGAATAATGATTGGTTTGGACGTTCCAAGTGGGGTGTGAATTTGATATATACACATGATTGTGATATGAACTGTGCTGACCTGCAGGGAGGATCTGAGACAAGGTAAGTCTCTATGATTGTATGATTGTGTAGTTAGGATGCCCTAGGCGTATTACCCTCCTAATTGGGGTTTAGAGCGTGAACTCATTGAGATTTATATCTCACCCTATCATGGGCTTCATTTTTTTTTAGGACCGTAGGGTGGAAGACCTGGAGTCGAGCGGAGGTGATCTGAAGTGTAGGTTAGATAGAGCAGTTCCTTTTGAGAGTCGATCTTTTGAAGTCTTGTGTGGGTAGACTTTTGTATATGACTGTAGACTTTTGTATTTGACTAGGTGTGTATTTAAAAGCATGTTTTGTTTAAAAGTCTGTTGTCCTGATTTTCTATCCCGAGATGGTTACTATCAGGGGATTTGTTATTTGCTTCCGCATGTGCAATAAAATGAAAGGGTCAGCAACTCATCCTAGGAATTCACAAAATTTTATTGACCACTGAGGGATGGGCACGCGCTCGAGGATCGAGGCGTGACATCATCTAACCCACAAAGAGGATCGTAGAAGTCCTTGTCAACCCAAGCGAACCAAACCATGTAGAGATGGGGAATCAAGTACCCCAGACCTTGATCTACCCACATTGTCATGGTGTGGCACTAGAAAAGGATGTCGATGGTAGCATCCTCTACGTCAAGCACCATAATCTCCATATATATATATAGGATGACCAAAATGAAAAGGCAAGACACTCATACCTATTGACTTGAAAAAAAGTCAAACAACAACAAATAAGTTGAAAAGTCAATAAGTAAATAACTTAAACCTCATATAGGTGGATGCCTCACATCAAAATCTTATGAATACTTGATCCCAAGATGTTGATGGCAAATTAATAGCAAAGCTTGTACTTTGCATTAACTATGCACATGAAAGGGGATTCTCAGTGACTTAGACTACTCTTTCTATCAGCAACCTACGGAACGTCACATACTCATAACAATCCTACACGTGCCAATTAATGACATTAAAAATTTACATGTGCTTCACAAGTTATAATTAATAGCATAAAAAATTCACATGTGTCATACAACGACCTCACGAATATTACCATGGCTCTCGCTCCTCAAATAATTAATCACATGAGGTTACTTTATCTAGGATAGCTCTAACAACACAAAAATCAAACCTAAATCCGAGTTACGTAACACAACAGCTTAGTCGATGCTTAGGAAATCAACTTACAAAAAACCAAGACATAGTTTACACGAATGGCGGGCAAATGGCGACATGAGGGCGATGGCTCAGGACGGTGGGTGACGAAGAGCGGTGAGACAACATGAGGACGGCAACGGTGCGGTGGCTGTAGTGGTGTTGAGGCGGTAGCGGCAGTGAGACGGCACGGCGAGCTGGCCGAGAGGGAGGGAGAGAAAGAGAGGGAGAGGGGTAAGTGAGAAGGAGAGAGGAGAGGGGGTTCGTTGGCCAAGTGGGAAAAGAGAGAGGGAGAGAGAAATGAGGAAAAACTAAGAGGAAAGAAGAAGATCTAAGAGGAAATAATATAGGAGAGAGAAATGGGAGGCTTGTCTTGTATTAATGCATCCTCAACCTATAATGCCTTCTTGGCTTCAAGGGCAAGAAGAAATCTCAACCATTCATTTGCTCAAGCTTGCCCATCAACTTTCCAAAGCCAATTAATGCTTCTAGTTGCAAGAGAACTAATCTAGTTGCCAAAACTAAGCTTGTTCTTCCTTCTAGTTCAATTTAATCTCAAAGTAGGGCTACGCCTAATACCTAATATCATTTCAATTGGACAAGAATGTCTTGACAATATAATTGGGCCACTTGATTTCCAATTGGAAATGGCTTTAACACAACCTATGCAAATTTGGGTGACATTGGTGGAGTTCACGCTGCCAAACTCAAACTGAGTTTGACACATGTTCAGGGTCTTATGCATGACCTTTATTTGACCTTGGTCAGTCCATGAATGATTCTCGGTTATCATGTAATTGAATAGATAGATCGACTTACCCTAAATTCACAGTCGTTTGAAATCAGATTAGAGTCGTTCATGAATGGTACATTGATCATGCATAGTCACCCACGACCAGTATATACTCAAGTTGAATCAATGTATACCCATCCATTGATCGACTCGTGATAGCACATGATCGTCCACAACAATCCTTATGGTCGAACAGTCCTATTCATGGTCGACCACTTCGGTCCATTACAACCCTGATTTCGAGTTGCCTTGCTCCTAATCAGCTAGTTGGCTCATGATCAATCATTGGGATCGACTTACATCATATCCTCATTACTAATGTATCAATCCTAGTTCATTCATCGTGGTCTAGATAGGGCTCTGAATCAAGGATGTCACATACGAACTAGATGCCCACTTGCCGATGATAGATCATAGCAAAACCCTTACTTTGCCTTAATTGTGAATATGAAAAAAGTCTTCAGCTACCTAAATATCTACCCTATCAACGAACTATACTCATAAAAATGCTAGACATGCCAATTAATAACTTAAACAAAGCACACATGCTTCTTGAGTCCCAAATAATGGCATAAAATTCACACGTGCCTCATATAATGCAATTAATAGCCTATAAAATTTCCATGTGTCAAATATTAGCTTCTAAAATATTACCATGACCTTTGAGTCTCGAATAATGACTTCCAAAATATCCACATGCCTCTCATGTCACAAATAACGACATTATGTCATGCACATTCCTTTCAAGTCACTAATAACTCGATGACCTCATTGTGATAATCGATACAATATAACCCTAACTTGAGGATTGACAGCATCATTTGAAGTGCGCGATATTGGCGAAGCACCCTTGAAGAGTAATACAACGTTAAACCCGTCAATCCCACGAGGGGGAGTGGGTCATCAACTCCACTAACAAGGTGTACCACAGGACTTCCAAGCCACCAAACATGCCATTGGATTAAGCTAGGGGTGAGGTTTCTGAGAAAACAAAACCATATAGAGAAAGACCATGATGGAAAGAATTCATTTCTTTGGAAAAATCTAAGAATAGGATGATGATATTTCTTGACATCGACAATCTTCATGTGAGGGTCGAATTCTTTGATATGCAAAAAGAGCCAAATTTGGAGAAATCTTAATGGGGCTCTAAGAGTTCCTCGACCATTTGTCTTGAATCGATTAAGAGATACAAACGTCACGACAAGGATCATGTGTGTAAAACAATTAAAGGTGCATACTTGATTGACAATGTGGGTGACGAAAGGATCCATTGTCTTTCGGGTATGCAGAAACACCACAAATCCGAAGAATATGAGAAGGAAAACACGAGGAATTTGGTTCGTAGATTTAGCCTCTAGGCTAAGGAAGTGTTGTTCAAGGACGATATAAGGCATAGAATTCGAATTTCCTTTAAGAATAGCCCTAATTTTGTGGGTAGGGATATTGAGGAATTGATTTATGAGAGATATTGGATCTTGACCAATAGGAGGACTGACGAAACCTAAAGAAGCTTTGCCTAACTTGATGGCTTTCGGGAACTCCTCAATTGTATGGTGCATTCATATCGATTAAACATGAAGATGGAAGTCATGGGATTCGAAAAATAAGCCAATGCCTTCACCATTGTGATACGTGGTTCAACTTTTAACAAAGTTGGGAGGAAGCTTGTGTGCTTTTTCACATAATCTTGATGTCTTGGGTCGAGCTTCTCCCATAGAGTCTTAAGATTCTTCGGCACCGGGACAACGTCCAATTTGGGTTTAACCATCTAAGCCTAAATGTAAAGGGACATTCGTGATTAAACGCATCGTCGTTGAAATATAGAACGCATAATTGAAATGCGAAAAGTAAGAAGATAAGAATGATAAGAAAGGAACGATATCTGACCCACCGAATACATGGCAAGCACAAATCACATGTCACATGAAACTATGAAGTTTCGACACCTAAGGTAATGATACCAACGGCTCAAGGTCCCCATCCCAAAGGATAAAAATAGTTTACCTACCACTACTATCGTCGGTCAGTGCTATTTTTATCGGTTGGAATGAACGGGTTTATGTAAGTAATGGATTACCACAAGCATTCACTCACGGATTCCACCCATAAACCCTCCTAATGTTCTAAATTATGCCATCGTGGTTTTAGACCGCGGTTGTGTGGGCAGTGTCATGCTAAAGCTTGTAAACACGCATTTAAACTTAAACATCTAGCACTTCAATATAAACCCTCATACATTCATACATCCTTACACCACCTGCAAAACAAAAGGTTTACAAACACGTCTCCCCTTATAACTCCAACCTACAAGACCATTAACATGAGATTAGCGACTAACCTGATTTTTTACGCAACTTTGACATGCAGGCATTCCTATACAAGACACGTTAGTTACAACAACCATTTTTAAATGACTTCAAGTCATCTTAATCTAGTAACCAGTTCCCAGCGGAGTCGCCAAGCTTGTTGCGACCCGATCTCGCCTTCCTTGATCCCTCTCACGAGAAGAGGAAAATTGAAAAAGGTCGGATTTATGGGTACTTAACCATGAAAGTTCCCTCACGATTCTCAACCATAGAGATGTCATCATCTTATCCCCCAAACGAATTTCTTGTGAGTTCCCCTTACAAGGTCGCAAGTTCTCCCAAACTCGTAACCCGTGTGACAGTAGAGTGTCGTGACTCATACCCACATGGGTGACACACCTCGAAAGAGGAGGTCAGGTGTGAATATCGGATTTAAGGGTACCTTTACCTTGGTAACCCTTGTGACATCCTGATTTTCCAATTTTGTTTTCAATTGAATGAGTCGGGCTTTTCATCGATGCGCCTATAGTTCTATTTTCTGAGTTGATCACTCACGAGATAACTAGTCTATCTGGTGAAGCCATTAAGGGATCTATCATCAGCTATGGGTTCAAATCTAGAGAAATTCTAGAGAATGTTTGCTATCCTGAGATTTTCTTAACGCAGTGGACTTGAGAATTCGACCAGAAATCGACTGCTCGACCGTGCTAATCTGCAAGGGTCATTACGGCACTGTCAAAATCGATCAAAGACTAGAGATAGGTCGATTCGACATAAGTATGTGATTAGTGTGTGGGTAATTCCACCTGATTGCAAAATTTCTATCGAACAGCACTAGACCGATTGTTCTGTCATTTCCATACCCTGTGCCCATTTTTGAAACCTTGAGATTTTCACGACAACCGAGAGTCGCCAATGTGTCGAAGATGTACAATGTGGCTCGAAAATAATCGACCATGGGTCAATTGCATTAAAAATTTCTAAAAGCTACCCGGTAGTTTAGGTCACGCTAAAATCGCGCCCGGTTGAAATTAACCGCGAATTTAAACCCGATTTCAGAGGGTTATCGAGCTGGTTATTGATTTCCCTGTTCCCGGAGGCCATGGGGTTTGGGTCTACAAGCTTGTAGTGACCACCGTCTAGGTCGATGAGGACTTACCTAAGAGGGTACCTCATCGATCTTGGGCTTGGTTTCGCCGCGGGCTAAATGGATACAGAGTTGGTCCCCTCTAGAGTTTTGAGGTCCTAGCTACGGTAGTAGACGCCGCTTTTGGCGAAGGTACAGCTGACCATCCTGATGGTGCTATGGTGAACCTAGCGCCCCCAAAGCCTGTGGAGTCCGAAGGATCGGTGAACATGTTCAACTGGAGGGCCGTAGGACAGTTTCCTTTTGAGGATTGATCTTTTTGGTAGATAGACTAGTATTGTATATAAACATGGGTTTTTTATTCGCTTCCGAATGTGCAACAAAATGAAAGGGTCGGCGACGTGTCCTGGGACGTCACAAATTTCATTGACCACTGAGGGATGTGCGCGCGCTTGAGGATCTGGGGCGTGACAGCCCTCCCTCTGGTACTTCTTGCTAAAGATGGCGTCACTTCATTTAGTAGGAATTTTCCATATGAGGGGTATGCTAAATCATGGTGAGTCCTATCGAGACCCGTACCCCACACGACGGGTTCATTTATACGATCTAGTTGTTGAGGACAACCTAAAAATAAGATGGGAATCGCCACTTGTCTCATTTTTTAGAGTTGGCTAGAAACACAATTGAGAGTCAAGAGTGTTCCCTTGATTTCTATGCAACTAGATATCTAAGTCCGGGAACTTGGGTTATGCCAATATTTCTATTAGCGCACTTTCGGTACCTAAACAATATATTGTGTTTACCTAACATATCCATGCATTTCTTCTTACATTTTCGGGATTGTTAATCTTAAACTAAGCGATCATACGTGGTTGGTCATTTTCATGCTAATCTATTTCTAAAGAAAATGAAAAGGAAACACCCAATTGAATTGAAAATTGCGAGACATAAAGTAAACAATCAAGAAAATCAGTAAATCTACCATGCAATCCTAGAAAAAAAAAGGAAAATACAACTGAAAAGGATAAGAGAAAAATAGAACCCACAACTCGTCGGGCTTTTATACAGACAATGAGAATTCGAGACATATGTCGGGGATGAATGGTACAGAATAATAGTCGGAATGGACATCGACCTTCACCGTCTTCATGTCATCTCCATCTTTAGGGTCCTAATCTAGATCTAGTTTAGGAAATATATAGCTATGTACATACAATGAAAAGAAATAGGCATTCATGTCAAAACAATCAAAAGCACAATATCGTACTAAAATCAATCTTTTGAAAGAAATTCAATGCAAAAAGAAGATTTAATCCTCGAGGTCGACTTTTTTAATTCTTGCGCAGGTCTCTCTAAAACACCTACCCGATTCATTTGATGACTTATAGCCATTATTGATCTATTGTATTATCGTGTGGCCAATAACACTTATAAGTCTCCTAATCAAGCGATCTTTGTAATCTCAAGGTTTTCCCTCGATATCATGCATCGACCATATTATACATCTAAAAGTCACACACATTGCAAGAATTAAACATGCATGCAGGTTTTGTAGACCTTGTTTCTCAATCAATCACGAAAGAAAGTGAACCGTCGATGAGTCACTTATTATCAAGGGCATGCGTCAATCACAAACATAGGCACTTCTAAATGAATGATGTGTTCGTATGCATGGATGGTACATGTGATGTTTCAAAAACATTCTTCGAAATCATCCACGAAAATTTTTGAGACAAAGTGATGTCTTGGCTATGAAAGATATTTAATTGTCAAGGCTAGCCTGGGGCTCACATAAATGCCCTACAAGCATCGTAGGCGTTTTGAATACAATTCAAGCCGTGACTTTCACGATGTCAAATTAGGATTTAAGAAAAAATTTGAAAATATTTCGGATTAAGGGATATCTAGGCTATGAAACACATTCAATTCCAAAGGTAACTGGGGGCTCGCATAAATGCACTCACAAGCATCGTAGACATTTTGAATATGGTCCAAATCATGACTTTTCCTTATATTGAATCGATCCTCGGAAAGGAATTTCTTAGTAAGTGGTTTTAAGAAACATCACATATATCAAAGCATTTTTAAATTTGATTTGAAAGGAAAACTTGTTGAAAATAATTCAGCAATGAATATCGAGGTGTTTAAAAGCAACTTTCATGAAGATGAAGATGGAATGACCTAAGTTCATGCACAAACTAATCTAAGAATTTTATCTAATCGATCACAATCCAGCTCATGTCAAGAAATTTTAGAACAAGCATGTAAAGACAGCAAAATTTGGCAATGCCTAATGACAATTTGGAGATGAAAAAATTTCCTAATATGTGTGATAGAATAACAAACAACTTTTATGAAGAAAGTTTCCTAAACGAGCAATACATGATTTTACAAAAATCAGACAATAAGCAACATCATGTCAGAAAATTGTCAAAATAGTAGGATATTTAGTCATTTTTACAAAAATTTGTCCCATCAAAATAGGTCAAAAAATCACCATATTTTCACACAACATAGCCAGCATGTTAACAAAAAAGTTTCATTAGGAGGCCAAGTGCAAATCTGTATAGAAAAAATAGAAAAAAAAATGTCAAAAGTCTATCCAAACAGGGGTTAGAACAAGAGTCCGAATTTAATCTCATGTCCAAATTCTGATATAGTTTTGAAAAAAATATGAAATTAGTGACATTGGAAACCTCTAAATGTGTCTTACAACTTCCTAGAATGGCTTGAGTCTAAACTAGGTCGATTTGATGCTCTAAGATTGAGATCTCTAACAGTGCGCATATCAATAGCTAAAAATCATAACACAAACATGCATTAATAAATCTCAAAATCATTCAAGTAATGCACAAATGGCATAACAAAAATCGCATGCGACTTAGAATTGGATGCGACAAACAACTGGGGTGATCATCTAATCCTAAGTTGGCATGAAAATATGTCAATACAATTCTATAACAATACGAGATGACTCAAGATTCATGACAAAATGCTTGAGGGTTTCTAGGTGAACATACGCTTTTGTGGCACAAATTTAACATGCAAAATGACACTCAAAAAGGCATTATCGCATTATTTGGTCTCCACAAGACCTAAATAAGCATGGCAATGTGCATATATGGTAAAATTCCATTCTAATCTCAACATCACAAAGCGAGCACGATTTTGATCTAACGAAAAATCTTACATATAAAACATGTGATGAGGAATATTTGTTGTTAAAAGTCCAACTCCTAGATGAAATCACATGAGTCGTGGAAAAAATAGCAAAACAGACATGGATATCTAAGTTATATGTTACCGCAGCACATTTTCACATTAACTCATGCAATTGACATACTAGACAACATCAACACTTTGTAAATTATGCATCAATTGAACATATACAGCATTTATTTCATCTTTCATGAAGAATTTGAGACCACATAAACTCATTTATGGACTCAATTTCATTAAATAACAATTTGGAATAGTGCAGCGCAGACTGTCCTTTGTTTAGATCTAGGTGATTTTGACCTAGTTAAACACATCCAAATTTAAAAAAAAAAATTACAAGACATTCTCCACACAATTACAAGCAACTTTCATGAAGGAAATTTCCTCTAGAAATCAACACAGAGATTAGTACAAATATGACAAAATCAGAAATCAACATAGGGCGGACCAACCTAGGCTCAGATCTGAATGGTTTTGACCTAACTAATCATGTTTAAAAATTCCGAAAAAAATATAAAAATTCTCAAGACAATAAAAAAAACAACTTTCATGAAGAAGAGTTCCTCCAGAAATCAATACAGAAAATTACACAAAAATAGAAAAGATAGAAGGCGAAACATGAACATAATTAAAAACTAACCTAAATTACTACGGAATCGCTCATCTTTGGAGGTGTTTTTCGAAGGTCAAATGACACTTGATTGGGTTGTGTGATCTATTGATTCGAAGCTTATGATGTGTATTATCAAATTCTAGAAGGACTCAAACTCAAATAAGCTCGTTTTGAATCTCATTTTGGCCAAAACAGTAAGTCAGTTCAAGGATACGAAAATGCAAGTTTAAGGCCAAATCAAGTCAAACATTCAAGTTCATCATTTAGGAACAATCAATTACAACAAATCATCATCCAAATCCTTTAATCCAACATCTAACATAGTATATTATCCCAAAATTGAACCCTAGCCTCGATCGGTTAATCCAACCTCGTTTCACGGGGTTCGAAACCGAGATCGTTACCTTTTATGCGTTTTTGTTGATTTTGATCGCAGTTGATTGAAATTTTCACCAAAAATTCGATCAAACCTCTACACATTAGATCTGAACAATGAAGATCAACTTCGAACTGGTCGGATCGCCGGCTTGGATCACGAAAAAACTGGTCCAAACTTGGATCGGTTCCTCAAGCATCGAGGAGAAACAAGGTCGCCAAGGTTGCTCCGACGTCTGACTTCCTTGATCTCAACCACACCTTGGTCAATGATTTTCTCAAGACTAGATCGACTTAAATCCGATGGCTGTGAAGTTACTGCCGACTACCGGATTCTCAAAAAAACACAACCAGTACAAGAATGGACCAATTCAGTGATGGCTCGGGATTTTCTCGATCTGAACAACTTCAATCGGTGTAGAAATGATTCACGGTCACCTGAGGAAGGTCCGGCAAGGAGAGATGATCGCCAATGAAGATGGATTGTCACCGGAGGGGGTTGAACTAGCGGCGATCCGGTCGTCGGAAGAGGAAACCGATCAAACCAAAAGAGAGGGAGAGGAACAAGTCTTTTGGTGCCAAAACAAAGAGAGGAGAGAGAAAGAGAGAGATCTGGACAAAGAAGATGAATTCCGTGCAAATGAACCCCCTCCAAAATGGAAGGAAAATTGGCATTATATACTATTCCAAGTTATGTTATTTCGTCCGTCGGTTCAATCTAACGATCAAAATTTTGATCCAACGGTTAAAATTTGATTTCGAAGATTGGATTATGATCTTGAGGTGTTGGGTAATCTATCCAATGGATTTGATTTGCAAAAACCCAAGCCAAAATCAAGAATAGTGTCGAAATGTTCAATTATGGGTTAATTTGCAATTTGATGAAATTCGAGGATCATTCTATAAAATTTCGAGAAATTGAAGGTGCAGAAGTGAAATTAACTTCGAAAGGATCCCGGAACTAGTTGCTGGAGATTAGGAATTGGATGACAAGGGACTGAACGGGCCATCCGTGTCGGTAGTCGGTTAGACTGGTCAGATCGGTTCGATCTAGTTTGGTTGGTTTTGGACCGTTCTCGACTGGTTTTGTCCGATTCTGGCCATTTTACTAATTTATTACCCATTTGATTTCAAAATTTATGCAATTTGATCCCTAAGGAACCAAAATTAAAAATGAAATTTATCCTATTTAAGAAGAAATTGGCCAATTAAGATTCAATTAAGGTAATCAAACCTTATGAATGTGTTCTAGGGGTCTTTTATTGACCTAATTGAATAATTATCGTAGAAGACAATGGGTGAAAATCATGGATGCTTTATATCGGGCCAAAAGGGTTAAAATGGTCAAATTTACAATTCAGTGAGCAAAATTGTAAATTAACTAAAATTTAATTCAATCAATGTCACAATTGTCCTCCTAAATGAACTATCCATGTGTAAGATCATTCATTGTGTCTGAATTGGCCTTGAATTGAAGTGCTCGAGCTTATGTCAAAAATGGATCTAGGCTCAATATCCAAATTGGATTTAGATTTATGAAATTAAACCATAACCATGAACGGGTTAATTCGAATTTTGACAATTGAACCTTAATTGCTTGAATTTCTTATGCTCTGAAGGATAAAATCATTCAAATTGATAAGTTATGGTGTGAATTTCTCAAAATTGATTTCGAATTTGGCCTTATCTTAAGAAAATGAGTGATAAATAATAATCTGTTCACAAATTATGAATGATCAATTTCGGTCCCCTAATTAGGGCTCAAAATGGCAATTCACATTTTGACTTCGCAATTTGTGAAATTAAATACATAAGTGAATTTAAAATAGTCCCTAAACTAAATGTCCATGACGAAACTACGCTTAATTATGACTAAAATAAAAGCAATTTTATTTTTGGTCAATTTGAAACTTAAAATAGAAAATCCAAAAAACAATGTTCTTAATCGAATTTTGTGAAATTTTCGACATAAGAATCAAATTGATATTAAAAGAAATTTTTTTGTGTATTTTTACCAAAAAGTCAACCATTTTGTTGATTTTTTTTTTAAAATGTTGATTTTTTGGTCAAATTTTTGAATTTTTGAGAAATAAATTTGAAAATTTTGAAATTAAGGCTAAATGGCATCTTTTTGGATAAAAAACCAAATTTTGACTCGGGGTTGACTTTTTGGTCAAACTTGAAAGTCAACCGTTTGACTTTTCAAGTTTTTTTCTTAAAAATGAATTAGAAATTGCTTAAAAACCACAATGCAAAAGAAAGAAATGAAAAATGACACTTTTTGGTCAAGAAATTGGACTCTATCGCGATTAGAAACTCAAATCTCGATTTATTTATCTTTTAATGATGCGTTGACTAAAAATCAAGTGTTAACAGTTACAAAACTTGGTGGGAAGCAGGAGAGAGCCTTTGTTATCTTTTGCAATAACCAAAGTGTAATCCAATTGATCAAGAACACGATGTATCATGAGAGAACAAAACATATTGACATATGGTATCACTTTGTACGTGATAAGGTTGCTAAGGGTACGGTTACGATGAAAAATGTATCTACTGTAGATAATCTGGCAGATATGTTGGCCAAATCAATTCCTTTGATCAAGTTCAAACATTACTTGGACTTGATTGGCATTTTCGTCATTTGAGTTACTTAGGTTGAGTTGATTAGCGTTTTTAACATTTGAGTTGCTTAGGTGGAGTTGATGGCGGTTCATCCCTTGTTTTCTACATTAAGTATGCTCATGTAGGCTTAGGGGTGTGCATCATCAATTCCGCTATTTTGGGGGGTGGCCTTGTGTGGTCACTTTTCATGGTGAAGGAGTGAGGTTTTGTGGTGTTTGGCGCAATGCACTTTTGGAGATTTGAAGTTAGGATTAAGATTTGCTGAGTTTTGACTTTCAAATTAAAATATAAGAGTATTTTAGACCATGCTCCTTTATTTTAGAAATTTTTGAAGGGAGACTGTAAAAGGAATGCATGTAATAACACCTCTCCGACTCTAACCTCTATATTATTTTCTATTTTGTTTTTTCTTATCTTCTTGTTAGATATTTGGATCTTGTGGCTCATCAAGTAGTTTCAAAGCTTTTTTGGATTATACTCTCGTGCTCTTTGTCGAAGATAGTGAAACCTCTCTCTCTTCCTGTGATTTTTCCCGTTTTAAATTTTCCACGTAATTCTTATGTCTTGTGTGATTTCGATTTTCTTTCATCCTTTGCTACTTGTTAGATTGGTGCATCTTTAATTGGCGTTTTTCTGCAACATATGTTCCACCATCAAGATTCAAGACTAAGCAACCGAAGCGTTGGATATGATTAGCTGAAATAGAGAGAGTATGGTCGGACATTTTTAACATGTTGAGATTCTCACCAACTCTCCAGTCCACCAAACAAAATAGGGAAAAAGATCGCGAAACCTATTAAGCAAAAAATTGTCCAAAACAACGAGCTTCAACGTAATGCCCAAACGAAGGTTATCTTAAAGACATATGACATAAGTATTCTTTATAAATTTCGAAGAAAACAACGAGCAAGCACTGGATTTAGCTGCTGACACCATAGATAATTTACAGACAAGCCTCTCTGACCTCGTCCACGAAGGCCCTGAGGTTCATGTCCGAAGAATTCACTTCCTTCACAGCCTCCCTTGCCAAATCTCTTAATTTCTGGGCATTCCTTCTCCCATCATCTCCCCCTCTCCATCTCTCATCACCGACTCCAAGCACCTCCTTATCTCGCCGCCTTCCACCAGGCTGCCTTGCTCTTTGGTGTCACCTTCACTTCAGTCCTCCATACGTCTGCGACAAGCTTCGCATTTGTCAGCTGATCACTCTACTGCGGAAATGTCAATACCGGCAACCCAAAGACCAAGCTCTCCAACATCGATTAAATTTCGGTACATTTTGCGTTATTACAATCCTGTTAAAATCAAAGCCATTGGTTCCTTTATCTATGATATTTCCTATCTAGAATTCATACAAAACTCTAGTTTCTTTAAATTAAATAATCCTAAAAACGACACTCCGCGAAAGATATTTTGTTATGAGAAAAAATTTCGGTGAAACATTCACATTATTTTAAATGGAAACGGAGCTCTCTACTTCTTCTCAATCTCTCCCTTGCTCTTGAAAGGAAATTATATAGAATATTCACATGATCAATGATCAAGATAGTGTTAATCTTAACCATTCATTTTAATCATCAAGCAAACTCATTTTTGAAGTAACGAGTCTAACATTGGCAAATGAAGAATAATATTATAAAAAAATATTTAAATTTATTTGTGTCAACGAGGACGATTGCACACAATTTTTGACGACCTTTTGATTACGAGTCACCCATGTCAACATTTCGACCGACTTGTTCCGGAAAAGCTTTCCTCAACACCCAATTTGATCAAATTGGATGGTAAGATCACTGAATATCGCGATTTTTAATTGTGAGCTTCCAATGCCTTGAGAATCAATTCGATCAGAGTTTCTTGAGGTAGATATCATGATTTTTCCATTTCAACCATCTAAATACACGATATATCTGTGGACGCATTGGGTCATATGAATAATTTATGAAGAGTACTAGGTATCTAATAAGCGATCCACATTTTTAATAGTAGAAGAGAATATTTAAGATTAAATCTCATGGCTGAACCAAGAAAAGGGTCGATCGATTTAGAAAATTATTTTTTTACTACATATGACCATGGTTTAGAGCAATAGAGATACACAAACTGAATGACCGGCAGAAAATAATTAATAGTCCATCTCAAAGAGTTTCTACAAAAACCAGTTATTAGGTATCTCAATATTGTTTTTTTTTTAATGAATATTTAAGTGAAATCGTAATTTGTTAAGGATACATAACTGTACATTGTCAAGATAAGTGGAGACTCGTCTTTCCAAGGGTCCAGCTAGGCTAACAGTATCGTTACACCAAATTTGTAATGGTGCTTTTATAGCCACAAATTTTATAGAGAAATGATTGCATGACATTTTTTAATATACCGTGAGAATAACAGTCTATTCTGGACTACAAAAAATTAAATCACAAATGATTATAAATTGTTGTGAAACTCATTTCTTCAAGAATTTGTCACTCACAATAGATTATTATTCTCACAGTATCAAAAGATTTTTATGCTGGCAAAGCCCAATTTTATATTATGCTGGTTGGACTCATTTGGGCAACCGGCATACAAAATTTCCAAAAAAAATTGAAAAAAAAAAGGCCATTATGCTGCAAAATCACAGAAGAACCATTTAAAAGAATAATAAAAAAAAAATGGCCATTTTGCTTATAATGACGATCTTGTCACCCTTGCCGGCACCCGTGGTGATTCGACCGGCTCGCGCCCTCCCAGCAAGCGCGTGAGGGAGGCATGAATGCTTTAACATATGTCATAAACCCCGACGGACCTCTTGTTAACCATCGAAGTTTGAGATGGGAGAAGATACGACGATTGAGTATTTCATATCTCGTTGCTACCAATATGGATTATTTAGCAACGGAAGCGTCATATATGACGGCCTGAAATAGGAGGAATGGAAAAGAAATATAGAAAAAATGACGCCTAGGAAGGACAAAAATTTGTCCTAAACAATAAGCTACGACTCCATGCCCACATGAAGGATTACATAAAAGCCGCACATTATAAGTATTCGCTAAGAGTCCCTAAAGAAGACGACAAGAAAGCACCACGTTAACTGCTGACAGCGACACCGCAGACAATTCATTCGAGTTCAGGCGCTTCTCTCACCTCGTCCACGAAGGCCCGGAGGTTCTTGTCCGAAGACCCACCTTCCTTCACAGCCTCCCTCGCCAGATCGCTAAATTTCCGGGCATTCCTTCTCATCTCCTCCCCTTCCCCTCCATCTCCCACCACCAGCTCCAAGCACCTCCTCAACTCGCCGCTCTCCACCAGGCCTAGCTTGTTGGGCGTCAACTTCACCCCAGTCCTCCACACGTCCGTGACGAGCTTTGCATTCGTCTGCTGATCGCTCCACTGCGGGAACGCCACCACGGGGACCATGCAGACCAAGCTCTCCAACGTGGAGTTCCACCCGCAGTGGGAGACGAAGCATCCCACCGAAGCGTGAGCTAGAACCTCCACTTGCGAGCACCACGGCACTATCATACCTAGCTTTTGCAGTTCTTCTTTGCAGCTCAATCTATCCTCGTCTCTCTCTTCTTTTCCACTTTCTGGGATGACCCACAAGAACGGCCGGCCGGCCTCTACGAGCGCCTGCGCCATTTCCTCCTTCTGCAGCTTCGATAACACGGTGATGCTCCCAAACGATAGGTAGATCACCGATGTCTTTTTGTTCGTGTCCAACCACTCCATGTAGCCGCTCGAGCTCTTGAACAGATCACCTCCAAAGGAAGTGTCGGATGGATCTTGCCCGTCCAAAAACGCGGACGGGATCAGTGGCCCGATCCCAATCACCTCGAACTTATCGATAGCCCGTATGGCGTCCAGTTCCAGCGCATCGAAGGTGTTTGCCAGAATCCTTGGCTTGACCTCCTCAAGTAGTATCTCGAAATGCCGTTGCAAAAGTGGGAGGCTGAAGTTGTACTCATTTTTAGCATTGCAAAAGGAGGGTATGTCGCAGGCCCTGAGAGGCGGCAAACCAGGCAATTGGATCGACACCGAAGCATTGTCGCCCGTGCTTCGAATAAGATCGCCGTAGCCATGGAAGTAATAATAGTAGAAGTCCAAAACAGTGGCCGGTTGAATCCAAACGAGTGTCGAAGGAATGCCATGAGAACGAGCGACATCGGCAACCCACGGAAGGAGGGAGGTGTAGAATACACCCAAGAATTGCCGGCCGTTCTCAAGATTCGAGGCGATGAGGTCACTTAAAGTCTCCGATCCTCGTCGCTTGAGCTCATCCGCGTAAACCTCGATATCATCCCAATTGTCGAAACCGTCGTCGTAGCCATCAGAGAAGCTGGCGAAGGATAGCCCCTCGGGGATAGATTTCGACTCAGCCATGCGGGGACGGGCACGAATGGCAGTGGCGAAGGTCACGTGGGCGCCGACACGCACGAGACGCTTGGCGAATTGGAGGGAAGGGTTTATGTGGCCTTGGCCGGGAAAGGTCACGAGGAGGAAGTGTGGAGGTGCCATGGACGAGTCTTGAAGAAATTCTTTGGAAATAGTAATGACGCTAAGGCGGTATGTGGAGGTGGAGAGGATTAACGAGGAGATTAAGGTGGAGATTGTTCGTTATAAATAAGGATGTGTCTGAACTTATTACTTCTTGGCTGACGAATGAGGGAATTGCTCGACTTGCGCGAGTGGTGTAGTCTCGATTGTCTTGCTCTCTCTGGGTGACATTTCAATCAATAAGAAGCCGCGTGTGTACTTCCGTCATCAGGTTACATGACGAATTAAAAAGAGGATGGCCTGCAAGAGAGAAGAGAGAGAGAATTTGCAGGAGCCGTGAACTTAGGCGTTAAGGTCGGTTTGATAATACTTTTGTTTTAGGGAACAAATTCTTTTCAAAAATAATATTTTTCTATTTTTATTTTTTGGAATAATTTCTAAATAAAAGAATACGTTTGATAAGTCTACAAAATTTATATTTTTGGAATGGAAAAACAACAAGAATGTGTTTGATTCGATCAATATTTTTTTAACATAGAATTTCTTTTAATTTTTTAAATTTTCTTTTCTTCTTCCTCGCCGCTAGCCGCCAGCTATCATCTTCCAACAACAGTGACAGCGGGCAAGGGGCAGCAACCGTCAAAGGCGAGCGGCGAGGAAGAAGAAAGGAAAAAAGAAAAAGAAAAAATAACTTATTTCTAGAAAATTGTTCCTGAGAACAAGAAGCTATTTATTTTTACTTCTTATTTCTGTTCCAAATCTATTATCTGACTACTTTTATTCCGAGGAATAGCAAAATTAGTTGACATAACCAAACAGATTTTTTGTTCTCTTTTTTGTTTTGGAGAACAGAAGAACATAAATTAGGAGAGATAGAAACATTACCAAACGGAGTCTAAAGGTGTGGAAAGAAAGAAGAAGAAAAGTGAACTAGCAAGGATAAAAAGAATAAACAAAAAAATGGATTGCTTTTGTAAAGTTGTGTTAGAAGTGGTTCTAGATAGTATGATTAAAAAAAAAAAAACAGTGAATATCTAAGCTAAATGAACAGTGGAAAAAGCACGGTTCTTTCTAAATGCATTTAAGCGTGAGGTATTACACATAAGGAATATTATTGTTTTACTGAACAAGTCCTGGCGTGTCTTAAATGGTAAAGGATCCATTTAAACCAAAAATATTTATTCTTCATTAGGATTAAGCTTATGCAAATACATTAAAGCGTGTCAAAAATTGTTTTCAAAATTGCTAGTCCTAAATAAGGGTGATTGATGTTCTTGTTGAAGAATATTTGATGACCCTCACTATGTTCAAATTTAGGCTACTAGAGACAAAGAACCAGTTTAAGGACGATATTGAATGAACAAATTAAGTTAAAGGATGAAATTGAACGAAAAATAGACAAGTTTATAGCTCTAATGACCATGTCAGCAAATCTCATTATATCTTTAATGAAAGGAGAACAGTGAAAAAGATTGGAAAGTTTACTGACAATATTGAATGCAGAAACTTCATGGGTGACATTGAAAAATTTAGTAAAAACTGAAAGACTAATGTCATTATCCCTTAGTAGATTATACATATGTTTTGTATTTCATATTGAAATTGTCGAATGACGTTATAGAGGCTAACCACTGCATTAAACTGATGATATAAATGTTAAATGAAAGCTATCAGCAAATCACAGGTTTTATTTTTGTTTTCATAATATTAACATGGAAATAGAGCTGCGCAATTGCCGAAAGTCCGACAATTGAGTCGTATTACAACCTAGAGAAGAGGGCCGTGTAGTACAATTTGATGACTTGTGCTTGCATAACGTTGCAATTTGCTACCTCCATTCCGTTCTATTCACTGGATCACTAAAAATTATTTGGTTTTGCATGTGTGTAATATTTAAAGAAATAATTCCAATGACATTATTCAACAAAAAGAAATCCGTGAAGTAATCGACTACACATTTTAAAGGTAGAAAGTGATCCAAAATAAAATAAATTATACTTATGAATTTACAGATAATGTAAATACACTGTTCAATTTTTTTCAAAGTTTTTTCACCGAACCGTTAGTCATGGACTTTATTTCCAAAGGCATCATATCGTTACTTCTTCGATATGGTTCTCTCTCAACAGCAAGCCTTCAACCACATAATTATTGCATCCAGCCATCGTTTCTCGACCTATTAATATGCTTAGAGATTATCGTCAAAGAGGCTCCAATTCTCAATTTTCGTTGGCGAAATGGCGTTCCCCAAAGCCATTGTCAATAGATACGTGTTTCCACGATCTTTCAATCTTTGATACCAACTAACGCATGAAAATCAGAATGGCATGAGTGAAATCACAAATGTAAACGCGCAAGACATACATGCACAAAGCGTCAGATAGAGAGCTATCTATTTTTATTAATTTAATGATAATCTGAAAAAGATCACATCATGTTATAAAGATTTTGAAATTTGTCAAATAATAGATGAAAAATAAATTGTGATATTCCCCGCTCCACATGTCCACTTTTGTTCATGATTACTAGCAACTGTGCACTCATGTGCGCGCGCATGAAATTGACATTTAATTTATCACGAAATATTTTAATCATTAAATAATTAAATGAAACTAGTGATAAGAATAGACTGCAATAATATGTGGAAAGGTAAAACTATTTTATTTGACATCTTTTAAGGAAAGTTACGCAAGATAGAATATATCTAATTTTTACCGTTGGTATGTTTAGAAAATTAATAATATATACTTACGCATTTGTCCAGATATGTAATTAAGATATTTTGGAAAAGAGAAAAATAATTGAAATATCTTTTAAAAGGAGATTCTGCTTACTTTATATAATAGTACAGATGGATATATTGTTTTGAGTCCCACTAGCCTAACAACAGTATTATGTTGAATTTATAACGAAGCTCTTGTGACCACAAATCTTACGTTATGGTAGATGGACAAAATGGATTGTGAAAAGGTCGTGGGATGATGAGATGCATCTGATGTTAATCTGAATTTTTTTTCCTTTTTACTCACAACTTACAAAAATCATCCCCACTACATTAGCACCCCCGCCCCCAACTCTTTCTCTCCCCTGTCCCCCTCGGTCGATCACAGCCGCACGTCTCTGCCCTTTCTCTAACTTTTTCTCCCTCTCTAGATAGAAACTTAAAGAAACTCTCTACACATAAGATGACCATATGATCAATAGCTACGATAACGTTGGTCTATATAGATCAATCTATGTTAGGGATGAGCATGCCTCCAAAGTAGAATCAAGAATCAAATTGGTGAGAACTAGTCCAATTTCAAGTTCTAAAATTTGGGGAACCAATTTCAATGAGTAGCTTCGAGGCTTCTAGAATGTGGAACCTGGAACTTGAAACAAATCTTTTATTTTTCTTATTCTATATTTTTTCTTATTCTATTTTAATTTGGAACTACTAGTTTGAGTTTTCATTTCTGGCGATATTCATGATTGAGACTTTTACTTTGTTAATATTTCATATTTTTCATGTCTAAATATAAGTTATGGCTAGTAGATTGTAGTAGCAAATAGTGATCATTGAATGTGATGATTCATTGCAATTGTTCAATTAAGAATACAAATGGAATCTGAGTAGACTTTGAAACCTACCCCATCACCAGTTCCAAGGTAGTTTCTAAGGTATAAAGGGCAAGTTCCAAGTTTCAAAAACTAATGAACCGGTTTCAATGGATAGGTTCCAATTTCTAGGTGGAACCAGAATCGACCCTAACCTTTCACCCATAATCTATGTAATGACTCTTTCTCCCTTCTTCGTTGCATGTCGATAATAATATGTGAAGCACCTTTATTAGTTGAGCTTTCCCAATAATTTTTCCGTTAAACTAATGACTCTATCCTTTGAGGATGATTTAGAGAAGCAGATAGCCGTTGGAGAGTTTCCGTTAAGCTGTTGTTCATGGATAAAATTGCCCATACGATGCCTTTCCTTGAACCTTTGCGACTATCCAAAAATGGCAACTACTATTGTCTTCATACTACAATCTCTGACAAACCTGTCAGACGACCTAACTGCTCTACTACATGCTTTTTCTAGATTCTGTATGCGAATCCAAGTCTACAATGGTTACTTAGCTAACCCAATAAACATCATTAGATATACTTGGTTGTCACGGCACCATCGACCTAATCTTTACAACTTTGTTACAAATATTATCAATTGTTGATCTTTTAAGGTAGCTGGTACTGTTTGCTGTAACAGGACATTTGTGAACTTCTTTTCAATGAATCACATCATAAATATTGCATAGTCCTTTGGTCCAAACATCTGCATACACCATAGTAATTATTATACTAATGATAGTTTGGACATCATCAAAATCACTTGAAGATATTTCTCCAACACATTAGCCATGTCATTACCAGTTCTCCACCAAGACTGAATCCTTTAGTTGTTGTTCTACATACTTCCACCGCTCATTTCCAAAAAGCATCACCACCATCAGACAGCGCTCCTAGATGAGCAAAATAATGAAATTTCGCCACCAAAGGACGTCGTACGTCGTCACATGCACCACCATGCGCCAACACACGGACCCGGGAAGCCCATCACTGTTCCATGGTGATTTGGAAGTCTTCCATCTCATATTTCAAAAAAAAAAACCAACCCACAACTCTCAATCCTTCAATGAGGCCGCCACGTGCCGCCTACGACATGTGCCTACACGTACCGTTGGCTATGCTCTACTGACGTCATCCACCAAATCATCGCTACACCACCTCTATTTTGTTGACGTCATCTGGCACATCATCGCCACGTCACCTCTAACTGTTGATTGTTGACCTAGTTAGACCGGACCGGACTATTGATCGATTCAAATGGATCGGATCACTTGACCAATCCATATCGGATCGGTTCCATTGCATTTTTTACTAGTTCGCCTATTTTCTGATTGGTTTTTGGTGATTTATGTCCGATTTTGGCATGCTGAGTTCATTTTCAGCCTTATCTTTGCCATGTCTACTCTCAATGTATTGTTTTCTTCACATTGTTGTCCTCCAACCTACTATGTTTAACACAACAAAATGCATATAATGGACATATTTTGTAACCATTGTTGTCGATGTGGTCATGTGGCATCTCATTTCTATTGATTGCGATATGAGCAACTTTTCGAGCCGAACAATCAACTCTTAAGCCGAGGTTCACATGCACATCCATCTGCTAACGTTATTATGGAAGAAGAATAGCACGACTATCATAACTTTCGTATGGCGCTCACTTGTGCACCATAACTTTTCTTTCACTCACTTGAGTGCCACATTGAGTAACATCGATTATTTAAAAGCCAATTATGGAAAATCATCCCGCTAGATTTTTTTGATTTTTTTTTCTTTTACTTTGTTTCCGTTTTTTAGGGCAAGCAACCCAACCATGAAACCTCCGCCCAAGATGAGGGCCGCCATGCCCTCAACTGTAAAGGCCCTAAGTGAGGCTGTCATAACAGCCCAAAGCTGGCAAGGGCCTTTGCAACCTCAACCACGGCCAGTGAGATCACGATAAGTTCACCCAAGGCCTTCGTGAGGTCTCGCCTAGTGTGGCTGTAGAGGCCCTTGGCGAGGGCATCATGACCTCGCCTGTGGTCGAGGGTGAGGCAGCCCTTGCTGAATGTGGACAAGGGTTTCGCAGCCAACAATGGTCACCTTGCCAACCCTAAAGAAAAAAAGCAAAAAATTCAAATTCAAATAATAATAATAATAATAATAATAATAATAATAATAATAATAATAATAATAATAATAATAATAATAATAATATAGTTAAAAAAATTGTCCACCAACGCTGGCAAAGCCACGTAAGATGACCAACATCCACGTTGGATTTTTCAACAAGGCAAATCGTCAATGGTACTCAAGTGATCAATTTTTCAAATTTATGGCACTCAAGTAAGTAAAAAAAAAAATTATAGCGCTCAAGTGAGTGACATGCAAAATTTATGGCACTGTTGCTATTCTTACCCCTATTATTATTATAAAGACTTCTCCCAATAGATTAGCTGTCACTTTCTCGTTGGAGGATTTACGTTATCTGGTACTTTTAGCTCCTCTATCTCTCCTACTATGTCTATCGCTTCAGATAATTTTGATTCATGTTATTTTAACCTTGCTTATTGAAATCATATGACATTAAATTCTAATTGTTCCAGTCAAAGCCCTTCCCTTCACATGCACCAACTATTCACACAGCCAATAAAAATTTGATATAAGTCAGCCATACATGACACATTTCCACGTCCACCTTACTATTACCTAACACTTTTATGGTTCCCAAACTCTCTTTAAATTTGATTTCAATCAGACAATTCTGTGAACTTGACTTTGATGTTCACTTCTCTTCTCATGGTTGTCATGCGCAGAATCCACGAACGAGACGAACCATTAGAATTGGTGTAGAGTGGGATGCCTCTTTGAGCTCATTTTCATGATTATTCCCAACTTTTGTGCTAGTTGCTCTACCACAATGTCATCGAAACTTAGCATTCTCAGTTATGTCATTATTCTTCTTCTAGATTAAAATCTTTGATTTCAGGTGGTCATTTAGGCTCTCGTTATCTTGTCATTTTTATTGATTATTACTCTCATTATAGTTGGCTTTATCTTATGAAAAATCAATATGACCTTACTCGTATCTACTAATAATGCCATGGAATGTCAAGATATGGAATTTCTTACATTTCTCTCTCAACACGATACTATTATTCATTGTTCATGTACAAGCACTTCTTAACAAAATGGCTGCGCAGAACGTAAGCATAGGCATATCTTAGATGTTAGAAGAACTCTTTTAACCTTTGCCTCTTGTCTGGAATAGTTTCCGGTGGATGCTTGTCTCACTGCCATTTATACTATCAATTGTACCTTGTCCCCTATCATAGATAACATTTCTTCTTGTGAGCACTTATATGGCAATGTTCCCTATTACAATTTTCTTTGAGTCTTTCGTAATGCTTGTTTTGTACACCTTCTTCCACATGAACGCACGATTAAAACCTTGTGCTCGTTTATGTTGCTTCCTTGGGTATGGCATTCAACACAAAGAATATAGATATTGGAACTTTATCTCTAACCATCTTGGTGTGTCTTGTCATGTTTTATTTTGGGAGCATAAGATGTTCTCATCCCTTCTAATCTTCTACTCATGTCCCTTTCTTTACCAATTCTTCAGTAGATTTATTCCCAATAGATCTTGTACTACTGTCCACTTGTGAATCTTCCTCTCCACGGTTGTCCTCTTCTCATTTTGATGCAGGCCCATCTGGCGATCCCACATAGACAACTTATTAACATGTTTGCCCTAATTGAGGATCCTACGCCTTCGGCCATTCCACCTACTTTTGTTCGTCATTCCACCACAGTAAGTCAACCTTCAGCTCATCTTCATGATTATTATTGTTACTTTACCATTGCTTCTCTTCACAAACCTCGCACCTATAAAGAAGCTAGTACTAATTTTCTTTGGCGGCAAGTTATGGCAGATGAGTTCATGCCTTGGAAAACTCTCACACATGGGATTTGGTTGATTTGCCTCCTGGTAAGTCTGTTGTCAGTAATAAATGGGTATATAAGATTAAACCAAAGTAATAGTATTGTAAATCGTTATAAAGCTCGGATACTAGCAAAGGCCTTATTCAAGAGTACGGCACTTATTAGGATGAGACCTTTGCCCATGTTACTCATCTTACTTATGTTCATAGTCTTCTTGTTGTTGCCACTATTAAGATTGGCCACTCTTTCAAATGGATGTTAAAAATGCATTTATTAATAGTAATCTCACGGAGGAAGTTTATAGGGTACCTCCTCCTAGATACACTCATTCATGTAATAAAGTGTGTTCATTACGTCAGGCATTGTATGGATTGAAGTAAGCTCCAAGTGCATGGTACTCCAAAATTAGCTCAACCATAGAATCTCTTGGTTTTAAATCTAGTCCTTATTACCATACTCTCTTTGTTTAGTGCACGCATCGTGGATACATTATGCTACTTTTATATATGGATGATATGGTTATTACTAATGATAATCAAACCGATATTACCAAACTCCGTACCTTAGTAAACAATTCAAAATGAAAGATTTTGGGTGACTCCACTATTTTCTAGGCCTGGAGGTTACATCCGATACTTTTGGCTATTGTCTCTCCCAAGCAAAATATACCACCAATCTTATTTCTTGAGCTGGCCTCGCTAATAACAAAATTGCTTCTACTCCTATTGAGTTGAATGCGAAGTTCAATGACAAGGATAGAACTCTTCTTCCAAATCCTACACTTAATCAATAGTTGCTTGGCAGTCTTATATATCTTATTGTTATCCATCCCACTATTACTTATGCTATTCATATTCTTGAATCAATATATGACCACGCCTCATACAACTCATTTTGCTACAGTTCTTCGAATTCTTTACTCTGCAAAGGGTACATTGGTTCATGACCTTCACTTTTGTACTCATTCTTCCTTGGAGTTAAAAGCTTACTCTACCCTCAAGATCATCCCTCCACTATGGCTACTGTTTCTTTTGGGCAACTACTTATCTCAAAGAATAGCAAGAAATAGACCATCATCGCTCACTTTAGTATAAAAGTAGAATATCGAGCTCTTGCTTATACGACATCAGAGTTATTGTGGTTACAATGACTGTTGGAAAACATTAGAATGTGTCATCATAGCATAACAATCTTTCATTATGACAACCGAAGTACTATCCAAATTATATATAATGATTTTTTCCATGAACGCACCAAGCACATTGAAATATGGTATCATTTCATCTGTTATCACATTCTTTTTGGCACATTCAACTTGTCACTACTTCCTTCACTGAACAGACTATTGATGTCTTCACCAAGCTGATGTCTTCACCAAGACACATCCACTTAAGCGTTTGCTAGGATCTATTCTCTAAACTCAAGCTGACATCTTTCACATTATCTTGAGTTTGAAGGTGGGATGCTAGAGATATATTTAGGAAATTGTGTATATGATTCTGTGATTCTACATATTTTCCTCTATTGATCTTGATTTCTTATTTTAGATAGTCGTCATGTAAAGCTTATAAATAAGCTCGTATATTATTTACTAGTTAATGAACAAAATGTTATTTTCTTTTCATTCACAAATTTCAATTATAGGCATGACGGCAAGGCACGACAATTTTGGTAGACAAGGAAGAACAAAGTAGGAGAGAGAATGAGAATAAGCTCGGTTTATTGGGTAAAGTGATGCAAGGGCTAAGGCCGGCGAATACGTATTTAAGGAAAATAGGTGTGGAAAGAAAATGGGTATCTTTGAATGAAATAGATGAGTATGCGACAAAGAAAGTAAAGGTGACTTAAAAAAGAAGAAGAGAGAGAAATAAAAAAGTGGGTAGAATATCGAGCTCTAGAAAAGAGACGAAAGGGTGTTTTCGCTTGTATATATAGATGTGCATATATGACACGTATTTAAGGATTAATTTAGTTCTCTGACGTGGTGTTTATCACATCGTTCACGATGCTCCAAGTGAGGCCTCAAGTAGACGGTTGGACGGCATAAACAATTTTAAAATCAAGCCACCATCGGTTGTCTTCAGACGTGGTGTTTATCACATCGTTTAATTGGAAAACACGACTTAAACCGACCGGTCCATTAAAGCGACTTGGAAGCAACACATGGCCGCGTAATTTGGTTCTAAGTTTCGGAAGGTTGTCTGTATTTTGACTGGTAGTTGCAGCACGGGAAAATTATAGTTGGACCTTCTCCTTACCACTTAACAAATGATGCAAATGATAAGGACAAAAAAAGTGGACAAACTAGGAATTCTGATTAAAGCCAATGAAACATTATGACATTTTTCAAGTCCCGACAGCTTGGCTTAATAGACAAAAATTTAGTCCAGATGCGATGCATTCCGTGTTCAAATCTCAATCAATTCAATTAATAACTTCACGTCATGTCCATACCCTATAAGTGAAGTCTGATTAAACTCACCTTATTGAGATGATTTATACAAATTAATGGGGAATATTCAAGCTGGATTCGAATTCCGAATCCCGATATTCTTTATAAAGGAAGTTATTTTCTTTTTTGTTAAGGAGAATCTGAATTATTTTCAAAGCATATAAGCATTGCAAACCATCCAAACCATGACAGAGTGTCTATAGATGCTGTATTTTGATTAAGAGGTTGATGCAAAACAAAGCACAGTAGAGGAAAGAAGAGAGAAGAGGGGAAGGGTCAAGTTGCAACAAGCTGAGAAGAAATTGAATGCTAGTCAAGCCTTGACCATATGATTATAGGTTATTGTTTGTTTTTCCAATCAAAATTTTCTTTTACAAGTTTAAACATCTGGGAGTAGGGAATTTTTTTTCTCTTACAGATGGTCAATACTTTATCTAGTTTATGGGCTAAGAATACACCGTTGATGGGAAAATTGTCCAAAAAGTTTAAAACACATTACACTTTTACCATTTCGGTCCAAAACTTTTTAATTGTGTCAATTGAATCCTAAATCTTTTCATACTTTATCAATTGAGTTCATCTAGTCAATTTTGAAATGAAATCGCTAACATGGATGCCGGTCATCCTACGTGGCGCAATCTAGGTTAGCCAACGCTAACGTGGATTTTTTTATAATATTTTAATATTTTTTCAAATTTTTTATTTTATTTTCCTTTTTTTTCTTTTCTTTCTCTTTCTCTTTTTTCTTCCCTTCTTCCTCCTCTAGCCAGCATTGCCGATTGATTGGAGGCTCCGTCTCTCTATCAATGCTTAATTGATCTATCCATTTATCTGACTGTTACTAAGCCAAAGATTACTCATAGGATCCGCATCCTAAGTCAATTTATGCATGCGTCATGCCAACTACATTTGGATGTAGCACACGATTTCCCACGGTATCTAAAGGCTACTATAGGCCAAGACCCAGCTAAAAATGAACTCCAACTCACAGCTTATTGTGATTCAGATTGGGCTAGTTGCCCCATGACTCGCCGTTCAACAACTAGGTCTTAGTAGGTGTTCTATATGTATTGGATTCTAAATTGATTAGTGCATTGTTGGATGCTTTGAATGTGGTATTTGTTCATGTAGCCCTTAGAATAGGAAAGGGGTGAGTGTTCTGGTATTTAATAATGGTAACTAATGGATATATATGCAAGACTAAGTGAAGGGATAAGGTCATTAAAGTGTCATGTGTTACTATTATGCATTATGTTATGAAATGGAAAGTACTGTTACTTTGATGAATGCACAATAAAGATGTGATCGCATAGTATGATAGCACCACATGGGTGCATGTAATTAATACTATTGCATATTGTATGAGCATTACACGCTCCTGCATGGATTAATAAGAAAGATATGAAATGAACTTGAGTGATGGTATACTCATGTGATCACCTAAAAACCTTGAGGTGTATGATTATGCGGGGTGATGGAACCGTCCTGATGCGTATAATTATGCATATGATTATGCGGATGATACCCAATAAGTTTGGATGACCCATGTCAATGGGATGCCATTCGCAGATGGATTTCGAAACGAAGCTCCTCAACTGGAATGTCATCCTGAGGCGTATGCATACGCGGGATGATGCCGTGCCTAATGGGACAGGATGATGCCTAGTTATGCCCGAAGACTGTCAACCTTTGGGTTGGATGTGGCCTTGAGTTCTCATAATAATCTAGACATATATGTGTGAAACATGCATGAGAATGATAGCATAGCATTGGTGCATGATTATGAGATATTACACGTTCTTATTTCTACCTCATAAGTATGTGATTTGTTGTAAGAATTGTCTATATGCTTATATTATGATGGCCTTGACGAAATGAGATAATCGTTCATGTTAATAGTTAAGGCAAAGCAAGGGCTTTGCTATTGATCTACCATCGATAAATAACCCGCATGTTTAGGCTAACTCCGAGGTGAATTACCTCCTTCACAAGGATTAGAGAGCTTATTCACTGAGTTTTATTGCATTGTTGTTTGTCGAAATATTTTCAAGCCCTAAGGATGTTTAAGCCCTACCACCACGTCAGGTTCGAGGTCCCCATTAAGCAAAGCCTAGGAGGTTACTAATTACCCAATAGAAGGGACCAATGCACGTTATGAGCACTATGTGACCACAATCTAGGTCAACAAGGAGCTCCAAAACTTAGTGCCCCACCACTTTTCAGCCTAGTACTTTTGGGTAAGGAACAACCTGTACAGCCCCATCCGTGGTTTTGATGGACCTTCGAGTACAAGGCCAAGGAATACCAGCTTGGATGGGATTGGATGTGCTCGACAGGGTAGCTTCCGATCTCAAGGTCAACCCCAACATGATCATCAAGCCAGAGCCCTAGTATATGCAGCCCATAGGAAGCTAAGTGGTAGCAGGGGTGCATCACTTTTTAGAAGCCGCCCTCATAATACTAGAGGTGTTAGGTTTACCCTGAGACCCATTTTAGAGATAGTCACCGACCACGCTTTTGGGCCATTTTTGATGTGGCATAATAGGTGATGCTAAAGGTTGTGTGCTTCAGCTTGGATGTAAATAGCTTGTATGATGTGGTGACATTCTGGATGCATGCGTGCGTGCGTGTGTGTGTGTTCATGCTATCCTTGTTTAAATAGTTGGCTGATTTGTTTCTGCTTCCGCTTGTGTATAAGTAAACGATAATATGAATGGGTCGGCGGCACCTCCTGGGACGTCGCAATTAAATGGCCTAAGTGACTCGAGGGATGCTACACATCCGAAGAGGGTCGGAGCGTGACACAATGCCAAGTTGAGTGATTAATTCGGTGATGGAAGAGGTATAGCTCCCAGTAATTATAATATCATCAACATAGATGAGAATAAATAGAATATGGTTGATATACGCTAAATGAATAATGAAGAGTCAGTAGTGGAAGCCACAAACCTGATAAATAATAGGTATGAACTTAGCCGAGAAAACCAAGCTCTTAGAGCTTGTTTTAGCCCATGTAGAGCTTTCCAAAGACAACATGCATGGCTAGGATCACATGAATCAACAAATCCTTGGGGCTACTCATGTGGACTTCTTCTTTAATGGTGCCATGGAGAAATGCATTCTTGATGTCCAATTTGCATAAAGACCAATTATGTATAATAGCTAAGGAGAGAACAAGTCGAACCGTTGTTAGTTTGATATGTGGACTAAAAGTTTCATCATAATTCAAGCTAGCCTGTTAAGTAAAGCCCTTCCACGAGTCATGCTTTGTGTCTATCAATGGAGCCATTAGCCTCGGTTTTTAGGCAATAAATCCACTTGCCATTAACCACATTCATGGAAGGCTGATGAAGAACCAATTTCCAAGTGCCATTTTGAATGAGAGCATTAAATTTATTGGACATTGTTTGTTGTTAGTTGGGTCTTTGTTTGCAAAGAAGAAAAACCTTTGGTAAACGAATGTTATTTTGTAGACAAGTGACCATTGGATGGGTAGAAGTTGGCAGTTAAAGTTGAGAAGATGGTAGGATCCACATAGAATTGTGGAGGTAGATGATTGTTGAAGTTGTGATGAAGAGTTGCCCATTATATTAGAAGGATTTAATGGAATCAATGTGGTAATGGACACCCCTAAAGCTATGGGGGCTTAATAGTGAAATAACCAAAGCAAACAAGAGTACTTGGCGATTGTAAGAACAAGTAACCATATTGTGGTTTAGCAAATCAAAACAAGTGCTCTTGGAAAATCACGTGGCAAGATTCATATATTTAACCAGTGCTACGATATAGACAACAATAGCCAAGTTTATGGCGAGAATAATGGCGCAACCAAGAGTAGCAAGCCCATCCAAAAACACGCTACTATAAATAATCGAGTTCCTGGCTAAACAACTTTTCATAAGGAGACAATCCACTCAACACCATTTTAGGTATGTGGTTAATCTGAAAGATTGCAATGAGGAAAGCATCAGTCTAATGTAAACGACGAATAGAAACTCGAGTAAGCAATGTTATGCCAATTTCCACAACATGATGGTGTTTGCACTCAGCCTGACCATTTTGTTCTTATGTGCATGGGGATGCCATAAAGATGGAGATAAGGATCATATTTCTTATACTCACCATCTCCATCAATTTGAAGGGCCTTGATCTTACAATTGAAATATTTTTCCACTTTGGATTTCAATAGCACAAAAGTAGAGAGAGCATCAAATTTCATAGTAAGTGGAAAAAAACCATGTGTGTCCACTATAAGCATCAATAAAAATGACGGAATAATGAAAACCATTCATTGAAGTAATGGGAGATGGTCCCCATAGATCATAATAAAGTATTTCCAAAAGAGCATTACAAGTTGTTAATAATCTAGTGAAGAGATGACGACGCAACTTGCTCAAGTGACATGATTCACAGAAACTAAATGAGGAAGAAGGAGATATTAGCAGACCATATGGGCAATTGGATGATTCAAGCGCTCATGCCAATTAGAAGCATAAACTCGTTCACCAATGAAGCAGGATGGAGCTAGTGGTGATTTATTTGACTACAAAGGGACCTTATTGGTGGTACGATAATAAAGTTCATTCTTATTCTGGCCTTTAAGTAGGAAGTTCCCTAAGGATCGATCCTCAACACAATAGAAAGTAGGAAGAAATTCAAATATCACATCGTTGTCTTTGGTAAAGTGAGATACATATAATGGATTCTTCTTTATAGATGAAACATGATAAATAGTCTATAATTATAAAGAACTAATAGGAGAATATAAGATGGAAGAACCGGCATGTGATATTTGCCAATGCATGAATAGTGGGTCAAATGACTCACTAGTTGAAGAAGCTACATTGCTGATGGAGAGACAATATTGGCTTTATAGCTAGGATTAAATCGTTACTAGCATTGGAGAGCTAAGTGACCTGTACAATCGTAAACCTAACAAATGATTTGAGAATGAGAGTAAGCCCCATCATAAAAATTGCCACCACAACCTCAGCCACATCCTTGACCATTAGAGGGAGTATTCAGGGCATCAGATGATTTGACTATAGCATTCACAAGTGGAGAAGACTCCATTGGAGATTTAGTGGTGTGATTTGAAGAATAACTTCCTGACTATAAAGAAGGCCAAAGAAGCCATCAAAAGTTAGTGGATCAAGATGAGATGTGACTAAGGTAACAAATGCATCATACTCTGAAGTCAAGCCACTGAGGATGTTGAGAACTAATTGGAAATCAGAGATTGGATGAATAGCTGCAAAAAGTTGATCCGTAATGTTCTTGACTTTTTGAACAAAGGCTTCCATGGAATTGAGATTGAGGAGCATAAAGTTTGTCGAGCGAAATCCAAACATCATGAGAAGTCTCAAGATCAATAATGTGTGAGAAAATTGATTCAATAAGAGTGGAGAGAATGCAACAAAGGATGAGCTGATAATGATAATGTCATATAGTGTAATCCAAGTTGTTGGTCATAGTATTATCAACAGCAATGATAATGGGTGCCGGACAAGGATATGAGTCATCCACAAACTGAAGATACCCATGAAGACGGAAAAGAAAAAAAAAAAAAAAAAAAAACTGTGCTCGCCACAGAAGATAATTGTTGCGATCTAGTTTGATTTGGAAAACATTTGATATATTGCTAAGAGCAAATGGTGATTAAGAAGGGGGCAACAAGGATGGAGAGTTTGCAATGGTGGTGGGGATAATGGTGTTGGAGGTAGTAATGATGTTGGAGGATATGGAAGAAAATATTGTAATGGAGAAGATAAATAAGATTAAAAAAATAATTAATTAGCTTTAATACCAGGAAAGAGTATGAATTTGAGTTTGATTGCACATACATAGGTGTGGAGATTTATATTATATTTATAATCTATACAGGAGCGGGAAAATCACAATTGAAAAGATTTTACAAAATATAAGAATCTATAATATCAACATAGATTCTGGAAGATTGGCTCTATCAATAGGATTGGCATAGATTGTGGAAGATTGCTCTATCATGAGAGATTTGCTCTATCATCTATACCTTTCACATCTAGACAGCATGTTCTATGCTAATTAATCTTCCGCCAAGTCAACTTACCCTTAACGCCATTTGGTACATGATAGCCTTCATTCTTGTCTTCCACTAGGCTGACAAAGTATACTCCATGGTGGCCTTTTTGAAGATTTGTAGGCTGACTCAAGTGGCCAATGACAAAGGCCAATGGCAGTTCTCTCCTTAGCACCACGGGGCCCTTTTCATCTATGAGTATTCTTCCTCAGAGTTGGAGGAAGAAATGGCTTCACTTGGAATCTCCCTAGGCAATGCGGGTCTTGATGGAGTGCTTTGTCCTCAATAAGCACATCCCCGAGATAAAGCATTAACATGCATCCCTACTGCTTTCAAGTTTGTATACACCAAGGTCCTCTCTCCCCCCTCAACAACCTCCTCTATGTTGGGTTGTGGTTCATACTCTCCATCAATAGGATGGCATGGGCTCTCAAGCCATAGAGGACTTTTATAGTTTCGACTCATATTATATTGATAGTTTAGGCTTATGGCCATGAATACTATTGAGTATATATATTCACTTTTTTTTATAATTGATGGATGTAACATAGAGGTGCGATATACTAATTATAATGAATATTTAGATGGACGTAGCCCTAATTTAAGGATGAACCAGATAAAATATTGTGTCTCGAATTCTCTTTCTCACTTTTACTTTCTGTCATGGATATATTTTTACCATCAATGTGGAAACAGTATGTCCCAGCGTCAAGATTCGAAACTAAGCGACCGAAGCGTCAGATATGATCAGGGTAGTCTCCTGGGTGCAACAGAAAGGCAGGGTCCCCAGCTGGAAATAGAGGGAGTATGGTGCGACATTTTTAACATGCTGAGATTCTCACCCAACTTTCCAGCCCACCAAACAAAATGGGAAAAGAAGGATAATGAAACCCAGAAAGTGAAAAAAAATTGTCTAAAACAGCAAGCTGCGACGCAACGCCCGAATGAAGGTTACATAAAAGGCATATGACATGTATTCTCTATAATCTTTAAGAAAACGACAAGAAAGCACTACATCTGGCTGCTGATACCATAGATAATTCACAGACAAGCCTCTCTGACCTCGTCCACAACGGCCCTGAGGTTCATGTTCGAAGACCCACCTTCCTTCACAGCCTCCCTTGCCAAATCCCTTAATTTCTGGGCGTTCCTTCTCATCTCGTCTCGCTCCTCTCTATCTCCCACCATCACCAACTCGAAGCACCTCCTTATCTCGCCGCCCTCCACCAGGCTGCCTTGCTTGTTCGGTGTCACCTTCACTCCGGTCCTCCACGCATATGCGATGAGCTTCGCATTTGTCTGCTGATCGCTCCACTGCAGGAATGTCACTATCGGCAATCCGCAAACCAAGCACTCCAACATCAATTAAATTTCAGCACGCTTTGCGTTTGTACAGTCCTATTCAAATCAAGGCCGTTGTTTCCTTTCATCTATGATATCTCCAGTCCAGATCTAGTGCAGGACCTTGGTTACCTTAAATAAAATTTGAGGAACAACTCTCAATGACAGATATTTTCGTCACGAGAAAAAATTTCAGCGAAACATTCATAATATTTTAAATGGAAATGGGGTTGCACAATCGTCAAATTTACGACATTTGAGTCATATTACATCCCAGAGAAAGGGACTTTGTAGTATGATTTGTTTCTATCTTGTTTCATGATCAAGCATATGCCACCAATATGTACTTCATTAAATTTAGTACTTATGCAATTTATCACTCCCATAACTCACTAGTCCTTCCCTTCCCTGCCCCACAATCACAAGTATACGAAAACTTCTCGTTTGCCATTATTTATGATCTATCGTCGACATTGTCACTATCATCATCTCTACTTTCTCTTTATGTCTTCTTTGCTCTCAAAAAGAAATTATAAAGATTCAATCTATACAGAAGATTCATGCGATCAATGGTTATGACAGTGTTAATCTGACCATTGTAATAGCTTCTTCTCCCTCTATCCTTCCTTGCGTACCCGCATATGGGTGTATTTGCATTAATTGCTACTCTCTCTCCCCAGGTACGGCTTGGAAAAGGGGCCGCCAAGAATATGTGAGGCACTTTTGTTAGTTTGGGCTTTCCCGAAAATTTTGGAAACTGGACTGGGGGTCCATCAATTAGGCAATTTTAGAAAAATGAACTGGCGGTCCATCAATTAGGCACAGCAGTTACTAAATGGAGTCAGTTCATTACTAAATGGGCTCTAAGATCCTTTTCACCCAAAGAAAAAATAGAGTTCATCCATCCCCTCTGAATTAGATGCCAAAGTATGTTATTTTTTAATGAAGTTTTTTTGGTCGTCTAAGTGCTATGCTAATATATCCACAACTATGACAGTCATTATTTACCATGCTAAAAGAGCAAAGTTGATATTATTAATTTTTTTTATCTTATTTCGCATTCACATTACTTGGGTTTAGTTGAAATCTTATCAATTTGATCCTCCCGTCTCTCTTCACCTCACTTTTTGTCATTGTTTGCGGTCAAAAAGGCTACTCTCTCCCGGGCTGATTCCAGGGCTTTATCTGGTCAAGGATGATGGTCCTCAGTCCAAGACTACAGACCTCCATTCTAAAGTCCATGACGGCAGGGCCTGACAATATTCGGTGGAAAAGGAAGAGTAGATTAGGAAAGAGAATGAGAATGTGCTCACTTTTAGGGTCAAGTGATATAATGATGAAGGCCCATAATTAGGTAATTGTGCACATAGAGAAAATGGGTAGTTATGAATGGCTGTGTGAGAACGAGATAAAGAAAGAGTAATTTAGAAAGTGTACAAGTAGAGAGAGAGAGAGAGAGAGAGAGAGAGAGAAGTGGGTGCTTACTTATGAGATGAGTGAATACGAGAAAGAAAGGAAGGGTTATTTAGAAAATTTAAAATTAAGACAACAGAAAAGTATTTTGGCTTATTTATATAGAGATTAATTAGTAGGGTTCATGTGGATTGTGTTTTTTATATAAAAAAAAAATTGTACAAGAAACGACATAATAAAAAAAAATGACATTGGAGCGAGACATGTACGATGCTCCAAGTGAGCCCTCAAGTAGGCGGCTGGACAACGTAGACAATTTCAGAACTAAGCCACTATTGTTTGTTCTTTGGAGGTTGTTTTTTTTTATCGAATTACCTCATCGTAAAACACGACTTAAACCGATCAGTCCATTAAAATGAGGAGGCTCGACAATTTCCAAATGTATCCAGACTTCGAAGCAAAACATGGCCGTATAATTTGGCTTTGAAATTTGGAAGGTTATCAACATCTTGACCGGCAGCGCCGGCGGGGATGATGTAAATGTTGAGAACAAAAAGGGGGGGGACAAACAAGGAAGAGCAGAATCACGACTACATTTCTATATTTTGTATTCAGAATTCTGATTAAAGACACCAAAGTGCTATGGTTCTTATAGTCACGAGAAGTTGGCTCAATAGGCAAATGCTTGATTCCCTATTCAAAATCTCCACATCAACTCGACTTACGACCTTGCGTCATCTCGACACCTTGTAGACGGAGTCTTATTCAATTTGTGTAGATGGCATGATTTAGATGCATTCATAGGATTTATCAAGTTGAAGATTTGACTTCCTATGTTGTTTAAAAGGAAATTTATTTACTATTTTGAAAGGAGAAGAATCAAGTCTCGACAATAAGGAGTTCAATGCTAGTCAAGCCCCGAAATAATCGGCTATTATTTTTCTTCCAATCAAGATCAAGTTTAATCATCTGAGAGAGCTGGGAATAAGCGAAGTATTTTATAAGTGTTTGAATTGGTACCTGTGGCTTATTTTCTTTTGTTTTCATTCAAACAAGGAATTGCATAATCACGACTACATTTCTATATTTTGTATTTAGAATTCTGATTAAAGACACCAAAGTGCTATGATGTTCTTATAGTCACGAGAAGTTGGCTCAATAGGCAAATGCTTGATTCCCTATTCAAAATCTCCACATCAACTCGACTTACGACCTTGCGTCATCTCGACACCTTGTAGACGGAGTCTTATTCAATTTGTGTAGATGGCATGATTTAGATGCATTCATAGGATTTATCAAGTTGAAGATTTGACTTCCTATGTTGTTTAAAAGGAAATTTATTTACTATTTTGAAAGGGAAGAATCAAGTCGACAATAAGGAGTTCAATGCTAGTCAAGCCCCGAAATAATCGGCTATTATTTTTTCTTCCAATCAAGATCAAGTTTAATCATCCGAGAGCTGGGAATAAGCGAAGTATTTTATAAGTGTTTGAATTGGTACCGTGGCTTATTTTCTTTTGTTTTCATTCAAACAAGGAATTGCAGAATCACGACTACATTTCTATATTTTGTATTCGAATTTCGATTAAAGACACCAAAGTGCTATGATGTTCTTATAGTCACGAGAAGTTGGCTCAATAGGCAAATGCTTGATTCCCTATTCAAAATCTCCACATCAACTCGACTTACGACCTTGCGTCATCTCGACACCTTGTAGACGGAGTCTTATTCAATTTGTGTAGATGGCATGATTTAGATGCATTCATAGGATTTATCAAGTTGAAGATTTGACTTCCTATGTTGTTTAAAAGGAAATTTATTTACTATTTTGAAAGGGGAAGAATCAAGTCGACAATAAGGAGTTCAATGCTAGTCAAGCCCCGAAATAATCGGCTATTATTTTTCTTCCAATCAAGATCAAGTTTAATCATCGAGAGAGGGGAATAAGCGAAGTATTTTATAAGTGTTTGGGTAGGGCTTATTTTCTTTTGTTTTCATTCAAACAAGGAAGAGCAGAATCACGACTACATTTCTATATTTTGTATTCAGAATTCTGATTAAAGACACCAAAGTGCTATGATGTTCTTATAGTCACGAGAAGTTGGCTCAATAGGCAAATGCTTGATTCCCTATTCAAAATCTCCACATCAACTCGACTTACGACCTTGCGTCATCTCGACACCTTGTAGACGGAGTCTTATTCAATTTGTGTAGATGGCATGATTTAGATGCATTCATAGGATTTATCAAGTTGAAGATTTGACTTCCTATGTTGTTTAAAAGGAAATTTATTTACTATTTTGAAAGGGGAAGAATCAAGTCTGACAATAAGGAGTTCAATGCTAGTCAAGCCCTGAAATAATCGGCTATTATTTTTTCTTCCAATCAAGATCAAGTTTAATCATCTGAGAGAGCTGGGAATAAGCGAAGTATTTTATAAGTGTTTGAATTGGTACCTGTGGCTTATTTTCTTTTGTTTTCATTCAACTTTTCTTTGTATTTTTTTTAGTTGTGGATGGCGTACTGTCAAAATAATAGGTCTACACCAAGTGGCTTCCATGTCAATGTGCCATCTAAATATTGATAAAATTTTGATCCAAGGGCATCAATTGCCAAAGAAAAGGGTTCATACATTTGGTAATTGAAATAAGAGTTCAATGACCCGTATATAAATTTGACCAAAGTTCATAATGAAATATAGATATCAATATGCATTATCTCAAAGATTGAAGGTCCGTCCCTCTCTCCCTAATTTCTCTTAAAAATGAGAAAGTTGCGGCAATTTCACCGCAATTTAGTTTGCTTTCTTAGTCTAACTTGAGTCACAATTATCTTCTTGTTCTCACTTTTTAAGATTCTAGAATAGGATGAGAATTTCAACTAAATCATAAAGTCAAGTTCATCCCAGAAGGATTGCACCACATATTGTCATCTTTTTTTCTCGTCCAAATTAGCTCTACAAAATTGAAAACCCAACTTGTCGGGTGAACTTGGTCAAGATCCTGACAGCTCGATTGACTTGGCTACGGCCAGTTCCAAGGGCAAAATTCAAATAAGCAAGCTTGAAAATGCAAACTCCATCGAAAAACTCAAGTCACCATCATCTTTCGGCCTGACCCCCAAAATGTTCATGTATATGACTTAGACCTATCAAAGTGGGTTAAAAATTCATTTCTTAACCTATATAAACATTAAATAAGTTATAAATGAGTTAGTTATATAGAGTAAATAAATTATAAATGGGTTTAAACACATATGAGTATCAAATGAGGTATGAATTGGACCAACTCATTTATATGATTCTCTGTTCAATCTATCTTCCCTACACTCGATCCCGCGCTCGCTTACTCCTTACTCTCACATTAGTTAGGTTATGAGTTTTCATATATTAAATTTAATATAAAAGTGTTTTATCAATATTGGTTGAGGTCGGATATGAATCACCAAATTTGCAATACACGCTAATGGGATTAAAATAAATTAACTCGGTTTATTTGAGTCTAACCATTTATAATTCGGTCCGATCTAGGCGTGTGACAGGTCTAATATGAGTAAATGGCTTGGTCGACAAAAGCAGGTCCAACTCTTGGAACACGACCGATCCCGCGTCATGTGCCGGAAGCCTCGTTTCCAATTGCTTGCGAAAAGGGAAAGTTCGCGGGGAGAATCTTCGGTCGTGCAAAACACAAGCGAAAAGGAAACTTCGAACCGAAAGCCATTAGGAAATGGCGGGGGGGCCACTGGGATTTTATACTTTAGGAAAAGCGACCGTCACATCGCTCTCGCCTATCCGCGCCGTCCGCACTCGAATCCAACATGCAAGCTAAGTCACAGCTGGCCGCAGTTACCGTGTACGGGGCGTGGTCCAGTCCCATAACGCTAGTGCACATGCTTAAACATTCTCTTGCAAGTTTATTAACAATTAAAAAATTACTACAGAAAATACATATTATATATATATCATATATAATGATAACTATGTCTTTTTCCCCTAAAATAGTTGTTGTAATTGGCGATGAAATAATATCATACTTTTCTATGGATGAGCCACACGAGGAAATTGCTATGATTGGGCAACACTACTCGTTGAAGTTTCTTGTTTTGTTCTTCCCCTCTAGGAGGAATCACCCCTTGGAGGCATCGCAATATATTTCTATGGATAATTACATAAACCATCGGTCAATCATGTCGTTCTCAAGTTTGTAATTTGCTCACTATAATCTATAAATCTTAGCCCAATAAGCAATGTCGTTGCTGAAATTTTAATTTATTCGGTGTAATTCTTGAATTTTACCATAAACTATGTGAAAATATCCTTGAACTTTGATAAATTTTCATTAATTCAAGTTTGGAGATAATATTAAGCACTTTCATATAATATATATATCAAAAGTTCAAAAGAGACCACTTAAAATAAACTAAAAATTTAGAGACGGCATTATATGTTAAATCAAAGTTCAATGATCATATTGAATAAATTAAAATTTTATGATTCAATGATAATATTACACATTTGGTCAAAACTTAAGGCCATCTGTGTCACCTTATATTTTACAAGGACGACAAAAAATGTTAATAATATTATTTTTTTTTTTTTTGCAATTTCAACCTATATTTATTGGATCACATATATCAATCATACATGTAGAAAAGTAGTGAATTTCTTATTTCTTAAGGATTTCCTTACTTTATTTTCACGTGTTATGTTAGTGCACTGTAATTGAGATTGAAATTACCATTTCAAAATACTTAAAAATTAGAAAAAAAAAAAATGATTCATCGTCTTTTCTTATTTACTTTCGGAGACACCGAGTCTTTTGTAATTTTCCAATATTAGAGACGGTCAATCCACCCAGTGGAAAGACTATGCCTGAAAAACTCAATAGACTAAAAGAAAAAAACTTCAAGAAAAATATCAAATAATCTCCTTTCATGATAACCCTTGCTCAAGATTTTGCAAAATATTTCTAACACGCTTGAGCGTGCAACACGTGCTTACTAGTTATGTCGGTCTCATTTAACTTATGAATATGTTATTCTTTCAAAATCACATCAACGAACGCAACTGGAACGCGTCCTGCTTTTTTATAAATAGGTAAATCGAACATGGCTCGCATTACTCGTTTATTTAAATGGGTCAAACTGGGTGAAACCAATTTTTTTTTAAGCTTTCACACATCTTGACTAGTTCACCTCTTTAGGGGTGTTAAGGACACACCTCCCACACATCGTCTAGTGTATTCCAGATTTTACTCTAATAGTGTTCCCAATAATATTTGAACCCAAAACCTCAAGGAGAGGAGCAAACTTTCTTACCATTTTAGGCAACATTGGGTTGGTCATGCGAATTTAATCGAAACATGAGCTGATGACTCAAAAGGTATCTTTGAAATAAAATTCAATTTTTATATGATTTGCTACATAGATACGTTTAACAAAGTGATGTGATTTACCATAAATCAAATAATCTTAGTAAAAGTCAAAGAAATTCTGATTTTTATAAGCAATGTGATTACTCGTGGAAAGGTTTAGTTTTCATTCTAATTAATCTAGAATAAAGCTTTACCATTTTTATATATACCTCGGTAAAGTTTAACTGTGAGTAGTGTCACTAATCACTTAGATTACACTCATCAATAGTAATAAATAGAAATGGCTATTTTTCACTAAATAGATCAATGCGGGTTAGATTCTTTATTGGGTGGATTTGACTCTATTTACTTAAATGAGTTATACGAGTCAATTTCGAGCTATAAATATTGGAATTGATCATGACCTAATTAATGATCATATCAAAATAGGTTGGTATGGTTATCACACGAGTACAATTAATATTAATCCATGAACCCGCTACTTTCATGTCATGTTGGAATCGCATTGGTCAAAAATTGTAATCAGGCAATTTCTCCATAGAAGTAGAGATTTTTTTTTTTTTTTTTTGGGTAAAGACTAGAGATTTATTTGTTCCTTCTATTTCTCTAAATGATTAAAAATATGATTTAAGGAATGAGGCAATCAGAAGAATAACTAATGTAAAAATTACTACATTTGGTTACATTGAAATTGATATATATAATATAAATATATTGTGATTTAGACTTTTAATTGCTATATATTATAGAAAATTAGGTATCATATTAAAGTTTTCTAAGAAAAAAGTTACAAAATCCCGGGCTTATTAATGATGGGGCTTCCTTTCCCATTCCAACGGTTTTATTCTTGATATATACAAATTTCCTTTGCGCAATTTTAAAATATGTATTGCCAAACATATCAATCCATAGCATTTCATTATGATAAGAAATATTCAAAGGAGAGAAATATAGAATGTCTATGGTAATATTTCACTATATATGAACAATCCTAAAATATGCAATAAAAAAAAAAAGAAGAAGAAATATTCTACTTATCTCTTACCCTAAAAATATTTCTCTAATATGTTGCAACACGGAAAAATTACAAACACAATTACAACAAATTGACATTGCTTTCTCTCACTTTAAAAAATTAAAGAAAAACAAAAGTAAGGCTTACAATGCTTAACAATTATTGAGCAAATTGAGCTATTTTATACATAATCACATCACATCATCTGGAATAAAATTTATGTCTGATGCTGTTCCCTTCGGGTTGGATTTGAGTTATGAATCTTTTATATATGGTCAAATTAATTATCTGATTTTTCTTTTTTTCTTTTTTTGTGGGAAGTTTCCAATTTTTATTTTTATTTTTGAGTTAATACCCCAAAAAAAACATAAACTAGTACTGTCAAGAAAAATTTATCTAAAATTAATTTTTGCCTATTGTAAATCCCAAACTGGTACATTTATTACAAATTTACCAAAAATAATAAATTCAAACCGATATGTTTGTGATTAATTTATTATTAGTTAATTTTCATTAAATTAGATTATACCATGGAAAATAACAAATTTATACACTTGTGAAAACGGCAAGTAAATTTAGTACGTCCAATTTAGTAATATTACAGATATATTAATTTTCAAATTGGGGTTATTGTTGATTAACTTATTTTTAAAATTTTTTTATTTGGTCTGAACTCTAAACCAATTTAAAATTAAAAAATACGATTTAAAAAAAAAAAAAAAAAAAAAAAACGCGGAAAGGACCAGCACCTCTCCATCGCGTCCTACTCACCGTTTGCTGCGACAGCGCCTGTTCATAAGACCTGCTCCTCACTTTCTCTCCCTCGGCACTCCCCTCTCTTCTCCGCCCTTCTCTCTCTCTCTCTCTCTCTCTCTCTCTCTAGACCAACAGCAACGCCGTCGACAATGGCCGCCGGCGCCGGGAGCCTCCGCTCTCCGGCCCCCTTCTTCCTCCCCCTCCTCCTCCTCTCCCTCGCCGCCTCCGCCGCCTCCGCCGACGACTCCGCCGTCATGGCCGAGATCCTCGCCGCCCTCAAGCCGTCGGGCTGGTCCTCGAGCCAGCCCTACTGCAAGTGGACAGGCGTCAGCTGCGACTCCTCCTCCCGGGTCACCGTCATAAAACTCTCTTCCGCCTCCCTCTCCGGCGCCCTCCCCCCAGATCTTTCCTCCCTCTCCCAGCTCCAAAGCCTCTCCCTCCAGGGTAACTCCCTCTACGGCGCCGTCCCTTCCTTCGCCGGCCTCGCCTCCCTCCAGTCCATCTACCTCGACACCAACAACTTCACCTCCATCACCCCCGGCGCCTTCCAGGGCCTCACCGGCCTCCAGACCCTCAGCCTCAGCGACAACATCGACCTCCCCACCTGGCAGATCCCGGCGGAGCTCAGCGCATCGACGTCCCTGTCTGCCCTCTACGCCGACAACGCCAACTTCACCGGCACGATCCCGGACTTCCTCGGAACCCTCCCTAGCCTGACGAGTCTGAGGCTCTCCTACAACAACCTCACCGGGCCCCTCCCCTCCTCCTTCGGCACTTCATCGATCCAGAACCTCTGGCTCAACAACCAGAAGATGGGGCTTTCCGGCGGCATCAGCGTGTTGGCCGGGATGACCCAGCTGAGCCAGGTCTGGCTTCAGAACAACCAGTTCACAGGTCCGATCCCCGATCTCTCGCAATGCACTAATTTGTTCGATCTCCAGCTTAGGGACAACCTGTTCACTGGGGTTGTGCCCGCCTCGCTGTTGGCACAGTCCGGCTTGAAGAATGTGTCCTTGGATAACAATAAGTTGCAGGGTCCCGTCCCTAGTGGTAGCAGTGGAATTCGCGTTACCTATGGGGGTAATAGCTTTTGCAACAGTGCGCCGGGCCCTTGCGACCCACAGGTTACTACGTTGCTTGAGGTGGCCGGTGCGTTGGGGTATCCGATCACGCTGGCGGATTCTTGGACTGGGAATGATGCTTGCCAGGGCTGGAGTGCCATTTCTTGCCAGGGGAAGAATGTGACCTCTGTTACTTTCTCGAAGCGGGGGTTTAGTGGGACCATCTCGCCTGCATTTGCGAATCTCACCTTGCTCCGCACGTTGCTGTTGAACGATAATAATCTTACTGGGTCTATTCCAGAAAGTTTGACTACGCTGACTCAGCTTCAGGTTCTTGATCTGTCGAACAATAATCTCAATGGGTCGATACCGGTTTTCCCAGCCTCAGTGAAGTTGACTACTACTGGTAATCCGTTAATTGGTAAAACGGACACTGGTGGCGGAGGCAGTGGTGGTTCAGGGACGAATTCGACTGGTGGATCTGGATCGTCAAATGGCTCTTCACTTTCAGGTGGTGTAATTGCTGCTGTTGTCGGAGGTGTCCTTATTTTCATCGTAGTGGTGTTGTTTGTCTTGTACAAATTCTGTTACATCAACCGACGACACAAAAAATTTAATAGGGTAGACAATCCCGAAATCGGGATGGAAGTAGCTAAGAACGGGGCCGGGAATGGTGTGAATGGTCATGGTGGGCTTCAAAGTGAATTGCATAGCCAAAGCAGTGGGGACCATAGTGATTTCCCTGTTTTTGAAGGAGGAAATGTTGCAATTTCAATTCAAGTCCTTAGACAAGTGACTCATAATTTTAGTGAAGAGAACATTTTAGGAAGAGGTGGTTTTGGTGTTGTTTACAAAGGGGAGTTGCACGATGGCACCAAAATTGCTGTTAAAAGAATGGAATCTGGGGCAATGGGTACGAAGGGAATGAATGAATTCCAAGCTGAGATTTCGGTACTTACAAAAGTGAGGCATAGGCATTTAGTCGCGCTTTTAGGGTATTGTATCAATGGTGATGAGAGGCTTTTAGTGTATGAATATATGCCACAAGGGACTCTCACGCAACATTTGTTCGAGTGGCAAGAGAAGGGGTATGCACCTCTGACTTGGAAGCAAAGGGTGACCATTGCTTTGGATGTTGCTAGAGGAGTGGAATACCTGCACAGTTTAGCCCAACAAAGTTTTATCCATAGGGATTTGAAGCCATCGAACATACTGCTGGGAGATGACATGAGAGCCAAAGTTGCTGACTTTGGTTTGGTTAAAAATGCTCCTGATGGGAAGTATTCCGTGGAGACACGTTTGGCTGGAACTTTTGGGTATTTAGCTCCTGAGTATGCAGGTAAATTGATCTCTATTGTTTCTTTCATCGAGATTACATAAGTGTGATACCTTGAGTAGTTAAAATGGATAGTAGTTTTGCGGATGAGCTAGTGGACTTTAGATCTATGCTTTTACCTTGCTGCAGATGGATGTTTTGTTCAGATTGAGCCTTATAATGGTTATATTGATCAGCTAGCATTAATTAACTCAAAGACCACAAGAGCATGATTGCTGTTCAATTTTCTTACTCATCAATTTAATTGCTCTGATCTACTCTAGGGGGAATAGTGAAATCACCTGACTACAAATTGTTGATTAGAAGCCAAGGGTGACTTATTTATGTTACCCATTCTTGGAGTGCTTTTATCCTCTCTTAACATGAAATCTGAGCATAGGCTTTTATTTTTCCTTGTTGATGAAATTGCATTGAACTTTGTATGGGTCTTATTCTCTCTGTACAGCCACTGGAAGGGTAACTACAAAGGTTGACGTTTACGCATTTGGTGTTGTCTTGATGGAGATCATTACCGGTAGAAAAGCATTAGATGACACCATGCCAGATGAGAGGGCGCACTTGGTCACTTGGTTCCGTAGAGTTCTGATTAACAAGGAAAACATCCCAAAAGCTATCGACCAGACTCTTGACCCCGATGAAGAAACCTTAGAGAGCATAATCAAAGTTGCTGAGCTGGCTGGTCATTGCACTGCTAGGGAACCGTTCCAGAGACCGGACATGGGCCATGCGGTCAATATTTTGGGTCCCGCCGTGGAGCAATGGAAACCAACTAGCCATGATGAAGAAGAAAGTTCCGGTATCAACCTCCACATGAGCCTTCCTCAAGCCTTGCAAAGATGGCAAGCTGACGAAGGCACTTCCTCCATGTTCAACACTATGTCCTTCTCCAATACGCAGTCTAGCATTCCGCCGAAACCTTTGACGTTTCCAGACTCATTCAGTTCAACTGATTGCCGGTGAGGAAAGTAATGGGAAAGAATTTGGTCTGGTTGGCCATGTAAAGTATTTGATGAAGTGGGTTGCCAGTGGATAGAGAGATCAAGATGCTCTCATGAAAAGTCGCTTCAAGGCTGTTGAAAATAGACACTGCAGCTGGCTGTATGAGCTAGTGGTCATGATTGGTACAGTGCAATTTTGCTTCGATAAGTGTATGTTTTCCTTCCAATCCTGAGTCGATACAAGTTCGCCACTTCTCCCCCTTCCCGCCCTTTTTGTATATGATCTCCTGTTTTTTCATTCTTGGATTCTTTGAGGAAATGATTGACTTGTGGATGCTTATCAGAGAAAGCGATATTAAATTTGCCTGAAATTGTGTTCCCACACTCAATATTTCTTGCTCTCGTCACAAAACATGAATAATTGCTGCACCAGTTCTTCCCTCGGTGCATCACCTTGTGTTGATATCATTCCTCAGAGTGTGTCATAGAGCATGCTGTTCACTGGATTCTGTAACTTGCAAGGAAGATGTGTAAAGCTATTTTGGACGTTTGTATTTTTTTCTGGCCAGATGGCTGTTTTGGACTTTCAGAAGCCGGAAATCTTTAGATAAAGGGTTGCTTACGGAGATTGAGGATGAGCTGGAGAAGAGAGAGAGAGAGAGGAGGATCTTTCCCAACATTGTTTTTTAAATTGGGATTTGGTGGGGCTAAGGGTACGAGTCATCTCGACACATGATAGCTGGAAAGAGCTTGAGTAGAGAGTTTATGTGTTTAGCGTGCGTCAAGGTGGGCCTTTATTTGACTTTGCAGGGTTCACATGTAGTGGAGACCTTCTAAGCATCGCTTCTTTGTTTATTGGTTGGCGAGGAAGTTACGGTCTAAATGATCCGAAAGCTCGCCTTGAATCGTGGAAGCGACTTTGTCTAGGAGAGAGAAGCTGGTTCCGGATAACACTTAAAAACGGTAGTGTTAAAAGGGTTTTGTTATAGAGTACTTTCAGATACGTTGATCTTTATCTATTCCTCTTTCTTGACATGCTGCGTCTCAAAGTTGTGATTGAATTTATACATACACTTGTACTTTTTTTATATAAAAGGATGTATGAATTGACTGCAAGTTCTACTAATTCCATTATAGTGTGGTTTTATGTTGTTCCCTTTACATCTGTTTCCACGAGTAAGTAGACGTAGTTTTGAATGAAAGAATGTGGAACCCTATCCTTCCCCATCTGAGTCAGGTTCTTCCTAATCCCACTGCCCTTTCGGCTTTATAAATATGAGAGCAGTAAAGAACGAGACTATAAAACTTGAAAAATTTTTGAAGTATGTAGCATTCTAAGGATTATTTATACTCTCAGATCAAGACTTCATTCAATTTTTTTCTTTAAATTTCTCGATGCCGATTAGTTTCTTTCTTCATGCTGCTTCATTTCCCCTTTATTAAGGAGTTTCAGCCAAAAGGAGCCTGTTTGCAGTAGTTTAGAAGGAAGAAAATAAGATCATTTGAGTTGGCGTAAATTATTTAAATAACTTGCATGGGTTCAAATGGCATCAATCATTGACAGCAATATGTAAACATTGTTAAAGGATTAGGGAAAATGACACCATAAATATCATAACTTTCGTACGATGCTCATTTGAGGGTGATAACTTTTTTTTCGATCACTTGAGTATCATAATTTAGATATAATGCTCACTTGAGTGTCGTATTTTTCTTTTTCGATCACTTGAGTAATATTTAAAATTTTTAATTGATTATTTGAGTGTCATAACTTTTTAAGAGCTCATCATGCTATAACGGATTTTTGGCACTGTGGTGAATATTTTCAAAAAGTTTTTATACTTACAACATTTAAGTAATCATTTTTTTCGAAGTTATAGAACTCAAGTGGTCAAAGAAAGTTACGGCACTAAAGCGGGTGTTATGTGAAAATTATAATACTACCGATTTCCATATTCTGAAGATTAGTTCTGTTCTGAATTAAATAAAAGATGAACTTTATATGTCAATAACTAAAAGATAAACAAGAACATCCTTGAAGTGTACGAATTGAAGATCTTGAGGCACCGTATCCCCCCGACCATCAGCCAAGGCTTGTTCTCTAGAAGATGACAATGCTTTCACGACAAAGATATTGCTTTCGTGCGCTGGAAAAGATCCAGCTGGTATTATGTTGAGCTGTCCAAGTGGCCCTCCAAATCGCAGTGGTTCGATCCCCTCAACGCTAAGACAAAACTGGAAATTGTTAACTATTCGTCTCCAAAAGAGCCAAATGGTTCCATACTATTCTTTGAGCCAACCTTAACCTCATGTCCATTCGATGGTAGCCACGAAACAGAGCGCGGAAAAAAACAAAAACATAGGTTGGTATGTTTCGCTAGAAAATGAACTTCATTGAAAAAAGAAACTGCTTTCAAGAAGAACATTTTGATTTTTCCAATGTTTGATGGTCTTTAGCGAATGTATGAAGTATAGTTTTCAGGAAACGACCTAAGTACAGTCTCAAGAACCCGGTGTGGGAATCGAGTCTAGGGTTTGAGACACGTGACCTCGGGCTATGGGGGCGGGGACCTGGAATCAGGCTGCTGGCGTTCCCAATTTGCATGCCGACATTTAAGTTTCATGATTTGGGTACTCCACTAGGGCTAAGTGGGGACTCGAATGTTGATATCTTGGGTCACATGTCCATCATGCTAGCACTTATTTGAAAAATTGGTTCGATTTGAATCGAAATGGACAAATACAACAAATAATTCAAAGTTAAGTGGGTTGGACAATTTCAATTATAATTGTAAAGTTGACTAAAATTTTGGCGGTCACCCAATGGAATTTGCTCAGCGCTGAAATATTACTTTTGCGACCACTAGTGCAGACTCGATTTATTCGAATAGAGCTATTTGATAAACCAAAGTTATAAATGCTTCTCCTGAGGCCGCCTTTGGGAAATTCACAATGTTCACTCGAATTCCCCATAAGCCTCCGTTTCATCATTTAGACCGAAAGTGGGCTCTCCTCATCCGACACAATAATAAACTTTTGACATGTCGCACATGCATTTGAATGATTAAACTAATAGGATTGCCGGTAGAAGTTGAATGGCAAGTACAAAATGAGGAAAATAACATAAATAATTTTTAAAACTATGACCAGATATGAGATATCATATTTAGACTTTTGATTTGTTCAATACAATGGTCCATGAACTATTGGTAATAAATAGGACATTATTTGATGACATCGATTATTATATATACTGAGTTGGATTTTTAGAAATGATGAGTCAACATGTCTATCTTTTTATCTATCAAATTTAGAGAAGGTAAAAAATTCAGGTGTTAACATATTTATGATCATTTGATGACATGAGTTATTTATATCTTGATTTGAGATAAATATTTTACATAGATAATTCACATGTAACTTTTTGTTGTTGTTGTTGTTGTCGTCTACAAGTCAAATTCAACGTATTGGAAGCTACATTAATAGATGTCTTTACCTTGAATCCACCGAAGGATGACATAGAATATTTCATATGTTTAAGAGCTATATTTAACATTTACAAATAGTCCAGGGATTACATTGAATGAATAAACAATTTAGGAATGACATTGCACATTGTACCAAAATTCAAGGATCATTTATGTCATATTTCCTACCAAATAGAAATATTAAAGACTATTTCTTTGCTTTGTAATGTTTTAATATATCCAATGTAAATTTGTTCAAAAATGGAGAGGAAAAAATGGAGAGGAGTGTTATAAAAATGACTTAAATATTATAACTTATTTTTAATTTTTGTATGGCGCTCATGACAAATCTACCCAAAACTATTTTTTTATATAACTTTGACAAATTTTTCAATTGTGACAAAACTCAAATTTTATAACTGTTAAATTTTTAAATTGACACTTGAATGCAATATACCAATTTATAATTTTTCAATTTTTGTGATTTTTTTTGTATTAATCTAAAGAGGGTATATTAGAACAAATTTACCAGTTTTGGGTTTTTGTGGTCAAATAAATTAGTTTGGGGTAAATTTGTCATAAATGTACCAGTTTAGGATTTTTTTTATAGTTAGTCGGGGTAAATTTGTCATAGGTGTACCGGTTTGGGGTTTTTCATGGTCAAAAAAATAGTTTGGGGTAAATTTGTCACAAATGTATCAGTTTGGGGTTTTTTAAGGTATTAACCCTAAAAACATTCATAGTAAGTGCCATACCACATCAAATTTTCAACATTTAGGTAAACGTTATAGTACTCAAGTAATCAATTAAAAGTTATGGCACTAAAATGAACTTTTTTGGAAGTAATGACAATCAAATAATCGTAAAAAAAAAGAGTTTTGACACTTAAGTGGGCATTGTACATCCACTAAGCACACAATTTAGTAGTAAGAAAATTGAGTGAGGTGGGAAAGTTTGGTTTCAGATAAATAAGCAAAGTAAAAGTTTGAGAAAGAGGAGAAAAAAGTGAATGCCGTGCGAATATTATAACACGTACAGTGTTCTAATCCTAACAAATGAGCTATTGATATAAAAAGGAATTTGTTGTTGGACTATGAGTGAAAAACCCTAGTTAAGGTTTGCAGCATAGTTTGTGGTAGGTCGGGAAACTTAAGTGGTCATTTAACACGCCGGGAAAGTCCCAATGAAGACCTCTCTCTCTCTCTCTCTCTCTCGCTTGGATCGAAGAATTTTCTAATAATTTATTGCGTACTATCTGCCAGCTTCGGAGTTTCATACGCCACCAGAAGAGCCTCCGCTCTCTGGAATTGCACACAATATCAAGAGTTAGGTCACCTCCCACTGCCAATATGCACCAATACCACAATCAAGGGCGCAATTGCGGGAGCCAATTGCGGTGCAATGGGTTAGAACTCCCCCATCATGTGATAAAAAGTTCCTCTCCCTTTTCATCAAATGTCAATAAAAAAAAAACACTCAATGATGAATGATGTTATGAAACATCATGACACTTCGCCATTTCTTCGTGTTCTGGTGATGTTCAACAAAGGCGAACCGAGTCAGTTTCTGTGGAAGGCAAAATCAAAATACAGCACGGTATAATGCAGTCAGCTATTCACGAGCCGGGGAGGCAAAAAGGTTATTAGCAAGTCACCTGACGTGGGATTAGACGTGATCAACGGGCAGACAAACTGGACAGGCTCAATTTGTTCACCCAGCCCACCCATAAAATGGGCGATGGGCGGGCTTGGCTAAAATTTAGGGCAACATCTGTCGGCCCGACAAACGAGTGGGTCGGGCCTGGTCCGAGGCCTTTGGCCCATCCATTGAAATTCTAAAACTGGTATTTTGATCTGTAGTTCTGCCCTTATATAGAAAAATATAATTTAAGTATACTGGAATTATTGAAAAGTAATGTACGAGCCTGGGGAATACAACAATGTACACAACAAAACAAGCCCATTTTGACTCTGCTGATCCCCTCACCCTCACTTCTCATTTTGTCCTTGGTCTTCTGTTCTCACTTTTGCTTTTATCATGAATAATTCACTCTCACGTCCACTCTTCATCCGCTCTTTCTACATATATGGACATTCAATTTCATCGCATGGCAAAAAGTCGATATGTATTTTTTTTTTTTTTTATGTATATTGCATTTTGTAATACTTGCACGCAGACATGGTAAACACGTAGTGATTTCGTTGCACACCGAGTGCCACCAATCTTCGTCCACCCTTTCAATACGTTTCGACCTTCATTTTCATCACATGGATCGATGTAGAAATAAATTTTTGTGTGTATTGCATTCTTGTAATATGTACTTTATCTACATTTCTCCACATATATTTTAGATGTGTCTATAATGAAAACCTATTAAGAGCATAAATGATCCAAAAAACTGGAAAAAAAATTATATGAAATATAATATAAAACACAGTTACATCAAAAATAGTTTTTTTTTTTTTTTTTTTTTTTGAGATAAGTTGAAATGGGGAAAACACAATTGATCTATTGTCATGCAAGATGACGGTCTCTTAAGCTTACCTGTACAATACACGAATCAATTTCTAATTTCTACAAGTTACAATGAAGTAGATAAATTACTTGTGCTTATTATGGGGACCTAGTACGTGATATAAATAGTTCGGAAAAAAAAAAAGAATATAGAGCTTATACTGAATATAATATATTCATGACAAGTTGAAAATAAATAATCATAGATTCGTTTTCATGCAAGGCACAAATATAATAAACCGGGACATGACGTATGGTTTAACTTAAGTTCACACGTAAATCATGTTGATAGTATGAGAAAAAGCCTAGCATGTAAAGGGCCCGAATAATGGCGATTAGGCTATGGTCACCACCAAAGTTGTCCTTTTAGGTGACCTAACTCAGCCGGCCAAAGTGTCTGATGATGGATTGCGATCCTCTAAAATTAGGGAATAGTTAACTGCCTAAAGTTGCCCCGGAGAGGTTGACACTCCATTATAGGACTGATTGTAACTAAGCTGAATATTGTATATAATAATAAATTATCCTTGAGAAAGCCAATTGAAAAAAAAAATAGAAGAAGCGAATTTGACTATAATATTATGACGCACATAAATAATCAAAATAAGGAGCATAATCCTTTGAGATCGTCAATGCAGCATACGAAGAGAAAGAAGCCTGAGCATCCACCATGATTCACCACATATTGATTTGTGGTAGATCAATCGTTATTGATTATTATATATACTAGGAGTTCTGTTTGTTTGATGAAAAATGAATAATTTGGACAATATTTTTCAAAAAATGATAACTTGTATTTCTTAAAATAATTAGACAACAGAAAAATATTTTCATTATCGACACAATTTATATCTAACATTTTCGTGAATTTTTTTATTAATTTATTATTTAAAAAAATAATTTTCACATTATTTATTTTTCGCCTTTTAATAAAGATGGCCTTGACTTTGCAAAATGGGCGAGCAACGTGGGAGTCGGCCCAACTGGAGTTGGACTTTTCTCATCCAGCATGACTCGAAACGGGCGCCTCCTCCTCCTCCTTTTTAACAAATATTTTGTTTCTTTTTTCCTTTTTTCTCCCTTTCCTTTTGCAAAATTGTTCTTTTCTTGTTTTGTCAATAAACATAAGATTTTTCTATATTTTTGCTTCCCTTATTTTCGTTTTGCTCTTTATTGTATTATTTCCTCCTTTTTTTTTTCCCTAATTTAGTCAAATACAAAGTCATTTTATTGTTTATTGTTTTCCAAAACGCATCTTCTAAGCATAAGAATACACCTTTGTTCTTATAGACATATTTTCTTTCTTACTATAATTTTACTTTGTTAATAGATCTTTCAAAATTTATTGCAAGAAAATTCAAATATGAAAGTTTATTTTACTTTTCTTGGATCTATTCATCGTGTGACAGTCCAATGTAGAATAACAAAATTGAAAAAAAAATTACCATTATTTTCAAGGTTTTATAGTATGAAAAATCATAAACTAGTATATTTTTTTTATAAATTTACCTTTCGTTAGTTTTTGTTAAATTTTAGCATCAGATTTTTGAGTTAAATGACATGTAACAACTAACTGGTGTATCAATTTGAGATTTTATTCCCTGTTTGTCAAAAATGTATCAGTTTGTAATTTTTCATGGTATTAATATAATATAACAAAAATTAACAGATTGTAAAATTATCATAAATGTATCAATTTTGGATTTTTAGGGGTAAAAAAATTAATTTGAATAGATTTATTATAGGTATACTAATTCATGATTTTTTTTTTTGTGATCAAATAATTAGTTTGAAGTAAACTTATCACATATGTACCAATTTAAGGTTTTTCCTAACATTTACACTATTTTCAAATGGTATAACTAATCAATACCAATAATCTTTATCCTAATTAATGAGTAATTCATTACCGGGTGTGTTTACAAGGGGCCACCACTATTGAGCCATTTATCACTTTTTTATTTGTCTTGGCGTGGGTAACAATAATCTAGTCACATATATTCCTTTTTTTTTTTTTTCTAAATACAAAGATAAGACTCATATTTTTGTAGAAATTAGTTGTATTGTTGTAGAATTATTTTTTTCTTATTAAATCAGTTCTTTTATCAAACTAAAGCAAAAGAAAAATTAGTCTGATAAAAGAGTGTCAATAAAACAATGAACTAATTTGTTGATATTAATTCATTTTTCTTCCGATTGATCATTAAAAAATGTATTTCGATGTGATTATATCTTTCTAATTCGATTTTGTTTGTGTCCATCAACCTTTCATTGTAATTAAACACAAAAAAAAAGAGTCAATCACTGTATTTGTCGCTACCACATCTAGAATAATATAAATATCTATTTAAAAAAAAATACTTTAGTTCTATCATCAAGTGTCTGGAAAAATAAGTCAACCATGAGTACCTGATTTTTATGGTTTGTTTGTTTTGTGGAAAATGTTCCATTTCTATATTTTTAGGGAAAATGATTTTACTTTTCGATGTTTGGCTGAAATTTTTAAAAAGACCTTGAAAATATTTTCCGTCTTAGGAAAAAGAACATCTAATGAAAAAATTATTAAAAAAATTCATATATTTTTAAAAATTATTTTGAATCATTTTTAATTTTATATATTTATTTTCTTTTCGCTTTTTATTTTTTATTTTTTTTTTTGCTTCTTCCTTGGCCGGTCGTTGGCGACGACGATGGCTGATGAGCTCGAGCTTGAAGGGACTCCTAAGGCCTTGAATCTCGCTGGCTTGTGGTGAGCTTGGAGCTCACAGATCTGACAAGGCTTCAAACCTCTCTGAGTTGTGGCGAGCTTGGACTTTGCCGACAATCGGCCAAGGAAGAAAAATAAAAAATAAAAAATAATTAAAAAATTCAAATTATTTTATAAAATTAAAAGAATTATGAAATTTGAAAATTTTAAAAATATTTTTGTAAGAGCAAACGTTTCTCTAAACAAGAACTTGAGCTTGAGCATTGACAACCTGCACACGATCTTTATGGACCCAAGCTTGAGGGTGGAGATCAGAGCTCAAGTGTTTGGGACTTAAGCATGACTTTTGTGAACCCAAGCTTGGGTGTCAAGCATTAGATACGGGCACCAAGGGTTCGAGCCTAGCCTCGATGGATTCGAGCATGGGCGCCAGGAGCCTAGGCCCAAGCATCGGAGTCTCGAGCTGGGCCTCGATGGACCTTGGCCTAGCCACCAGAGACTTGGTCTTGAACATGATAACTAGTAAACTAATGTTGGAGTTTCCATGCCCAAGTGAAGAGTTTCAAATTCAACTAGCGATACCTAGTTATATTCTGAAAAACGTTTTTCAATTCTATCAAAGAAGAAATCATTTTCCTAAATAAGAAAATCTTTTCCTTGACTAATTTTCTTAAACGAATCATACACTGAATAATGTTCTCCCGATAAATATTTTCCACGAAACAAATCAACCCTTAGTTTACATGATAGCAATGTTAGGAGCCCAACTTCAATATTTCTCCGGTTCACATTCTTGGACATGTCCCAACGTCTCATTCTATTTTATTTTTTCACTTTCCTACTTAGCTACCTCTCCTTCTTCCCAATTCGGAAGACATGAACGTATTTACTATGACTAAATCAGCTCTATCCTTAGCCTCCCTCTTTCGCCATGAACAAGAAAAACCTTTCTTTTCCAGGAAAATCACCAAGAAAATCATCATGCTGATGGAGTCTCCCTATAAGTAGAGGATTCAAGAGAAAAACTAGGCACTCTCATGCATCGTCCGCTCTTCCATTTTGTTTCGTGTTAATCCGAGTTGAAACTGACCTGCCAAAATGCATTTGGTTGCATTCTTGCTCGCCTCTCTCTGTGCTCTCACCAGTAAGGGCCACTTTCCTGTCATGTCTTTACTGTTGATTATAAACGTAGAACACTAACTGCTCTAGTTGACAGAGGGTGAAATTTCAAACAAGATGGGCATCAACTATGGGCGGGTAGGGAACAATTTGCCGTCGCCATCCCGATCTGTTGAGCGCATCCAATTGATGAGAGCCGGGCGTGTGAAGCTGTACGACGCGGACCCAGAGATCCTGAAGCTGTTATCCGGAACCCAGGTCCAAGTCTCCATCATGGTCCAGAACCAAGAGATCCCAGGCGTTGCGTCGAGCCAGGCCCTAGCCGACAAATGGGTGAGGAATAATGTCCTCCCGTATTATCCCCGGACGATGATCCGGTTCATCCTCGTTGGGAACGAGGTCTTGAGCTACAACAGCACTGATCGAGACCGCCAATTGTGGCGTGACCTTGTCCCTGCGATGCGCAGGATCAAAAGTTCGCTTCGGTCGAACCGCATCCGTAACATCAAAGTGGGGACCCCGCTGGCGATGGATGTGGTCGAATCCACATTCCCTCCCTCGAGCGGGAGGTTCTGCTCGGACGTCGCTGAATCCGTGATCATGCCACTGGTCCGCTTCTTGAACAGCACGAGGTCTTACTTCTTCCTCGACGTGTATCCTTACTTCCCATGGTCGCGGAACCCGGGCGACATCTCTCTGGACTTTGCGCTGTTCCGCGGAAATTTCAACTACACCGATCCCGCGACTGGTTTGACATATACTAATCTCCTGGACCAGATGCTTGACTCTTTAATATTCGCGATGGAAAGGCTCGGCTACTCGAACGTCCCACTTCTAATTGCCGAGACTGGATGGCCAAACTCTGGCGACATCGACGAACCTGGAGCGAACATCTACAATGCTGCCACATATAACCGCAATCTGATCAAGAAAATGATGGCCGAGCCACCAGCCGGGACTCCTGCTCGGCCTGGGGTCGTCATACCGACATTCATCTTTTCATTATATGATGAGAACCAGAAGGCAGGCCCTGGGACGGAGCGGCATTGGGGACTATTACATGCCAACGGTGATGCCGTTTACGAGATCGACCTAACCGGGAAGAGGCCTGCTTCAACGTACGGGCCGCTGCCGTTGCCCACCAATAACAGGCCCTACAAGGGAAAACTGTGGTGCGTGGCGAGGAGAGATGCGAACGTGACCGATCTCGGCTCGGCATTGAGCTCCGCCTGCAGGAGGGGAAACGGCATGTGCGACATTCTCATGCCCGGAAGAGAATGCCACGAACCAGCATCGACCTTTCGGGACGCGAGCTATGCTTTCAGTGCCTATTGGGCACGGTTCAGGAGCCGAGGCGCGACTTGCTACTTCGATGGACTGGCGGAGCAGACTGTTAGAGACCCAAGTGAGTTTCAATATCTGAACTCAAAGAGACAGATATTGCTTTGGATGATTACTCAGTCTTGAATTCCAAACTGCTGAATTCTTTTGTGTTCATGCGTTGCTGATTTTGGTTCTTCTTGAGCAGGTCGGGGATCTTGCAAATTCCCTAGCGTGACTCTTTGAAAGGCTCGGCTTATTTTCAAGAGAGACATCAGAGAGAAGTTATTTCCAAAGATGCTTTGCAATATACACATTTTCTACGTCCAAGTCCCAACTGCTAATGTTCTTCTGTATTTCCTTCCACTCTCAATGGGACACAATCATATATAATTATAACAATTGCCACTTTACAAGTACTTTCTCGTCTAACATGAAATTGAGATGTACGATGATGAGATTAGTGCATAATTTCATCGATCAGATTTATATAATATGGGATTGATCGTCATAATAGAAAAATAAGAGAAAATTCAATACAAAATTCTAAAACTTGTCACGGTAATTCACTTAATTCTAAAATATTTATTTATAGGTCATTTCGGTGTTAAGACTTATATAAACAAATGCAATTCTTGGATTCTGTTAATTTCATATTTTCTCTAGACAAAAAATCGTGCAATTTCATCGATTTTCCGTCAAATGGCGCCACGTTAGCGGCACACTAGAAAACAAAAACGCAATTGCAGAAATGGAAACTTTAAAAAGTTTGAAAATTTTAAAAAAATAAATCGAACATATTGAAAGGTTGTGGATTGGGAACAATGGGAGGCGCTCGCCTTGTTGGTGCCATGCAAGGGCCGCGGCCGCCCATCCCTGCCTCCCCCGTTGGTGCTTGTTTCAATACACAAGCATACGTGCATAAGTAATTAAGATCAAAAGTCTGATCACAACGGAAGTAAAAATCCTTATACACGAGTTTCCAAAGCATTTTCGTGTATTTTAACAAAAACGCATAGAAGAGCTAAAGCAGCTAATCATATTAACCTTGAACCGTGCTCCAAATTTGGTTCAGAAGTTTCTTCAAGTTCTGAGCACGAACGTCTGACGGCTTCTGGTAACAGTGGTTCTAACGCTCTTGGATTCTTGACCACGAACGTCTGACACCTTCCAATAATATTGGTTCTAACGTTCTTTAGATGTAGAACGCCTTATCTCTTCGCAAGCTCTGACGTTCTTCAGATCCAGCCCCACAAATGTCGAGCCTCTAGTTCAGACACACCACCAATTCTCACGTTGAACAGAAGAGAGAAATTGAGAAATCTCATAACTACAATTGTGCTAGCAATTGCTCTTGTGTGATCGATTTTGTTGATCAGTATCAGCACTCTCAATTATCAATTGTCGATTATCAATCATCGATCATCCGGTGATCTGCTCTCTGTATTACCTTTTATAGCTAGTGCAAATCACATTTAAATTGGCACATTAACTCTAAACCATTTTTAGGATAAGTCGGTCATAATTCCCGACAGATGTAAGTTTAAATACCGTTTGCGACATTAATTCGGGCATTAACTTTACAATTGTTACAGAGCATCATTTCAAATGTTTATTTATAACTGTTACAGGACTTTATTATGAGTATTAACTTTGTAACTATTACAAATATTTAATTTGACAGTTTCTTTTGAAATTGTTTCAAAGCATTAATTGGTTATTTAAATTTGAAACTGTTTCAGATTATTAAATTGCCTTTATTCTGAAACCGTTTTAGATCATCAAAGTGACTGTTAAATTCTAAAACCGTTTCAAAACTTAATGTGATCGTTAAATCTAAAACCGTTTCAGATCTTTAATTTAGCCATTAAGTCCGAAACAATTTCAAATCATTAATTTAGCTATTGATTTTGAATTTACTTCAGAACATTAATGATGTGATTAATTCTGAACTCACTTTAGATCATTAATGCAACTATTAATTCTAAACTCATTTTCAGATTATAAATTAACTCTAAACCATTTTTAGGATAAGTCAGTCATAATTCCCGATAGACGTAAGTTTAAATACCGTTTGCGACATTAATTTGGGCATTAACTCTGCAATTGTTACAGAGCATCATTTCAAACGTTTATTTATAACTGTTACAGGACTTTATTATGAGTATTAACTTTGTAACTATTACAAATATTTAATTTGACTGTTTCTTTTGAAATTGTTTCAAAGCATTAATTGGTTATTTAAATTTGAAATTGTTTTAGATTATTAAATTGCCCATTTATTCTGAAATCGTTTTAGATCATCAAAGTGACCGTTAAATTCTAAAACCATTTCAAAACTTAATGTGATCGTTAAATCTAAAACCGTTTCAGATCTTTAATTTAGCCATTAAGTCCGAAACAGTTTCAGATCATTAATTTGGCTATTGATTCTGAATTTACTTCAGAACATTAATGATGTGATTAATTCTGAACTCACTTTAGATAATTAATGCAACTATTAATTCTAAACTCATTTCAGATTATAAGTTTGGTCACTGAATCTAAACACGCTTCAGATCTTTGATTTAGCCATAGAGTTTGAAACCTGGTTCAGACTTTGTAAACTCTGATTGGCTCAATTGCAAACACATTTGCAATATTTTCTCTTTCGTTCAAACGTCATTCTAATTGATTATGATGTGTGACATCCCTAGGTTTATCATTAAGCTGGCATAAAGACTTGTACTAATATATTAACACAACCAAGAGAATTGATTGTTTAGATCAATCTTCTATTCCCACAAACCATGAGTGATATCTAGCAATATATCATAGCTACCTAGGCAGTTTTCGAACATAATGAACTTGTCAGCTTTGGTGACCGTGTAATTTGACCCTTTTGTCTCACCATGTCCCGATCGAACAAAGGCCATGGAACTATTGATCAAGCCAACAATCCGATCATATACCCAAATCTAATTGATATGTATTCCTTTGAGATATGAACCATTTATTCTTGAGTACAACCTCGACCGAGGATTTCAATACAATGCCACGAATAGATCGCATAGGACATCAATCTTGTATATTTATATATAACAAGAAGACAGATTCCATATTGTGCATGCATGTGCCTTCGTATGTGAACAAACTATGACCATCAAGTATAGAGATGGCTCGATGAAGCATCAATATGCGCACTTGCGAACCATAGCCATCCAACATACAAGTCAGCATCGTGCCTCAAGTTTAAGGATCTAACATCTGACCAAAACATGAACAATCAGACATTGACCCCGCTAAAAGCTTCCATGTTGCCAATGGTTCTATATATGTCATGTTCAATGAACTTGTCCAAGACAAGCACCTGTGTTTTAGCTCGGATATCACCATATCCAATGACTTGTGACTCATCATCCCCTCAAGTATCCAATACTGAATGGTGAAGCTTGAGAACACACCGGTCTCAACAGGATCATCAATATTCTCTCAATGATCCATCGACTGGGAACTATTTAAAGATTCAACATAATTATAACCTGTCACACGTATTCTTAACACCTTAAGAATATGTTCAGTCCTAACTGATCTTATGGACTCATTCATATAAATTGGATGATGAATGAAAAACTTATTTGCCATTAAATAATCCCTAACATGTAAATATTACATGGTTGCTTTAGGGCATACAACTAACATCCCTCCACCAAAAAAAAAAAAATCATTATTATTTTGGTCAGTACCACCCAAGGGAAAAATCTCTTTTTTATTTTTTAAATTGTCTATTTTTTTTTCTATATTATCCACTTAACACCACACAAGTTCCATATCTTCGCAAAAGAGAGAAAAATTGGCAAAAAAATACCACCTAAATTTCCATCTCAAAACAATCAATAGAGCTAACTGAATCGATCATTCACATCTTTTCTATAAGTTTTTTAACTTAAATTAACGAAATAAAGAATTTTTAGGATATAAACATGCTTTCTCAACAAATTTCACAGATCCTAATGGAATTATTCCCAAATGTTATCTACGTTGATCTTCTCTCTTTTATGTAACAAGTGAATTGACAATGCCAGTTTTCGCGTAACAGGGTATATGAGGAAACGGCCATGCTAAACTGACCTTCAAAATGGCTTCATCTGCCCCTAGAGGATGCAATGGACGAAATTACTCAAATTGCGGGTCTCACTCCCCACCGTCCGTGTCTTTCATCAGCTCCTCACATTTCTCTCCTCCTCTCCCCCTCTCTTTGCTGATCCTGTGCGCCTCTGCCCTTGCCCGCGAAACCTCACTGCTTCCATTTCATAGCCTGCACCCTGCTTAGGACGAGGCCGTTCAACCAGAATCCTTCTGGCTGTTTGCTTGGGGTAACCAGGTCCAAGAGGATGTAGTGCGAATGAAAATGCTTTGTAATTGGGCAATCTCCAGTTGTGAATCTGTTGGTGATTTCCAAGCTGAGAATTAGACTCTGATTGTAAGAAACACCTTTTTACATTATCTGTTTGGCTGTAGTGTTCATGACACCATTTCGTAATATGTACATATAAAAAGAGAGGGTAAATTCTCGAGTGACGAAGGAGGAGGAGGCGGCAAGGCCAGAGAGGCAGTCACGTAGGAGGAAGTCTCAGTGTTGAAGCCAGGACTATGAGGGGGCAGGATCCGCCGTGGCAGAGAGGGGAGCAACGATGATGACTAGAGGCAGCGCCAGCGGTGGAGGTGGAGGGCAGCCTTACTGGTTGGCAAACTGGAGGAGGGTGATGTTGCGTAATGCACGGACGTATATGGTGTTGGAACCAAAAGAATAATGATAACTTAGAAAAAATTGGAAAGGGCACAAAATTGAAGGGAAAACAATGCTGTCTAATGTCTTCAATTTACAACACTCACCCTCATGTCCTTATATAATAGCATAACATCTACAATTTAATGATATAATGATGAAGACAAACACCCCACACACTTAAACGGCCCAAAAGCCATGAAGTCTTCGAGCATTCCTGTTAGCAAACATTAAATGAAGCATCAAAAAGCCCACAAAGCTAAAAAAACACACAAACAAAGTCAATACAATAAAGGCTGAGGTGTAGCAATCCATGGAAAACTCTTCAATGACCTTTGTTGGTGTTGGAATTCAAGTCGGCGGAAGACGACTTACCTGATTCCGATGCGCAAACAATAATTAACCTCGGAACGAACGTTGAATTGCGGATGAATCACGAACAACACTACCTCACGTTGGTCTGAGTGCAATCACGAGGAAAGCACCCGTTTTCCACGGCGTAAATGCCGATTGTTCTTGTAAAGAAGAAAATGGAACGCCTTGATGGAAAGGGGAGAGAAAAGAAGAGAACTTTTGAATGTACGTTATTCCAACCAGTCCAACGGTTGTCTTCAGGGGTCTTTTATATGACCCCATCACACCCCTTCATCGTAGCATATCAAGGCGAAATGGTGTGTGCCAATCGCACCCCATCATGGACGTACTAGCTAAAGTACAACAGTTGGCATTCTTGTCTCATGCTCTAAGAGTCCTCCTTTATTAAATGCTTGTAGCTTTTTTTGTCTTCAATCTGCTTTAAGCGCCTATCATGAATGCTTCGTTGATTCGCTTTCATTCTACCTTTAACACCCACCATAAATCAAGGCATTCTTTGAAGTATACTAACAACCAAATCTAGAACCCCACAACTAACGTGCACTAATCTTCAACGATCAATTTCATTCTATTCTAATAGCCTCCCCTAAAATTGAGTTTTGAATGAATTTAACAACATTGAGTATTGTCTTTAATTTTTCAAACAAATCAACCTTTAATAGTTTTGTCAAAATATTTGTAACCGATCTTCTAATTTGCAGAAATTAAACTCAATCTCACCTTTTCTACTTGAACTCAAATATAATGATACTTGATATTGATGTGTCTGCTCCCACAAAAAAATTGAATTCTTGGCTAATGCAATAATTGATTTATTATCACATATTATTTTGGTCGGATCTATTTGTGCATGTTTCAATTCACACAACATCCTATGAAGCCATACCTCTTGAAATGCCGTCGAAGCTAACATCATGTATTCAGTCTTAGCTATTGAGAGTGCAATAATTTTTTTTTGCAACTAAGTAATTACTCCTGATCCAAGAAAAAAAAACCTATTCAAAATTACTCTTCCAAGTCTCGATATGACCTACCCAATCGTAGCCATGTACACCATTGAAACTGTCAATATAATATCACAAAATTCCATGGTCACAAGTTCCATTGGCATATTGTAAAAAAATTTTTGCTACATGCAAATGTGATTGGTCTGGCTTTTTTATGACCCTGCTAATTATTCCCACTCCACAAGTAATATATGGACTCGTAGAAACCAAATATCTCAAACTGCAAATAATGCTTTTGAAATAAGTGAGATTTACAAGTTCCCCAGTTCCTTTTTTCTTTAGCGCCAATCGATCTATTTCATTGAGTCTGAATTGGCTTAAGCATTTCCATTTTCGATCTCTTTAAAATATCATTAGCATATTTTTGCTGTGAAATAAATATGACATCATTTGCATGCTCTACTTCAAGGCCAAGAAAATAGGACAACAATCCTAAATTTGTGATTTCGAACTAGCTAATTATAGTCTCTCTGAATTTAGCAAACATCTTTCCACAACTCATTGTAAATATCAAGTCATTAGCATAAAGGCACAAAATTATTATGTCAACGTTAGTATTTGACTTAATATACATTGTATGCTCGTACAGGCACTTTCGAAAACCATGCTCTAATAGGTAAGTGTCCTTCGTGTGACATAGGATTTTCATTTTAAGTTCTTTCTCAGCTTAATAATTTACTAGAGGTCACCAATAGCCTTCTAGAATCAGCTAGAAGAGACTCAGATATTCTAGATGCGAAGACTTGATTACGCTAATGTCTCTTTTAGCACCATTTTCGGTAACTAACTAGTTGATTGTTTAATCTAAGTGGTCACACACAATTGATGTCGCTAAGTGTTCATGCAATTTTTTTTGTGGGGTTATTTTCATCAAAGCCTAAACTAGACCTCACATAATCTAGAAGGGAAATTAACACACAATTTATTGAATAGCAATGCGAAAAGTAAACAATCAAGTTATTGAAATGCAGTGCCATAAATAAACATCTAAGTACTTGAAAGTAATCCTCTAAAAAAGGGCAAGTTCTTCTTCTCTCCGAAATGGAGATTTCTCTCTACCAGCTGGGTAGTGCCCATCTACCTTTAGGATAGATCCTGCTTCATCATCATTGATGGGAAACCCTAATCCTCACCTTCTTCGATTTGAACCTTTGTGAACGTGAGAAACCCTAGATCACAGAACTGCTCCCACCGCGATGGAATGGAAGCCTCCCCTCCGTTTGTGGGTGAAACCCTAATACCACAACACTTCCTCTACATCTCTTGCCTACCCATTCGGGTATCTCATACTTTCATAATCACCACCCCCCTAGCGTAAATCATTGTTCTTCGCACAAACATTGATTCAGAGCTCCCTTCAACCTTATTTGCCCCTTTTTTCACTATCAGCTGGTTCCAAAACAAGTAGGCCAGCTTGCGTGAAGATTGATTCAAACCTTGCAGGTCATAGCTTGCACTTCCCTACTTCTCCGTGTACCTGGAGAATAATAGATGGCAGATCAATATGAGGAAGAGAGGACAGTTGCTGCCCTATGCAAGAGTCTAGGTAAGCTATGGTCCGAAGAAGATGTTGTGGATGTAACAGGTGATATTTCTGAAGAAAATTTGACAGAATGTCGAAAAACTCTGTTTGGGAAATTCTTCTCTAAGCCGAATGTGAACTATACAGCATTTGTGAGTACTATGAAAAAAGCTTGGAGGACGGAAAACTTTACCTGTGCAGTGATGGAGCATGGGTATTTCTCATTCTCCTTCCAGTCCGAAACTGAAAAACAGAGAGTATTAGACACTGGACCATGGTCTTTCTCTAGTAATCTTCTAGTTCTACAGGAATGCGATCCCGACACCCCCGAAATTTGCTATGAATTTAACCACTGTGCATTTTGGGCGCATTTCTTTGGCCTTTCCTTTGGGAGAGTTTCAACTACTGTTGTTCATGATATTGCATCAAAACTGGGAGAAGTAATAGAGGTGAAACTAGAAGCAAAAGGAAACGGCAATTACAAGATTGGTAAGGCAAAAGTAAAGCTTAATCTGGAAAATTCTCTTAAGACTGGAGTTATTATGAATCTGGATAGAAAAAGGTTGTGGGTAGAGTTTAAATATGAGAGACTTCCGCACTATTGTTATTCATGTGGAAAAATTGGCCATTATGCTACTTTTTGCAAAGAAATACCCTATGAGAATTCAGGGCTTGCAGAGAACTTACTAGGAAGATTTGGCCAGTGGTTAAGAGCTGAAGCACGGGAATTAAGTCCGTACGGGAAAATCTTCGATGGCAAACAAGAAATTCCACAAGAAGAAGTTGAGAGTGTGCCCGAGACCTCTATCCTTCCAGTTTCTGGTAAAGAAGAACAATTACAGGATAAAAATCAGAAAAGAACTCTCTATTTGTGAACAGAACACTGCTGAACACCCAACAAAGGAGAACTACCATCCTACTACTTCTTTAGCACTTGTACTTATGGAAGAGAAAGGCACCCAGAAGAGAGGGAGTTACTGCTTAGACGAAGACTATGTTATGGTGCTCTATGAGGAACAAATGAAGGAAGCGGAAGTGGAGATGCAAGAGAACTCAGCGGATGGGAAGGGTCTATTAAGGCATAAATCTAAAAGTGCCAAGCTCTCCTCCTCAAAAAAAGGGAAACGATTCTATCCTTATGGAGCTCAAACATCAAGAGTACCAATCTTAGAAAACACACAACTGGTGGAGACCCCCATTAAAGTGGTAGAGAAGTCAAATCAGTGGGCTTTAGTGGCTAGCCCTAATAAGCCACCAAATCATCCATGAAAATGTTAAGCTGGAACTGTCAGGGGTTGCACACACCTCTGACAGTTCAAGCTTTGAGAGTCCTAGTGACTCAAGAAAGGCCTAGTATTATCTTTATTATGAAAACAAAAAATCAAGAGCAAAAGGTGCTACGACTAAGGAGAAGACTGAAATTCCAGAACAGTTTTCTAGTGGATCCAGAAGGAACAGCAGGGGGTTTGGCCATTTTCTGGGATGATCAGGTTCTATTATCTATTGACTCTTTCTCGGCTAATGCTATTAATGCTCAATGTCAAATTAAAGCAACAAAACAGAGAATGCACTTGACATTTCTACATGCTCCAAATGAATTTCAAGAGAGAGTTTTGCTATGGGCGGCTATTCATAGAGAAAGTCTACATTAATATCTGCCTTGGCTCTGTTTGGGGGACTTTAATGAAATACTATATAATTGGGAAAAAGTGGGGAAAAAGAGAGCAAAAACTTACCGACTCACAGTGTTCAGAGACTTTCTTCACCAATGCTCTTTAATGGACTTGGAGTGTAAAGGTTGTGCGTTCACATGGACAAACAATAGAGAAGGGGAACATTTGGTCAAGAAGCGTCTTGATAGAGTTCTATGCAATTCTGATTGGAGACTAAAATATCCTACTACTAAAAGTATAGCATTACCAACTATAGGGTCTGATCACGGCCCTATTATAGTATCACTCAACCCACAGAAGAAAATGGGGGGAAATAGATTTAAATATGATGCTTTCTAGGCAGAGGAAGAGGAATGTGTTTAGTTAGTGCAGGAAACTTGGGCTGAATCCGAATCTCAACCATTAAATGTGGTGGAAAAACTACAGATCGTGGCAAACAAGCTGACGAAGTGGAGCTAGAATAGATTCTCTAATGCCAAAATGAGGATCGAATGGCTGAAAGATGAACTACAAGCTTTGATGAATAGCACGAGAGTTTCTCAAGTGAGTGAGGCAACAAAGAAGATCACCCAAGAAATAGAACAATTGTGGAGACAAGAGGAGATGTATTGGGGAATGCGGTCCAGAATTAGATGGCTAAAATGGGGTGATAGAAACTCCAAGTTCTTTCATGCCACAGCAATACAGAGAAGGACCAGAAATAGAATCTCCTTGCTGAAGAATGAAGAAGATGTTTGGGTAAGAGAGGAGCAGCATTTGAAGGAAATGACGGAGAAATTCTTCCAAAAATTATATACGTCAGTGGGGTTCCGCAATTTCCAGCCTATTCTACAACACGTCCCAACCTCGGCGGATGAAATCATGAACCAACAGTTAGTCGCAGCTGTGACTGTGGAGGAGATAACCACTGCTATGCAACAATTAGGAGCTACTAAAGCTCCAGGACCAGATGGGCTTCATGGACTTTTCTTCCGACGCCATTGGATAGACATTTGTCAGGATATTCTCAAGGAAACTCGGAATTTTTTCACTACCGGATACTTAAATCCTCACATAAACAGAACACAAATAACCCTTGTTCCTAAAATCCCAAACCCAGAAAAACTCGAACAATATCGCCCAATCAACCTTTGTAATTTCATATATAAAATCATTTCCAAAGTGATGACCAATAGACTCAAACCTTTGCTACCAAGCCTTATCGCTGAAGAACAAAGTGCTTTTATGGGGGGAAGGAAAATCCAAGACAACATTTTGATTGTGCAGGAAGTCCTTCACAGGCTGCGAACTCGAGAGAGAAAAAAGAAGTTCCAAGCTATTTTAAAGCTTGACATGCAGAAGACGTATGATAGAATTGAATGGGATTTCCTTAGAGCATGCTTAAGTAAGATGGGATTCTATGATCAGTGGGCTCAATGGGTGATGCAATGTGTTTAACAGTTTCATTCAGCGTAAATTTTAATGGGGAATCGCTACCTTGTTTCAAGCCTACTCGCGGAATTCGACAAGGTGATCCACTATCACCTTATCTATTTATTCTAGTGGCTAATGTGCTATCTAACATAATGAAACAAGCAATAGCTGTTGGCACACTTCGAGGTATCAAGCTTAATAGTAGCTGCCCTACTCTATAACATATGCTATTTGTGGATGATTCCATTTTCTTTCTCCATGGAACAACATTGGAATGCCAAAATCTTGCGGCCATCTTACACCAATACTGTTTCGCATCTGGTCAGGCTGTTAATCTTAATAAATCGGGTATATATTTAAGCAAAAACTGCCCGTACAGCTTGAGGAGGAACATGGCTTCAGAATTAAGAGTGCCAGAAATTGAGAAAACTGGGAAATACATAGGAATGCCATCGGATTGGGGAGCTTCAAAGAAAGATATGTTTGCCTGGATTCTTGCAAAAGTTAACATGAAGCTAGAAAGCTGGAAGAAGAACTTATTATTAAAAGCGGGAAGGAGATATTGATAAAATCAATGGTACAACCTATTCCTCAATATGCTATGTCCATATTCAAAATCCCTGTCTTGATTTGCAAAGCTATTGAGATGAGAGTTGCTAATTTCTAGTGGAGAAGCAGTAATAAAAGTGCTGGGATACATTGGAAAAGATGGGAAAATATGAAAATTAGGAAGGATGAGGGGGGTCTTGGCTTTAAAGATTTAATTGCCTTTAATAAGGCGATGCTAGGAAAGCAAGCATGGCGAATATCACAGCAACCTTAGTCCCTCTTAAGCCGAGTAATGAAGGGGTTGTATCATCCATAGAGTACATTTTGGAAAGCTGGCAAAGGATCAAGACCTTCGTGGAGATGGCAGAGTATATTGCTGGGAAGAGACTCTATATCACCGCATATTATGTACTCAGTTGGGAATGGAAAAAAATATCGATTAGAGATGATAAATGGTTAAAGAGCGGGACTATTGGTGGCCAGGCAACAAGTGGTGAACCAGGTCAGGTGGCTGATCTAATTGATCAAGAGACTGGAAAATGGAACGAACTACTGGTAAAGTCATTATTTGATGACCAAAGAGTCAACGAAATACTTGATATTCCTATCGGCATGCCTACTGAAAAAGACAGGGTGGTTTAGGTGAACAACAAATCAGGGTCATACACAGTAAAAAGTGGCTACTTCACCACTAGAGACAGCTCAACCAGCACACAAGCAATAGCAGCAACTTCATCTCATCAAACAAAACCAGAACTATGGAAATATATATGGCACTTTGAAACTCTGCCCAAAATCAAGCTTTTCATATAGAATGCTTGTCAAAATGCTCTACCCACAATGGACAACCTACACAAGAGGAAAATAGGACCTGACCCGCTTTGTCCCATCTGCAAACAGGAAGTCGAAACCATTGAACACACCCTTCTGCTATGCTCTTGGATGGCCCGGATATGGAAATCTGCCCCCTGCAAATTAAAGTTTCAAGAATAGGGTTAACACATATTGATGAGTGGCTGTATACGGTAAAAGCAGACCCAAGGAGTGCCAAAAATTTCGACCAAACTGTGGTCACCCTATGGAGCATCTGGAAAGATCGAAATCAGTTCATATTCGACCATCGCCCCCTGCACCCGCAGCAAACACTTTTCAAGGCTGTTGCTTTGCACGAAAACTACATCACTTGGAACCAAAAATCAAAAGGAAAGCAAGATAGAGCGACCCAAGCTCAAAGATGGCAACCCCCGACTTCAGATTCGTTGAAAATCAATATAGATGCTTCCTTTCTTCCAAACAACTACGCTGAACCAGAAAACGGGGAGAACAGGGGAGAGGGCGCAAACAGGGGAGCAATTGCCTGCATCTGTCGTGATTTTAGGGGCCAACTCATCGATGGCTTCGCGAAAACGGTGGTTGCGTCCTCGGCGGAACAGGCAGAAGCGCTCGCCCTCCTTGAACCCTAGATTTCCTCTTAAGCCGAACTCATCTCTCTCTACAAGTACAATCTAATTGTCTTTAGCTCGTGCAGGGGATTAACTCTTCGAAAGACTTCAGTTGGGAAGCGAAGACCATTGTGGATCGGGCCAAGATAAAACTAAAGGAGTTTCGGGCCATCTCTCTGGTCCACTGCAGCAGGCACTCAAATAGACCAGCAGACTGGCTGGCAATAGCCCGTAGATCGAATACTCTCCCATCAAATTGGCTAGAAAACCTCCCACCCGTTCTCTTTGATTTATTATGTGTTGATGCTCTTGATGTATTTCATCCAAACTTGGCTAAGTAAATTAAAAGCAGTCGTTCTTTTGTCCAAAAAAAAAAAGTCCGGGAAAAGAAAAATCAAATGTAATGTCGAGCAAAGAATACTACATGGCTTAGTTATAAGCTTCTCAATAAAAACCCTCATAAACTTGCTATTTGAAACTAAGGCAAGCCTAAATTTAATGAACTATTAAGGTACAACCTAGGCTTGACTACCCTAATTAGTTATCAAATGAGTGTGGTTAAGTCTAATTGATCTTATTTGCAAAGTCTACTCTAAAAGAATTATAAATGTCTAAACTAGCCTACTTCAGACTATACTAAACTAAACTATTACAAAATTCAAGACCGGATTGGACATCGGTCTAACACCATTGGTGCCATATAACCACCACCACCTTGGGTGTTGCCTTTGACCGCGACCTCCTTGTGGGTGTCGATTTTCCTCATTCACTCATTCAATCCAACAATGCATCCAAGCAAAGCAGACAATCAGCAACTTCACCAATCAAGCAATCTAGTTTGGGAAATTGGTTTCAACTGCGCAATCCAATTAGCTTAGCCACCTCCTGATCAAATCAAGGGTTCATTAATTAAGATTAGTGATAATTAGGCCCGACTTGCATTCACAAAACAGAAGACTAACTCATTACTCACTAATTAAAGCTAATCAAACATGCTACTACCAGCCGATACATGCATTGACAATTGTAATCAGCCTAATATTCATCCAATCAAACACATGCAAACTCAATGAAACTCGCAATTAGGCCAATTAACTTGGGGAATCAAGCAATCAAACCCAAGAAGGGGCACTCCTTATTTTTACAAAATCATGTAAGTACTTATCTAAATGAAAGCAAGCTAATTCTAACACACTAAAATCTAAAATCTTAATCAGGTCTCACTTTCCTAACAAAGTTTTCAATCTTTTTATTTTTTATATCTTTTTTATATTTTAGTGTTGTTGTTATTATTACTATTATTATTATTTATTTATTTTGAAAATAGGGACACGGGCTGAGCCCCTAAGCCCAGTCAAAATATAAAGAAAACCCTAGTCTTGTGGGTCTGGGCCACGGATACACATTGGCTCTTTTATTTTTTTCCATACTCCCATTTTCACTTCTCACGAACGCCTGCACCTATGTCACTCCACGAATCTAAAAAATCCATAGTATGACCAAAAAAAATTCACCCATCCTAAGCAAAATCCGGCGAGATAAACACTTCAAAACTCCATAGATTTCACTGAAAATACAAGACTAAGCACTTCTTATTCATCCACTATCCACCCTCAACCTCTAGGGAGTGGCGGTTGGCCACCACCCATCACCGGAGCACCACAATCGCAGGCATTTAATACTCCACTGTGCCTCACCAAAATCGCTTCTACCATTCATCAGAAACTATTAAGACAAGGACTGACTGAGACAAATTTGAACTGAAAAGGTGAAGGCAAGCCACCAAAGGGATATATATTCGAGCGCCCGCGAAGATTCGACAAGCATGACGTCCACTCCAGTCATTTTCTCACCAGTAATCACCATGAGAGAAATCCACGGAACCAAAAACACCAGGAAAAGGAACAAGAAGATGGGTTCAGTTGTCATTCGGTGACAACAGAATATAGCAGAAACTGAGCTCAAAAGCTAATGAGGAACATCTGCCATGGCACGAGACGAACTGAAACCCACTCAAATTAATCCAAAATCGCAGAGAAATTTATGTAAACAGGGTTTCGGCATTTCATCAAACCCATGGTGCGCGGTTTGGTCATGCGGTTTACACACAAGTTCAAAGCAGCGATTCACTCCGTACTATGACGAGTAATGCTAATGGGAACTTGGATCATCAACTCAGCCCGGATCCAAGTAGATTTTCAAACCAACACCCCTCAGAATGACTGGGACAAGGGAGTGATTTCGATCGCAAATATAGATCGTGGAGAGCGTGGCCCGTGAAGACCAGCCCCACGAGGGACCGGAAACGCCGAAGGAAGAAGCGAAACTTCGAGGTTTCTCGGCCCCGAGGCAGAGAAGAACAGGGCTCCGATGGAGGAACTTCGAAATCGAAGTTCACGGCCGCGAAAAATGGCCGGCGTCGTCGGAAACATGGAGATTATCTCATTTATGGCGATGGCTGTCGGCAATGAAAGTCTTTAACGAAAGTGTTAGGCTCTTCGGGAGTCTCTTTTCACGGAAAAATGGGGGCGGAGCAGAGCTTTTCCGGAAAGGCCGGAGATAAGCGCCGGCGGATGGTTCTCCGGGCAGCGAAGACGATGAAGAGCGGGCCCGATCACACCCTTCGGCCGAATAGGGCTGGGCCGAGAAAAGTGAATAAGAAAAAGGCTGGGTTTTGTGCGAAAATGGGTAAAGAGGCCGGGCTCTTCCTCTCACTATTTTTTTTTTCACTTTTAAGGCTACCATTTTTCTAATATATCTCACAATAATTCTTATTATTTGCTAATATACTTAATCGCCTCTTTTTTTTTTTTTCTGATTTTTGACATTTTTATAAGGAAAAACGCCATACTAGATGGACAAAATTAGATGTCAACATTAGGTATTTCATGTTGATGTCTACAGTACTCGAGTCATTTTTCTTACACGCCGGCAACATATATTCCTTAGCACCGATGGCATGTAGTGTTTTGTACATTTCCGGGCATTCCGATTGTAATGTTTGAATTTATTGCACTTAAAACACATGATTTTTGGTTTGTTACATGTTTTATACTTTCCAGTGAAATTGAATTTCTACCATTACCTCAACCTCCTTCGCAACCTCTACTACCTTGATAGCGACCAGACTTTGCAATGCTTGCTTGGGGTTTGAATCAATGCACTTTAAATTCATTCTTTGCTCATGTGAGTATAATGAACCCATCAACTGCTCCAACATTAGGGTATCTCATCCTTCCTTGATTGATGCGATAAAGTAATCAAATCTTTTGGTGAAAAACCTCAAGATTTTTTTCTACGACTTGTATATCTTGGAGTTCTTCACCATTAACTCTCAATTGGTTAACGATGGTTTCCACTTGATCATAATATGTCAAGATTGATTTAGAGTCATAAATATGTAAATATTTAAAATTATCTCAAAGTGTTCGAAGCTGCACCCATTGAATATAGTCATTCCCTTTGTAGGATTTTTACAAAATATTCAATGTTGCTTTTGTGGTCTTTGCACTTGATATTTTTTCAAATGTCATTTCCTCCATGGCATTAAAGATTGCATACAATGCTTTTTGATTTTCCCTCTAGGACTCCAGCAACAAATCTCTCTCCTCCTTTCTTAAAGCCTCAAATGCCTTAATATGGCCATTTTGTTGTAGCCATTTTTCCACTAGATTTCACAAATCTTGCGATTTGAAGAGAACCCTCATTTAGATGGGCCAATTATTGAAATTCCTTTTATTCAACTTGTTCAACTTTGTAAGTTACAATTGAACGGAATTAATGGATGTCATTTCTAGTTTTGATACCAAATGCTAGAATCAAAAGACTAATGATAACTTTGAAAATTTTGGAAAAGGGCATAAAATTGGAGGGAGAAATTATTCTTAGTATGCTTTCTAATGGCTTCGATTTACAACACCCATGCTTACGTTCTTATATTATGGCAAAACACCTCCAATACATTTAATGATGATGACAAACATCTGACCCACTAAAATGAGCCATGAAGTCTTCAAGCACTCCTGGCAAACATTAATGAACAAAAAGTCCACAAAACTAACAAAAACACATCAACAAAGTTATACAATAAATGAACGTGAAGACAAATGTATCGATCAATGGAGAACTCTTCAATGGCGTTCGTTGGCATTCTTTGTCTTCTTGCTTCGGTAGATCTTTTTCATTAAATGCTTGTAGCATTTTTGTCTTCACTGATTCGCTTTCAGTCTTCTTCCATCACCCACCATAAATCAAGACATTCATTGAAGAATAGTAACAACCAAATCTATACTATTCTAACATTTGGAGTGCTAGATTGAGAATGCCTATCTTGCCTGCATGAACTGTTTCATGTACCTATTGCTCACTTTGCAACGAGACATTATCTCTCTCCAAGCGGTAAAGATCTTTCTTTTCTTGTTGTCCTCTCTTGGTGAGTTTCCATTGGATTTTTTCAAGCTGCTTTTCCATCAATGACAGGCTTTTCACAGCGTTCAAGGTGGTCACTAACAATTTTAGTGGGGGACTCAACTTTAGCAACACAAACAACAAGACTGCAAAACGAAGTCTTTCTGTTTACTTGTGCCTCGTAGAGTCAGTTTTGTTGATCACACATTTTGAGTGTACGTATCTAGAACTTAAAAAAAAAAAAAAAAAAAAAATCTAGAACTTAAAATAAAAAAAAAAAAAATGGACCGCTGGTCCGCCATTATTTGGAGAAATAAAAAAAAAAAAACAAAATAGAGGTGAGCTGGGCATTTGGAGAAATAAAAAAAAAAACAGACTTGGTGGAGAGAGAGAAAGGTGAGGAATGGGACCCGCAATATGAATAATTTCTTCTATTGATGGATTGAGCCATTTACCGATGGATTCAATACACCAATAAGAAAAGGTCCGAAGACCATTATTTATCCCACCAAACCGAGACTAACTCCAATCTAGATGCATTATCTGTTCTTTTATTTATCTTTTTTTAATCTATTTATTTGTTCATTTGCTAAAAAATCTAGTCCATGCATGAAGAAAATTCAAAATTGGTGTCGAATATCCGAAATGTTCCCACTATTATAACTAGAAAAAGCACATTAACGAAGGTTAATTCTAGAAAGAGTAGAATTAGTCTTCTTCCTCTACAAGTAGCCCTCTGATCATAGTTTTCTGCCTAGAAATTGCTAGCCCACGTTCACACCATTAGCTACCCCTATAAATAGACACTTCAATGATACTACCGGTGAATCTTGCTAATCTTACGACATGTCCCTATAACTAAATATAAAAATGCCATGACACAACGTATCATTGTTTTATGATGTCGGGATTGTTGGGGTTTCATGAATCATGTATAGTTAAAATTAACAAAAAAAAAAAGAACGCAGCGGAAACAAGAAGATATATTTTTCATGATTCTCCGAAGGCGTTGTTCGTGCGTTTTAATAAAAAATCTGAATGTAAAAGAGAGTTACATGAATTACCTCTCGAAGCGCACTTTACACGAATTGGTTCGGATGTTCTACGGTTCGAGCCCCACAAATGTCGGACCTCTAGTTCGGACACACCAACAACGAATGTCGAACGGAAGAGAGAACTTTCGAATATTCACCACTTCGATCGTGCTAGCAATCACGTGGAAACAATCCGTCGAATTCTTGATATATAATAGTCACGGCCCGGATGAGAGAAACCTCTTCTTTCTTGTGTCTCGAAAAACACAAGAACACTTCTCTCTCTCTCTCTCTATTTCTGCAGCCCCTCTTGTGTTTTAAAAACACAAAACACACGCGCACTTATCTCTGTTTTTCAACAGCAATTTTAAAAATAAAACCGACCAGCAACGGTTGCTGATCGATGGACGATCAGCAACCGTTGCTGATCATCCCGTAGCGAGGACGATCGTGCATGAGCAACCGCTCATGCACGATCTTGGCATGATGGTCAGCAGTTGCGACCATCCATGCTACGTGCATGATGGTCGGCAACCGCTGACCATCATTGCTTCGTGCACATGCATGAAGCTCAATTTTATTATTATTTTTATTAGTTATTAAAAAGCATTAATTAATTAATTAATTAAACGAATAAATAATTAATTAATCAATCCCTTTTAAAATAAAAAGAACATATTCTTTAAATGTACATTTGGAATACATTAATATGTATTCACTTTGGGCATGCGTGTGCATCATATGCACGTAGGCTCGTGACTATAATATAAATTAAATTAAATCTCATTTAATTTAATTTCAAATCGACTCAATTCGATTGCAATAATTGCAAACAAATTTGCAACATCATTTCTCTCTTGTTCCACGTTATCCTAATTGTTTATGGTGTGTGACATCCCTAGGTTCATCACTAAGCTGGTAGTAAGACTCGTACTAACACATTAGTACTTCCAAAAGAATTAATTGTCCCGATTAATCTTTGGGTCCTACAAGCCATGATTGACATCTAGCAATATGTCATGGCTACCCAGATAGTGTGAATGCTTTAAGAACATAATGAACCTGTCAGCTTTAGCTACAGTGTAATTCAATCCCTCTGTCTTCCTATGTCCCGATCAAACAAAAACCATGGAATATTTGTCAAGTCATTAATTCGATCATATGCACAAATCTAATTGACATGCATTTTATTCGAGACATAAACAATTTATTCTCGGTTACAACCCCGGCCGAGGATTTCAATGCAGTGTCACAATTAGATCGCATAGGACATCATTATCATACCTTGCATATAACAAGGAGACAGATTCCATATTGCGCACACGTGTAACTTCGTATATGAACGAACTATGACCATCAAGTATAAAGACGGATCAACGACCCGGCATTATGTGTACCCGTGAACCATAGTTGTTCGACACACAAGTTAACATTGTGCCTCAGGTCTAAGGATTATTTACACAAGACCAAAGCATGAACAATTAGAGATTGACCACGCAAAAAGCTTCCATGTTGCTAATTGTTCCATATCGTCACGTTCAGTGATATTGTCTAATACAAACACTCGTGTTCTTAACTCAGGCATCACAATACCCAATGACTTGTGACTCATCATTCCCTTAAGTATCCAATACTTAATGGTGAAGTTAAGAACACACCGGTCTCAACGGGATTATCAATATCCACTCAATAATCCATCGACCGGGAACGATTTAAAGATTCAGTCTAACTATGAACCCGTCACATATATTCTTGACGCCTCAAGAATAGGTCTAGTTGCAACCGATCTTATGGAATCATTCATAAATATAAAACAATTGGACAAATGAATGAATACGTCATTGCCATTAATTAAATAATAATAATGAAAGTACAACCGAAATCCCTAATATGTAACTATTACATAGTAGCTTTAGGGCATACATCCAACAATCTCCCACTTGCACTAAAGCCAACTTGTTTGGTACCTCAAACCCATTTTATCAATATGTCTTTCAAAAGAAGACTGAGGTAAGGCCTTAGTGAAGGGATCTCGCCACGTTTTCGCCGAGGCAATTTTCTGCAAGGCGATATCACCTCTCCCAACAATTTCTCGATGAGATGGAAGCGTCTCTCAATATGCTTGGACTTTTGGTGAGACCTTGGTTCCTTAGCTTGAGCTATCGCCCCATTGTTGTCACAAAACAATGTAATCGGTTGCTCAATTGAAGGAACGACTCCAAGTTCAGAAATAAACTTCTTCATCCAAGCGGCTTCCTTTCCTTTTCGCCGAAGCGCTACATACTCGCCTCGGTGGTGGAATCGGCAGTTATGCTTTGTTTGGAACTTTTCCAACTAACCGCACCACCATTAAATGTAAAGACAAACCCGGACGTAGACTTATAATCATTAGGATCCGATTGAAAATCGGAATCGTATAAGCTATAACTTCAAATTCTCCTTCTCCATATATCAAGAATAAATCTTTAGTCCTTCGTAAGTACTTAAAAATATTCTTGGCGCTATCCAGTGCTCTTCTCGGATCGACCGATATCTGCTAGTAATACTTACAGCATGCGCAATATCGGGTCTAGTACATAACATAGCATACATTATGCTTCCAATAGCGGATGCATATGGTATCTTCGCCATCCGCTCTCTTTCCTCAGGAGTGTTGGGACACATCTCCTTAGAAAGACGGATCCCTTGCCTAAAATGCAATAATCCTCTCTTGGAACATTGCATGTTAAACCGTGTTAACACTTTGTCTATATACGTAGACCGTGAGAGGCCAATCAATCGTCTTGATCTATCTCTATAGATCTTGATACCTAAAATATAGGTTGCCTCTCCTAAATCTTTCATGGAGAATTTCGTGACAAGAATAGTTTTATCGATGATATCATTGGTACATCATTTCCAATCAAAAGTATATCATCGACATATAAAACCAGAAATGCAATTGCACTCCCACTGATTTTCTTATATACACAAGGTTCATCCGGATTTTTTTATGAAGCCAAACGATTTGACTACCTCATCAAAACGGATGTTCCAACTTCTGGAGGCTTGTTTGAGTCCATAAATGGATCTCTTAAGCTTACACACCTTCCGTTTTTCACTATTGGATTCAAAACCCCGTGGCTGTTCCATATAGATGTCCTCATCGAGAAAACCATTTAGAAAAGCCGTTTTGACATCCATTTGGAATATCTCATAATCAAGGTGTGCAGCTATAGCCAACATAATCCGAATGGATTTTAGCATGGCCACTGGTGAGAAAGTTTCGTCATAATCAATTCCTTCTTTTGACGATATCCTTTCGCCACCAGCCGTGCTTTGTAAGTTCCAATTCGACCTTCAGCATTCATCTTCCTCTTGAAGATCCATTTACAGCCAATTGGTATAATACCATCAGGCAGGTCAGTTAAGTTCCAAACTTCATTGGAATACATTGAATCCATTTCGGATTTCATGGCTTCTAGCCATTTACCAGAATCGATGTCCGACATCGCCTCCTCATATGTTCTAGGATCACTAGGTTGATCACTATCATTCACAATGAATAATGGTTCAATATGATCAACCGAGTGTCTATAACGAGCAGGTGGGCGAGACGTTCTCGCACTTCTCCTAAGAGGTTGTGTATCGAAGCTCCCTTTGAATCGAGATTGGTATCTCGAACTCGGTTGTTTGGTACTTCATTATTTTCTTCTTGTAAGACTATTTTCCTTGACACCACCTTCTTGGACGAACGGATTCTCCGTAAAAGAAGCGTGCTTGCTCACCAAAATTCTTTAGTCTACGAATGAAAATAGAAATAATATCCAAGAGTTTCCTTTGGATATCCAATGAAGCGACCTTGTTCAGATCTTGCCTCCAATTTATCCATTTTCAGCTTTTCACGAAAATTTGGACAACCCCAAATCTTAATATGATTAAGACTGGGTTTCCTACTATGCCATATCTCATAGGGCGTAGTTGGAACAGATTTGGACGGCACTCTATTCAGTATATATACAGCTGTCTCAAGGGCATATCCCCAAAGGGATATTGGCAAATCGGTGTAACTCATCATAGATCGCACCATATCCAATAAAGTACGATTTCTACGTTCAGATACACCATTATGTTATGGAGTTCCAGGAGGTGTCCATTGTGATAAAATGCCATTCTCTTTAAGATAGTCCAGGAATTCAGTACTAAGGTATTCACCTCCTCGATCCGATCGAAGAGCCTTACCTGCATTTTCTGTTTGTTTCTCAACTTCAGCCTTGAATTCCTTGAACTTTTCAAAGGATTCAGATTTATACTTCATGAGATATAAATAACCATACCGTGACTGATCATCGGTGAAGGTAATGAAGTAATTATAACCACCTCTAGCAGTTTCATTAATTGGTCCACATACATCTGTATGTATTAATTCTAATATGTCAGCAGCTCGCGCACTTTGTCCTACAAAAGGCGCTTTGGTCATTTTTCCTAGAAGACATGCCTCACAAGTCGAGTATGACTCAAAATTTGATGGATCAATGTACCCATCATTACTCAACTTGTTAATTCTGTCTTCTCCAATATGACCTAATCGGAGATGCCAAACATACTTTTTATTTGGACCATCTCTAGGGCGTTTATTAGTTATGGCATTTATATCAATTCTATTTTGCTTATTGACATTGGTAATCACATTACCGGACATTGTAATGGTATAAAGATTGTTGGTTAATAAGCTAAAACCAACACATGTACTATTATGATAAATAGAACATACATCATCAGCAAAAAGAAAATTCATAATTCTCTTTACCCAAACGAGGTATAGAGATGATGTTCCTAACAGCATTCTTATAATGCAAACAGTTCTTTAAAACCAATACATGTCCAGAAGGCAAACATAAACGAAAAGTCCCTATAGCTAATGCAGCAACTCTTGCTCCATTGGCAAATGTCAAGACAATCTCATTTCGCTGACATCCCGCTTATTTCATTCTCGCAAAGACATACAAATATGTGAAGTTGCAGCAGAATCTAGAACCCATGAGCTAGATTCAGCACTAACCATAAGATTAGTTTCAATAAGCATAGACACCATACCTTCATAAGGTTGGTTATTGGGCTTGACCTTCAAGCTTGCGAGGTACCTCCTACAGTTCCTCCTCCGGTGCCCTTTGACACCACAAGTAATGACATTTCCCTTTATCAATCTTGGGTTTTGGTTGCACAACAGGTTTGGCAGGCCTCTTCCATTTATTCTTCTTTAAAACGGTCTTACCCTTTGAAGAAGAAGCCTTAGCCATAGCCACTACATTTGGTCTCGTGTTGTGCATTTCCTTCTCATAAACTACCAGCATACTATGTAACTCAGCGAGAGTTTTCTCCATCTTATGCATGTGGAAGTTTTGGACAAAAACCAGAGAAGGAATCGGGTAAAGATTGGAGGATCAAATCCACAGCTAACTCATTGTCCATAATGAGATTCAGCCTAGCCAATTCTTCAATGTGCCGATCATTTTCAAAGCATGATCATTAAGCGATGATCCTTCAGCCATCCTCATACGGTACAATGCCTTAGATATCTCATATCTAGAGGTTCGACCATTCTCATCAAAGTATTCTTTTAAGTGCAAAATGATCGACCTTGCATCTTCCATAGATTCATACTTCTTTTGTAATTCATTATTCATTGAAGCAAGCATATATGACCTAACTTTTAAGTCATCGTCATGCCACTTATCATAAGTGACACGTTCCTCTTGGGTCCCACCCTCAGGAAAGGAGGCTGGCATCTTTTCATCAAGCACATACCCAATTTTTTCTGAATTGAGAACAATTCTCAAATTCCTCACCCAGTCAGTGAAATTGGGTCCAGTCAAACAATTCTTGTCAAGTATAGAAGCGAGTGGGTTTGTGGTCACCATTTTCAGAGTAATAATATATCTGTTGCAGAAAATAAATTGTTAGCCGTTGTATCTTTCAAAATAACTATTTCATTTTGGCCTTTAAATGAAATAGATCCTCCCACTAAATTTATATTCGAATCCCATACTCCTTAAGATGGGAAGCGGTAATCTTTGTTGGGTAAAGATTACTAGTGGGGATTGGAGTCCCACTAGTCCAAAGTCCACCTCACCTAGCAGTTATTGGTGTTCTATGAACTTAGTGAGTGAACCAACTAGTTCAACGCATCATATGCGAGTCCCAATCATAACTTCGGCCTCTAGATCATGAAAGCCTCACCTAACAGTTATTGGCATCATGATCATAGTTAAGTCTAGCCCATCGTCTCATGTAAGTATTGAAAACACAAATGATTCCCTCACCTGACAGTTATTAGAAATCATTTAGATCCAACCCCACAGCATCATATGCATAATGGAGTGGTCCAATATTATAAATGGTAATTAACCCCTATGTATCCATAGCCGGTCAATTAACCACAATAATATTGAATCAAACCACGACGATGGAAGGCCACGAGTCCGAAACCCGTTTCGACTTAATATTCTTTGTAAGGAGATTTGGGTCGTTATTAATGGTCTCACTTTGCACATTAACCGGTTTAACATGCACGATAACATAAACACAATAAATAAATAGATATCACATAACATCTATCCTATGTGGTGATCATGGAATTATGGTTCAATGGGTCTCGAGCCAAAGAGACCCATTTAGCCATTTTAATGTTTTAATAATATGGACCTACTCTTCACTTTTTCTTCAATCTTTGAACTCTTCAAAGACCGGGCCCGAAGAGAGCTCACCGGTTTAATGGCTCCTCCAATGGCTCCTCCTCTCTTGTAGTATTTACATCAATAATTGAAATACTAAACTATACTAAAATTACATTTCATAAAAATAAATATAAAAGGAAGGACGCAGCCTCCATTTAATAATTACATCCCCAAAAAGAAAACCTGTAATCATCATACATTCATCCATACAACAATCACAACAATTAGGGATTTTTCCATGATCACCACCCTTCCTTACGAGCCATAAATTCAAAATCTAAAGCTCTGGAAGGCATGCATAAAATTCTGCATATCATTTGCAGAATATAAACACAAAGTATAACAAGTTACGGATTTTTGATTCAAAATTGATTTAGTTCTAATTTTTGCTTGGTTGATTAAATTTATCACATAAATTAATCAACTTCTATAGGCCACATAAGAGCAAGAGAACCAATTCTCTCAACAAAAATAAATTGGCCATTAGAACGCAAAAATATATTTGAACTACAAATCAATTAAACGAACGAAAAACGCCTAAGGTTGGCTCGATACCACTGTTGGGGTTTCATGAATCATGTATAGTTAAAATTAACAAAAAAAAAAAAAGAACGCAGCGGAAACAAGAAGATATATTTTCATGATTCTCCGAAGGCGTTGTTCGTGCGTTTTTAATAAAAAATCTGAATGTAAAAGAGAGTTACATGAATTACCTCTCGAAGCGCGCTTTACACGAATTGGTTCGGATGTTCTACAGTTCGAGCCCCACAAATGTCGGACCTCTAGTTCGGACACACCAACAACGAACGTCGAACGGAAGAGAGAACTTTCGGATATTCACCACTTCGATCGTGCTAGCAATCACGTGGAAACAATCCGTCGAATTCTTGATATATAATAGTCACGGCCCGGATGAGAGAAACCTCTTCTTTCTTGCGTCTCGAAAAACACAAGAACACTTCTCTCTCTCTCTCTATTTCTGCAGCCCCTCTTGTGTTTTAAAAAACACAAAACACACGCGCACTTATCTCTGTTTTTCAACAACAATTTTAAAAATAAAACCGACCAGCAACGGTTGCTGATCGATGGACGATCAGCAACCGTTGCTGATCGTCCGTAGCAAACGATCGTGCATGAGCAACCGCTCATGCACGATCTTGGCATGATGGTCAGCAGTTGCTGACCATCCATGCTACGTGCATGATGGTCAGCAACCGCTGACCATCATTGCTTTTCGTGCATGTGCACGAATTCGTGCACATGCATGAAGCTCAATTTTATTATTATTATTATTAGTTATTAAAAAGCATTAATTAATTAATTAATTAAACGAATAAATAATTAATTAATCAATCCCTTTTAAAATAAAAAGAACATATTCTTTAAATGTACATTTGGAATACATTAATATGTATTCACTTTGGGCATGCGTGTGCATCATATGCACGTAGGCTCGTGACTATAATATAAATTAAATTAAATCTCATTTAATTTAATTTCAAATCGACTCAATTCGATTGCAATAATTGCAAACAAATTTGCAACATCATTTCTCTCTTGTTCCACGTTATCCTAATTGTTTATGGTGTGTGACATCCCTAGGTTCATCACTAAGCTGGTAGTAAGACTCGTACTAACACATTAGTACTTCCAAAAGAATTAATTGTCCCGATTAATCTTTGGGTCCTACAAGCCATGATTGACATCTAGCAATATGTCATGGCTACCCAGATAGTGTGAATGCTTTAAGAACATAATGAACCTGTCAGCTTTAGCTACAGTGTAATTCAATCCCTCTGTCTTCCTATGTCCCGATCAAACAAAAACCATGGAATATTTGTCAAGTCATTAATTCGATCATATGCACAAATCTAATTGACATGCATTTTATTCGAGACATAAACAATTTATTCTCGGTTACAACCCCGGCCGAGGATTTCAATGCAGTGTCACAATTAGATCGCATAGGACATCATTATCATACCTTGCATATAACAAGGAGACAGATTCCATATTGCGCACACGTGTAACTTCGTATATGAACGAACTATGACCATCAAGTATAAAGACGGATCAACGACCCGGCATTATGTGTACCCGTGAACCATAGTTGTTCGACACACAAGTTAACATTGTGCCTCAGGTCTAAGGATTATTTACACAAGACCAAAGCATGAACAATTAGAGATTGACCACGCAAAAAGCTTCCATGTTGCTAATTGTTCCATATCGTCACGTTCAGTGATATTGTCTAATACAAACACTCGTGTTCTTAACTCAGGCATCACAATACCCAATGACTTATGACTCATCATTCCCTTAAGTATCCAATACTTAATGGTGAAGTTAAGAACACACCGGTCTCAACAGGATTATCAATATCCACTCAATAATCCATCGACCAGGGAACGATTTAAAGATTCAGTCTAACTATGAACCCGTCACATATATTCTTGACGCCTCAAGAATAGGTCTAGTTGCAACGATCTTATGGAATCATTCATAAATATAAAACAATTGGACAAATGAATGAATACGTCATTGCCATTAATTAAATAATAATAATGAAAGTACAACTGAAATCCCTAATATGTAACTATTACATAGTAGCTTTAGGGCATACATCCAACAGGGATGTGTCATCATCATCGTCAAGTGTAAAAGGGTGGCAAAGAAAGTCCTAAGGTACATCCAATGTGCCTTAGAAATTTCCCCTTAGATACTGTAGTCGATTGCTGCACGCTTTCATATATTTGTATTCTTATATGACTTATTTGCAATTATGTAAGTGACTTGTGTTTTTCTATTTTTAATTACACTTCAAGTGTAGTCTTTAATGTGAAAAAAAACATGCTCCTTCCTTTTATATATAATCACTCTCACTTTTTCGTTTTGATCAAATAAGGAGAAGGGGGTGGAGACTGGCTGTTGGTGCCGATGCCGGTGCCGGTGTTGGTGCCGGTCCATCATGAGTCAACAAGAGTTTGAGAGAGTGGCTGGTTATGAATGGCTGCCGTGCACTCTTTCCATGTTTCCCTTTTATTCGATTTTTCTTCTTTATTAATTTTTCCCAAACATTAATTTTGTTTTTTTCCTAGTGTTGTAAGCTTTATATTATATTATATTATATTATATTATATTATATTGTATTATATATTGTTCAATCATATAAGATGTTAGCGTAAAATTTGAGGAGAGTTCTTCATAAAAAGGCAGAAATTTATCCTTTTGTATGCTCAACTTTTAAATGTCACATAAAAAGACATCGATTTTCATTTGGGGACAATTTTGGTCAAAACTTTCATGTGCTGCATGAAAATGTATCCACTTTTTTACTGGAGAAATAATTTTTTACATCATTACAACTTCCATAAAAAAGTGCGTTTGTGGGATCTGAGGTGGCAAATGGATGCTCACATGAGACAGTAAATTGTCATCCATCGATAAATTAAAATGATGTCGTCTTTCCCATATGACGGCATTGACATCGGTTTTTTGTCAAATAATAGGGTTTCAAATTAGATCGTGAGAGCGGTATGCGAATTGGGGATTGGGTTCTCAGAAAATTTGAGCACATTCACCAAATTTCCCACCTTCAATCTCATTATGAAGAACGCTAACCCTAAGCCCTAATTTGCGACTCTAGGTTATCTTTGATTCAATTGAAATGAGGTTGTCTTTATTTTATGTAAGAGACTATGTCATTTTAATTGTTAATGAAAAAGTCATGTCATGACATTCATCTTGTCACGTTAATGTTTGCTTCCAACTTACAATGCCGCGTACAAGGTGTTCAAAATTGTCCATCTTATAAAACTTAGGCTGCACTTGGTAATTATGATAAAATTTAGAATGTGATCAAATTTGTCATATCCTGTGTTTGGTGTGTACTTAAGAAAGCTAAAGTCAAATATAAATAGGATATAGATAGGATAAAATTATCCCATAGGGAAAGTAGGATAAATGTGAATGTGATTTCTAAAATCTATAATAGCAGAATTATTTTACTCGAATAACAAACTTCTTAAATTAAAAAAAAATTAAAGTTATATTTCAATATAAATAATATTTAAAATTATAATATAAGAAATTCAAAATAAAAAATAATAATAACTTAGTTATTTAATTTAATCTTATTTATATTTATATATTCGAATTTAATTCTATTTTAGAATATAAATTCAACATATTAATATAAATATATTTTTATATTTATTACATATTTTAGGTATATTAGTACATTTTACAATGTAATAGAATTTTATTAGAAATTGATGGAAGGGGAAGAAAGAAATAAAAAAAAAGAAATTAATTAAAAGAAAGAGAGGAAAATAAAAAATAAAATAAAATAAAATAAAATAGGCAATAGTATTGCGAGAGGGTTTTTACCATATCCGTTTATAAAATTTTTGGTTTATTTATACTAATTTGTCATTTTATACCAATTAATATACATAATATGATGTAAATATATCCAATTTTATTATTACAATCACTAAATATTAAATAGGATATAACAAAATCCTTGAATTTCATATCATATCCTATCATATCCTATCCTTGGTTAAAAATTCGAACGATCAAAAGTAGCCCACACTTATTGACATGAGAAAGTTGATGTCTTTCTTGCGTGAATATCCCCATTCAATGATTACTTAATATTTCCGAGATAATTAGTAATTTATTGGTATTGCTCATTGTACATTGTAAAAATGTATACAAGGTATTGTTCAATAGAAAGTGAAAGGAAAAAGAACTTATAAGATCTACTGATTATCCCTAACTAATTAGGCCTAATTCTCTTGAAAAAACCCAATCTTAAGTCCAATCCCAATTCTAGGGAGAAGTACATTATAGTGTCAAAAGTTGTGTACGGAGTTCATTTTGTTGCCAAAAGTTTCCGTCAGATCACTTAAGTGCCAAATTGGAGAAAAAACGATCACTTTGGTTCCACTGGCGAGAGATTCCGGCCAAAATGATTACGTGGCTTTTATATTTAAAAAAAAAAAAGTCGACGTGGCTTAAGACTGTCCACGGTGGATGGCATAAAATGACGCTGTTTTTCTCTCTTCGAAAGAAACGACGTCATTTTATACCATTCCATGTGGATTCACATAAGAAACAATGCCGCATTGCTCTATGGCAAAAAACGGTGTCGCTGAAGAGGGAGTAAATAGGGTTTGTATACAGTTCTCGCTAGATGCCGGCCGAAGCTCGCTCACCCACCATCATTCGCTCGCCCGCCATCGCTCGCCCGCCGTCGCTCGGCCATCGATGTAGTTGTGCCATCGTTCACGGTCGTTCGCTGGCTGCGTCCCTAACTCTTGCTCACTCAAGTTTGTCATGTTCTCTATGTTGGTCAATTTAGTGAAAAATTTAGGGTTCCGACGGGCAATTTAGGGCGCGGAGGGCAAATTGAGGGCTCGGCTCAGGGGGAAAGTAGTGGAGAAAGTGGTGAAGATCTCACTTTTATGGGGACCGAATAGAAAAAAAAGGGCTTTTGTGGGGACCGAATAGAAAAATAGAGGGGAAAATGGGGGCTCGACTCGGAGGGAAATAGTGGTGGGACCTTACTTTGTTTAATTAATTAGATTGCTTCTGTGGGGGACCGAATGTGATTGAATTGAAAAATGGGTGGTGGGAACCTCACTTTGTTTATTCAATTCGGTTTCCTTTGTTTCTGGAAAGACAGTGAATTGAATAAATTGGTCGCATTTGTTTCTTGACAACAAAACGACAAGGAATGAAGTTCTGATTCTATCCTGTGGTCCCAAAAAGTAATGAATTTTTTGTTTTTTTTTTTAATTGGGTGCAGCATCGACATGGACGAGAATTAGGTAAGCGTCATTGTTTGCTATGGTGGAGAGTTTGTTATTGGCACTGAGGATTGGGAATATACTGGTGGAAATAAAGGTATTATCTATGTCAATGTTCAGAAGCCATAATATATTGATTTTCTGAGGGATTTAGTGTATTTTTTACAATTCAAAGTGCAAAAACTACATTACTGTGTTCCTGGGAAGGAATTGAAGGATGGCTTGAGATTTTTTAATGACGATAATGGTAGTAAGGATAGCATTTACTATTATCTTCATGGCGAAGAAGCTAGGGTATATGTTGAGTATTGTAGTGATAATGAAGATAGTGAGGATGAGGATGAGGATGGGGATGAGCAGACCACCACTGAGAGAGGAGAAGTGAGGGATCCTATTCAAGCGAGTAATTAGGTCGAGGATGAGTTTAGGTTAGATGAAGGGCAAAATGAGAGGTAAAGAGATATTGATAGAGATGAACAAACAGGGAGATGTCCTGAAATATTGGGTGAAGATGTGGGCGATGAAGGCTTCATTGGATTAGAATGGGAAACTGCTATATTCAGTGAATCGGAAGATAAATATTTGGCTTCAGTAAGTTTTCCAAGTGACGAAGATGATGATGAACTAGCACAGTCAAGACAAAAGCAAAGGGAATTTCTCAGAAAAAAAGTTGCAGCTTCAGCAAAGAGGCCCAAGCCAGTAAATAGGGATAGAGCTCCAGCTGAAGGTAATAGAAGTGAGGATGAAGAAAGCTGGCGATGAAGTTGCTGGTTTGGAGAATGAGCTTGACAATGATGATGAAGAACCCGCTTGTCGAAGAAAAATAAGTACCCTTGCTATGATATTGTTGATAAAACTGTTTTGTCTATAGGCATGAGATTTGACGATGCCAAACAGTTCAAGGAAGCTGTTATAAACAACTCTGTTGGTGAACAGAGGAGCATTGAATTCATTAGAAACATGAAAGAATTTGTGAGAGCTAAGTGCTCACAACCCAATTGTTCATGGAAGTTCTATGGTGTGCTGAGTAAGAAGGGGTCATTCCAAATTAGGTCATTCCAAGAGAAGCACACTTGTCCAATTAGCTTTAACAATAAAAGGATAAAAAGTGTGTGGTTATCGAAGCATTTTTTCAATACTATCAAAGCAATGCCCGAGATCAAAAGTCCTCAATTTCAACTGTTAGTGAAGGAGCAATTAGGGGTTAATGTATCAAAGAATCAATGCAAGAGAGCTAAGATGAGGGTGATGAAAATATTGATGGGTGGGTATAAGGAAGAATATACGCAAGTATGGGATTATGCTGGCGAATACATGTTTCAAAACCCATATAGTAGGGTATATGTAGAGGTTGTGGAGATACCACTACCTAATCTTGGGCCTAGATTTGATAGATTTTATGTTTGTTTTGATGCATGCAAACGGGGCTTCTTGGCTAGTTGTAGAAGAGTTATAGGATTGGATGGATGCTTTCTAAAGGGTTTATGCAAGGGGTAGTTGTTGGCTGCTGTGGGGAGTGAAGCCAATAATCAAATGTTTCCGATAGCTTGGGCGGTGGTGAAGATAGAGAACGAGGATATTTGGTCCTCGTTCCTCAAAAATTTAATGGTTGACCTTCAGATAACCGATGGGGGAGAATGGACATTCATGAGCGACCAACAGAAGGTAATTCCATTGTCAATTAATTCACTCCATTTTAATATTAATCACTTGTATATTTTTCCTGACTTGTATTTATTGGTTTGAATTTTGTAGGGACTTATTCCTACATTGGTTAAGTTGATGCCACATGCTGAGCATAGAATGTGCGTGAGGCACAGATGTGCAAACTGGTCAAGGAACTTCAAAGGAGATAGGCTGCAGAAGTAGTTCTAGCAAATAGCGAAGAGTATCAACATGGCTGATTTCAGATTAGCCAAACAATGATTGTTGCAGCTAACAAAAAAAGGTTTTGATGTACTCTTCCAGACATAAGCTAAGCACTGGTGTCGGGCCTTCTTCAGCGAAGAATTCAAATGTGATATCATTGATAACAACCTCAGTGAAGCTTTCAATGGCAGAATTTTAGAGGCCAATTGCAAATCAATCATCAGCATACTTAATGATATTCGAGTTATGGTTATGACTAGACTACATAAGTAAATAGATGAGGCTACAAAATGGAGTAGAGACTGTGGCCTTAGGATTGTGAAGAGATTGGATGCAAACATTGCTGCTAGTAGATTTTGCCATCCAGTTTGGAATGGAGATAATGTTTATGAGATTATTCAAAATCAAGATAATTATGTTGTCAACCTGGATAGACGAAAGTGTTCATGCCGAGTTTGGCAACTGAATGGAATTCCCTGTGCCCATGCCATTTGTGCTATTCAGATGAAGCAAGAAAACCCAGATGATTACCTACATGATTGGTACAAAAAAAGCTCATACCTTGCTTCATACCAATTCATGATTCAGCCTATCAGAAGCTACAAATTTTGGGAGCCAACAAATCATGAAAGCCCTTTACCTTTGCCACTAAAGAAGCAAATAGGAAGGCAAAAAAGGAGACAAAGAATGCAACATGAAGAGGCATCAAGTCAGAAGATGAGTAGGACTGAGGCAAAGATGAAATACTCCTATTGCCGCAAGGAATGACACAATAAAAAAGGTTGTGAGCTGAAAAAGTAGCATCAACAGCAAGATGTAATGGCTAATTTAGTGCTAGGGATAGGACCTACTGAAGAGCTTCTTGTTGGGCCTATTGAAGGGAGGACAAAAGGCCCTACTATAATGCCTATTGAAGGGCCAGAAAAAGGCTTTGTTGTAGGCTCAAGTGTAGGGCAGAGACTAGAAAGGGCAAGACAGCAACAACAACAATCGAGTCCATTATTGAGCAAATGAGAAAAAAATATCCTGTAAGTTGTACATCGTTGTGTTTGTCTTTTATGGGCTAAAATCTAAATTTGTTATGTGTTTCTTAGGTGAGAAGACGAGCAATTGCACAAGTTGCAGAGGTTGCTTTCCCATTTATTGCTGCTGAAAATGATGCACCACAACAAACAAAAGGGGCTTTTGGAAAAATTTTAAGGCAATATGGTTATGGGATTTACACAGATGAACGTACTGGAATGACTATTTTGAATGTAAGATTTGTAGGTCTCATGCATTTAATTTGTTGTACTTCAATTCATTTAGTTGACAATATCGCTATGTTCTTGTAGTCTGGGAGAACTTTGGAGGTATTTTTCTCTCAAGGTGGGCCAACTCAAGAATCAAGGGCACAGGCAAAGTAGAGTGCTCCAAAGAAGAAGATAGCGGGTATAGTTGTAAAACAGCCATCCAAAAAGAACCCAGCACCAGTTCCATCTCAACCAACGATTGGGAGCAATAGTGATGATATGGACCAACACATGACACGTGCTAGAACAAAAATAGCCGCTATCAAGAACAAAGAAAATGATGTGACAGAAAGCCCAGTTAAAGAACCTGCACATCCAGTTCGAAAGAGTGCTCGGATTATGAATTAATTCAAAGCTCCAAGAGGAAAAAGGAGATCGGGGTGTTGTCCATATTGACTGATGGGAGGGTGCTGGACATGGTCTCTTTTTATGTGGTGCTGGACATGATCTTTTTTCATGTTTTCTTATTTTAGGAGGGTGCTGGATATTATATCATTGATGGTAGTTGTTGTCTACATATTGCCATTGTTTTTTTTTAAGAGGGTGCTGAACCTTTAGTGATTGGGGAGTGAAGTTAGACATGTTTTTCTTTTGTAAACAATCAATCAATGTCAATGGCAATAGTTGTTTATGTTTTTTTTATTTTCTCTTGTGTTGGTTTTAGCTAGTAATGCTAGCAAGACAGTTATCAGTTATGCTGTATATTTTTTTGTTGTTGGTGCAATGTTCTTATGAGGTTAATATTATTTTTAGATGTGTGCATATACTATTGTTGGTTGAAGTTGTGAATGCTAATGAATTTGTAGGGTTCTGGTTGTATGTGCTGGTGCAAGAACAAGATGCAATTTTGGGTGCTGATGCATCTTGTTGCATTAACACTTATATGGGCTGGTGTAAGAAGATGCACCAGCAACCCAACTGGTGCAGTAAGATGCAAGATGCAGAACGACTGGTGCAAGTCAAGTGACGTTTGAAACTAACATGTTCCTTTTTTAAAAACTTGTGCAACACAAGTGATCACTTTGTAATCACGACTGGCACTTAAATGATTACTTTTATAAAAACTTGGCACTCAAGCGATCACTATTTACAACTTATGGCACTGAAATGGTCAATTGTGAATTTGCCACAATCCCTTAATTTCGCCATGGTTTGCAGTTGCAGCAAACCAGCAAACCATTACCAAATGAAAAATGCAGCAAACCATTATATTTGAAGCAAAAACTAACCAAAACAAACATTGACAATACACAACTAAACAATAAAACTTTTAAGTGCTCACAACTAATACATTCCAAAAGCACATTCCATTTCACCATGATTTGTAGTTGTAGCAAATCAGCAAACCATTACCAAATAAAAAATGCGGCAAACCATTATATTTGAAGCAAAAACTAACCAAAACAAACATTGACAATACACAACTAAACAATAAAACTTTTAAATACTCACAATTAATGCATTCCAACTCCAACTTTCCATTTCTACCATAGATTATAAGAAAACCTTATGCTCCATACAAAAATTGCAGCAAAACAAAAACACATTTTACTTCCATTTCCACGTCTTCGACTATGGTAGACATACAAACTTCTTTTCATTACTCCACTTCACATTTGAAACTACACAAGAGAATAACAACACAATCAATGCTCGATAAAAGTTTCTTTCAATTTTCAGCCTTGAAACCTCCCTCTTCAAATGGTCGACTAAAGATGTTAAACCCTTCATTTGAGCTTGCATTGAGTTGACATCCTCGAACTCGTCCATTAATGTAGGTGGAGGTTGATGTCGGCCTTCAAGTAACTCCAAGATCACCTTTGTCGCTCGATCAGAGAATTTCCTATGAACCCATTAGAAATATTTGCACTTCGAGCCTTCTCTATGTCTGCCGTACCCATGGAATCTTCTCCCGGGATTTAACCGAGTCCCAGATGTTCTTCTCGGACTCGATAACCCACAATAACAGTAACACTCACCATCTAATTCGTTTTTTTTTATAGGAATGTGAGTCACTGCTGAAGCTTCTACCCTCCATTTGCAAGAGCGAGTTGATAACTTTGGGAGAAAATCGAAGTATGCATTCAAATTGGTCAAATTGAGGATTTTGGGTTTTCAAATTCCAATTTTGGTCGAATTTAGGGAGTTAAGATTTCTTATTTGGGGGAAAAGACGCTAAACGACGTCGTTTTGTTGTTTGTATACTGATTGTACTCTCCGGTGATCCACATCGGCTTCAAAAATTAATATGCCACGTTGGATTTCTAGCCAATAGATTGGCGTTGGCACTGAAATGATCATTTTTCAAATTTTTTGACACTTAAGTGATCCGACGGAAACTTTTGGCACCAAAGTGAGTGCTGTACACGACTTTTAGCACTAATAGTGTACTTCTCCCCCAATTCTATGATGAACTTTTTTTTTTATTTAAAAATAGCCCAAGTTTATGTCTAGTCACAATTTTTCCTTGACCTTTTTTTTAAAAAAAAAAATCCAAACTTTAGGTTCAGTCTCAAATCTACCTTGAACCTTTTTTATGTTAAAAAAAAAGATCACCAACTTTAATTCTAATTCCACATCTGTTCGAACTTTTTATTAAAAGAACATCAACTTTAAGTATAGTCCCAAATTTGACCCCATTAACCCTTTGCAAAAAAACCGTCATTAGTTATTTGATGTGGCCTTTCCAAAGTGATAACAAATTCACATGGACAATGTAATGTTGAAAATTATCTCCAAATCTAAACTCCTCTTAGATATGAAAATTAGGGAAATTTAGAAACGACTAACATGATTTCTGGATTGAGGGCTAAAGAGAGTAGATTTGGGACTAGAGATAAAGTTTGTGATTTTTTGTAAACAAAAATAATCTAGAGGCAAATTTGGGACTAGACTAAAAGTTTGTGGGGGGTTTTTTTAGGCAAAAAAAAAAAAAAGTTTGAGGCACAATTGCAATCTACCTAAACGGATAAGTCCATTCTCGTCATGATTGATCCACGTGCTACCCTGTAGTGCCCGGAGACCTAATTAAATTGTTTTCTTTGCTGCTTGAGAAGTTGACCTTTGGTGGTAGCGTATTCTAAGTAGAAGATCTTTTTTTTTGCCTTTCCTTTGCCTCATTCTACTCTTCTTTTTTTTTAAGACAAAAAAGTTCGGAGTAGAATTAACATTGAACTTGAAGTTGGTTTTTCTACAAATAAGAAAATTAGCCCAATTGATTATAAGAGATATCTAAATATATTGAAACCTCCCAAATCTATCGGTTATCCCCTAACTAATGATAAGAAGTACCACTGGATATAATAATGTTAATTAAAAACCAAAAAAGTCAATCTCCTCTAGTAGATATGATAAGATACACTACCGGATATAATGATGCTAATTAAAAAGCGAAAAACTAAATCTTCTCTAGCAGATATTCTTTGGGTCTTTCACTAAAGAACTTCAAAATACACCAAAAAGGAAGACCCTCGCACAGGGAGGAGCAATGAATGGGAGCCTTTCCTTAAACAGTCCTCAACATGTATCAAGTACGAGGAAGTGGCGTTTTACTGTCAGGAGTCAACCCGGTCGTCGGAGCGAACGGCGAACGAGCGCGCGTGCGGCGCGTGCGGCGGCCTTCTCCAGGCTGTTGGTTTGGACTAGTGCGGCCTCTCTCTCTCTCTCTCTACTGCATTCTGGACCATCCCAACTCCCCAAGCGCTCTGACAAACTCTCTCTCTCATCACTCATCAGTACGTTGACATCGCTTCGTCGTCGAAGCTGGCCTCTCGATGTTGAGCTCCTCAGTGGCTACCGCGTCTTCTTCCACGAGCAAGATGGCGGCGACCACGACGGCGGCGATGGCGATGGTGATGGCGAAAGCTTCGACGCCGAGCTCTGTCGCCACCGTTTTCGATCGCCGTCGCGGCTTCCGATTCGCCTTCTCTCGCTGCCACCCCGCGTTCAGTAGAGGGGGATTCCGCTCCGCAGCCCACCGGGGACCGTCTCGTCGTCGTCGTCCCTTCGTGTTTCGTGCCGGGCCGAGGTAATTCCGTAGCCCCGGTTGACCTGATTTTTGCTTGCTTTGACTTCGTCTCTCTCTCTCTTTCTGATTCGCCGATTTGTCCGTTTTTATTATCTTAGCGCTCTCTGTCTTCAGGACCTGATGGAATGGTGTAGGTCTTCAACTCATTAGGCTCCCGTGAGTAACATTTTTAGATGATCGCATCGACATTTTCCATACCCGTGATCCATAAATTAGTTGGATTACGTATAAATGCTTTATTGGGTTTGAGTGCCTGGTCAGTGTTGAGTCTGGGAGAGTTTTCTTTAGCTTAAGGTATCCAGTCACTTTATGTTATTGCATTTGCTTTCGAAGATGATATTTCCACGCATTGGAAAGAGAGTGAATGATTTAGGAGTCTGCAATGTTCTGCATGTTTATGGTTTTTGTTTAGACAGATGAAAAGCAGATGAGACGATATTCACCGATTCTGGAAGGCGCTTTGTTATCAAGTGGTGATGGATTGGCATCGGATGAGTGGACAGCTGTTCCTGACATTTGGAGGTTCTGTGCTGAGAAGTATGGAGATAGAATTGCACTGGTCGATCCTTATCACGACCCACCTTCAAACATTACATATAGTCAGGTAACAAAAAAAAGGGGGGCAATTAAGTTGTTTGCTGAGAAATGGAACTCTAGTAATGATGCTTCTGGAGTGTTAAAATCTCCTTTCTAGAAACATTGCCCACCTGGCTCCGGCCATTGTTTCTTTCTTCAGTTGTTTGGGGTTTATTGTACTACTGCATTTATTAGTTCTTTAAATCTTTTCAAATGCGCTTTCTGGATTTGCTCAACACTTTGTAGGGTCATATACCATGTATTTTGTGGTTTGTCTTGATTTTTCTTCATTGACCTTCATCTCCCTAAAACTTGATAGTTGATACTGAGTAGTCCTCAGTAGCATAAAGATCCTTATATTCGCCCCCACTTAATGGGATAAAGTTTGCTTCTTGTCCTTGTGATTTTTGTCAACATTCTTGGTATCTGTTATTTGTCTCTCATGTTCCTTTTATCTTCATCTTCTATGCTCAATTGTTTGTCAAGCAAGCTAACTTCAGAACTTGTCTGATAGATATCGTAGTTCATAGAGAGAACTTGGATAAGAATTTACAATAGAGACTTCAGACTATAAATAGAAAACTCGTTTATTCTAATTGTGATAAGGTCATTCATCTCATTCTGCATTGAATGCTCAAATATGATTTGTATTAGTAGGCGGAAAGCCTGTCTGTGTTATATGAATGTGGTGGTGCAGTGAAGTGGCACTATTGATTACGTTCTATATCATTCAAGTTGTTCCACCTTATTATTCGTGACATCAAAACCTAGATACCATCTCAATGGTGTTGCTTATTGCTGGCTGAGAAACAGTCACTGGTTCTATTTCATGATGCAGCTGGAGCAAGAAATCTTGAACTTCTCTGAAGGTCTGAGAGTCATTGGAGTCAAACCAGATGAAAAAATAGCACTCTATGCTGATAATTCATACCGCTGGCTTATTGCCGATCAAGGCATGTGATATAGCAACCTTTCGCCAATTCTTTGTTCAAGGAATTGTTGGACTATGCCAACAGCCTCTTACATTTAGTCTTTCCTCCCTAGTCTTTTTCTTTTCTTTTGGCCAGGTCTTTTCTCCCTACTCATTCCTGAGTATATGCTTAATCTGACCTTCAATTCGTCTGTTATCCCTTTTTCTTTTTTCAGTTAGATTTATTGACTATTAATTTGGTATGTCTGTGACATTACTTTGGGGCTTATTCTTTAGTTCAGCTGCAATAATTTTTCCTTTTCAAGTTAGATTCATCTACAAATTCTTTGGTATGCCTGTGACATTATTTTGAGGCTCGACCTTGAAGTTCCTTTTTCTCTCCATGTATACAGAATTGAGTGAACTAATGAAGAAGTGATAAATGATGTGCGAAGTGCTCCTTAGTCCTCACTTGTAAATGAGAAAATTTGTTTCTTGTTCCTTTAAATTGTTTTGTGTGGTGGCTGAACATTTGATTTCAGATATATCCATTCAATGCTCGTCTTACTTCATATTCAACATTTCTTACGTAATTTGTAAATCATTCTATTTCTTTCAGACTGATGGTTTGATGTTTTTGGACATCTTCGATTCTGTGATCCTTTAGTAATCACTTTGTTTCTAGTCAGTAGCTAAAGCCTGTTCCCTAAAACTTCTCTTGTGGTTTGTCCAGTAGAATATTTCTTGGTGTACAGCACCGAATTATGGCATGATGTGGTGTATTGCTGTTATTTCTGCACCCAAAATGGAAGGGATTTGATTTTTTGCCTTCTGATTTTATTGTGAAAACAAAACTTCTTTCAGAAAATCACCATAATTTAAGATGTTTATCCATCAGATGGAACTAACTATCTTCATACATGCCCCTTTGGCCTGATCATAAGGTCAATACAAGAATTGAAGGCTACATTAATGTTTGGAAGTAATCAATATTAATTTTATTTCTTTAGTGGGACTGCCAAATGATTCTCAGGTCACCCTCTTCTCTAGTTATACATGCTTTCTGGTTACAGCTCAACCTTTTCTGGTTTCCAAGACATCTATCAAAGAGAGTTTTCTGCTCACAGACAACTTATTTTTGCATTTACGTATATTTGGGAGCTCTGACTTTCCATCTTTCAGAATTCTTGTTTGGCTTTTTTAGTTTTTGCACTTTTATTTTGCATAAGGAGACTTGTAAATTGATATGAACTTAATTTAATCCAACTCTTCCTAGAGCAAGAATAGATTGCTTTTTGGCTAGGAGTCAGTTACTGTTTTTAAAGGGAGTAGGAACCTAGGTACTGTGAGACAAAGAAGATAGCTTTTCTTCTTATTTTGTGAGGAATTTGAATCTTAAATGCATTTCTCCCTTCATTAGCAAATACCTTTCCGAGAAAATGCTTCTGCTATCATTTAAAATGAAGGTGTCTCTTCATTGATAGTAATGCAACATAGTGCCTTGTGGCTAGATGTGGATGATGTGGATGCCATGTATGGGAGCTTCTTTAAATTAGGACTCATATGCATTTGAAGGACAATTATTCCTCTGCGTGTGTTTTCTTTTTTCTTGGGTTGCAAGCTTGCAACTATAGATTTTTAGCTAGCAGTCGTTTGCTTTCCCATTTCTTTTCTGTGTTGCATGTGTATACTTGTCATGTTTTATTATTAATTCACTTATGAAGCCGCAGGAGCTGTGCCAGAGTCATTGCTTGATGCCTTGAGTGATCTTCCATGTATCTCATTATTTGTCAGTTCGTCAAATAATGGTCTTCTTTCTCTGTAAAAAGGCTATTCATGAGTGCATACAGCATGTTAACAGGATTTATTGGCATCTGATGCATTTTGACTTTTTGTATAGTTGTCTGATAAATTTAATTTATGATGTTTTCTTTTATGCACTGATGTTCAAATTTGAGCTCATTAGTGATGACATTTTTAAATAGGTATAATGGCCACTGGAGCTATTAATGTGGTTAGGGGATCAAGGTCATCTGTTGAAGAACTATTGCAGATATACCAGCATTCTGAAAGGTCCAGATAATTTTTTGTCATTGAATATCCTCCATTGAGATAAAAGTCACCAATAACCTGTTATATGAATGTTACTTCTCTCGATATATACTCAGCCAACTTAACAGATCCTCCATTAGTTATATGTGCTTATTTCTTCATCTTTTAAGTTCAAGACCATAACTTTTCAATGTTGTAAGTACTGGCAAGGTCCTGTTCCCTACTGGGTAGTGATTGATGCAGTTAGACATAGCTAACATTTGTTTTAGATGATGCAAATTTTTAACTGGATAAGCATGTAGCAAACTTTTGCTCCTCATTTTATTCTATATCTAGCATACACCATCATTAGGAGTTGAGCCATTATGGGCATATTCCATTGCCAGTGATAGATGATAATATCTACAATTTCAAACCAACTTTTGGGTTTTGGGAATTGTTGCTCAGTGTCTGATTTCAACTTCAGATGTGATTTTTGCCTTTTGATCTGCTCTCTATAAACTTGATGTGATCAAGGAGCACTATTAATTTCTTTTTTCAATCCATCACAGTGTTGCCTTTGCTGTTGATAGCCCTGAACTATACAATCGAATTGCGGAAGTATTCTGTGATAAGGCCTCTATGAGATTTGTTATTCTACTATGGGGGGATAAAGCATCCCTGTCCATTAGAGGAACTGAGGAGATACCCGTCTTTAGCTACAATGAAATTATACATTTGGGACAAGACAGTCGTAAATCTCTACTTTCATCCAATGATACCTGTAAGTTGCTGCTATGTCTTATGTGGAATCTGTGCTTCTGGTTTATCACATAAGTTTTTTCTGGCTACATCAAGAATTCATTTTTTTGGTCTTGTGGGAGACAATTCATTTGATGAAGATGGTTACATATACATATAAAAGGAGTAGATGTTTCAGAATCAGAATGTGCCATTCTGTTTGGCTCTTCCTGTAATTCCAGTTAGTTACATCATTGAAGCAAATAAATCAAGTGCAATCGACTAGATGTTGTACCATCTGTTAGAGACTCATGTTTGAAAGGTGGACAAGAAGCATTCGGCTTTGAACTTGTGACATAATTCCTTCTTATCAAGTACCAAACTTGCATCTCTAGAAATCTTTTCATTTAATTTGTCGGCTGTGAACAACTGATTTATTCAGTACAAGACTGTTGATGAAGATTATGATTAATGTAGGTGGATGATGTTTTAAAATCTAGGATAAAAGAATCAATGCGAGAGTTTGGAGCGAGGGTTAGTGGTACTTAGTGAGCAAGGGCAAAATCTCAACTAGTCAGTTATCTATCTTAAATTTTCCAGTGTACTACACACTAATTGCACAGAGAGACAGCTGTGCTTTGCGTGGCTCTTCCAACAAGCTATTCAACTATGAAGGGATAATCAGTTAATTGGAGTTAAACATCACAAAATAGCCTAACTTCTAAGTTTTTAACCTTGTTTATGATTCCCTTGAAAATGTTTTAAGGAAGCTGTTGATGAGGTAAGCCAATCGCAGGGAATCCTGATGACTATGAACTCATCAGCTCTGATGATGTTGCTACTCTTATGTATACAAGTGGCACCACCGGGAATCCAAAAGGCGTTATGCTAACACATCGAAATTTCTTACATCAGGTTTTGAATGTTTTTCTTTGAGGCTTAAGGTTTTCTGCTTTAGCAGTAGGCGCTGGTAACTTAATTACTTGATCCTGATTCTAGTCCATTGTTAAGTTTACCAACTGCCACAGTTTTTTTTCTTGGAATTATTTTGGTACTGTTTGAATGTTTATTAGGTACCTTTGCTTTGACTTGCTTATCATTTGTGAGTAGAAGAAATAATATCTATATATGTATACATATCATATGGTGCACTGTAGGTTTTGCTCTAATCGATAAGTGGATTGCTAGGAGATATATTGCTGGTACTTCGCATAGTTGAGTAGATTTTCTTGCATTGGGTTTCAATATGGTGTAGAATAGCATGACCGCAGCACATGAGGTACACCCTAGCCTGAGGTTGATCACATTGATGAGATTTCTGTTAGCATTTCCAATGCACCATCTCCTAAATTTTCTTGACTTTAAAATATCAGAAATTCAGGGGTAAGTGCATGTCTACATCTGTAAATAGCTGTATTGTGGCACAAAGCGACAGCCTGTAAGAAAAAGGCCTATCTCACGACCACAGTTGGTGTTCAGTAATTCTAGCTGATGCAGAAACTGAATGTGATTGTTCTTTTTCTAGACTTCTAATCCTAGTCATGAATTTTCTCATTCTGGTCTTCTATGCTAATGCAACTAATTCTTCTCCCAAATGTTTTTGTTGATTACCTAAGAGTGCTCGTTGTTATATGGAAAATGTGATTCCTTGACTAGATTGTCCAGCTGGTGCATGTGTTTTGTTTGCTGTTGCTGAAATTTTTAAGCAATGTTTCCTACTGAAGAATATCATGATGTCTAAGTTATTTTCTCCCTTTTTTTTTTTGGGTTCAAAGACACACTTATCCTTTCTCAATCCTGTGAATGGCTTCGCAAAATGAGAAGCAGTACACCACTTCTTAAGCTAATTGTTTTTCAGATAAAGAACTTGTGGGATGTTGTACCGGCTGTACCTGGGGATAGATTTCTGAGTATCCTTCCACCATGGCATGCCTATGAACGTGCCTGTGAATACTTCATTTTTACTCATGGAGTTGAGCAAGTGTACACAACCGTGAAGTACCTGAAGGTAGGATCTGGCGGATTGTAGAGGTTTCTGCTTCCATAATTTATAAGCTTTCTAAATGGCTTAATAGATATTTTGTGATTCTTTGTTTTGCTAATTGATTCTATTTGGTGTTGGGTGGTGATTCCAAACTGTATGTACTTTAATCTGTGGCTGAGGGCATTAATTTTATAAATTACGGTCTTCATTCCAGAATATGAATTTTATCTCATCTTTTATTGTACACTCATTATAGGAGGACTTGCAACAATACCAACCACATTATCTTATCTCCGTCCCTTTAGTATATCAGACGCTCTACAGGTACCTTTTGCAGTCATTGATATAATTATCTAGTGCTGCATAATATGGAGGTGTCTTTTGGCATGCTATTGGTTACACTTTATGGAATGTTACTCCATAGAAGAGTGTGTATATAGTATTCTGTATAGCCTTATAATATTTCAATGAAAGTCTAGCTATGGAGAGCTTTTGCCAACTAATATAATCATGGACTCCTTCTATGTGTTTTCCTTCAACCTATTGGCCATTTAGAGCACAAGAAGCCGGTGTACATTGTTGACCTGCCTGAATCAGCCCTTAAGAGTAAATTGCTTGTTTCACTGAAAACTTCACGATAAAGGAAAATATTTTCCTTGCTAATCATTTTTGAGTTTTCATTTGTTTGGCAATTTAGAAAAAAGTGATTTCCTTCTTGCCAGAAAAATAAGTCATTTTTCCCCAATCAAAGATTGTTGCTTTCAGTTAATGAAAAGTGATATCCGTAGATCGATTAGTTTTCCGTCATCCCAACACTGGAAAGTCGGAGAACGATATTCTAGAAACAGTTTTCCTTTAAACAAACAGACCCTAGGATCAATTTCACTGCATTTTATTATTCTGCAAAACTTATACCAGAATGCGATCTGCTTTAGTTGACGTTTCCTTTTTACTAGTGAAAAGAAGTCTTGCTGCATTGAGTAATCTCAATTTCGTTTTGTTGCTGAAGTGGGATTCAGAAACAGTTATCCACAGGCTCTGCAGTTCGCAAGCTTATAGCACTCACATTCATCAGGATCAGTATGGCATTTATGGATTTCAAGAGGATATATGAGGTTAATTTTTTATCACAGCTTAAAAAGTATCGGTGTAAATCATTCTAAGACAAGATAATAGTAATTTGTAGGTTCCACACTTAAAAAGTTATTGACCATTTCATGGTTGGGATCTATTTGTCTTTGTTAAAGCTATTTAAATAAAGATCTCATTAAGCATCAAAGTATACAGCTTTCTAGTGTAAATTTTTCTTTTCAAAGAATGGTGTCTGAAATTGTTACTCTTTCTATGTAGGTTTACTCTTCATAGTTATTTGCTAGTCAGTGTTATTTATTTATCTTCATGGCATTCAGCGTTACAGACTTATGTTTTTACAATACCGGTGAAACCTTTTGTCAATAGTGTGCTGCCTCAATCTGCCATTAGGTGCAATTCAGAGTTCTTCTACTAACAGTATATGCTAGCTGCTTACTTCATAAGCAAGTATCATGATCTATATGTACAACAAGTAACAACATTCTGTACGAAGCCTTTCCTGAATAAGGAAGGTTGATTGTTTGTATACTCTTAGGCAACTGCACCCACTCTAGTCCATATATAGGTGAATGATTACCATTTGACGAAACACAATTTAAATGATCGCATTATAAACTCGGACTGAGAGGATACAGTTGAATTATTGTATAAGCTGTATTTTTCCACAGGGAAAATATCTGACGAGGGATCAGAAGGAACCCTCATATCTTGTTTCAATGTTGGATTGTCTATTGGCAAGAATATTCGCTGCCATCTTGTGGCCACTGCACATGTTAGCAAGGAAGATAGTTTACAGTAAGATTCATTCAGCCATTGGAATATCAAAGGTACTTGTCTTCTGATCTGCCGTGTGGCATTAAGAGCAGTGGTCATTGAAATCACCCTTGTGAGCTGAGTTTATTTTTATTAGCAGACTGCATAGAGGTATGGTAACTGAACGATGATTAAGGTTGGAAAGTGAGGATGGAAAAGCAGCTTTCATTTTCTGCTCTGTGATTAGCTAAATCTGAGATTTGTTGTACTGCTAGATGATTGTCATTATTTAGATTTATGTTGTCTTCTTCGTTGTTACTAAGTAAGCTATCTTTCGTCCTTCAGCAATAAAAAGGTATATTATTCTTCTTATAATAGCAACAGGCATTTATGTTTTGTGACAGAAAATCTTTGTCTTCAAAAAGTGCAGGCTGGCATCAGTGGAGGTGGAAGCTTGCCTCCATTTATTGATAAATTCTTTGAGGTTGGACTCTTATTTACTTAAGACACGTAAGAACGTTGGTGTTCCTTGTAACAGTTGAGATGGCTGCTGCAGGCCATTGGTGTGACTGTACAGAATGGGTATGGTCTAACAGAATGTTCTCCCGTTACTGCTGCTCGAAGACGTACCTGCAATGTGAGAGCGAAGCTACTTAAAAGTTGATTTTACAGCTATACTTTCTGTTTAGTTAGAATAATGTGGGGCTATCAAGAAGGGAACAAATTTGAAAACTGTGAAGTTTGCTGTTGCATGGCCATTATCCGTTAATTCAGTTACCTATGTCAATTTTAGTGACTTGATTTCTTGAAATTGCTTTGCATGGTGCATTTTTCTGCTTGCATCTCATCTTTGTCTACATTTAGAGAAGGAACTTGGGAAAAACAGGTAGAATGGAAATAAAAGAAGGCTTGATAGTATGATCATACCGCTCATTGCCATAAAATTATTTGATTATTCAATCAAAGCATCCATGACTTGATCTGATTATTCAGGGATTCTTTTACCTAGAGTTGAACATCTTGCTTTATATATTTCACCCTCTCTTATATACTCATTGCTGATACTTAGGCTTTCTAGTTGCTGGATGAGTTTTCCTTCTTAGGTCAAGTGCTCTCTCTCTCTCTCTCTCTCTCTCTCTCTCTCCCGCAAAGATCTGTAGCTACTGCTTTTTGCTTATTATTATCTTGAGTTCATCTAGAGAGACATTATATAATTGTGTATCCATTTGATTTCTGAAGGTTCTTGGTTCAATTGGGCATCCTATTCGATACACAGAATTTAAAATTGTGCATCCTGAAACAGATGAGCTTCTTCCCCCAGGCTCAAAGGGCATTGTCAAACTGAGGGGTCCCCAAGTGATGAAGGGTTATTACAAGGTAAGAACCCCATTTGCCATGATTCTGTAGGTCATCTAGAAGCCTGGTGATGTTTGCCTAAGTCCCATAAGTCCCATAATTATATGGAGAGTATAATCTTGCTCTATACAAGTTAGGCAAAGAGCTATGCTTTTAGTGAGTATTGTCATTTACCTTTTAATCTTGGAGAAATAGGTCATAGTATATGCATTTTTCCTTATAAAAGTGTTTTTATATTGAGAACCTGGTGATGTCTTTGTTTTGATAAATTCACAGCTGCTCAATGAGGGTAGGTTCTGTCATAGTTCCATTTACAAACTCTGATTCATTAGTTCTCTAAAATGAGTCATTCGCGTTGCCTTATTTTTCATGCCAAGTGTTGATTGTCACACCTTATTGAAATTAGGAGAAGACCATAAGACAGACATATTTACTTAAACAACTATATTGCTTTATAAAATTGTAGAATTTCTTTGAGTAATTTCACTTTAGCGTGATGTTTATCTAGTAGACAATTTTGTATTATCTTTTTTCAATCAAGATTGATAACTTAGATAATTTTCATGGCATGTTGTGTATACTTAGCAAATTGCAAGTATAAATAATCTTCTAACACATAAGCTAGGAGTGGTGAGCTTTGGGATCATTTCGGTCCTGTTAGTTATTTATTTATGTAAGTGTTATCATAATTAACTAATGTGTGCACGTGCACAAACATGTGTAGTGTCAATTTGCTTAGCCGCCATTTATGCATGGTCTAGACTTTTATTAGTTAGCTTTCTTTGATAATTACTGTGAGGGATTTTAGGAAAAATCGAAATTTGTTTCTTAGTTTACCAATCTTTTTTGCTGAGTGGTTAACAAATCAAATTTACTGCAGGACATAATCATGCACATGAATTAGAATGACATGTACAATCCTTAGTAATAATTAACCATGTACACGTGATATTCCATAAGTACTTGATTATGAGATGAAAAGTGAATTCTCTTAATTTTTGTACAATAAGTATACTTTGAAGAGAAGGATTTGGTTATAGTGGCTTTGATGTTAAACAATCCAAGTTACTTAAATTCGTACATTATTCTTTACAATATAACTATGGAATTATTTTTTCTATATTACCGGTAGAGTTAGTGTGATACAGTCAATTTATTTTGATGAATTCAATGTTGTAAGTGGTAGCCGAATGGAGCTTCAAGGTGGTGTGACAGGGTACTCAAGCACAAGCCTCCATTATACCAACTTTTCTATCTTTATATTGGATGATTTTAACTAAGTCTGTTATCTTGATGTTGGATCAGAATCCATCAGCTACAAGTCAGGTCTTGGATGCAAGCGGCTGGTTCAACACAGGTGATGTTGGTTGGATGGCACCTCACCATTCTTCAGGGCGAAGCCGTCACTCTGGAGGTGTGATTGTTCTCGAAGGCCGTGCTAAGGACACCATTGTCCTTTCAACAGGTATCATGCCAATCATATGTTCTGCAATTAAAATTGTACAGCGGGTTCTTTTGACTCGTGTCTAGTACATCAATGGTAATTTTATGAACATGCGTGTACTAGCATGTACTTTGCACAATAGGCTGCATCTGTCACATGAATTATCTGTCGATTACAAACATTGTTTATATTTGCGGCTGTCTGACACAAATTGGCTTTTTAGCTTGTAATTCTTAAGATGATCGCTACAATGTCTAAATTCTTCATAATGCCCTATCACGTTTTTGACTTACAAATTGATTGGCTAACAACAAACATGCTGCTTTGGGTACTTGTCCTGTGCTAATCAAAGTATTTCTGGAATATAGGGGAAAATGTTGAACCTGCAGAGATTGAAGAGGCTGCAATGAGGAGTAGCCTGATACAACAGATTGTTGTTATTGGACAGGTGAACAAGGAAACTTCATGCTGAAGTGTTTTTTTCCTCTGAATTCTGCTATGTCAGTGACACTCAGTTCTGGTCTCCTTATGCTATTCACTTGCTATATGACATTGACTGTTAAATGCAGGATCAACGGCGTATAGGAGCTATAATTGTGCCGAACAAAGAAGAGGCCCTGCTGGTTGCTAAAAGGATGTCAATTGTAGATGCTAATGCCATGGAACTTAGTAAAGAAAAAATGTCAAATCTGTTGTATGAAGAATTGAGAACCTGGTAATGATTCTTCATTTCTATGAATTTGGTTGTAGGTTACTGACATGCTTTAAGCACATGAACTTTACTGACTTGCCTAAAGTGCATCAACTTTCAATGAGTCCTCTGCTCTTTCTATTATAAATATATGAGGTTCATATTCTTTGATAGCACCCGAATTTCAGCTGGAAATTATCTTCTCTTGCATTGACTTGATTCACTAGAGAACCTCCAGCAGTAACCTCCTAAATCCTCTGAAAAGGGGAGGTTCGTTGCATAATTTTTTCCAATGCAACAAAGTTACAATGTGTCTATTTTCATGAAAAAGGGGTGTTAACATGGAATTATTATTTGTATCACGTTTACATTGTCATGTTAAGTTATCCCGACGATTTGCATTCTATCCATACAATGCACATAGCTTTGGTTGCTGGTTGGGCCAGTTTGATGGTTCTATATGAATTATAGGTCACTTAATTTTTATTATGCTGGAATAGAGTAGGTTTTGATGATTTAAAAGTACATTACTTTCTCCTGCATCTGGGAGCAATCGCAGTTTTCATTAGTCTGTCAATCGTGGAGGAAGGTTCAGTGACGGTATCTAACTTTGGATGAATCGTGCACCATATCTACTTTCTTAACCAGTATGGATCTTTCAGAAGAATTACTTTAGACAGCACATATGTTTATGCAGGACCTCCGAGTGCACATTCCAAATTGGGCCAATTCTCATCGTGGATGAGCTGTTTACGGTATTTCGTTGAGCTCCCAAAACTTTTTGAGCCGTTTTGTCATTGTGGCATGAATTTTAGCTGAACTTCCTCTCTCATTGCAGATCGATGGTGGTCTAATGACTCCAACAATGAAAATTCGGAGGGACAGGATTGTAGAGCTTTACAAAGATCAGATCTTGAAGCTATACAGCTGATGCATGTTTTAATTGAGTAGATCCACTCAATTCCATGTTGCATCCATCGACCATTCAGGCATGGAATGTGAAAAGTTTACAGGTTTAACAGAGGAACATCAAGGACATCCGCTTCCTTGTTTCCGCGAGCTCATGTAAGTTATAATTCGTGAATAAAGAAGCCGCTCTGGAAGAGAATAAAGCGAGCTCATGTAAGTCATAATATGTAAAAGCGAGTTCTTTCAGATTGTGATATGTAATTGACCACAGACGACCCTGACTCTAAAGCAACTTTTGGTCAGAATGACCCACGGATTTTTATCTACGTTTTCTTCCAATTCTCTACATCGGACGCATGTAAACATCCTAACGTTGTCCGCGGACATCGCGCACTTTGGAATGGACTAAACGTATATTTCTTTTGATTGAAAGATTTGAAATAAAAGAAGTGTTGCCTCAGTACTTGCAGATTGGCCAATAGCTAGAAGTGGTCCAGTTTCATATAAGGCTGTGGATACTGTGAAGTGAGTAAGATGGGATTTGACTAGCAAGGTTTCTGCTTTATTGGTCGCTAGAACTGCCCGCGTAATTTCGTGTAGAAAATTAAACTTTCTCCGTAAAATACTTTTCGGCCACATTATAATTTTTTTCTTGGAAAAACAATGTCTTTGTTGAAATATTTGCCATGTTTGTATTCGAAAACTTCGGCGGAAAAGTTCTTATTTGAATTACCATTGACGGGGTGCGCTAGAGGTGCCAACCGAAGGACCCTCGATCAGAAAGGTCTTCTTTAATCCCTTCTCATGAAAAATGCTAAACATGCTCAAAAGTAACTTGAAACAGTTATCATACTAGCCTTCAAATGCCACCCTTTCCACTTTCCCCCTTCAATGCTGCAAAAAACAAATGCGAATATGTATGCATGTGATGGAAAATTCCATGGGGAACAAATTGATATTTGTTAACGAAAAAGGCCATTTCCCGATTGAGAATTCAGTCATGGGAAATACTTCTTTATAGCATCATCATATATAGGATTCAAGAACACTTGATCATTCATTTTTGCTAAAATCAAAGCATCTTCTTTGTAAATAGGGCCCTCCATAATTTGCGGCAAATTTTTGAAGAGCATCTGGATTAAAGGACAATACCTCTCTCGAGACCTAATCATTGACCTTAAATCATCGAGGGCGAACTCTACAATTGAATGACCTTATTATCTGATTCTAAGAACATTGACCATGACATAGAGCTTTTAGGGTGCGTTTGGTTCGGCGATTCCGAGGGCTTTTAGCTCCAAAGCTCTTTGGGGAAATCTTGGCCCATTTAATAACCATTTTGAAGTAACTTTTAAGTGAAAGTCATCATTGGGAATATTGAAAGCCCAATGCTAGTAGGGATTAACTTTGAGCTTTCAACATTTGACCAAATGCTAAAACTTATTTTTTTTTTCCAAAACTATCATCACTGATTCTTCAAATTTCTTATTTTTCCCTCGTTATTATTTTTTTAAATGCCAAAATAATGCTAAAAAATAAAATTTACATAAATGCTAAAATAAATATATATATTTTGGTCTTTAAAGGAAATTATTTATGTATTTGATTTTTTAGAATAAATATTTGATTTTTTAGCATTATTTTATATTTAAAAAGTTGCATACATTATTTTTTTTTCAATTTTAAACAAATAAAAATTAAAAAATTCCAACAGCCTAGTAGGATCCTTTGAGAAATGCAGCTCGGATAGTTAGAAATGTTGCCATCCTGGTTCTATTTGGGTGTCTCTAGGCTCTAAACTAAATGTCAGAGTGGTTTTTTGCTAAAAGGCTGTCCTTGAAGGGCTTGAACGGGAGCTGTTTGCCCACTGTGGGAAGGCATACCTGTAGGAAACTGACTCCGTCCTCCCTAGTTCTAAGTCTAGGTCCATTCAGTGGTATCAGAGCCATGGTTTCGTTTGTAATATATATGTTCCATGCGCTTAGCAGGTGAATCTAGTGCTGAAAAGATCTCTTTACATCATGTCAGATCCCGAAATACTTGAAGCACCTGTTTCTCTCACTCCATCTCCATCTTCTTCCACCCGTTCAGATTTTCGTATTTCAAATGCTTCTAAGATTAACTATCTTTATAAAGTCTCTCTTAGTGATGAAACGAAGATTTCTGAAACCCAGCTTCCCCTGATGAACCCCTATTTTGCTTTTGCTAAACCCACTTCATCATTTTCACCCATCCGCTCTATTCGCCAACTCATTCGCCAGACTCCAAAGGAAGTAAAGGAGTATGTTCAGTCCTCCAAGTTTGACCAACATCCCATTCCTGCTACTGAAAAAGAGTACTTCGTTACTCTTAAGATTCCTCCAGAAATTCCCAGACAGTGGATCCAACAAGGATATTCTCATGTCCATTATAGCGCTGTTCGTCTTGCTCTCACCTTTTATGGCTGCAAAGGTTTGCCAATTGTGGCAAGAATTGCTCTATTGAATGCCAGGTTTTTAGAATACCAACATGCTTGCATCGGTACTATTCAAACCACTTTAAATGCTGGAACAGTCTTTGTGACTCTATATCCAAATTTCAATATTGCTCTATCAGACCCTCAGTTACTCTCTTTTCTGAAAGTCCAAGTTCAGCTCACTGGAGCCCCTCAAACTGCTGATTCTGTAGCAGCAACATTGCACTACCAGATGGTTTATCGTGTGCAGAGTCATGCTCTTGATCTAAATTTCCACAATGGAAATGAAGATGCTTTATTCATTTCCATGTAAAATGACCAAGCATCCTGCATTTATGTTCCTAGACAGATCCCAAAGGAAAAATTGGCAAAGCTCCTTCTAGAAACTTGAATCACTAACTATGAAAAGTTGCACCAAAACAACAAATATTTCTAGTCTTCGGACTCTGAGTTTGTTAGAAAGAAAGATGGAATTGTTTCCATCAAATTTGGCAAAGAAAAGGAAGAAAGTCCTTCTATCTTCCAAACCCTCTTCATGATTGAACCATGTGTTCCTGAGTCAATCTCTAAACCAGATCCAAAAAAGCTTGTTCAGCATTTTAATAGTGATGGGCATCCAGTCCATTACTATAAGGACAAGTATGGTCATTGTTTTTGGGATCCTTTTTGCCAGTGTTCCTATTGCACAAATTCCCCTGACGAGGTAGATCCAAATACAAGACCTTGACGAAGACACAAGAAGCTAAAGGATCCTATGTACCAAAGGTACTTGAACGGAGATTCCTCCGTTGATACTCTTGATGAGTGTGATAAATTTCAGTTTATGGTCTCATATGCACCAACTCCACCACCAGAGTTCACTGCTTCTTCTTCAGTCTCACCAACTCCACCAAAATCACCTCCTCCATCTCCTGCCCAGCAAAAACTAGCCATTTCCCCATTTTATAAGCCAATTGCAAAGTGGGCCAAGAAACATTCCTACCCACTCGAAGTTCCTACAGAAACACCACCTAGCTCTTCCATTGCCATGTTTCAAGAAACAGACTTTCCTCCTCTTGTTCGTGAAAGCTCTAAACTCTTGTTTCTTGCTCCAGAAGAGTTTATTGATCCACAAGGCAGATAGATATAGGCATGTTCCTAAGGTACCTGCCCTTACTGATGTGGATGAGTATGGAAGACAAAAGAGAACTCCTGCTGCTGAAGCTGTTTTAAATTGGCAATCAGAAACTCTGTTAGCCCACAACAATGCTTTTAAAGCGATTGATTCCAAGATTGGAAATGTGCAACAAGATCTGCGAAAATATGATGAAACCACCAAGAAATGCTTTCAGATTTCCAGAAGAGGCTTCATGCCTTGGAATCTGGACAACATTTGGGGTATCATTATCTTGAAAATGCCAAAGCGGAAACAAAAAAGCTTAAAAGGTAGATCTAGATCCTTGAGGAAGGAATACTGAATCCATTTCCAACTACTTTGCGGACATAAGCACTCCCTCCTCCACCACCTCAGACGTTTGTCTTCATAGATATTCCTGTCAGACAAGACAAGACAGATGTAGCTGAAATGCGAAATCGTCTCAGAGAACTAGACCGAATGAGGAAAGAAAAGGGAAAAGAGAAGATTCCCAAAGAATCCTCTCTTGTCATAAGAGAGCCAGATCAAATGATGTTGTCAAACCCATTAGAATCTTTTCTCAGAGATTTGGGTAATCAGGAACCACAGCCTGATCCTGTTACTCCACAACCTCTACCTCAGATTGATCTTGTCACTCCGACAGACCAGGTTCTATTTCCAACAGCATCAAATTTTCCAAACATCTTTGACACTGAATCAGATTCGGTATCTCTCTCATCTTCATCATCTTTCTCACTCCCTCCCATTGATTCCTTACCAGTAACTTCATCAATATTCATGGCCGATCCCCCAGACCATGACATGGAATCAAACCCTTCTGAACCAGAAGTTGTCCAACCAAACAATTCTTTCCAGAACGTGTCCACTTCATCAAAACAATTCTTCAACATTGATGATATTTCTTGTCACAAATAGCTAGAAAGACTTGAAGAATTTCATACTTGGCTAAATACCTAAGCCATTACCAATCAGGACAAGTATGATGTTCTTTTCAATTTTGTCACAAGGTTCACAGGCAGCCTTAAACTTTGGTGGCAATCTTTGGAAGAACAAGATCAACTTCATTTTTTACTCTCACCAAACTTTCAGCATGCCATTACTCTTCTATATCACTTCTTTGTGGGGAAACCTGTTGATCTCTTAGAACTCAAAAAAGAGAATTTTTTTGAAAGAATGTGATGTTCCCTTCAGAAAAAACATCTGGATAAGCATTATCGCGAAATGTTTAAGCTCTTTTATCAAATTGGAGCTGATGCAAATTTGAAGCATGTTTTCCTGACCTCCATTCCTAAAGAATTATCCTAAATAGTGGAGAGAGCTTTTCTCTCCAGACAAAAGAGGATCTAGGATGTTCCATTGGGAGAACTCCGATAGGAAATTCATTTGTGCTTGGAAGAATTGTGTATAAAGCGTCAAATGATCCAGACTTATGTCCATGACAACAGAGAACTTGATAGAGCCTGCTCTCCCAGAACTTGAAGATCAAATGCTCCAAGAAAGATTGTGATGGTTCTTGTGGAAAATCTTTCAGAAAAAAGAAACAATTCAAAAAGCTCTGGATTAACAAATCCAGGCATGGCTTTAAACACTTCCAAAGAAAGAAGAAATGGCGATACTTATGCAAAAGGAAAGACCATTCAGGCCATAAAAAGTCAAACCGATGCTTCATCTGCAATCAAAAGGGACATTTTGCCAAAAACTATCCCTAGGCAAAAAAAGGTCAGAACCATTTGATACATCATATAGAGAATGAAACTGGTATTTCTCTTCAAAATGATGATATTTGATCTTTATTTTCTGCGGATGAAGAACCATGTGAACAAACTCTTTGAGTCATTCCTTGTTACCAAACTCCCAGTGAAACTGATTTAGATTCAGATCCTGAAGATATTTTTCATATATCCCTGACTCCTTCAGAGAAAAGTACTGACATATTTTCAAGCCAAACTCATTGTCCTCATTTTCATGTAAAAATATTCACTTCAAAGTTTGCCAAGTCAATCACTGTCATTGCTCTCATAGATACCGGAGCAGCTTCTTCAATCTTGGACACTAAAGTTCTTCCTGAAGAATATTGGACTTCTTGTATCCGATATTTTAATTCTGCTTTAGGAGATACTTTCTCTACAAATGTGAGAACTACTCCGATAACTGTTCAGTTTTTCCCACAGTGTTCCATAACTACAAAAATCTTTGGTTCTAGTCTTCCTAACAAAGATTTGATCATTGATTGGGATATCATGACTCAAATTTCGAAACTTCGCATCATTCCTGGAAAATGTCTTAAGTATAAAGACCAATTCTCTGAATTTATCAATATTCAAAGACTTTTTTCCATTCAGATGAGTCTGTTAGATTCGATCATGCAAAAGTTGTTGGAATCATGTTCGGAATCCCATTCTGAGTTTGCTCAAAAATATTCCCATCCTTTATGGAAAAACCCAGAATGCTTTGTTCGCATTCCTTTCAAAAAGAATGAATATATCAATCCAACCAAGGCAAGTCATATGGGAATGAATCCAGAACATCTGGTTTTGGCTCAAAGGGAATGCTCAAAACTACTGTAACAAGGCCTTATTGAGGTCTCACATTCTCAATGGGCTTGTGAAGCCTTTTATGTCAACAAGCGTACTGAGCAAAACCGAGGAAAGATGAGATTGGTAATTAATTACCAACCCCTTAATCTTTTTCTCCAGGACGACAAATTCTCTTTACCTTCCAGAAACTCTATTTTTACTGGATTATCCAAGGTCCAAATCTATTCCAAATTTGATCTCAAAGTAAGATTTTGGCAACTAGGCATCCATCCTGAAGACAGACCCTAAGGCAGGGTTCTGTATTCCAAACCAACATTTCCAATGGAAAGTTCTTCCTTTTGGCCTAAAGGTTGCACCATCCCTCTTTCAAAAGGCAATGTGCAGAATTTTCCAACCTATCCTGTCAAGCGCAGCAGTATACATTAATGATATCTTGCTCTATAACCCGATGAACAGTCGCACTGCCAACTTCTTGAGCAGTTCGCCGAGATTGTGAAAAGGCATGGAATCATGCTTTCCCAAAGAAAGATTAATATTGCCTAGATAGAAATTGAATTTCTTGGTATGCACCTTAACAAAGGGACATACTACCCAAGGCCACACATTGCTCAAGAACTGTTGAAATTTCCTGAAGAAAATTTCACAACAAAGCAAGTTCAGCAATTTCTTGGAATAATCAATTATCTCAGAGACTTTGTCCCAGATCTTGCAAAGCTGTTGATCCCATTGCAGACAATGCTGAAAAAGAATCCCCCACCTTGGGGAAAATCACAGACTAATGCAGTTGCTGAATTCAAGGAGATTATGCAGACTCTTCCTCCATCCCATCAACAGGAAAGAGAATTCTCCAAACCGACGCCGATGATGAATACTGGGCAGCTGTCCTATTTGAAGAGATTGATGGTAAAAGACATCTGTGTGCCTACAAAAGTGGAAAGTTTTCCCAAACTGAAATGCATTACCACTCCACTTTCAAGGAAATCTTAGCTGTCAAGAATGGAATAAAAAAGTTTGAATTTCATCTCATTGGCCATTACTTCCTGGTAGAATTGGATATGACATCTTTTCCTCAGATGACCAAATTCAAATAGAAGCAGGTTCCAAACTCTCAATTGCTTTGATGGGCTGAATGGTTTTCAAAATACTCTTTTGAGACTAAACACATTGCCGGGAAGAAGAATGTACTTGCTGACTTCTTATCAAGACCAAAAGTACCAGCAGAGATCAACATGTACATCATGAGACATGTTTTTCATACTCAGCATCACAATGAGAAGTACAAGATTGAGAAGATAAAAAACTAGCTAAGTTGGCGGTACCCCCAGGAAATCATTGAACATATCCAGAATGACAGTCTCACTGAAAATCTAGATAAACTCATGTGGCAATGCCACACAGATCTATTCCGATTTAATGGAGGTTCAATTCTTTATCCTTTTGGATTAAACGCAGATTATCCGTTCATATATCCTCTAATTTGGAAGGAAGATGATTTCCCTGATCAACTCAGATGGTTATTATGGTACTCAACCAATAAGTACTTAATAGCTATTGAAGTTCCAACCAGAACGTTCATTGCAAACCTCACCAGGATATTCGGACTCGGCAGAGGAAACATTGAAAAAGAAAGTGACAAGAATCTCTTAAATTTCCTCAACTGGTTTTATCCTCCCACCCACTAGAAATATCTCTTGCAGAAGGAGTTGACAACTACACAGCCAAATCTTGAAGTGCACACTATTCTGTTCTTTCAACTTCGATGGCATTTTTTTACAAATAATGGTAACATCATTAATGCTCCACAGATTGTAGGTACCACATCCTATAAACCTCAAATGAACAACAAACAAGCTTGGATTCACAAATCTTATCCAGGATCTGTTGGATGTTGTGAACACAAATACTAGGAACTCCAAAGAATTTTGTGTCAGGAGAACAAGACCATTCTTGAAGATGCATGGAATTATAATGTATCCATTGCATGGGATCATTATGACCTAGCATCAGAAGCCAAGGAAGCACTCGAAAAATTCAGACAAGCTGCATCATCACAGGAGCATGAGATGGCAGACACAAATGACATTGCACAGTCCTCTCAAGACCCCCATGCTAAATGAGGAGGTCCTCTTTCCCAAGACCCCTATGATCAAGAACCTTTGTCCTTATCCCAAAGCATGGACACATCCTACTATACCCAGCCATCTAATTAGCCTTAGCCAAGCATTCTTGCCGACACTACAAACTGGGCACAAGAAGAAGCATCTACATCTTTATCATATCAGCTGAACTAGATTCTTTCACCAGAAGACCTCAAAGCACTTGAACAAAAATATGATGAACATCTTCTATCAACAATGCACAGCTCAGATGACTCGGACTATGACTACAATGCTCATGACGGACGAGACCGCTGAACAAAACCACTGTCCGTACAATTTCACTGTAGCAAGTTACTATTTACTTATACTATAGCACTAGGCTAGGGAAATCACTGTTCACTGTCACTATTCATACCGTGCGAATAATTCCCTACCGAGATTTTCGGAAGCCTCTGTTTGTTTCCGGACCCGTGAGCTTGGTCCTTGTTTGTGTGTGACCTCTTATTGCCTATAAAAGGCGATGAGGATGTAATGTGTTGGGTAGAGTCCCTTGAAGTAAAGTGAGTGTGTTTTATGAAAACTCTCTCATGACTTTCTAAACTTCTCTTCTTCTCCAGCCTGGTAGGATCCTCTGAGAAATACAGCTCGGATAGTTAGAAATGTTGCCATCCTAGTTCTATTTGGGTGTATCTAGGCTCTGAACTAAAGGTCAGAGTGGTTTTATGCTAAAAGGCTGTCCCTGAAGGTCTTGAACTGGAGCTGTTCGCCAACTGTGGGAAGGCATACCTGCAGAAAACTGACTCCATCCTCTCTCGGTTCTAAGTCTAGGTTTTTTTTTTTTTTTTAAATATATGTATGTATTTGATTTTTTAGCATCATGGACAACTTCTCAAATCTCTGAGGGACCCATTACGCTAGACAAAGTACACCCCAAGTGCCAAAAATTTGGAAAGTAACACTTAAGTGCCAAAATCGGAGCAAAATAGATCACTTAAGTGCCACTCCGGCCAAAATCCAGCCAAAATGCCGATGTGGCGATTTTCTGGCGAAGGAAGTGCAAAACAACGTCATTTTGCAAGCTAACGTGGTAAAAAAATTAATATAAAAATTAATTAAATTAAATTTAAAATTAAATTTGTTTAAAACATTTAAAAATAAAATAAACATATTAAAAAACTAAAAAATTAAAAAAAAAAAAGGGGTTGGCCGGGGTCGCCGGGCCCTAGCCGGGTCGGCGACTCCGGCCGACCGGCGACGAGGGCCCGTGAGCGCTCGCCCCGCTCCGGCGAAGAAGATCAAAATATCCTATAATTTAGGGTAAATGTGTCACACAAATGAAAGTTTAGGATTTTTTGTGTCACAAAAAAAGTTTAGGATGTTTGGGGTAAATTTGTCACTTTGGGCAAAATTTGGGATTTTTGGTGGCTTTTTCCCTAATTTTCTATGACTTGCGTGATGGTGCTGAATAAAGGGGTTATTGGGCTGGTTGTCCCTTTGTATTCTTCTTTCTCCTTCACAACCTACAAGACTAAAGAACTAGAAGGCACAAACAAAACAAGGTTTGTTGCGAGGAACAGAGCGCGTTTGTCACGTGAAATATCACGTTTTGTCACGCAACATGATTAAGGTTGGAAAGTTTCAGGGCCAACGCAAGGAGGAAAAATCATTTGACCACTCCATGCTCTTTGTGGGCGTGGAAAAAGAGCGGCTCACTTAGGCTCCGTTCGTTTGGTGGAAAATAATGTTCGGGAAAACGTTTTCCGGATTTTCCACCATTCGTTTCACGGAAAATGAATTCCTGGGGAAAATGTTTTCCATGAAAGGAAAAAAGTCTTCTAAATTAGAGGAAAATATTTTTTCATTTTTGAAAAGTGAAAAACATTTTCCTTACTTGATCTCTCTTATCTCATACCTTTACAAATCCTCACTTCCTCCTCCCATTTTTTCTTCTTCTTTTCATTTTTTATTTGAATTATTTTTTAATTTTCTTTTTCTTTTTTAATTGGAATTATTTTTTATTTCCTTTTTCTTTTTTCTTTTTAATTTCTTTGTTTCTCATCTTCTTCTTTCTTGGCTAATTGTCAGTCATAGGCGAACCTCGAGCTCGTCGATCTCAAGCTCACGGTCATCGATCTGGCAAGCCTCAAGCTTGATGCTTGCGCTCGCCAATCTAGGGAGTGGCAAGCATCGTGCTCGTCGACGAGCTCGAGGCTCACTAGTGGCCGATCGTGGGCCATCACTGTGGCCGGCGACCGGCCAAGAAAGAAGGAGATGGAAAACAAAGAAAAATGAAAATGAAAATGAAAATGAAAAAAATTAATAATATATTTTAAAAATAAAAATAATTAAAATTCAATTTTTAAAAATATTAAAAATCCATTTTTAAAAAAATAAAATAAATGAAAAATATTTTTCTTCTTGGAAAATATTTTTGGAAAATACGTCATATTTTCCGTGAAATAAACGGAGCTTTAAACTATAGTTTCTTTGATCAAGGTTCTGGCCCCCTTTTTTTACTTCACGACAGCCAGATGACTGCTAATTTTTCGTTGGCCTGCCTGTGGTAGCAAAATATGTTGCTTCCCTCCAATTAAAGAACCTGTAATACCTCATCTTTCTTTAAAATACTGTCAAGGAAGGCAGACTAATTTTACTGAAGATTGGAGAAAGAATTCGTTTTTGCCCCTATTTTCGACAGAAGAAAGGGGGTTAGTCAGAGTGGGTTAGTCTTTGCTTTTTCACTTAAAATTTTTTTTGCTAAGGACATGAGAAAATTCCCTTCACTCCCGTGCCTTTTCAGCGGGACCAAAAAGAGTTTATGAAGTTCATTAACGGAAGCTCTTGAATGGGCCAACCACAGCCAACTCACCTTCCAGAAACACTTGGGCCGGAAAAAAAGAAAAGAAAAGGAGAAGAGAATTAAGCGCATTGCAAAAAATGGATTATAAAAAGGGTTTGAGATCCAGAAATCTTTCTAAGTGGGGCTTCTTTTGGGTCAATTCTAAGTGGGCCTTCAACAGCTGACATTTTGCACCAATATTGGTGTAATATATATCCCGTAAAAATGTGTCTCCAATCTGATGGATCCTTCAGAAATACAGTCAGGGCTAATAAGTAGGTAAAGAAGCACGCACGCTTTTCGGTGCTATGCGGAGCTGGATGTGTCTCCACCAACTCAACGATCCTCTAGTTCATGTGGGGGAGTCGGCTCTAAGTGGGCCTTCAAAAAATAACATTTTGCAGCACCTTATATGAATTATATATGCTTCGTATATACTTTGATAGACTTGATAGAGTTTACGCTAATTTTTTTGCTTAATAACCTATTAGCTTTTATTTTGATGGTTACCTCTGGGAAGATCACAACATATATACTTGGGAAGATGCCAATTTTATTATTTACTCTTATCTGCCTTTCGTCTTCAATCTTAAATCAAAATATTCTTCTTCTCTCTTGTTCTAATGCCAAACCTCATTTTTGTTTATTCAGAATTTCCATGCCTCCCAAATCTCCTACATTCTCATCTTCGTCATACTTGTCCCGTTTTGACAAGCTCAAGGGGGAGGATCACCATGACAACTATCTTCTTGAACTCTTCGGTAATAAAGAAGATTCTGAGCAAGCAATCTTGGGTCCCTGTTTCATATAGCATCACAGTATCCCTTCATTTTTAAATGGTCGTTTTCCTCGTTTTGTCGAAGAAAAAATTCCCTTTCATAAGTCCTCTATAATTGAGAATGTGGGCTATCAAATCCAATCGATTTAGGGCTTTCTCCTTTTTTGACCCCAGATTTTACCAATGGTATATGAAATTGAAATCATAGGTTCACTTTATTTGGGAAGAAGTCAAAATTGATATGGCTCTTTACTTCTACTGTTCTAATTTTCATTGTGACCTGGGTCTTTTCGGTAGCTTTAACCAGTTTTTGGTCCCCATTAATAAATTGCTTTTTCTTCCATTCAAGACCAATGTCGATTACTCTCCTCGACCTCCATGCTATTACTCGTCTTAGTCCATACGGTGATTACGTTAGAGAAGTTGAAGCCACTAATTGCCAATACTTTGAAGAAAAAAGAAAAAAGAAAAATAGATATAAATTTAAGAAAAAATTTGAAAATTACATAAATAATCTACATCAGAGTCAATTGTGCCACGTAGGATGGCTTAAGAAGTACCCACACTCTCGGGAGTTTTCGTGTCGTATCCGACACTTTGACACATGTCTGACACGCGGTCAACGAGTGTCGAAAAATCCGCCACATGATCAACTCTCTCCGACATGTGTGAGTGTTGGAAAGTTCGACACGTGGTTAACTCTCTCCGACACGCTTTGACACCCGATTTTGACATGCACTGATCAATTTTAAAAAATGTCAATACTTGAAGAGTCAAAATGTAAATATATGAAAAAAAAAAAAAAAGAGAGGTAGGGATGGTGGTTGGGCGCCGTTGCTGCTGCTACCACCATCGGAGGGGGCAAGCGACCTCGGCGGCCCTAGGTTGCAAGGGGGCGACCCTCACTAGCCCGGGCGAGGTCATCGTTGGCTAGGCAAGGGCCGATGAGGCTCTCCCATATTTGGGTGATGCCTCGGCTAAGGCCTAGGTGAGGCTCACCCAAATCCGGGTGATGCCACGCCCTAGCTTGGGCCTAGTGAGGGTCGCCGGCCATAGGTGAGGGCCAGTGTCGCCTAGATTCGGGCGAGCCTTGCCGACTCCGGTTTAGGCGTTGCCTAGATCTAGGCAAGCCTCGTCCGAGCCTTGCTTAGGCCAGCAAAGGTCACCCCTCCCTCCGCCACCTAGGGGTGAGTATGGTATGGATTGGGCCAGTCCACCCCCTAATCCTAGAACCGACCTACACAGTGTTGGTTCTCAATTTTTGGGACCGAAGACCGACCCTATTAAACTTGGGACAAAGGACCGGACCGACATAATGGATTCGGTCCGATTTCAGGGTCAACCCGGGTTCGGTCCGGTTCCAGGGTCAACCCCGGACCAACCAATAATTTTTTTTTTATTTCATTTTTTGTACTTCCTAAAAAGGCAATCAAGGACCGAATCGATCCAATGGGTTTGGTCCGATTGCAAGGTTAACCCGATATCAACTGATAATTTTTTTATTTCCTTTTTTTTTTACTAATTGAAAAAGCGATCAAGGACTAAACCGACCCAATAGGTTCAGTGAAGAGCGAGGTCGGCTAAGAGAGGCGAGCGGTGAGCATCGATTGGGGTGAGCATTGAGCATCGAGCAGGGTGGACATCGAGCGTCAAGTGAGGAGCAACAAGCAAGGCGAGCATCGAGCGGCGAGTGGCACGAGTGACCCAAAGCGAGTGAGACAAGTGTCAAGTGGCGGGTGGAGAAGTTGTTTCTTTCGATTTTGGCAAATTGAAGACTAAGAGGACAAATAAGATAAAAGAGAACTAGAGGAGGATGTCGTGAGGAGCTGTTTATACTCTTTTGAACGCCGTGAGAACTCCTTACAAAACATTTTCCTCCTTTGTAAATTATGACTGTTGACGCTATAAAAGACATTAAAAATCTAAGTCATTAAAGAATAGTGTAAAATTACTTAAACTCCTTACTAAGGAATTGTTTAATGTTGTTGACGCCGTTTATTTTAGGGTTTTCTCTATATAAAAATGTTATAAATAATATATTATATATATAATATATATAGAATTAAGGTTGGTCTTGGTTGAATTGATTATAAACTCTCAGGATCGAGGACCAACCCGCACAGTGCTGATCTATGAATCCTAGGACCAAAGACCGACCTAGTCTCCCTAGGAACCGAACTAGGATCGGGCAAGATTGGGTCGATCCAGGGTTGATCTAGGGTTGACCCTAAACCGATGCTCACCCCTATTTATGACTTTTTGGTAATTATCCTCTAGTATCACAACTATCCTAAACTAATTTTATCGTCATGAAAAATCTCAAACTAGTATATGTGCCGCATTTATGCTTAATTAATTTTAGTGTTACAAAAAATTTTTAATTAGTACATGCGTGATAAAGCTACCCTCCATTAGCTTATGTTCAATATCTATGTGTGGAAACAAATATAACAAACAACTTGGATGATCGGCATGTAACATAAATTAGACATGGAAAGACAAAACACAAAAGTGTCTCATGACTGAGGTTGTTTGAGAAAGCCACATTTAAAGAATATAATTGAGGCTGGGAAATTTGTTAAAATTTGCTAAGCATTTCGACAATACACTAAAATCCCGAAGTTTGCCTTAAAATTTTAATAGATTTATCATGAGTCTATCAATTTGACCATCACAATGGAATCCGATGGAAAATCATGGTTTCATGATGACAAAAATTGTATCCACTGGGGTGAGTTCCTAGAAGAAAGTACGCGGTAAGTGGGCAGTATCTAATCAAGCTTGCTTCTAGGTTCTTTGTCAGTCGTGAAACTCTACAGAAGTGCTCCTTTGGTGCGGTATTGCTAAGATGCGTTGACACGAGGGAGGCAACACAACTGACGATGGACTTAGATGAGGGTATATGTGGGCCACACGTGAACTGGCATGTGTTATGAGGAAGATCGTGAGGTTATGATATTTTCCGTAAACAGGAAAAAAGGATGGCATCCAACATATCTGATATTGCCAACGCTTTTCAGATTTGTGGTGATAAAATAAATATTCCCCGAAATGGGCTACAGCCAATGTCTAGGCCGTGGCCATTACTCATGTGGGGGGTCGACGAAAGGGGCCGCATAAATATCAAGTCCTCAAACGGGTACCTATTTCATCCTTTTTGACTGTTGCCTATTTCACAAAAAGGATAGTACAAACTTCTTTCTCCGGTGTCACCATTAGGGGTGTGCATAGTCCAGGTGAGCGGTTCCCAGCCTAGAACCGGAAACCGCCCGCTAAGGACTGGTTCCAAAAAACTGGAACTGGAAACCACCCGTTGTTGCATGGATCCACCCAAGAACCGGACCGCCGGTCCGGTTTGGTTCCCAGGTGAATCCATGGAACCGGTATCACCAATAATAATATCGTTTTCCAAATCTCGCCGTAAGTACTTTTCTTATCGAGTAATATTTTTCTTTAAATCGAACCGGCTTAATAGGGTACCATTTTTCTTTATTTTAGAGAAATTTTTTTTTCCTATTTTTGAATCATTTCAGTTGAAATCTAAAATATTCTTTAAGTTCAAGATTATGGATGATTGTCATATGTAAATCGTCTTTTCCTTTATCCCCTAATAATGCTCAATTTCTTACAACATTTGCTTTACTAAATTTTTTTTTTGTAGAAACAATTACACTAGTACTCCACATATTCTTGAACATAGTATCATATGTGAGTCCCAAAAGTATCCTTTGAATGAGCCATTTGTTGAGTTGCTGAAAGGCAGCTTACACATTTTACTAAATTCTTATTAAAACATGGAAATCATGAGAGGAGATGGAGCCCTAAAATTTAGATTTGCTAATTAGTAATTTCGAAATTTATTTTAATATAAAAAATCAATATATTATTATAATATAATCGGTCCAGTCCGGTCCGGTTCGGGTGGGCGAGATCCGCCCATGGAACCGGGAACCAAACCGGTACCCACCGGTTCTCATAAATTGAAACTGGGAACCGGAACGGTTCCCTCAAGAACCACTGGTTCCGAGCAATTCCGGTCTGATTCCGAGCAGTCCGGGCGGATCACGGTTTTTTTGCACACCCCTAGTCACCACAAAAAATATTTTTAACTTTATTAAAATATTTCAATATTAAACTATACTTCTATATAACAACTTCAGTTTTTAAAATAATTAGTATTAGTCCCACAAAAATATCATATGGTACTAGAACAAGAAGTAGAGAGATGGCCAATACAAAAGCGAAGAAGCACGAACTACTATCGTTGTGCCGCCCCATAGGCTCGGTCGCTCAGCATTGATCACTTCCATCCTTCCACTGCCACCTCTCAAAATCACCTTCTTTAGTTTTCGCCAAAGAGGATTTGTTCTTCTCCATCTTAGATTCTGTTTCGCCGGGAATTGGCGCAATTAGCGAAATGCCTTTCACCACGAGATGATGTTTGTTTTTATTGAATCGGATCCACTGGCAATTTGGATTCAATGGCAAGTTGAACAGGAATAATAAGAAGTACTAAGGAAAATAGATGCGAATACTGAGAAGACACAGAAGTGTTTGTGTTGATGATCATGAATCTTTTACAAATAATTTAATACAGCTTTATATAGCATATTACAAATGTAACTATTTACCGACGGTTAGTATTCACCTTAATGGTTATAGCCTCATCTCCATAACTAATACAATTCGGACATCTCAGGATCCTCTGGATATTCATAATCTACGAGTGGATAATTTAGAGTTGTTCTACAGTAAGATGATTATATTGATTTTGTATGTGCCATTCCCATATACTGGCTTTGAGGTCGGTTGGAGAAGTTATAGTCAGCCATTGTCGCGACATTAATGAAACTGCTTGTAATTACATGTCCGAGAGTAAATTAGAGTGGGTTGTTTTGTAAAAGTTTTCACCAGAAAAGATATTATCTACATTCAGTCGTTTTGTAAATCTTGGTTATTGCAGAAGTATTGAGATTGATATGTTGGGGAATTTCATGATAATAATGTACCTACCGACCATTAATTTTGATGATGGTGGCAGTAAAGCAGTTACCTCCTAAAACTTTCCACCCGATAGTCTTTTGATCCTATCATTTGCAATTCATGAGTACTGCTGTGATGGAGAAAGTGCCAAGAGTGTAATGGATAAAACTTTCGCTGATTTTCCTTGGAGATTTCGTGGGGAAGTAGATGGTGTTGAGATAGAGGTCCCTAAGATGAGTATCGTGATAATTTTGTGTATCTTTTGTCAGGGAGGTAATGCATCTATGTCTTAGATCAAAATTCGTGACACTGGCACTCTACAAGGGATTAGGAGAGCAATGTAGTTTGAATCACCAACATGTCTCTGGAGAAAAAGAAAACCATGTTTTAGAACTCTTAGCAGGCTCAAAAGGGATGATGCATGAATCATTTTTCACTTGAATCAACTCATGCATTACTTGCAACTCGCAAGCATGACTTGTGTGATGGTGCTGAAAAAAAGGGGTTGCCGGCTGGTTGTCCCTTTTTATCCTTCTTTCCACTTCACAGCCTACCAGACTTTAAAAGTAGAAGGTACAAATGAAACAAGGTTTGTAGCAAGGAAAAAAGTGCATTTGTCACATGAAATACCACGTTGTATCACGCAACATTATTAGGGTCAAAGAGTTCCAGGACCGACACTAGGAGGAAAAAACCATTTGACCAGTCCATACTCTTTGAGAACATGGAAAGAGAGCGGCTACCTTAATAGTTTCTTTGATCAAGGTGGCAGCCCTCTTTTTTTTTTTGAACATCAGGACAGCCATTAGATGACTGATAATTGTTCGTTGGCATGCCGGTGGAAGCAGAATATATTTCTTCCCACCAATTGAAGAGCCTCTCATCTTTCTTTCAAATACTGTCAAGGAAGGCAGACTAATTTTACTCGAGATTGTAGAAAGAATTCCTTTCTGCCCCCTTTTTTGACAGAAGAACATGGGTTAGTTTTTGTTTTTTTCACTGAAAAACGATCTTTCTCCAAGGAAATGAAAGAGATTCCCTTCACTTCAGTGCCTTTTTAGCTAACCAAAAAGAGTTATAAGTTTATCAGTGGAAGCTCTGAATAGGCCAACCACAGCCAACTCGCCTTAAAGAAACACTCGGGCATAAAAAGATTAAAGAAAAGGAAAAAGGCACTTAGGTGCATGAGAAAGCATGGATCATTGAAAGAGTTTCAGATTCAGAAATTTTTCTAAATGGGCCTTCAGCGGCTGGCATCTTTGACCAGCTATTGCATGATTTATTCTGTGGAACTATGTCTCCACTCTGATCAATCAATGAGAAATACGTTCAGGGATGATAAGTAGGGAAAGAGGCATACATTAGGTGCATGAGAAAGAGAAAAAGAAAAAGGCAATTAGGTGCATGACAAAGCATGGATCTTTGAAAGCGTTTCACATTCAGAAATCTTTATAAATGGGCCTTCAGCGGCTGGCATTTTGGACCAGCTGTTGTGTGATAATATATTCTATGGAACTATGTCTCCACTCTGATTAATCAATGAGAAATACGTTCAGGGATGACAAGTAGGGAAAGAGACGTACATTATTTGCTCTACTTTGATGAGGCTGCATGTGGTGTCAGTGTTCTCACTTGTCAGGATCTCTCAAAATTGATTATGGACGTAATTCTAAACTCTTTTAACAAAGCGCTTCAAATGACTTGTGATTGTTGTTAGTTGGGTATGAATACAAATTTGGGTTGACCTGACGCCTTCAAAAACTTGTTTTCGGTATCATCACTTTCATTGAAAGTAAGCAGCACACGCAACTTGCCATCCTTGCATTAAAATTATGAAAGAATAAGCTACTACCTGAAGTTATTGTAGCCCAACAAAACGAAATTTCAGATACACAAAGACAAGAATAGTCTCCCAAGACACTAGCTTTCCTTAAGTATTTGGCTTTGATTATAGCATAGATATAACCTCCAAAGTTCACCTTGGATTACCATTGTTCCCGGAATAGAAATTTTTTTTTCGTTGTTTCTCTGCGCAAAGTTCTTGGATTCATTACTATATACAAGTGGAAACATCAAACTTGGGTGATTGAGGCAGGTTAACACACAAAATAAACTCCCTGAACAAGACCTTCCACGATTGGAACCCTTTCTTTGAATCGAAACCGAAATAGGAGTCTCCTCACTAAAGTCCGCTACTTTCCACATCTTATTTGGATTTTCCCTGAGCCCGCAACCGGTATTCATGGACAAGAGCTTGCTTGCGTTGAAATTGATATTCTCATCAGACTCAGCTGATTCATTGTCGATCCGATGAGACCTCAAGTGGCCGTCATAGCTGGCAATTCGAACTCGGCGCACGAACTTAACAACATTTTTTTGATGTGACACTAGAGTAGGATGACCCTTCTATCCATTTTGTGAGATAGTCAACGGTTACAAGGACGGAAAGGGTGTCCCGTTCGAGGCATAGGGATTGATGGGGCGTATCGCATCGACCATCCTCCACATGAAAAAAAGTCCACGGCTTAGACATTGGGTGTACCTTATCCGGGGGAAAACTTATCCTATCGCCATAAATCTTATCGCGTTGGCATTATCGGACATGCTGGATGCTACCCTTTTCTCCTGTCAACCAGAAAACATCCCAAAACTCAATAATCTTCCTTGCCAGCAAATGCCCGTTCATGTCGTAGCCAACATATCCCCTTCATTGTTTAAGTTGCCTTCCTCGTGTCAACGCATCTTAGTAGAACCGAATCAAAAGACCGTTTCTATAGAGTTTCACCACTATACAAAAGAAAAAAAAATAGTAGAAGTGAGCTTGATTAGGTACTTTCATATTTACCGCATGACTTCCTTTTGGAACTCAACCCTTTGGATATAGTTATTGATATCATAAAACCACATTGTCCATCACATTTTATCATGACTGCCAAATTGGTAAACTCATGATGAATCTATTAAAATTTTAAGGGAAACGAGGGATTTTAGCAAATTTTCGAAAGGTAAGGAGTTCTTGGGGCAAAATTAGCAAATTTTATTCAATTTGTCAATCTCAATTCATTTTCTTCAAATTTGACTTCCTCAAAACGACATCATTTAGGAGACAATTTGTGTTGAATTCCCACATTGCATCTACATTACACGCCGATTATCCGAGTTGTTTGTTGCGTGTGCTTCCACGTTAGTAGTTCAATGGAGATATTGAATGAAAGCTAACGGGAGTAGATTTGTTATGGTACTAGTTTTGATTTTTTTGTTACGCAAAAATTAGTTTGGTACAAACATAGCACGGGTGTACCAATTTGATATTTTTTATGACAAGAAAATTAATTTAGGGTAAATGTGGCATTGAGTATATAGTTTTGTGGTTTTTTGTGATATTAACCCTTAAAATTTTAGGCAATTCATTACTAGATTTTATTTTTATATCATTTTTGTGGACAAGATTTTGTTGATGGAGTCAACAGCAGTGTCACGGACGGTTTTGGAATTCATGATTTGAACTTTACTTTTCCGCACTCCACTGTTATTCTATACGATTTTGCAAGCTTTAGTAAAAGTTGAAAGAAAAATAAATGAGACGATTAATTATTTTTGACTTAATATAGTACAGATGATATGATCTAGCACACTGACTTTGCTAGAAGTGTAATTAGCATTAACCATTAAATCAAATTTCAATTTCCAAGTCTTTAAGAACAGCTTACAGAACATACTAGGAAACATACTTTAATCTCTCCACGGTCCGATCTCTTTGCGTGATGTGATGGCTTCTCGAGGAGATGAATTCTAAGACCCTTGGTCTAGTCATCCATCAATATCATTTCCTAAAATTGAAGTCTCCAAGAAGATGAAATGGTTTTTTAATTTTGGCCGCAGATAGGGTTAATGTCGGGGACAGCTGGGATTATTAATGAAATCTTAGTGGAAAAAAAGGTATCCAAGTGCTCATCCTGCCCACAAAGTCATTAGCAGTTAAGAAATCTCGACGCATTATTTGTCTCGTAGTTAGGCAAAGTAATTGTATATTTTATTTAAGTTGTACGTCTTCAAAAATAGATCACGTGTCATAATTGATATAGGGATAATTCTCTAAAAAAGCCTCAACTTTAGGTTCAATCACAATTCTATCACATTTCTTTTTTTTCTTTTTTTCAAAAAAAAAAAATCTCCCAAACTTTCGCTCTCATCTCAAATCTATATCTATACATCTAAAAATCTATTTCTTCAAAATAATCAACGTCACGACTAGTCAACCCACCCGTAGGTAGCCGTGATGGTTGGGTTTTACTACCTCATCGCAAAAGGAACGAGTTCGAATCTCCGGATGCTCGCGACTTAAGTGAGGGTCCTAGAGGTGGTTTACTGGGTCAGCCCCTCCGAGAGTTTACGTTTAAATAGCGGCTTGCGGCAAGGCCCTAACGGTGCTATCGAAGCATCGGAGAGTCGTGTGATCCAGAAAGGGTGATCTCGGCGGTCCCTCGATCATAAAAAAAAAAAAAAAAAAAAAAAAACATCACGACTAGTCAGAGATTCATTATCAGAAACCTTTGTCTTCATCAACACCATCACTGTTGCATGGAACAATAATGAAATCTTGATATTGATACTATTGAAGAAATCAATAGTAATTTTTCGACCTATGGGCAGATTGGGGACTAGAAAAATTTAGAATGTTCTTAAGACCAAAAAAGTCGGGGGCAAAATTATAATTGGACCTAAAGTTATGGGTCTTTTTGGGGAATTACCCTATAGCAATTATGCAATGTAATGTATTTCTGAAGCCCTATTTTAACAAATAAATAAATAAAGTACCTGTTACACTGCCTAACTACGAGATATATCGAGTGCATAAACATCCTAGCTATTAACATATTCGTGGGGCCTTCAATCCATACATCAAGTCCAAGGTGATGGAGGGTAGGGATGATTCAAACGAATCTTTAGTCGATCGCTAGTGATAATTGCTCGTCTCTACCTTTTTGCTCAAATATCTAGTACACTAATCATTCTCGTATTAGGTAGGATAGTCGGTTAGATTGGCCGGACAAACGAGGTTAGCATAAATAAAGACCTCGAGATAAACCAAGTTAGAATAAATAAAGGGATTAGTGTCGTGTGTGATGTGGACCCATACATATAATAGAGACACATAAACCCTCCCCAGATGCAAATCCTATGGGAATTTGACACGTGTGTACTGACTCCTCAGGCCCCACGTGCTCGTCCGATCAAGATTCCATAGCAAATGATCGCAGTCGACGGTGGTGTTCCGGTCACTCTCGCCCTCATCCTGCGCTCGTCGATTTTGTCCTAGACACAATTTTTTTTTTTTCCAGTTCTAGTAATAAATCTTACTGAAAGTTTTCGATCATTTGATTTCGGGATAATTAATCAACTATTTCAAGAAGCTTTCAACTCAAAACTCAAGACCAAGCAGCCCGATTTATCTCATTGGATTAAATTAAATTTCACATGAAATTTACCTCATTTAATGAGGCATATGAATTATATTCCCGCTAATAAAGTGTTTTTTGTCTATGCATGTATTTCACCAGCTTAAATAACCAATCAAAACTTACTACATTACTTGATAAATTAAATTCTAGTTAGGTTCACGCCTCCACAGCAAAAAGATGATTTTCTTCTGTTCATGCATTTCACTAGCTTAAATAATCAATCCAAGCTTCTCACATCACTCAATAAATGAGAAAATAACCCAATCAATTATAAATATATATTTTATGGATGCCAATTAAATCATAAACTTTCTAATTTTGCTAATTTAGTTCTATAAATTTGCATGAATTTCCAATATAGTTTCACCTAGTAAATTTTCATTGGAAATCGTTGACGTAGCAATTCAGTCATCGCTAGCCGTCCTACGTGGCATTTTCACTTTATTAACAATTTATGACAAAAATTGATTGGAGAGACTACATTGAAACTTCGCACAAATATTTAGGATTAAATTGGCCAAAATGAGAAAGTTTAGGACTAAATTAACATAAGTACGATATTAGAACTAATTGGACAATTTTTCCCTTAATAAAATTAATTCTAGTTAGCTGACACAATAGAGGAGAACTAATAGCTGTTCTTCTTTGAGCGAGCTTTTTATTTTGTCCATTGGAATCATTTGGCTACCGAATAAGTTAAGTGTATTCAAGTATTGATTAAGGCAATTATTTACTTGATTCTAATATCCATTTCTCACTTAATGATAGGATTTTGAGTTTGTCCACTTGAGGTAGCTTTTTTTTTTTGGATTTGTATTGTCAAGTGAGCTGTTCTTATCTCTTTTATGATTTGGAAATTTGGATCAAATTGAGAGAAAATAAAAGTGAGACAATTAAGTGTTTTTCAATTAGTAGAGACGATATGATCTAGACATTGACTTTCCTAAAATTGTAATTGGCATTAACCACTGATCATAATTTTTTCCAAGTTTTGAGGAAGAAGTTATAGAGCATGTTAAGAAAATACTTTAATCTCCACGGTTCGACCTCGTCGTGAGATGTGATGCCTTCTGAAGGAGATAATTTCTGGGACTCTTGGTCTAGTCATTGTCACGACGATCCATATCATTTCCTAAAATTGAAGTCTCCAAGAAATTAAAATAGTTTTATTTTTTTCATTTTTTATTTTTTATTTTTATTTTGGCAGCATGTAGGGTTGGCCACAAGATGTTGGCGCCAGCTGGGATTCTCAATTCCTTGTCTTACTAATAAAATCTTAGCGGATAAAACTTTGATCTATGTCAGGCCCCACGAATACGTTAGCTGTTAAAAAATCTCTACGCATTATTTATCTCGTAGTTAGGCAAAGTAACTGTATTTTCCTTTTATTTAAACTGTAAGGCTTTAGATATAGAGTACATATCATAACTGATATGGGAATAATTCTCTAAAAATCCCTCAACTTTAGGTTCAATTACAATTATGTCTTGAACTTCTTGTCTAAAAAAAAATCTCAAACTTTCACTATAGCCTCAAATATGTTCACACATCCAAAAATTGCTGGTAGTTTCTTGAAATTATCAACATTTTGACTAGTTAAAGATTCATTATCAGAATGTTCATCTTCATCAATACCCTCATCTTTGTATGCAATAATAATAGCTTCATGATATTGATAATTTTAATGAAACCAATTGTGATTTTTGGACATCTGGGTAGATTAGGGACTAAAAAGGTTTTGGAATTTCTTTTAGACGAAAAAGGCTCAGAACAAAATTGTGATTGGACCTAAAGTTACGGTAATTTTAGGGAATTACCGAGTATCAAATGTGCAATGTAATGTATTTTTGAAGCCCTAGATTAACAATTAAATAAATAAAACATACAAGTTATATACTATGAGATATATCATGCGCGGAAACTTCTTAATTGCTAACATTTTTGCGAGGGTTGCAATGAATACATCAAGTCTCGAGTGGCTGAGAATAGTTATGACTCAAACGAATATTTTTTGTAGTGCAGAACCTTATGATAAAACCCAGAGTGGATTGCCAGCGATGATTGCTCATTTCCACCCTTTCACTCATTATGAAATATTACAACATCTAATATACTAATTTTTCTCATAATTACGATGATTTATTTTAAGAATATTCTTTCAGACAATTTATTTTGAAAAGTGGAATCAATTTTATATTGGCCGGGAGACAAGCGAGGTTTTTCATAAATAATTGCCTTGGCACGAACGAGGTTAGAATATAAATAAAAGTCATAGTACCATCCGTCCGTGATCACGGATCATTCCCACATAATAGTATTAGTCCCTCCTCAGACGCATATCCTATGTAAATTTGACAAGTGTATATGACACATGGGGCCCCACCTGCGCGTCCGGTCAATATTCCATAACAAACAGCCACAATGGACGTCCCGTGCTCGTCGATTTTATCCCACCTAGAAAAAAAAAATTTCCAATTCTGTGAATAAATCTTACTGAAAATTTTCGTTAATCTCGTCGGAATTACTTCCACGACCAAAGATTTTTTTCTTGAAAGCTATTCTTCCGCTTTTAATTAAAAAAAAAAATCAAAGGGACATGAAATATTACACGCGATTAGGAATTAACAACCTTATACAAAATAAGATTGCACAAAGGGAAACCGTGGTGGAATTTAATCAACAGCATAACTTGGAAAATATGTACCGGAGCAAGCAACTTGATATAAACAAACTATGTTGAAATTTTAATTGACGACACAATAGCGAAAATACATATACACGTCAAAATCTAATTGATGACGCGAATATGAAAGCTAAAACTAAAAAAAAATAAATTGCAATGCAAGAAATGTAAAATATAGTAAATTTGTTTGATTTGTGCAAGCATAGGGGTTCTAAAGAGTGTGATGTGGCTATTTAAAATGCACACTGCAAAAAGAAGTTACAAAAGGGAGGCTACAACGAGAAGTTACAAATGGTTACCAAACAATTACATTGATGGTGTTTTCAACTCCACTATGTTGGCAATTGCTTTATTCCACTATGTTGACGTTTACTTCTTTTACAGTTGCATGAAAAATTGTCAACTCCACTTTTTATCGATTTATTTTACTATCGATTCTTCAAATCGTCAATTTCTCAAGTTATCGATTTCTATTAATGAATGATCAAATTCTACTCTCATTGACTAAGGCCCTGTTTGGTAATCTTCCGGAGAACAATTATTTTTGTTGTTTTGTTCCTTGGAACGAAAAACATAAGTCAATTCGGTAAAATTTTTGTTCCCATGAACAAAAATATATTTTTTTGTTCCGGGACTAATCAAAAAGTATAAAAAATAGCTTCTTGTTCTTGGAAATAATTTCTAGAATCAGCTCTTATTTTTTTCTCTTCTTCTCTTCCCCTTTCTTCTTCTTCCTTTTGGCCAGTCGTCGGCCTCGACTATGGCCGGCAGCCGGCCGAGAGGAGGGTTGGCAACCTCGTCGGAGCATCGCACCGCCCCCGGCAACGCCGAGCCATGGCGAGGCTCGTCGGCCCGAGCCACCTCCAGGTTGGCGTCGCCTAGTGGTGGCTCAACGAGGTCAAGGCTCTTCTTCGCCAGGCGAGCCACCGGCGAGCTTACTAAACCTTGCCTTAGCTTGACTAGGCTCCGGCGTGCTCACGAACCTCACCCAGACCACCACCGTGGTCGGCAACCGGCTACAAAGAAGGAGGAAGAAGAGAAAAAGAAAAAGAAAAAAATTGAGAAAAATATAATATAAGTATTAAATATTTTAGAAAAACAAAAGAATTTAGGAATCATACCAAACACATTTCTATCTTGGGAATAGAAATTTTTGATAGTTACCAAGCGTGTTCTTTTGCTCAGAAATAGTTCCCAGGAATAGAATTAGAAAAAATCATTTTTAATAAAAAATTATTCCGATAATAGAATTGTTACCAAATGCGCCCTAAGTCTATCATATGTTGATAATAACTAATATTGAATATTTTTTGGTGTTAACACAACTATTTCAAAAAGCATTCAATTCAAAATCGAGTATATTTAAGGTTCACATGAGTCGATTCATTTAGTTCGATTAGTTTAAATCTCACGTGAAATTTATCTCATTTAATGATGAATATGAGTCACCTGGAGCAAGAAGATTACTTCCATCTTTTCATGTATTTCACTAGCTTAAATAATCAATCAAAACTTACTACATTACTAAATTAAATTATTTTCTAGTTAGGTTCACATGCTCGAAGCAACAAGATGACTTTATCTATTCATGTATTTCACTAGCTTAAATAATCAATCAAAACGTATTATATTAGTTAATAATTACGTTCTAGTCTGACACAATACATTTGACACCAATAGTTGTTCTTCTTTAAGTGAGCTTTTCTCTGGCCCGTCGGAATTATTCGGGTACTAATAAGATTAGTGTAGTCAAGTCTTAGTTTAGGTAATTTTCTATTTCACTTTGATATTCATTTCTCACTTAGGATTTCGAGTTTTTCCACTCGACATTTGGATAATTCTAAGACCGTTCACTTAGTTATCAATCAAGAGGATCCAGATCGCTTCCTTAAATGAAGTCCCCAAGATGCCTTTTTTTTTTTTTTTTAAACCGTTGACTTTATTATCAATCAAGAGGATCCAGATAATGAAGTCCCCAAGATACTTTTTTTTTTGGCAGAAGATAAGGTCAGACGGTAGATGTCGGGCCAATCGTGATTCCCAATTCTTTAGCTGATTTGTCTTACTAATAAAATCTCAACGGAAAAGATATGCTACATCTTAATCTAAGTCCATTATGACATGTAATCTCCATCTAAAGCACTGATATTTTGTTCCTTTTTTGTCAACATGAAGCACTAATTTAACATCATATTGAAAAATTATAATTGTATTTGTCTAGTTACGAGATCTTTAAAACTTAAGCTGAAAGAAGACAACATGAATATAAAGAGCGTATGAGATCCTACATTATTGACGGCGGTCTTTCATACTCTTTATATTCATGTTGTCTTCTTTCACCTAATTGCTTCACCTTATAAATTTATCAAAGATTGTATCTTCCCTTTCGTGTTTGTACATCCACTTCTTGTAGGTCAAATTATGTGTCGCTCTCAATCCAGCTTACAAACAGGCCTTGGAAAAAAACGAGTTTGGAAGATTCAAAGGCATGCTATCATCCGTCTGCGCTCTCTTTAAACCATACGATATCTTAGTGACATAGTCCTTGTTGGCATCGCCTGGCGGTGGCCCGGCAAGGTCGAGGCTCGCCTTGGCCGGCAAGCCTCCGACAAGCTTGCCAAACCTTGTCTTGGCCTCGGTGAGGCTCCGCGTGCTCATCGGACCTCACCCAACCGGTCGTTGACCACCACCATGGCCAGCAACCGGCTACAAAGTAGGAGGAAGAAGAGAAAAAGAAAAAAGAGAAAATTAAGAAAAATATAATAAAAGTATTAAAAAATTAAAAGAAACAAAAGAATTTAGGAATCCTACCAAACGCATTTCTATCGTGGGAATAGAAATTTTGGATGGTTCAAGCACGTTCTTTTGTTTAGAAATTGTTCCCGGAATAAAATAAAAAAAAAAAACCATTTTTGATCAAAAATTATTCCCGGAAATAGAATTGTTACCAAACACACCCTAAGTCTATCACATGTTGATAATAACTAATATTGAACATTTTTTGGTGTTAACACAACTATTTAAAAAAGCATTCAATTCGAAAGCGAGTATATTTAAGGTTCACATGAGCCTGATTCATTTAGTTTGATTAGTTTAAATCTCACGTTAAATTTATCTCATTTAATGATGAATATGAGTCACCCGAAGCAAGAAGATTACTTCCATCTTTTCATGTCTTTCACTAGCTTAAATAATCAATCAAAACTTGTTACATTACTAAATTAAATTATTTTCCAGTTAGGTTCACGTGCTCGAAGCAACAAGATGACTTTATCTATTCATGTATTTCACTAGCTTAAATAGTCAATCAAAACGTATTATATTAGTTAATAATTACATTCTAGTCTGACACAATACATTTGACACCAATAGTTGTTCTTCTTTAAGTGAGCTTTTCTCTGGCCCGTTGGAATTATTCGGGTACTAATAAGCTTAGTGTACTCAAGTCTTAGTTAAGTTAATTTTCTATTTCACTTTGATATTCATTTCTCACTTATTATTTCGAGTTTTTCCACTCAAGGTAGCTTTTAGTATTCAGATTTTTATAACAAGTAGACAAAGCTCGACATTTGGATAATTCTAAGACCGTTGACTTAGTTATCAATCAAGAGGATCCAGATCGTTTCCTCAAATGAAGTCCCCAGATGCTATAAATATATATTTTCTGGCAGAAGACAAGGTCAAACGCTAGATGTCGGGCCAATAGTGATTCCCAATTCTTTAGCTGATTTGTCTTGCTGATAAGATCTCAACGAAAAAGATATGCTACGTCTTAATCTAAGTTCATTATGACATGTAATCTCCGTCTAAAGCACTGATCTTTTCTTCATTTTTTGTCAACATGAAGCACTAATTTAACAACATATTGAAAATTATAATTGTGTTTGTCTATTTACAAGATCTTTCAAACTTAAGTTGAAATAAGACCACATGAATATAAAACGCATATCAAATCCTACATTATTAATAGCGGGTCTTTCATACTCTTTATATTTATGTTGTCTTCTTTCACCTAATTGCTTCACCTTATAAGTTTATCAGAGATAGTATTTTCCCTTTCGTGTATGTACATCCACTTCTTGTAGGTCAAATTATGTGTCGCTCTCAATCCGGCTTACAAGTGAGGGACGGTGTTGAAAAATCATCCTCAATCACTCGATCATGAATTTATAAATTAAATTTCGGGTGGTGCAGAGTAATTATGGTTAGTAGAATGGAATACTTCGACAATAATTATGAAAACGGTCCATTTTGAAAAATCGGAATCAACATACAAACAGGCCTTGGAAAAACCGAGGTTGAAGATTCAAAGGCATGGTATCATCCGTCCCCACTCTCTTTGAACCATACGATATCTTAGCGACATAGTCCCATCACAAACTCAAACCTGTCCCGACTCGCCACGTGTAAGCCCGCTTGGTCCCCACCCTGCGCGTGCGGCCAAGATTTCCACGAGAAAAACTAAGACCAATCGACGGTAACATCCCCCCGATCGCTCTGACCCTCGTCCTCATCCCACGGCCCTCGATACATCCCACCTGGACACAATTTCGTTCGAGCAGTAATTGCGATTTCCCAACGACGAATTTAGGCAGAAACATTTCGGGGTAAATCGAGATTTCCCGGTACGCACGATCGGCCATTTGAGGAAAGAAAATAAAATCCCATCGACCCCGAGCTAATCCCGTGCATCCGAACCGCGATGCAGGCCGGATTCGTCCGGTCAGGTCGACGAGTTGTCCCGACCGGTCTCCCGTAAAAATGGTGAGATCGCATCTGTCCATAAATGACACATTTTTCCCTTTCGTGCTTCTCCTTGGAAAATGGGAACCGACGAGATCGTGAACAGGGACCGGATGAAGGGACGGATGCAGACAAGAGGGCCCTGGCTATCTATGGTCATTGTGAATTATTAGTGTCTCCGCCACCTCAGTCGTGTCCCGGGATCGAGTGGAGGCACGTCACGTCCGAAAGCACGAGCGCGTCGCGCGTCAAACTGAAGGCCAGTTATAAAGCTGCTTGACCAGAGGGAGAGGGGGAGAAGGAGTTCGCGCACGAGAGAGAGAGAGAGAGAGAGAGGGAGATGGCGACCGAGGCGAGCAACGGGCATGCGTGCTGCGCGAAGGGGCCGGGGTACGCGTCCCCGCTGGAGGCCATGTCCGGCCCCAGGGAGAAGATCCTCTACGTCACTTGCGTCTACTCCGGTGCGTACTTTGCTTTCGCTCCGTCGCGTCCCCCCCCGATCGATCGTTCTTCTCGACCCACCTCCGTGCTTTTGTACTCTCGTCTTCGCCGCTGTGTCGCCTCCCTTTTCGTTTTCTAACCGGGAGTTGGGTTCGTTCTGTCTTTTTTGAGATTTCCGTCTTGGCAACTGCTCTGTTCTGTTACTCGACACAGTCGCTGATTAACCCAGGAACAAGAAAGGAACCGGGTCCATACGGGTCCTGGACTGTCCTGTGATACGGATGATCTGCGTCACGCAGTTCTCGATACGTAGTTCTTATGCTGGTTTTGAACGTGTGGTGAGGTCTTTCTGGGAAGCGCTTGGTTTTCGCTTAATGGCTGAAATTGGTTCTTTATGAGGAATCGATTGGCTGTCCTTAGATTGAAAGATGCCATTTGGGTGAACACGATGCTAATTTCGGCGTCTACTTTGCTCACCAAATATGTTGTATGTACTTATGTCTGATGTCTGGCTGGTGCTAGTGCTTGGTATCTCCGAAATTCGAAAAGAGATGTGAAATTTTCGTTCTTGCGTCAGGAACTGGAATAAAGAAGCCCGATTATCTCGCCACGGTGGACGTGGATCCGGACTCGCCCAGCTACTCGAAGGTCATCCACAGGCTCCCCGTGCCGTACCTGGGCGACGAGCTCCATCACTCCGGATGGAACTCTTGCAGCTCTTGCCATGGGGATCCGTCGGCCGACAGGCGCTTTCTGGTCCTGCCATCTTTGATGTGAGAAGCCTGTTCTCATGGTCCTTCTATTTTTACAATTTTTTTTTCCGAAGTCCCGGTAAAAAAAAAAACGCATCTTGTTAAGGAGAGAACGGGGTACTATGATGAACTGACGCAGTTCCTTTGTTTTGAGTGCATCATTACCTGAGAATGACAACCTTTGCAGTTTATGTATTCCTCTGCCAGAATATCATTTGGTATATGAATGCCTGTGATTTTGAATATTGATTGGCTTACTAAGTGATGTCAGTCTTTTGGCAATGTTAATTTTTTTCTAAATGCTGGTGTGCTATCTACCAAATTAGCTACTAATATGCCAATTTATTATTCCAGTATTTTACCTAGTACTTTGTCTTCACATAAATGTTTCTTTTCTTTTTCTTTTGTAATTCATCTCGACTCTTGCTTTTGGACTGCAGTACCCGTCTTCATCCTTGTCTTTCATCTTCATCAGTCATAGTCGCTGTATTCCTGCTCCCTGCTGTGAGATCTCATTTGATCAATTTTCTTGCATTCCCTACCTGAAGTCGAATCAAAAGGAATGCACATGTCTAACCGCTGAACTTCTTAATCTCTCATTTTAAAAGACACTTGACCTCTGGTTCAGTTAACTTCCTTGAGAACATTCAGACACAATGTGCAGGAAGTTAGCATTCTGGACTTTATAAAATCTTGTCATGATCAATTACATATAAGTTTGTTTTGAGATCTCCTGCCGCTTCTATGCCATACTCTTAAGGGTATTGATCCGTTACAGTTGCTCATGTTTGATGAAAGATGCCCCTCGAGAGTATTTGATGGATAAAATAGCAACTTCACTTGCTCTGGTTTGGCAATTACTTTTCTTTAGCTTCTCTTTCTTTTACCAAATCAGCAGCCAAAACTGCTTTTTCATATACATTGCTTACAAAGTATGTTTTGCATCTTTCAGATCCGGCCGGATATATGTGATCGATACAAAAACCAATCCTCTAGCTCCAGCTCTGCATAAGGTTGTTGATCCAAAAGACATTATTGAGAAGACTGGACTTGCTTATCCACACACGTCCCATTGCCTTGCATCTGGTGAGATCATGGTCTCGTGCCTTGGTGACAAAGATGGAAAAGCCGAGGGAAATGGCTTTCTGCTTCTCGATTCAGAATTCAACGTGAAAGGAAGGTTATAACTGTTGAATCACGTGCCCAAATCTTTTCATCCGTTTTCATTTGGATACATGTTAAACAATTGGCGGTGCCAATTTATTCAACTAGTCGCGTCTGGCATTGTTCAAGTTTTTTCCTTCTATTTCCTCCTTTGTATCATGTCAATATTTTTACCCTAAATGTCATCTATAAGTGGCTCTGAATTTCAATTGCTGCTGATTTTTCTACATAAGGTGGGAGCAACCTGGGAACAGACCCCTCTTCGGTTATGATTTCTGGTACCAACCCCGGCACAAGACAATGATCAGCTCATCGTGGGGGGCTCCTTCAGCTTTCACCAAAGGTTTTAACCCTCAGCACGTGTCGGACGGTCTATATGGGAGGCATCTCCATGTGTACAGCTGGCCTGATGGTGAACTCAAGCAAACACTGGACCTGGGCGACACTGGCCTCATACCGCTCGAGGTAGATAAAAAACTTAGCAGCTTTAGGTTTAGTTCTGTTTAGGTTGGTTTACGTGTTGGTTCTTGTTAAGCCACTGCAAGCTCAAAATTCTCAGAACGATCCCTCGCTGACTTTTTGTAGATAAGATTCCTGCATGATCCTTCCAAGGACATGGGATATGTTGGGTGTGCATTGAGCAGCAATATGGTGCGCTTCTTCAAGACCCAGGACGGCTCGTGGAGCCATGAGGTATTCAAGTATAACTTCCTGATATTTCGCTCTTGACAATAGCTGGAATCGAACCTTTAGTAGTGGTGTCAAGTGGCATGGCGAGTTCTTGAAATTTAGAGAATATTTGTATTGGAACTCTTTCTGAGAGACAGCCAGAATGTCTGAAAAAGTGAAGTCAAGGTTCAACTGATGTAAGCATGTCAGTGCAGATCAGTGCTGTTTTTGATTCATTTAGAAATGTTACAACAGGACCATGATGAATGTATTTTTTCTTTGTGCCAAAATGAAATTATAAGGGATATATAACTCTTGTTATATACTTGACGAAAACCTATGAATTGATGCAATTTCGCCAACTTTGGGAAGCACAACAAAATTCTTACCTGTCCTCTTACTAAAATCAGAGATCTAGTTGAATATAATTTTTGTCTCAGTCATCTCTCCCCTTTCGATGCCTTTTTTTTTCCCATGTCTCCGTACTTACTTTTCTAATTGAATACAGGCTTTTATCACCCTGCAGATTGCCACTAATATGATATTATGCAGCCCGGTAATGTCTTTTTCCCACTGGTTTATGCAGGTGGCTATATCAGTTGAACCTCTGAAGGTCCAAAACTGGATCCTTCCTGTAATGCCTGGACTCATAACAGATTTCTTGATATCGCTCGATGATCGTTATTTGTACTTTGTGAACTGGCTTCATGGGGACGTGAGGCAGTATAAGATTGAGGACCCTGAACATCCCGTGCTCGCGGGCCAAGTATGGGCTGGGGGACTGTTTCAGAAGGGAAGCGCAGTTGCGGTAGAGAAAGAAGATGGCACGACATGGCAAGTTGACCTTCCTGAGATAAAGGTATGTCTGTTTTAATTTATGTAAGAACAAACAATGGTAAAAGCTAATTACGGTACAGATTTCTAGATCTCGCTGGATAATTGCAAGAATATTACTTCTTTGACCACTTCATGCATTGCTTCAGGGGAATAAACTCAGAGGAGGACCTCAAATGGTCCAGTTAAGCTTAGATGGCAAGCGACTCTATGTCACAAACTCACTCTTCAGCCCTTGGGATCGCCAATTCTATCCTCAACTGATGGAGACAGGATCGCACATGCTGCAGATTGATGTCGACACCGAGAAAGGCGGCCTCAAAATTAACCCGGACTTCTTCGTGGACTTCGGCTTGGAGCCTGATGGCCCGTCCCTAGCTCATGAAATGAGGTATCCAGGAGGTGACTGCACTTCGGACATATGGATTTGAGCATGCTACGTGTGTTCTAAACAGGATCAAGTGCTGCACCCGTATCATGTCTGTGCTAGCCCCGCCATTGGCCTTTACTGATTGTGGCGAGGACGCTGAAAGGCTGGGCATGGTCTCTCTAAAGAATCCTGTTTGTCATCCTTTCAAGAAGATTCAAATTTTATGTTCTCTGTTGATATTTGAATTTGCAAAACTCCCAGTTAAAACAACCTTATGCTTTTCGATCAATTATGAGTTATTGTAATTAATGCTTAGTTTTGAGTTCCAAGTGTGATCGTCGACACTGCTGTTAAATTTGCTGCCGAAACGAACTTACGGAAACCAATTCTCAGAGTGAGATAGCAAGATGACGAGGTTTCCTCCTGAATTGCAGAATCATGGAGGAAACCTCGTCATCTTGCTATCTCTAGATTTCGGCCAAATAGAAGGCTACCTTATCTCTATTCAAACCACATGGGAGTCTATTGTATATATTGTAGCGGGGAAAATTGTGATAATCTTTTAGCAACTTCGCAATCCAAGCTCGGATATTTATTATTTGGGAGGGAACGACAGTGATCAGAGAATCATCCAAATTTAGGATTTTGTTCTGTATTAACTATTTGTAGTTTTTTGGGTTCTTTGGATATTTCAGATGATGCCATTTCCTTTTAAATAATTATTTGACTGGGTTTTGGGTACCATTCTTATAGTTTCGTAGATATAACTTACTTTTTCAGGATTTTTTTTTTAAGAGTAAATTGGGTTCTCCAGTATTGATTCGTTATGTTCTCAATTATAGAACAGTCTCATCTCTTGGAACATTGATGGAATCGAGTTTCTTTGCTGCGTGCCTTGCACAAGTTACAATCCATGTCTACCCATTTCCATTGCTTAGTACGTGATTTCAATAGCATGACTAATAGAAGCCCGACACCCTGTGACCGGTCTCCTTCGTCTTCATTCCAAATCTTAAATGCTCACAAAATCGAGTCATATGTCTGGACATACATGAGTACATTCTAATTGAAACGACAAAGACCACGTTCAAATACTGGATTAGCCAGACAAAAGCCTATTTCTAGATGGCTTAGTTTGACTTTTCGAAGAGAATGGACTTTTTGGCTATTATCATGGTCTAGTTTAACCCACACCTGTTCTCCCTAATCCTAACAACCGAAGGATAGGGGACACTCATACTTTCATGACCCTATTCTAAGGACAAGGCAATAAATGATCTTGAAAATAGTGAAAAACTGAAGTGATGAGGATTTCTTTTTTTACCCCTTTCCATTAACCTACTAACATGAAGATCAAAATCCATTACTAACCCAAACTAATACCAACTTTGTTCGCACCAGAATTGGCGTGGAAAAATGGGCCAATCTTGGGCAGATTTCAGCATATGTAATTAAAGGCGATGTAAAAATGCCCGAGTCACTATTGGGTTTTCAGATTGTTTGTGATCATTATTTTTGTTGTGGCTCTCTGCTTCTCTTGTTAACTTAATGGAATGAAAGGTTAGGCCACTATTAATTCCTTTTTTATTTTTTAAAATCACGTTGCACTTACCGTTGACAATCTTGAGTTGTTCAATTGAATTATAGAAGTTTTATGTGATAAGGCATCTATAATATTTCTTATTCTATACCATGGCCGCGCGCTCCGCCATTGGGCAAGTCTTCCCCATCGTGGGGAGACCCACTGACCCCTTCTAGGAGAGCGAGGGTTCGACTCGCCGCGGAGACGCTTGGCATTTTATCCATTCCACGGGGTGGTGGTGGGTCTCATAGGCCCCGGGGTTTTTCACCCGCCCGCGACGCACGCTTCCCTGGGTTATCAAAAAATATATATATATATATATATATATATATATATATATATATATTTCTTATTCTACTGTGGCAGCATAAAGCATCCCTTTCCATTAAAGGAACAGAGCAGCGATGTCCTTCATGATTTCAACTCGTGCAAAGCACGTCACTGGATCGACCTGCTCATAATAGTTGGATGGCAAGGGATCAGAACAAGCATAGTTCCCACATTCTTATGAAACACAAGCATGTTCACTTCGATTGGTCATGCCTGGGCAACATAACAGCTGCAACTGTTCTGGTGACGAGGAGCTCGGCAGATGCGACGATCTACATTGGAATATACTGCCCACAATCAACTCCTGCGGTTTGGAATCGTGGCCTTCTTGTTCTTCACCACTAATGCAAATTGACTGAAATCGGGGTAGTAGTTGACCTACTAGTGAACGAAATCTATGAGGAATAACTAGCTAAGAGCTCAAAAAAGTAGAGAATCTACGTGCGGTCGTCTTCTCATCTATTTGTGTATGTGTTGTGCATTCCTTCAGAAGAGCATGGAGACCACTGGCACGAGAATCAGAACCTGTGAATCCAAATGACGATGTTACCAAGACGATTCTCTCTTAACGATTTTTCTGCTATGTCAGAATAGTGGGCCAAATGAGAGATGTCAACTCCAAATTTTTCTCCAGAACCGGTTAATGACTTTTCTAGTCCAAGCACACGATTATCTGGAGCCAAGAGAAATATCAAATTTCCAACGTCATCTTGAGGGAACTCCTGGAACATTAAGTCTCCAAAATGCCAAAGAGGTCACCACAGAACCCACAAGAAAAGTGGACTACTAAATAATGGTAAGCATTTAAGATTACCCTCTGATGAAGAGCCTTCACCATCAAAATGGAAGTACATGCAGATGAGTCAATGGATTTAGAATTCAATTCATCAGAGTATGAGCCTATGAATGGATTGTAACTCACTGCTAAAGCAGGCCGCCTTTTTTCGGAGATAAAATGCATTGTAACACAACCCAGCACCACCATTTACGGCTGCTTGGGGACATCACCGGCCTCCAGAAGCTGCTCAGGGACAACCTGTCTCTCGTCAATGAAAGAGACCCGTGGTAAGATCTCCCCTCTCCTTGTTGAATCCTGCCTCTTGAAGAAACGCCGTTTCTTCCCTGGATTGGTCGATTGTTTTAGTACAAACTTGAGTTGCCTTGCGAGTGGATGGATTGTGGTTATGCATTTTCTGCAATTGGGTCGTTTCGATTGTGCGAATTTGTCGAAAGGTTTCTGTGTTGTTGGGTTTTACAGAGAGATGTGTCGTTGGGATGTTAGATTTCAGAGTGTAGGAACGATATTGCCATTAAGAAGATTTATGGGCGCTGCGAAGTGAAAAAGCAAAAGAAGAAAAAAAGAAGAAAGTCGGATTTGGATCCAGTGATCGTTTAAGCCAGGCACTAGGTTTCAAATTTCGCAACTCTTTTTGTGCGGAGACTCTGTTTTGATTCTCATAGACGCTTTCGGTAGCTCTTTTTTGTTTAGAAAGATAGGTTGAGCAAAAGATGTGGCTGGTTTTGTTTGAAAGAAAATGGTCGAGGAAGACCGCGCAAGCTTGTCTAATGTTTTCCTTAAGATTTCCAGAATGTTCCTAGGGATGGGCGAGATGGTAATTGCACTAGGTTTTATCAGTCGAAGTCTGATATCACTTGAGAGTAGCATAATGTACAAGTCTGCAGAAGCAGAAAACTGTAAAAGTCCTGGATTTCATGAATTCAGCCTTGTCCTCCACAGTTTCCGCAAAGCACGAGTGGCACCCATTCACAAGGGATTAATTCTAACTAGTATTGAACCTAGTGGAATTGACTTAGTAGTTTGAGGAATGAACACATTTGTGGTTTAGGTGCATACATTCAATTCCCGACACGAATTTGCAACTAACCTCATTTGTCAGCATCGCCCTGACTGTTGCTAGTGTCATATATGGTTTATGAGGTCAGTAGAGTATTTCATAGCACAATCACATATCTAAGATAGGTTAGATACATCCGACCAAAAAAAAAAAGATGGTTAAATACTATATTCATATTAGACGTTTGCTTAGCCTAATATGATACAAGTTCGAGAGTGACTCAGGACAAACATCATTCCCATTTTGAAGTGGTCACGTCGAATTTTAGGTCGCGGCAGCGACAAGAGGAATGGACAAACATATTACTGCAAACCTCGAGAATAGTAACAGTAACAGAGGGATATAAAGACCAATTCATGGAAATGAATTATAGAATAATATGTCAAACTGTGAGATGGTATTTGCACGAGTGAATTATATTCAAGCACCCAACAAAAATCTACCACATCACTTTATGACTTAATAATTTTGTAAATTGGTCTTTCTTTATTCAGCATTATTCCTTTTAGGGTCATGTGTTAATAATATCTACGGTCATTCAACCAAATTTATTGCTTAAATTTAAAATCGCTATTCTCCACTTTCAATTATCCCTAATTACTTTTTCTTCATAAATAATAATAAAATTTTATAAAAGAGAAACGATTTACCACATTAGGTATACTTAGGATCAAATAGAACTAATAAAAACTAGGGATAAGTGCATTGCAGGTTCTAAACTTTCAAAACAATGCAATTAAGTCATAAGACTTATTACGAAGGTACAATTAAGGCTTAAAACTTTCAAAAAAATATAATCAAATCCTAAAATTTGTCAAGTTGGCTCAATCAAGACGGAACAAGTCCTAAAATTTGTCAAATTGATTCGATCAAGTGAAAATCAAGTCCTAAAACTTATTAAATTGGTTTAATTAAGTTTTTCCGTTGATTGCATTTTTTGAAAATTTTAGAACTCGATTACACCTTCATAAGAAACTTTAAGACTTCCAATGCACTTATCTCTTAAGACTACAAGGAACTTAATCTGAAGAAAGAGTAGAGCAACAACTCCATAAGTACTCTAACAGAGCAATTACGACTTGCGATTGAAAACCCTTAATGGGAGAAGCCTTCATCGATACGTTCAACTCTAAAATGTTTTCTGTGCCAACTGACCAAAGCTAAACGCCATAGAGCCACTCCATTCCTAGGCCTTACAAAAGAATATCGGCCACTTTCGCTATCTAAGGACAAGCTCTTGGCAGTTCCATTACCCCGCAAGCACGCGCGCACGGAGAAGTTCGCAAGAACCACGAATTGGGCAAATAAAAGACCAAAAAAAAAAAAAAAAAAACGGATGACAGAATCCCCAGGCACCGAAGTGAAGCTAACATCAACCAGACCGACTGAATGAAGTTCGAACGAGCGTAAAATCACAGGCGCAGTTGGTTTGTGAGGAAGCCTTTGAGGGGATAGAAAATGATCGACGTGATTCTGGTTTTGCAGACTAGCTTCAGCTTGGCGCGCATTTATCTAGCCCATTAGACTGACGTGGCATGTATTTTTTTTTTGTCTTATTTTATTCTAATTCTCAACTTTTACCTTGTCTCTTTCTACTTTTATCACGTCTCTTTACAGTAACCTGCACATGGCTTTCGAGGAAAATATTCAGAAGCCTGCTAAGGAATCTCGCTTTGCAACCGACCTTTTCACTTTTTGATCAAAAGAAAACCCACCCTTTGCTTTCGGTTCTGGAACTTTACTTCCATTTTCGCTTAGAAACCTCATAATCCAAAGGTGCTTCGAGAGTTTGCGTTTTTATTTGTTCAAAGGAAGCAGGGGAGGGTTCGCATTTTTGGTATTTTTGTTTTAAATTGTTTTTCTGCTTTCGTTTTCGTTTTTGTCGATCGTATTCCGCTTCCATTTTCGTTTTTGGTTTTGGTTTTATTTTTTGTTTTTTGTTTTTGGTTTTATGCAAGTGATGTGAAAGTTTCCCATCGTTCCGGGAAAAAAATAGAATACTTTCGTCTTGTTGGCTTACGTGCCAAATGGACCCCTAACTTGAGGTCGGGGTGGTCCGACCTGACCTCACCGCCCGAATCATGATGGTTTGTGAAATTTTTGTTTTGATAAACAAAAGAGTATAAGGGGATTATCATTCTAACAAAATATTCGATTTGAATCTTAGTCAATTAGTCTAATCGTAAATGTGTATTGATAAAAAAAAAAAACTGTTAATGTGAGTCTATCATCATAACCTCACTGACATGTTAGAAATCTCGAAATCTTTTCACAAAAGATAATAATACCTAAGATATTAATCGGTCGAAGGTTTGCTCATGACATAACTCAAACTTGTGAACTCATGTAAATCACATTGATCCATTTATCATGGACTCATCACTTGTGGGGGTGGTTGCGATCTTTTCATGTTCAATTTTTTTTTTTAAGTGAATGAGTAATGTTTGAGCCCAATAAAAAAGAAAAATTGAGGGATGTATAAGTCTGTTTTGTGCTTATAAATTTGACTTGAGGCAGATGAGGGATTGGTTCATCTATATTGCCTATAAAAGAATAGATCTGGAGATGGGTTTTCGTGAAATTGATCATTTTACTCTTCAAAATAATTTCTCTAAATTTAATTTCCATAACTTTGTTTTGTGTACAATTCGTTAGAGACGACAAACACGGGGCCCACCATGCACTGGAGTTCTTATTTTAGTGAGCTAAATCCAAAATCAAATAATGGAGAAATTTCACACTCTTTGTGTTCTTAAAAACGTAGTGTGACTTTTACTGTCTAAGATCACAAATTATCTTTACGGACCTTTTCTTTTCATCATTAGCCGATGAAAAAGCTCAATGACTTATTCTTGAAGTTTATGGACCTTTTCTTTTATTTCGTACTCTTTTACACGCATATTCAATGTCGTTGATATTATTGCTCACATGTTCAATAAGAAAAATTATGGGAAGATAATGATGGAGTTGAGAAGTGTGATAGAGGAAAATAGTACTAAAACAGAGAAGCTTTTTAATGCTAATAGTATACATGTAACTTTAATGTTAAACTAATATTAGTAATTAAAGAGATTGTCTAGTATGATATTGTGTAGCGCAACATAATTATTCAGAGAGCATCCAAGAGTCGATATGTAATACTAAGTCGCCTTCTTGATCTCTCTTAACCCAAGAGAAGTGGGTTTCATAATTCACAATTAAGCTCAACTCGTCAGTCATTCAAGTTTAGTTACATTCTTTCACATTTGAATAACTTAAGTTATTAGATTGATTTGAGTTTGAATTCGAAAATAATTGACTCAAAAAGCTTGCGACCATAGTGGAGTAATTGCAATTTTATATAACTAAAAAATATAACTAAAAGATATATCGTTGAACAACACCTGTTGCGACCAAATTTTTGGGTGATCTACCCAAGATTTGGCTAATGGATTGCTATGCCTAAACTTAGCACGGACTCTCCCAAGCCCATACCAATTCGCGACTTAGGTTCAAATTATTAACATGCAAATGATTTTTCAATTAGGAGTCGCCACTAATCTATTTTTTGGTGGGTCGATTAGAAACCCAAGTAAAGTAACGGGAGATTTACTTTACTCCTACGAACAGAGAGATTTATGAGTTCGGGGATTTGATTACGCTAGATTCTCTAACGCCCTTTTGGTACATTTCTCTTTTATTTTGAAAAATGTTTGGCAAGTAGTTTGAATTAATTTTAATTCATTTTCCTAACATGTGAGGTGATCATGTGAGTGCGCAAACCACCAATTTAACATCCAAGAAAAGCAATGAATAAATTGTAGGACTTACCTCGTAACAACGAAAACATCTGCAGTGTTAGATTAGAATTCACATCAACGATCACAGATATGATTTCTAATTAACATGCAATTTCTTTTTTGTTTTCACTTATTAATGAAAATCATGCTTTATTCAATGCATGCTACTAATTTAACATGAAATGATATGACATGGCGACATGACCTAAATTACATGACATAAGCAAAGTAATTTTTTTGTATTTTCTTAATGAGCATGCGAGTCTATCCTAAAGAATGAAATTGATTTATTCTAAAGACAAAATTTTTGGTATTTTCCATGAAATTCGTAATTAAGGAAAATGCAAAAATTATCTAGCTAAATTAAGATTCTATCCAACTTATATTAAGAATTGGGTTAGGCCAAATCCTAATTTAAACTAGGATATTATCTTAACTTGGTAATCTCTAATCTAAGATGCAATCTATCTAAAAAAATTAAACATGCAATTTTATCCTAATATGCTATGACATACAAAGGATACCCTAATTCTACATGACATATGCATGATGATTTTTTTTTAATTAATTTCGAAATTTTAAAAAATGTCAAATGATTAAACAAGTAATTTTGGCTAATGGAACAAAATCTAACATCCTAAATTTATTTTTTTATTTTATTTATTTCGAAAATTCATGATAAATAAAATGTTTAATCTAAATATGCAAATAACCCTAAAGCATGCAATATTCTAACCCTAACATATTTCAAGATAAATAAAGCAATGAGACAAGACAGGCCATTCAAAATCATCAAAAATGTCATATTTCGTTCGGATCAAGGGATAACATTCGCTAATAAAATCGATAAATTGATCTTAGCGCCAAAGATCAAAAATATCAATTTTATTCCCGCTAATTAATTATTTCATCTAAAGTTCTTTATATATGAAATAAAAAAATCCAGGGCGCGGTTGCGAATCATGTAATATGTTGGAATTTCCAATCATATATTAAGGACTAATTATACTTGAAAAAAAGATAAAGTAAAAAAAAAAAAAACTAAAAAACTACCTAATGTGTTTTCTTTTTTTTTTTTTTTTTTTCCTTTTTTCAAAATTGGGCTTGGCAACCGTGGGGCCCAGCCAAGGGTGGCTGATCGGAGGTCCGGCAGGGGCGTCGCGGTCGGAGCTCTGGCGAAGGTCCGGCAAAGAGGAAGCAGCGCTCGGCGAGGGAGGAGCAGCTTGGGTTGCAGCGCCTGGTCGTTGGTCTTCAGCTTCGGGCAGCGTCGGCACGGCGAGCAGGGACGTTGGGCTGGTGCAGTCGCGGGTGAGGGGGATTCCGGTGACGTTGGGTGGCAGCAGGGATAGTGGTGCGGCGAGATCGGCGGTTGTCGAGCATCATTGTAGGAACGGCGGGGACGCAGAGGTCACTGAGGCACGGCGTCGAGCTTCGGTGGTGCTCCTGGGCGTCGGCACTAGGTCACGAGCAGAGGCGAGCTCGACCCAGTTCTGCCAGCGTCGGGTCTCGGCTAGAGCAGGGAACGTCGAGCGCTGGGTCGCGGGGATCTCGGTCGGTGAGGCAGCAGAAGCGTTAGGTCGTCGCTAGTCGACGCGACTGCAGGCGAAGCGAAGGCACAGGCAGAGCGGTGGCGCTCGGGCGAAACTCGAGGGTCGGCGTTCGAATCTGGATCGGCTACTGTTGGGGGCCACGAGCAGCGAACGAGGAGGCAGGGGCGGCGAGCCAGCTCGGGATCCACTGGGTCACGAGTTGCAGGCGGATCGAGGGCGAGATTGGCGGCGGAGCAGCGGATTGGGGAGCTGGGGCGCTGTAAATCGATGACGGCGGAGGCGGCGTCGGGGCGGCGCGAGCTTCGGGCGTCAGGGCTGCAGAGGGCGAATGGTGCCGGCGAGCGTCGAGGCAACGCGACCTTCGGGTGTTGGGGCTGCAGAGGGTGAGCGACGGCGGCTAGACTGGCGCAGGCGCTCGCAGACGGAGGCCAGCGGCGGTGGGCAACAGCGGCGGGCAGCTCTTCGGGGAAGATGAATAGTTGCCGATTAGGGTTTCGGCCCTTTTTTTTTTTGGCTCGACGCCATACACTTTTTTTCTCTCTCTTTTCGAAATTCCACTCAAATCAACCTCTCAATGTATTTGCTCTCAAATTTTTCCCAAAAAATCCCCCTAGTTACGAAAAATGAACCTCTCTTTTATAATGATTCCAAACGACCGCTTTGTGTGGCATTTTCGAGTTTCCATCTTCCATCGCATTAAATCAAAGCTCGTAAATTAGGCGTGATTTCGCAATCACCAATTTTCTTAGATTTCTTCCATTTTGTAAAATTCTTGCCCTTTATTCATTTGATTTTCGAATCGCTTCTGCATTTAACAAAATCCAAATATTCATCGAATTCCAAATTTCCATGCATATTTAATCAAATCAATTTCCTCCATTTTTTATTTTTTCCTTTTATTTGTTTTAATGCAATTTTTATTTTCTTTATTTTCCTAGATTTGCCAAAATTAGGTGTCAACAACACCAAAAGAAGCACAAATTGAAGCTCAAATAGGAAGAATGAAAGTAAAATTAAAACCACATGAGACACAAGATATACATAAAAATCAAAAATGGGAAAACATGGGGGGGGGGGGGAGGGGGAGGGGGAGAGAGGAGTTTCACTATCTTCCACAACAAGTACAAGAGTACAATTCAAAAAGTCAAAAATAGGAATAACAAAGAAGGGAGAGAATTTGGAGCCTAGAGTTAGATATGTTATACAACATATCCCTTTTATAGTATTTTTTAAGCCCAAAAATAAATGTGCATGGTCCAAAAAGCCTTTGTTGTCAATTTGAAAGTCAAAACTCAAGAAATCTCCACCTTCATATCTTTAGAAGAGTGTTAGCCAAATGCTACAAGACCTCTTGCCCTCACCACAAAGAATGACCATATAAGCCCACACCCCAAAAGGCAGAACCAACGACAGACACTCCTAAGTATAGGAAATAAGGGATGAAACACCACCTACTTCGCCTAGGCAACTCAATAACACTAATCAATGCTTGGACTTGGCCAAAGGAACTGGTTTGGGCAACATGTCACACCCCGAACCCCAAGCGTGCACACATCCCTCGGTAGTCGATTAAAAATGCGACGTCCCAAGACGCGTCGCCAACCCATTCTTTTTATCTTTCGATTAAGCACATGCGGAAGCGAATTAAATAAACACCTGGCCAATAAACAAACAATAGGGATAGTTAATCGAAACAAAAGTTGCCGAAAATAACTTATTTATTTATTTACTATTACCCCTAGGAAGTTCAACAGTTACAAGCCCTTCTACAGCCACTTCCTATCGATCCTCTCAAAAACCCTCAGGGATTAGGGTCAACCTACTTCACTAATGCAAGGCCAGCCAAAAAGGTGTCGCATCTCGTGCCCACCACATCCACTTGGCAAATCTCCACGCTATGGTCCTGAAAAAGGTTAACCACGATGGAGTGAGATAAATCTTAGTGAGTCAAAACCCTAAACTTCGATTAGATGCAAATTCACCTCGAAGGCGGTTCCAAACACGCACCATACAAAACTCACATCGCCTCAGCGCATCCTTGCATGTTAGCTCATCACATATGCTATTATCAATGCAGAAAGCATAATTTAATAACCGGAACACATGCTTCACTCTTCAAACATTCACATGAGTCCCGATTATAAGACCAACCCGTTATGACATTTCTTATATCGTGCCACACAATTTTGTCTCATAATCAGGCGCAACTCTCACAACCATTCAGGCATGTTCCGATTATTACGACCCAATGGCCACATCCAACTCAACAGTCGGCGGTCATCCGGCGTAACCGGGCATCGTCCCTCTCCGTTGGGCACGACATTATCTCACGTATGCATACGCCTTAGGATAGCATTTCATAAAGGAACATCGGTCCGGCCTTAATCGCAAATTGGCATCCATTGACATGGGGCATCCAAACTTAATCAGGTATTGTCTTGCATATTCATACGCATTGGGGTATTTAGGTGATCACACAAGCACACCATCAATCAAATCCATTGTTATCTTCCTCATTAGCCAAGAACATCAAAATCCTTTTTTAAATAATAAACCTTACACCTTTTTTTTTTTTTTTCAAAACCTTCCGAGATAAATTCATACGGGGTCACGTATTTGAAATCAACCCGTCAAACTTTGCACACATCTACTTTGAAACCTCACGGTTTTAACGAGCATATAAAACTTGGTGTCCAAACCCACACCATATTTCTTTCTAATTCTTTGTCCAACCACCCTTTTTGAAAACAATCCTTAGTAACCCCCCTTTTTTTTTTTCTTTAAAACTTTTGGAAAGAAACTCATAGGTGCTCACGTACTCAAAATTAATCCGTCAAATTTTGCACGCACCTAATTTAAAACCTCATTGTTTTGTTGAGCAAATAAGTTTTGGTGTCCAAACCCGACACCTAATTGTTTTTCTATTTAAATGCCAATAAGGCCACCTTTTGCAATAATAATAAACAACCAACATAGAGCAATCAATCTCATCATGTCACGCATAAGTTCTCAGCTTGCCCAAAAGTCAACCACATTACAAAATATACAATTTCCAGTGAGCAAAACACCAAGAACAACCACAAAACCACAATCGGCCCTAACCGGTGGAAACCAGGTCCACTCGCGTGTCTCCAAGATTAATTCCAGAAACATAACCAAACGAGTTTAGAAAATTCTCAAATTTTAATATGTTATAAAGAACATTTAAAAAAACACTTTTCATTAAGACACCTTGACCCAAATATTTTAGAATAAGAGTAGTAAATCACCCAAACCGTTACTAAAACTGTGTCCGTATCCAAAAATTACATTTTCCAAAACCAACTTAGTTCGAGATCCAAAACTTGTCCGTTTGATATGAAATTTGACTGTATTAAACTAAAAGATGTGATGAAAAACTTTTGTGAATGAACTCTTTCAAAAATCGAACTCTAAGAGTTGATAAAAATCCCTTCAACACCAAAATGTCACCGGTTCTAGCACAAACCGAGATTCTAGTTTGCATGTAACAAAACTGAAATCTTGTTTTTTAAATCCATAAAATCTTAAGTAAAATATATGTCATAGCTGCTCCGTTATCTAGGGTTAAACCCTAGGCTCTGATACCATGTGAGGAAAAACTAATTTTGTATTATTCAATAAAGTTTAATATTATGCATCAAAATAAACTTTAAAAGTGGTAAATACCCATTTACCCTTGGTACTTCCAACACAACCCTTTGTTACCTCTGTCCAATCTCATACCTAAGTAATGAAACAGTAACTAAGCAACAAAGTCAATATGGATGGTGTCGGTAGCATTAATCGACCTATAAGTCTATTTTTTGAAATTAGTTACCAAGCGATGAGGCTTGATCCCTGCGTCGAAAAAAAAAAGTCACTTCCATGAAAAATGATTGGGCGATGTGGCCAGTGTGGTGACGTGGAATGGACTTGTTGAAACGCTTAATGAACATTGTTGAGTAGTGATGGATGTTCTCGGATGCATGCATGGATGCTCTCGGATGCACCGGGTGCTATGGGGCCCATAGGGTGTGGGTTTAACACGAATATGAATACGATATTTTACCCTAAAATTTATTTTTTTGGGTTATTCAATGAATTCTATATTCACCAAAGAAAGTACTAGTTTAAGTTCCCTTAATTTGTTAAAATAAATGTCATTTTTTAATCAAATTACCATATGTCTGGACAGCTCCCCTTGGACGCAAAGCGAAGCGTTTAATTAAAACTGTAGAAAACTCACGAAGGACAACAATATCACCTTTGAGCTTCCCGTCCGTTTCGATTTTTCCTGAAAAAAAATCACTCATTATTTTTACTCTCCAAACGTGCAGAATAATGGGGAAAAAGTGTTTTTAAGCTTTCGAAACATTACCAAGAATTTTTTTTTTTAAATGCACGTTCCGAGAGAAATCAGAGTTATTCAATATTAGAGTAAAAAAGAAAAAGAAAAAGGCGAAAAGGAAAACCAGAATTCGTGAACTCACTTTAATTTTCCTCAGAGAGAGCGAAAAAAAGAAAAAAACCGGCAAATAAACAAATTTCGAGAGTCAATTCAAGTCAAGCGGCTTCCACCTGTCGAGTCCAAAGCCTCCCGTTGCTCTCGAGCAGCTCCTGATCTTCAACCTCAGCAGCAGCAGCGGCAAGAAGAAGAAGAAGAGCAGCGCTCCTTCCCGTCCGGTTCGAGACCCTCTCGCCTCTTCGATTTCGCCGCTCGTTTCCGTTGGTCCGGCGATTTTTGATTCGTCCGCCGGTTGCTATGGCTCGATCGGTGTCGCATTGATCGCGGCCGGCTCTCTTCGCTTGCTGAAGTGAAAATTGCGTCGGCTTATTCGTGTAATCTTTCGTTCTTCGCGAGTCGGCGATTCTCGCTTTTCAGAATCTTGTAGTCGTACATTTTTTTTTCCTTTTTGGATCCGAGCTAGTAGCCGTACGATTTCCTTGTTTGTGCGTTTTGCTCCGCCGACGGTTTTTTTTTTTTTTTTTTTTTTTTTTTTTAACCCCTGCGTTGGAGTGAATGGACGCCGTGGCTAGCTCACTGATCGCGGTGGTTTTGTTGTGCGCGTGCGACGAAGTGCTGTTCTCCGGGGACGGGATTAACCGTAGAGATGAGATGATTTTCGCGCGAAATGCTGCCTGGGAGTAGTGCTCGAGCGGGACCAGTATGGTGTATGTCAATGGCTTGTGTAGAAATTTGCTATTCAGACCTAATGATGTCTTTGTTGTGTGTCATTTTTCGCATGATTTTGCTTCCAACTATCTCGTAAGGATTAAGACTTACGCATTCTCTTGCATGACCTAAATGTCCGAAAGGTTTGCTCCATTGAATCCCAGGAACAATGCCTGAGAAAATAACAGCCGAGAATTTATTCAACGAGATCGTGGAAAAAATGTTTGAAAATGTTCCTAAGCAGAAGTCTGTTTCATTCGTTGAGGGGGACAAGGCCGACGCAGTTACTTCTCAATTTAAAAGGCTCTTTGGACGCCAGAAGCCGATTCACCATCTATTTGGGGGTGGAAAATGTATGATATCCTTATTAGTTTTATCAATTTGGTGAAATTGTGATGCTTTTTTGAACGTCTTTCGACCAAATTGTGCAGCTGCTGATGTGTTACTGTGGAGGAACAAAAAGATCTCAGCAGGTGTCTTAGCCGGTGCAACTGTTATATGGGTGCTTCTTGAGTGGCTTGACTACCACTTTCTGACGCTTGTCTGTTTCGCTCTCATCCTTGGCATGCTAGCTTTGTTTCTGTGGTCAAATGTTTCTGGCTTACTGAGCAGGTTAACAAATTCCTATGTGTTCTTCCCTTTTTCTTAATTCAATTTTCAATACTGCTAGGTTCTAAATTAATTTTTTCTTTTCTAGCAGGTCAGCATCCAAACCCCCTCGTCTTGTGGTGCCTAATGATGTCTTTGTTGACATCGGGAAGTCTGTAGGAGCTGAGTTTAACCAAGCTTTGAAATTCCTTCAGGATGTTGCTCTGGGAGGAAACTTGAAGCAATTCCTCATGGTGAGTTCAGTGTTTCCTTCCTCTATTTGGTTGTTGTCGTTGTATGTCTACAATATCATGTCCTTGATAGTAGTCCTTTTCTTCTTTTATTGTTGCACGCAGCAGGGCAGTTGGTTGTCAAACATCTCATGTTTGTATGTATCATTTGTGTAGCTTGAAGCTGATGGCCAAAGGAACATGGCATTAACATCATTATTATATCCGTGGCTGTGATATTCGATTGGCTTTGTTGAAGATATTAAAATGGACTACACTATATCAACATTCTAAATTTGGTGTACTTGTATACAAGTGTTTTATGTATCATTCTTGGTAGAGAATCTCTTGATGGTCGGTCATGTCTCTGCTGGATAATTTCGGTATATGGACAGTATCTTGTGTGTTTTGGATCAAGGGTGTTTCTCGTCATTATATTTGTAAGTTGCAACAAGCTTAGAAGTCAGCTTGTCTTGGCAATGTTTGCTCTGACAATGAGATGCTTTGCAGGTTGTGGGGAGCCTTTGGGCAGCAGCTATAATAGGGGGCTTGTGCAATTTTATAACAGTGTTGTACATTGGTGAGAAGATATTTACATGAGTCTAGTACCTCTGGAGTCCGATAGCATGGTGCCTGTGTCTATCTTGATGGCTGCCTTAATTTCATGTGAAATCAGCATCACTTACCCTGACAATGAGCTAAATCTTGGAATACACACAATGTGTTTCATTTTAAGGATCAGGGACAAAGAATGATCTACACTTACATGGTTCCTTCCATCATAAAATCCTGGAAATTTTCAACTTCCTGCGGGAATGCACCAGGCATGCTGTTATACACAATTTTCTAGAAAGCATATTGATGGTGGAGGTTTATGTAATTTTCAGGAACTTGAAAGAATTGATAAAAGATAGGATAATCTCAAGGATAAAATCAATCACAATCAGGGCCTTCACTTTAGCACGATATTTTGCTGCCATAGATGGTAATTAGTGAAAGAGAGCTGTCTTCTTCTTCCACGGCAATAGACCAAGTTTTTAGTGTATAAGCTAATTCATTGCAGTAAAACACTTCTACAGGATCATTTCACTTGTATCTTCTCATAATTCATACTTCTATTCAGTGATCATATGGCTAAAAAGTTTTTTCTTGCTGAAGGTTTTGTTGCTGCTCACACATTACCTGTTCTGTACGAGCGATATGAAGATCAAGTTGACAGCTTCGGTGACCAGGTCCTGGACCAGCTTCAGCATCACTATCATAAATTGGATACTGTTCTTCCAAATGAAATGCATTTGATTTATCACTTGGTTATACTTAATTATATCTAATAGTTGTGCCCCTTTTTATTTAGATTGGATCTTTTAGTATGTCATTTGATGCACGTGCGTGTCTATCTGCAATACTTGGGCATATAGCTGTTTCTTTGACCTGGTATTTATTATGGTGAAATTGGAGGGATACTACTGCAGCAAAATTAAATGAGCTTTATTCCAGGAACTGTGGTAAATCTTATAATGGGCTGGATGGTATAAAATTGCAGCCAGACTTTTATCCAGTCCCCCAAATATCTTCTCTGAAACCATTAATTTTTCATGCTCAGATGTTTCTCATCTTAATCCCCGTGTATCACTTTTTTCAGGCTCCTCTAGAGCCAATATCTGCCTTCAAAGGTAGCCGTGAGAAACAAGGGGGAGCTCCAAGGAAGCTCACAGTGACGTGGGCTTCTGATGTAATTTTTAAAGAAAAGCAGGAAAAGCTTCCCAAGAAAGAAGAGATAGATGGAATGGAAGGCCAGAAGGGCAAAGAAACTACACGAGGAGGTAGTAAAGGTAGAGACTCCTCACGACGGGGTGGTGGCAGCAAGGATAAGAAAAAGAAACAGAATCATAGAACCAGGAAATCTGGTAAGTCATATAGTTTTGTGGATGACAATGGATCAGATAACTATTCGTGCTGATGATGTCAAATTTTTCATGAAGCTGAGATGAGAGTTTGGTTATATAGGGATCTTCACCATCTTTTCAGTTAGTAAGGAGGTTGAGGAACAGGAAGATATATCTCATAGTTGAATTTTTTGGGGCATAATTTTATGAACTTTTAGTTTGATATGCTGGGAAATATTTTCCTGATTGGACAGGCTCTAGTTGAGTAAATATTATAGTTCTTCAAAATTTAGCCGAGCCCCTCCTGTCCTGGGGAGCTGCTCTTGTACATATTTTTGCTTCTCTGCACTTTCTTGGTGCCGGCTAATGAAATATTTTCCTGATTGGACAGGCTCTATATGAAGGAGAGGTACTTCTTGGTGTTGCAGTTCTCATGTCTATTATAAGGAGTATGCGATTCAAGTTGATATTGCATTTTGATCTATTGTGAAAAACATTGTCATGATGTTATGTCATACCCCTTGGATGAGCTACAACTTCCAGGAAGCTTCAGGCATTTTCATTTTCTTCGTATTCTTGTCTCAAATTTCGAAAATGTTATAAGTCTTGTATGTAAAAAATCTTTGAGTTTAATCTATATAAAGATTCAGCTCCCTTGTTGAAAGCATTCTGGATTGACATCGAGAAAACTGCCTATGCATCGTACTCTCATTCAACAGTGCTTCGAAAGCCCTGGAAATAAGAAGGTACACGTATGGTCCCTAAAGTTGAACTTGTAATTCATGCAGTCGAGTCCTTAACATGTAGAATTATTTTCAATCAGGTTACAAAATCCAATATGTTGAAGCTCCACGAACTAAAAGTCTGTTTAAAATAATTGCCGCTGTTAAGTATGTCAATTTGATCAGGTTGGTTGAAATTGATTGCGGATGTCATCCATTTTTCCCCCATGCTTTTGGTTGGCACCAACGGTCACATCAATTTCGAGTAAGAATCAAAGAACAAGGGAGCTACATAAAAAAATTCTGTAAGCACAAGCGCTTGGAACAAATCATGAATTCGAGGATCACGGTGAAAAAACAGTGCGAATTCGGGAATCAAATATGCACTTTTTCCTAAATGAGCAAACTACACAAGAATCCAGATGCGTTGATGGCTGGGTTGGGGGAGGGAGGGAGGGAGGGAGACCGCAAGAAGCTAGAATTCAGGCAAGGCAAAAGCAAAATATCAGAAGCAAAAAGGAACATGAAAAGTTGCATAGCACGTGATTTATACATATCAACTTAATATATGAAGACTTGACAATCCTCATCCCTAACAATGGTTTTGATCCACTTCTCAATTAATCCAAGAGCATCAGGCACCAAATAAATTAGAGCGTAGAACCACAATCAAGAATGGGAACAATGGACACAACAAGCATTAACCACACCATCCAACGGTCTTATTGGTCCTGAAACCAGTTTCCGAAGGTTGTGGCTCTTGATGAGGTGGAGGCCTCAGCTCCCTTGGTTTCGCAGGGTCAACAAAAATAACCCATCCATCTAGAAATTTAGCATTCATTCCTTCTCTGGCTTTCTCTGCTTCTTCAATTGTTTCATATGTGACAAAGCCAAACCCCTTCGATCTGCCAGACATCCTATCTGTAATAACCTTCGCTGCAAGATCGCAAGATGACATACCAGAACAAGCAATTTAGGATCTGATCTCATCAGACAGATGCCCCAAAAGAACAAAAGATCAATAAGTCAAGGGGCGTACCTTCAACAAGATTTCCAAAAGCTGCAAATGCCTCCTGAAGCTTTTCATCCGTCGTCATTCTAGAAAGGCCTGTTGGGCACAGCAGAAAAGGGCATCCACTCAATCATACAGTATGACTTATATAAGCAAATCTCATTACAGCTCTTACATAAAACAAGGGAAAGTTCAAGGCATAAGACTGAAACAGTACGATATGCTAGTGAGAATAACTTGAGATGACAAAGCCAAAGTTAGATCACCTTTCAAAATTAACTCTTGGATATATACAATGGAAAAGATTCCAAGCCATAATATACATCAAATAGTAACCATTGTTTGTGCATACTTGAGTACGTCAAAATAACAGAGTAGTAGATAAACTAAGGTGGGACAGCTGATTCTTCCCTTTCCTTGTTTGGAAGAGGGAGCCCCCATTAAATAACTTTTCATTGGAAAAACAAGGGTGATTTTCGATAAGAACACACCTAAATTTAACATAGCAGGCCCTAATTACAAGACTATTAGAGTTGAAGCACGCAGCATTAGGAACAGGAAGCAGCAGGACAAGCGCATAAAACAGAAGGAAACAACTTTAACCTTGTCTCCAACCGACACATAGCAGCTTTCCTCTCCTATTCTCAGAACTAAAAGCTCCAGAACTTCATGGCTACTTCTCTATGCAAAAACTTGTCAACATCAGATGCTAAAGTGGCCAAGCTCCTCCAACATTTTCTCAAATTTGGTCCAAAGTCCAACCATCACCTTCTCCTCTTTTAGGAGTGATGTCATTGTTCTTTCTCAGACTTACATTCAGGAACTGAAGTATCTTTAATTAACAGATTCTGATACAGTATATAATTCATTGTGCCCATACTTGTCAATAGATTTACATCAGGACAGTGTCCAAACTGGTCAATCATGTCAATTAAGCAACACCACAGAACTAAAAAAGCAGGTGCTGAGGCTAGTACTATAAGGGCATTCCAGTGCATAAGGCTCCACTGTCCAAATTGTGGGGTAATATAATGAAAATCAGACAGGCCGCTCTTGCTTGTCTTGAATCCTTTCCTAGAGTCCTAGACATACAGTCAAGTACTGACTTGCATTCTCCAATATTACCCTTTTCTCCAGGGAAAGTACAGGATCAGGTAAATGACACAATAAAAGCTCTAACTGAAGAGCTATTCACGGATAGGAGAAGAAAAAAACAAAATAATAACAACAGAATCGAGGAATACCATCCAAAGAAAACAATAAAAAACGAGGCATCTAAAGTTTATGTGTCATGTGGTTTAGGAGTTAAACACGTTATTTGGGTTATGTGCCATGTGATTTAGTAGTTATCCATGTCATTTGGATGATGTGCCATGTGGTTTAGTGGTCATCCATGTCATTTGAATGATGTGCCATGTGGTTTAGTGGTTAAACATGTCATTTAGATTATGTGCCATGTGGTTTAGTGGTTATCCATGTCATTTGGATGATGTGCCATGTGGTTTAGTGGTTAAACATGATGTTTGGATAATGTGCCATGTGGTTTAGTGGTTAAACATGTTATTTGGGTTATGTGCCATGTGGTTTAGTGGTTATCTATGTCATTTGGATGATTTGCCATGTGGTTTAGTGGTTAAACATGATGTTTGGATCATGTGCCATGTGGTTTAGTGGGTAAGCATGATGTTTGGATAATGTGCCATGTGGTTTAGTGGTTAAACATAACATTTGGATAATGTGCCATGTGGATTAATGGTTAAAAATAATAATTGGAATATGTGTCATGTGAATTGATGGTTAATTACGATATTTGGATGATGTGCCATGAATTTAAGAAGTGAATGATGCATATGCGTGTGATATAAGTAATGCACTTGTATGGAATGATGGCATATGACAAGTGAAGCTGCATATTATGATGAGCATCACATGGGTTAAATGAGGAAAATAAGAAATGAAGCGTGTGATGGTATGCCCATGTGATCACCTAAGACCCTAATGCGTATTACATAGGATGTGAACCCATCCTTAGGCAATTTACGCGAGATAATGCCTAATTAAATTCGGATGTTCCTAAGTCAATGACATGCCGTGTTCAATAGGGCAAAATGATGCCTAGTTACGTCGGATGATTGTGAACCTTTGGGTTAGCCTTGGGTCCTAAGTGGCCGTAATAATATGGACAAATGTGTATTGGAAGTGCATGATATTCGTAAATGCTAAGGTCCGAATTATTGCATGACATGAGCGCATGACTTAGATCATAATGCGTATTCATATGTTTGGCTCGGGAACATGGAGTTTATGTTATGAAATTGTTTAGGCATCTACATTGATGGCCTTGAATAGTAGATTGGTAGTTATGAGATTGATGAGAGTAAAGCGAGAGATGTGTTGCCATGTTTCGCCATCGATAGATAATTGCATGTTTAGGATGCTTCCAAGGTGAATGACTTTCCTACGCAAAGTCTAGGAAGTTCACTCATTGAGTTTATCTCATATTTGTTTGTTGAAATGTTTTCAGACCCTAAGAATGGCTGAGCCATTCCGTCAGATTCGTTTTAGCCTCGTTATCGAGCATAGTCAAGGGGTGACGAAGTACCCAATAGTGGGAGCAGCCGATACGCACTAGACGCGATATGTCACGACCATTTGGGTCAATGAGGTTTGCCTAATCTCATACCACACTGACTCGTGGCCTGGTACTTTTGGGTAGGTGGCGAGAGTCACGATCCCATCCGCAGCTTCGACGGTCTGCCGAGTGCCGGAGGCTCTGGGGGTGACATCAGCTGGGATGCCAAGGATGGGGACGTTCCCGATGGGGAGGTGTCCGACCCCGGGATCAACCCCGTGCTCATCGCCGAGTCAAAAACCAAGATCCCAGAGGCCATTGGGGCTTAGGTAGACGTTGGGTGTTAGCACTTTTTGAACCACCCTCGTAGTACTAGGGCATAGGTATACCCCTAGGCCCTTTTTGAAAGAGGTCGTGGCAAAGCGATTAGGTGTGTCGGAGGTGAAGAAGCTAGTTGATTAACGCTTGAACTTGTGTTGTATGAGACATTGACTCATAACGCTTTTCTATATATATGAATATGTTTTTAGTTATCCTTGTTGTTTGATGGTTGGAGATGTTTACGTTATTGCTTGTGTGTTTTAATGTTATTACGAATTGGATCGGCAATACCTCCTGAAATGTAGTAATCAAATGACCAAAGGATAAGTAAAGGTTCGATGGGCACGGGTTGTCATGTGGCTGTAAAGGTTTGGGGCTTGATAGATTTTGAATAAAATTTCATGGTTAAAATCGATCAAATGCAATTAGTATGACCTAAACTATCCGATGGCTTTTAGAGGTTTTACGTGATTGACCCATGGTAGATAATTTCCGATCCACGTTTGTACCTCTTCAAATCATGGATGACCTTCGATTATCATGTAATCGCGATGAATCAATTATTAACCCTAAGTACAAAATCAATAAGAAATGGATTTACCGTCGTTCGCAGCGATTATGGTAATCGTGCAGAATCACCCACAAACCAATATATTCTTGCCAAATCAATTTATATTCGTTCATTAATTGACTTATAATAGTGTAGTATTGTCCCTTGTTGATTCTTATGATGGAGCGGTTTATCCTTGATTGAATTCTTTGATCATTCGGGTTTTAATCCTTTATGGCCATTCGGGTTTTAATCCTTTATGGCCACTCAATAGATTAATTAACTTATAAGTGATCAGTTAAAAATAATTTAATTATCAGTGCATTGATGAAATAACAATTTCATATATTTTGAAAGGGGTTGAATTTCAAAATATCACATGGTGATCCCAATTTATTTGATTAGTCACGTCTGGCATTGTTCAAGTTTTCTTTTTTCTATTTCATCCTCTATATCATGACAATATTTTTATCCTGAATTGTTAGAAAATTTGCGGAAAACCATGATCTCGGTAATCGGGATCAATTGCAAAAACATGTAAATTTTGTAATAACCTCTAACCATTGATGATATCAAGAATGGATACGTAGAGCTTAAATGACCATGAATAGGCACTTCTAGCTAATTGCCCTCTCGATGTTAATGGTGTATTCTCCGATTATCAGATAATTAGAATAATGAGAATAATCAGAGAGTTTGCCTTAGATGACCTATTTATATACCTATACAAATCCTAATAGATATAGTCTTCCATCAAGACTAATCCTAGTAGGTATGGACAATCTCCATAGTTGTCGACAACTAGATTTGGATAATAAATCCTCAATTAAATCTAAAGTAGGTAATTTAACTAGATGTGGGATCATATTAAATAAAATTATAATATTCTCCCACTTCATCCCAACATTTCATTGAACAAAATATTTAACCAAATCCATAAAACTTCACACTAAAAATAAAACTCATGAATCATGGCGATGAGTCTTCTTGGAACAAGTATTATCTTTCACGTATCACAATATCTCACCGGCCCATATGTGATAACATAGCATAATGAATAAACCTTATTCTAGGTCAAACATGATTGTTTTTCTCAAAATAACTGAATGTTTACAACTGCATTGAGAAAAACATTGCAAATGAATAAAAATTTCACAAATCTTCCATATAAAGAAAAATTTACATGGTTGGACCAATGCCCATTCTAACTACATGATCCTTATAACTCATTGGTGGCATACCATTAGTTAAAGGATCAACTATCGTTAATTCAGTACTAACATATTCTATGACCACTTTCTTCTCTTTAACATGTTCCCTGATGACTAAATATTTTATATCGATGTACTTAACGTTCTTAGCCATGAAAACTATGAATTGCCGCAAAACATTCTTAATGGCCTAGCGATGGAATCCACAACTCTAAATCACAATATGAAACTTTTCAACCACACACCATGTGAGGTGGCCTCAAAATAGGAAACCAACTCAACCTCCATAGTGGAAGTGGCAATTAATGTCTATTTCGCACTCCTCTAGGACACAGCTTTGCCAGAAAACGTAAAAATATATCCCAATATAGATTTACAAGAATCAACATAGCCAGCAAAGTCTAAATCCAAGTAAACAATTACCTCCAAGCTATCAATTTGCATATACATAAGCAAGTATCCCTCTATACCTTGAAGGTACCTCATCACCTTCTTTGCAGCTCTCTAATGGTCCATACCTAGATCACTTTGGTATCTACCCAACATTCTCACAACAAAAGCAATGTTAGGTCTAGTGCAAACTCGAGCATACATCAAGCTTTCGACAACAAAAGCACGTGAGATATTTTTCATTTGTTCCCTTTCAAAATCGTTTTTCAGGTATTGGTTCAAATTTAACATGTCACCCTTCACAATGAGTGCTATACTTAGTAAACAATCTTTCATCCAAAATCTCTTTAAGACCTAATTAATAGAGGACTCTTGAGATAACCCTAATATACCTCGAGGTCTATCCTTATGGCTCTTAATGCTTATGACATAAGATGGTTCACCCATATCCTTCATGTCAAAACTCATAAAGAGGAATTGTTTCACCTCATGTAACAACTCCTTATTATTGGTTGCAAGTAAAATGTCATCCACGTATAGGAGAAGAAAACAAATCTTGCTCTCACTAACCTTCTCGTATATACATTATTCCATGACATTCTCTACCAAACTGAAAGAAGAGATGACCTCATGAAATCTCAACTATCATTGGCGGGATGCTTATTTCAAAACATACAAAAACCTCTTAAGTTTGCACACCAAATACTCACCAGTATTAGGGAAGAATCTTTTTCGTTATATCATGTAAATCATTTGTTCTAGTTTTCCATTGAAGAATACCATTTTCACATCCATTTGATGTAATTCCTTATCAAAATGAGAAATCAATGCCAAAATAATACAAAAGGAATCTTTTTTAGATATAGGTGAAAATGTCTCCGTGTAATTGATTCTCTCTTTTTGAGTGAATTCGTTGGCAGCGAGTTTGACTTTCTATCTCTCATTGTTGCCCGATGAATCTTTCTTAATTTTAAAGACCCATTTACAACCAATGGCCCTCACCCCATTGAGCAACTCCACTAAATCCCAGACTTCATTATATGCCATAAAACTCATCTCTTCCTTCATGGCATTGTACCACAAATTGAATTTATCACAGCTCATGGCTTGTGAAAACATTTCAAGATCATTTTCAGCTCAAACATTATATCAAATTCTTGTAGATACACAACATAATCGATAGGAATTGCTGATTTTTTTTTTCATTATAATAAACATTCTTAATGTTACATCAACATTATCCCGAAGAATCTATTGTTCAACTGAATGCTCAGCAATTTCTGGTAATTGTTGAATAGCTTGGTTTATCGGATCAATATCAGCAAGTTATGGAATTTCAAGGATTGGTTGTTCAACGACTAGTTGAATTGAAGGGATGTTGTAAACAACAACCAATTCAGTACATAAAGTGGAAGGTTGAATATCTGAATGATCTTCTTCAAAAACAAGATCCATAAATTGATCTCTCCCACTAATCGGGTCATTCTCATAAAACTTACCATTTATGGATTCCACAAATCTAGTGGTGTCACATGGACATAAAAACTATATCCATTAGACTTTTCAGCATATCCAACAAAATACCCACTTATAGTCCTTAGGTTTAACTTTTTTTATTGTGGGTTGTAACTCTTACTTCAGACAGGTATCCCCATGTATATACATGTTGCAAATTTGGTTTCCAACCTTTGAATAACTCAAAAGGCATCATAGGGATGGCCTTGATCGGAACTCGGTTTAATATGTACGCTGTCATTTTAAGAGCTTCAGTCTACAAGGACTTAAGAAGTTTGGAGCTACTAAGCATACTCCACATCATGTCCAATAAAGTTTGGTCTCTTCTTTCTACTACACCATTATGGTATAGAGAACCAGGCATAGTGTTCTTTATCTCTATATGATCTCACAAACTTAATTTGTTTACTGCATTATTTCTCTACTTCGGGTTTTAAACACCTTAAAGACATCTAGCGCTTCATGCTTATTATGAAGCAAGTAGAGATACATGAATTGTGAATAATTGTCTATGAAAGAGATGAAGTATGTCTAACCATTTGAGTCCATATTTAAACTACAAATATCTATATGTATATTTTCTAATATTTGTGTATTCCTCTTGGCATCTTTTTTTGACTTGTTGGTCCGCTTTCCCTTTATACAGTCCACATAAGTATCATAATCAATAAAATTTAGAGTACTAAGTATTCCGTCATTTACTAATTGCTCAATTCTATCTATGGAGATATGTCACAACCTCCGATGCCACATCATGGAGGAATCATCATTCACAACACATCACTTTATGCTAGCATTATTATGAACATGCATCGCATTATAAATGACATTGTATTTTAAATTAATTCAAAAGAGACCGTCAGACAAAATACCACTCCCAACAATTTCATATTTATGCGATAAATTGAAGTTGAATATTGGTACAAGTCTTGAAACTGAAATTTAATTCTTATAGAAATTAGGAATATAAAAGGTTCTTTCTAAATTCAAAATAAAGCCACCATTGAGAACTAATCTATATGTTCCAATAGCTTCCCCTCGTGAGAACATCTTGTTTCATGAATAGATGTTTTGTTCACTTCTCACTGATTTCCAATAATTTTGAAAACCTTGCAAGGAATTGGAAATGTGGATTATAGAACTAGAATCAATCCATCAAGTATTATGACTCACATCAACCACATTAGATTCATAACAAACACATGAGAGTTTGTTATATTTCTTTTTGAGCCAAGTCTTAAATTTGGCACAATCCTTCTTCACGTGCCTCTTCTTTTTATAGAAGCAGCACTTGGATTCCTCCTTAATGCCAGCTTGGAGAGGTATTTTACCTTTTTCTCTTTTGCATACTTTGCCCTTTATACTTATCTTATATGGCCATATGATCACTTTTTCCTCTTTCCATGAGTAGCCTCCATTCGTTTTGAACACACATGGTCATAAGTTCATTGATTGACCATTTAGTATTATGTGTATTGTAAGAGATCTTAAAAGGGGTATACTCTTGTGGGAAAATATTCAGGATATATTGTACAATAAAATATTTGGATATCCTAATCTTAGGATTTTTCGACTAAGCTGCAATGTCCCTCATCTTTATGATGTGCTTAGGCACACCTTTTACACTGGTAAGCTTTAATGATGAGACCTTCATAATCAGGGTCATGGCATGTGCTTTCTCTAAAGATTCAAATTGCACATCAATAACCTCGAGAAATTCTTTGGCATTGTTATGCTGAATGGCTGAACCATGAATGCTAGTAGAAAGTTTTGTCTTTGTATACATCACACTGAGGTCCCATTGTGCATAAAGAGTAACTTCAACATGAGTGCTAGCCTCAGTAGGAGCAGGTAGTTTGTCTGACTGTATAGCATAATCAATATCCATCCACCCAATTAAAGAATAATTAATTCTCTCCATTCTTTATAGTTATCACCGTTTAGCTCAAGAACAATTATACTAGAACTAATCGTAGGCGGTAAAACTATGTTATGATTAAAGAAAACTTATGTATCATATATTTGAGGCAAATAAACTTAAATCATATTTTATCAATGTAGAACATATTATAAAATATGTATCACATAACATCAAAAACTACCCATGGGCTAAGTTATCACCGCACATGCACATGCATCTCATGCGCTTGATACTGCGTGGGCACGTGGTCGCATGCACCTATGCCAACCTGCAGACGCACAGCCCTCACACGCCTCAAGCCTGCATGAGTGCATGGCTGCACGTGCCTGAAGTTTTTTTTTTCTTCGCACGATTGGCCATTCTTCGTATCGGCTACGCTTTCTACCATCCGGTTCTCCTCCGGCAGCCCACTTCAAACCAAAATAAGGAATGGGTTTTGGAGACCACACCAGCATGACCACACAGGTCCAAGATTCAGTGAAAATGGCCAAAAATTGCTTAAAATCAAGCAAAATTCCTTGAAACACAAACCCTAACTGCCACCACCATGATTCTCGCGCACAAATTTTGCCGAAGTCATCGGTTCGAATTTTTGTTTTTTATTCAATCAAAAGGCCCCACGAAAATTATTAAGGCAAAGATATAAACATGCTCTGACATCAACTGTTAGAAAATTTGCAGAAAACGAAGATCCTAAAATCAGGATCAATTGTGGAAACATGTAAATTTTGTACTAACCTCCAGCCATTGATGATATCAAGAATAGATATGCGGAGCTTGAATGATCGTGAATAAGCACTTCTAGCCAATTACCCTCTTGATATTGATGGTGTGCTCTCCGGCTATCAAATAATCAAAATAATAAGAATAATCAAAGGGTTTGGCTTAGATGACCTATTTATATGCTCATACTAATCCTAATAGATATAGTCTTCCATCAAGACTAATCCTAGTAAATATGGACAATCTCCATAGTTATCAGCAACTAGATTTAGATAATAGATCCTCAATGAAATCTAATGTAAGTAATTTAACTAAGTGTGGGATCATACTAAATAAAATTATAATATGAATGTCATCTATCTGCGGCTCTGAATTTCAATTGCTGCAGATTTTTCTACATAAGGTGGGAGAAATCTGGGCACAGTCCCCTCTTCAGTAATGATTTCTGGTACCAACCCCAGCACAACACGATGATCCTCCATCGTGGGGCGCCCCTTCCGCTTTCGCCAAAGGTTTTAACCTTCAGCAGGTGTCGGACGGCCTATACGAGAGGCATCTCCATGTGTACAGCTGGCCTGATGGTGAACTCAAGCGAACATTGGACCTGGGCGACACTGGCCTCGGACCGCTCGTGGTAGATAAAGAACTTAACAGCTGTAGGTTCAGTTTTGTTTAGGTTGGTTTACGTGTTGGTTCTTGCTAAGCCACTGCAAGCTCAAAATTCTCATAACAATGCCTCGCTGACTTTTTGTAGATAAGATTCCTGCATGATCCTTCCAAGGACGGGGGATTTGTCGGGTGTGCATTGATCAGCAATATGGTGCGCTTCTTCAAGACCCAGGATGGCTCGTGGAGCCATGAGGTAGTGGCATGGCAAGTTCTTGAAATTTAGAGAATACCTGTATTGGAACTCTTTCTAAGAGACAGCCATAATGAGTGCATTTGATTCAGCATTTTGAAAACTCATTAGGAAAATACAAAATAGTTTAGCGTAAAGGATTTTGAATAATTCCAAAGGCCATTTGGTAAACTATACTTTGAAAAAAAAAAATTGTGATAAATGTTATTTGGTAGAAAACACATTTGAAAAGCCCTTTGGATGAGTGATATTAATTTTTTAATTTTTATTTATTTAAAATTGAAAAAAATAATGAATGAAACTTTTTAAATATAAATTTTGACAATAATGTTAAAAAAAATAAATTACACATATAATTTTTTTTTAAAAGACCAAACCCTTTGTTGGAATTTTTTAAATTTATTTGTTTAAAATTTTAAAAATAATTTTGTAACTTTTTGAATATAAATTTTGAAAATAATGATAAAAAATCAAATATACATAATTTTTTTTTTTAAAAGACCAAAATATATTTAGTTTTTTTAGCATTAATATATATTTGATTTTTTATCATTATTTTAGCATTTAAAAAAGTAATAACGAGGGCAAAATCGAAAATTTGAAGAATGAGTGGGGGTAGTTTTGGAAAAGAAAAAAATGAGTTTCAGCATTTCACCAATGCTGAAAGCCCAATGCTAGTCAGGACTAGCACATTGGGAATGTCTGAAAAAATGAAATCAAGGTTCAACTGATGTGAACATCTAAGTGTAGATCAACGTTGTTTTTTATTCATTTAGAAATGTGACAGCAGGACCATGATGAATATATTTTTTTCTTTGTGCAAAAATAAAATTATAAGGGATATATAACTCTTGTTATTTATCGACGGAAACCTATGAATTGATGTCATTTTGCCGAATTCGGGAAACACAGCAAAATTCTTACCTGTCTTCTCAGTAAAATCAGAGATGTAGTTGCATTTAACTTTTATCTCGTCATCAATCCCTTTTCGATGCCTTTTTTTTTTCCAAGTCTCCACACATTCTTTTCTAATTCTGGCATTTATCACGCTACAGAATGCCACTAATACGATATTATGCAGCGTGGTAATGTCTTTTTCCCATCGGATTGTGCAGGTGCCTCTATCAGTTGAACTTGAGGCTACATTTGGTCGTCTGGATTTTTAATCAGGATAGGACTTGATAGGATAGGATATGAAATCCTGGGATTTTCCTATATCCTATCCATTGTTTGGTAAATCATAGTATTAAAGTTGGATATATTCATATCATATATTGTACAATTTTTTTTATATAAATGACGTATCATTGTAAATAAACCTAAAATTCATGAACTAAGATGATGAAAATCTCTCGCAACATTATTCTCTAATGCCTGGACTCATAATAGATTTCTTAATATCGCTCAATGATCATTATTTGTACTTTGTGAACCAGCTTCATGGGGACGTGAGGCAGTATAACATTGAGGACCCTAAACATCCCATGCTCACCGACCAAATATGGGTCGGGGGATTGATTCAGAAAGGAAGCGCAATTGTGGCAAAGAAAAAGATGGTATGACATGGCAAGTTGACCTTCCTGAGATAAAGGAGGAAAATTATCAAAAAAATCCTAAATCTATTGCAATTATGCCGATTCAATTTTAAATTTATTTTTTGGGCCAATTAAATCCTAAATCTTTTGCAATTGTGTCAATTCAATCATTCTAGTCAAATTTGGCCAGTCCACACTGACATGGATGCTACCCAATGTCAACAGACAATTCTTTAATATTATTTTATTTTTTCGAATTTTTTATTAACTTTTTAATGTTTTCTTTTTTCCTTTTTTTCTCTCTCTCTTTTTTTCTCCTCCCTCCTCCTTCCAATGACCAGCCCTCTGGCCTGACTGAGGCGGTCGGCCAAGCCAAACTGAGGGCGAGCTTGCCCCGCCTTGCTAGATCTGGGCAAGGGTGAGCTTGAGCTCATCCAGCCACTGGCGAGGCTCACCTTTGCCAGATCCGAGAGGGCTCACCTCGCCAGTGGCTAGGTGAGTTTGACCTCTCCCGACAATGGCAAGGTGAGCCTTTGTCGAACCTGGTCAAGGGCGAGCTCGGCGATCCCTTGCTAGTGGATCCAGCAAGGGCTTGCCTTGCCAATGGCTAGGCAACCCTTGCCTGGCAACCACAGGGTGAGCTCGCCCTCAGTCTAGCTTGGTCGATTGCCTCAGTCCAACGATTGGCCCTCCCTTCTAACTAGTCGCTAGAAGGAGGGAGGGAGGGAGGGAGCCCTCAGAAAAAAAGAAAAGATCAAAAAATTCAAAAAAAAAAAATTAAAAAAATCCACCGGCATTCATGTTAGCGCTAGCTGGCTAAATTTAGCTGGAATGACTGAATTGGCATAATTGCAAAAATTTTATAACTTAATTGGCCAAAAAAATAAGTTTATGATTGAATCGGCGCGATTATGACTTTTTTAGTAATTTTCCTGAGATAAAGGTAGGTCTGTTTCAATTTATGTAAGAACAAACAATGGTAAAAGTTTTTTATGATATAGATTTCTTAATCTCGCTTGATAATTGCAAGAATATTACTTCTTTGACCACTTCATGCATTGCTTAAGGGGATTAACTCAGAGAAGGACCTCAAATGGTCCAGCTAAGCTTAGATGGCAAGCGACTCTACGTCACAAACTCACTCTTCAACGCCTGGGATCGCCATTTCTATCCTCAAGTGGTGGAGAAAGGATCGACCATGCTGCAGATTGATGTCGACACCGAGAAAGGCGGCTTCAAAATTAACCCGAACTTCTTCGTGGACTTTGGTTCCGAACCTGATGGCCCGTTTCTAGCTCACGAGATGAGGTATCCGGGAGGAGACTGCACTTCGGACATGTGGATTTCAGCATGCTAGACTTCTAAAAAGGGATAAGAGCGCACTCTTTTCATGTCATAGCTGAGCCGGCCATTCGCCTTTACCGATTGTAGCTAGGGTGCTGAAAGGCTAGGCATGGTCTCTCCAAAGAACCATGTTTGTCATGCTTTCACGAAGCTTCAAACTTTATATTCGCCGTTAAATTTGCCAATCTCCAATTAAAAGAACCTCATGCTTTTCGATCAATTATGAGTTCTTGTACGTAATGCTTAGTCTTGAGTTCCTAGCGTAATCGTCGACACTGAAGCGAAATCCAATGTTGTAACAAGGGATTGCTTGTCAAAATTGCTGCCGAAATGAACTAACGGAAACCAGTTATAGATTTCAAGATGACAAAGTTGCCTCCTGAAATGCAGAATCATAGGTAACCATGTTTAATCTCTGGATTTCGGCCAAACGGAAGACTACCCTTCTCTCTATATTCCTTCTTGGTCTCTCTGTTCCAGGAAGCATTGAATTCAAACCACATTGGTAGTCTATGTTATCGATGGTAGCAGGGAAAAGTTATGATCGTCTCTTAGCAACTTCGGAATCCAAGATCGGATATTTACCATTTGGGAGGGAACCATGGTGATCGGATAATCTTCCAAACATAGGATTTTATTCTATTTACTTGTTTGTAGGTTCTTCAACTTCTTTGAATATTTTAGATGATCGCATTTCCTTTTTAATAATTGTTTGATTAGGTTCTGGGTACCATTTATATTATTTATTAGATATCATTTACTTTTTCAAGATTTTTTTAGAGGAAATTAGTTTCCAGTATTGAGAGTTTCTGCGCTGCGTTCCCCGCGGGTGTTAAAGAGTCGTGATCCATGTCTACCCGTTTCCATTGCCTTCGTACACGGTTTCAATAGCATGACTAATAGAAACCTGACACCTTGTGACTGGTCTCCTTCATCTCCATTCCTAATCTTAACTGCTCACGAAATCGAGTCATATGTCCAGGCATACATGAGTACATTCTTATTGAAACAACAAAGACAATGTAATCTTGGATTAGCCAAACAGTTCTTTCTAGATGGCTTAGCTCGACTTTCCAATATTATCAATATCGATCCTTGTAAACTAGCTGCATCAAACCCGTCCCAAATAGAATAGTATCGAGCTGCAACTCCTGCGATGCTTATCATCTCTCATGGCTTGCCAATGTCGCATGCTATTCCAATTTCATAAAAACCATGACAAGACCCATCCTGAACTATGCCATCTTTGCTGCTTCACGTCGAATTCTATCCGTTCCCGGACAAATGGGAATGGTAACCTCTAGAATTCTTTGGGGCAGATAGATTGTGGAGGAACAAGTCTAATACTAGGAAGATGAAGCTCCGTCATGCTCGGAATGCCGGCGTGAAGGTTGTTCTGCTCTTTCCAAAACAGATAACCAGTTGCTTTAGGACTTTTCAAAGAGAATGGACTTGCTCCAAACAGCTCGTTACCGACCGGACCCAAGTAGGATAGCACCTGAAAGCTTCATTTCGACCGATACGTACCTTAACATGGTCTGTCCGGCATGTGATATTATGAGGCATTTCAACGATCGATGAGTGGTTCCGACGCAAACTGTCCCAATTAAGTCTAGCAGCATCCTGGTATTATAGTAGAGGGCCTTTTCTATGATATCGTGGATTTCTTAATGGTGTCATTACGCCAATTCTCAACAAGTTACAAGCGGTAAGGATCGGTCCCCCTGAAAAATATTCAATAGAATGTAAAAAGTGAAGAGAAAGGGGAGAGCAAGGACTAAAGTTTCCCTTGGGATTTCCAGAATGTTCTCAGGGACAGGCAAAATGGTAATTACACTGGCTTCTAGAATTCTCTTGGCATAAATGTCGATGGTTGATAGGTTGGGAGATGTGATCTCGTCCGCTGGATTGAAAGTCGAGCAATGGTTATAATCAAAGGGTTACAAGTATAAGAAGAGGTGCCCTCTCTCTCATTGTGATCATACAAGCCATTTCAATAATCTAAATTCCTTTCTCTTCCAGAACTTCTGTTTTTGAGCAAGTGAGCAAGCGATCCCAAAAAAGACATAACTTAGGCGTCCCAACAATATAAACGATCCAAGGAAAGGAAGTCTAAGTAGACGCAAGGTCTCAATCCCAAATGATCGGCCTGTGACACAATAGACATTAGCTAGCAAATCTGCAGGACTAAATTCTTTATTGAACATGATCAAAACAGAGTTCTAAATAATATTCGACAAAGCATGAGGATGTCTTAACTTGAGCGATTGGCTTCCTCCAGAAATAAAAGTTGAGAAAGATAATTCCATACCACATATTCATCATCGTTCACCATTGAAAATCACCGAGAAATATACATGAACAAAGTAATGCTTCAAATGCAATGTGAGATAAACGAGTATATCCATGGCTCAATTCAGGCTATCCTTGAAAAATAAGTGTGGAAAATCTGTATATGTATGCAATTCAAAAACTCGGTTGAAAATGAAATAAACTGATGGACGATTAGGAAGATTACTCCATAGCCACACAATAACAGCAGAGAGACAACACGGAATCCAGCAACAAAATCGCTATGAAAGTACTCAGCCACCATCGGACCAGACCTCCCCGGCTTAGTCACGAACTGCCATACGGTGCACAAATTCCTGATATCACTCGAGACGTAGCCTGCATTAATTCATCAATCCCATCATAATCCAACTTATTTATCAACCTAGTTTTCCGATGTTTTGTCTTACAGATTATGATATTCTAATAAGTATTCATTTTTTAATTATAATCAATCCACTTTTTCCAAGGGGACTTCTTGGACGCGTAAACTAGAGGAACTTCTTGCATCATCGGTGTTTACAAGTGTTCTCAGCAAGAAGTAGGTGCCATGCAACACCACTGAGGGCTGTCCCGCCTGTCCTATGGATATATCGGATATATCATTGGCGGGTTGATAGGACTACATTTCCTATTTTAACATGCCAATATCCGCACGCCTCAATCCGCCAATTCGCCCTGAATCTTTCTTTTTTTCCCAGGAGGAGCGATTACAGTCTAAGTGTTTTATGTCCAAAGGATGCCGATGTACGTATGAAGGCTCGGACGGAGCAGTTTAAGGCCTTACTCAGGACTGCCTAGTATTTTCTATTGCATATTAAGATATTCTAATAAATATTCACTTTTATTATATAGTCAATCCACTTTTTCCAGGTCAACAGAAAATCCAAATCTTAGGAATTAGGAAGTGTCGTCAAAGGCTCTAGCAACGGAACACTGAGTTTTGTTGACGAATATGCATTATCATCAGAATTATTTTTTATACTGAGTATAGGGACCATTTTTGTAATTTCACTTCTCAAATGAATCGCACACTTCTATTGTGTGTCGATGAGAGAAATGACGAAATTCGAGTGAATTGTGAACCATGAATGAGGAGTGTGCTCGAGTGACAAAACTATCAAGCGAAAGAGAGGAGACATTACACAAGTACAGGTTCGGACTTTGGGTGATATGCAAAAAAATGTCACTGTTGATATAACGGTAGGCAAAGTTAGGATCTTTTGTAGTAAACGGAGCATATTTTTATCACACCTACACGAGTTTGGAGGTTTTAGAGAGATTTTTTTTTTTTTTTTTGGGTATTGATATCACATTTAACGTAATTTAGAGTTTTTGGTGGTATTTTTCCTATAAACTAATGTAAGTGTTGCGCAATAGAATAATAGAATTTCTCCAAAATAAATGTGCATGGATTTAACCGAAATCAACATTTATTTGAGAAAATTCTTTACGAGGGTTTCGGTACCATGAAAGACTACATCATGATCATCATACTTATCTTTAAAATAAAAATCATCGAAAGCTCCATGAGTAATCTAACCTCAGCTACTTGGGTTGGATCAGATCAAGAATTCCATGTCACTCATTGTTATTTTCTTTTTTTGCAAGCATTGTTCTTCTTTTATTGTCATAAAAGAACTTGTATCCATATCATTAACCATTTTTTATTTCAAATTAGGCGAAAGATTAGTCCTTACTACTTCTACTAGGAAAAGTAAACCTAACCGTAGTACACTTTAATATATATACGTATTAATTCCATTGATCTTCTGCAATGTGATCGCACTAAAGTTCCCAACAATTCCGAAGAAGAAAAGAAAAATAAAAAGAAATGTTCAATGGCGAGAGTTCTAAGAAAGCTTCACTTGATCGTCGAAAGGTTAAAGCACAAATGGCCAAGATTGGTTCCAAGAGGATGCTTTGCCATAAATGTGACGAGATGGTTTCAGAGTGTGATCGTGTCGAGCTACTTTGCTCACAAGAGAATTTCGTCAAGGTTTTTTATCAAGCAAAAGCAGAGCGCGAAGAGGCCACGCGTATGTCGCCGAGGGAGAAGCAATGGGATTACGTTCTTCTTAATTAAATGAATGTTTTAGAGCATATGAAGAATCCGAATAACTTCTGTGTAGATTTCTTAATTTTTATGTGATGTTAGTTCCTAAGTACTACCCATATTAATTCTGTTTGATTGAATAGCAAAGTAGTTTGATTGAAAGAAACAATTGGGAAAATTGTCCAAATAGTCCTAAACCTATCGCACTTTTGTCAATTTAGTCATAAATCTTTCAATTTTGTCAATTCAGTCATAAACATTTTTACGTCTTGCCAACTCAGCTCATCTGGTCAATTTTGGCTAGAAATTATTGATGTCTGACGTGTCACTTTTTTAATAATATTTTGAATTTTTATGGTTTTTTCTTCTTTTTTATTACTTTTTTGCTTTTTACTTTTTGGGGTTTCGTATTGGGCTAGCAAGGTTGTTGACCAACCCTCAGTGGCCATGGGGGAGGGTTGGCCGACCCTTGCCAAATCTGGCCAGGTGAGGGGTTGGCGGCCCTCGTCAGCCCTAGGTGAGTGCAGCGACCTCACTCGGGGCCCTCGCCTATGGCTGGCAAGGGTTGGCCGGCACCCTTGCTGGATAGTTCTGAACCCCCCTTCCAAAAACAAGCAAAAAAAAGAAGAAAAAACCACAAAAAATTCAAAATATTATTAAAATATTAAAGTGTCACGTCAGCACCGGCCGTCCACATCATTAATTTCCGACCAAATTGGCCGAATGGACTAAATTGGCAAAAAAAAATGAAAAGATTTAGGATTGAATTGGCAAAAATGCAATACATTTAAAACTTTTTGGACAATTTTCCCGAAACAATTTTAATATGTTTTCTTTCAATGAATTTTGGAGCGATGTCAATGCTATTTTCAAGATTCAACCGCGTACAATCACTAACTTAAATCATGAAAGAAATAATCTTATGATAACTATTGACTAATGTATCAATTAGATTCGTGACCAATACCTTTGGCCGTTTCTTTCACTGCATGTTTGGAGGGATGATGTAATCTTTTTTCATTTCTCCGCTTTACGAGGAAAACAATATTATTGGCAATAAGCCACCCTAATTATCTTGTCATCCATCAGATTGACCTAACTAAAATTTTCTATTGTCCGCATATTCCGCGTTATTAGATTAATTATTCATGAGGCTGCTGCATGATTGTTGGATTTCCTTTTAGTGCAAACATTGTCCACTTTTCCCACTTCAAACAGTTTACAAGAGCTTGTAACATGTTTTGAATTTACTATACTAATTATACATTAAGAGGATGGGGCAGGAATTCACTCAATCTTCGTCTATATGTCATTCCTTTGCATATTTGGCAGTCTCTAATCTCAGACCCAGGCTTCGCCAAGTCGCATCTGCAAAGGCTCAAGGCAGGGGATTTAATGTCTAGCCAGAGAATTTTCATTAGCAGCGGCCACAGCCCCCATGAGACCGTAGACTACGAAGCGCTCGACGGCAGCGAGGGTCGCATGGTGGTACCACATAGGATCAAAAGGATCAAACCTTTCTGCGGTTGCCACGTCGTGGGTTCCTGTGACGGCCTGGTGTGTTTTCTTGTCTCCGGCATTTTTCTCATATGTAACCCGACCACAAGGGAGTATAGTAAGTTGCCCTGTGCCGAATTTGTTCAAGATTGGCAGTTTATTGACTATCGTCAAAATGATCTATTCCATGGATTCAGATATGACTCCTAATCTGATGACTACAAAATAGTAGAGGGCATCCACGAATATGCATTTTGGGAGGCGGCAATATTTTTGCTTAAGTCCGGTTCTTGGAGAAGGTTATATTTCCCGATTGAGGAAGAAATCCAAGAAAGCGGAGGTTTCCGGCAACGGAGTTTATTGGAACAGGGCCTTACACTGGTGCGTCCGTCACTGGGTCACAACTGTGATTATGTCACTTGATTTGTTGGAAGAGAAATTCCACCAGGTGCTTTTGACCCCTGAAGTCGATAGGGACATGCTTTTCAATAGACTCGGGATTCATAGGACCGATCTATTCATATATAGCAGCCACCGTGATACCCACATCGAGGCATGGATAATGGATGAGTATGGGAGAGAAGGATCGTGGACAAAATGGTTTAGTGTTGATTGCCAACCTGCCTTGAGGGATACTACCCCTTGCGTACACAAGGAGCGGAAAATTTGTTTTTTGGAAAAATGTGAAGCGGGTGAGGAAAAATTGTTTTTTGGAAAAATGTGAAGCGGGTGATTCTGTTCAATCTAGAGGATAATACTTTCGAGGATTATCCCATAGGGATGGACGGCCTTATCCATATCAAATATGCTATCTATTTGGAAACTTTTGTTTCTCCTTATCTTGGCGGTGAGCAATCAAGAATCTAGAGCCTTTAAGGCATCATGTGATGGGAGGATTTTCTTGATAGCTAAGGGTTCTAGATTATATTAGTATACATCAATATGTATAACGCTATGCCAGCATGTCATATGATACAAATTTCTACATGTTCAGGAAATTCTTTCATTGATCGATACTTTACGGACTTCTTCACAATTATCGTACTTATCTTTAAGATCTTCCTGTCTCTCATGTATCAGCATTAGAATGGTTGTAGGTCTGTTGCTCTGTGTTGCATGATTGTTGATTTACTGTAATGATGGAATGCTTTTCAAATTTGGTTATCTCAATGTTCCTTCATTTGAGCTAATATTAATGAAGTGACTCTTGACTGTAGAAGCGGCTTTCTTATTTTTCTGACATTTTTTCTGATATCATGTGGGGATGGAACTATCTAATTATGCTGCTGGCGTCATGTAATTAGTAGGGATCAACTTCACATTACTGCAAGTTTTGACTGTGGATGCTGGTGGGATATTAATTTGATGATAGTCGTAATTACCCAGAAAATGCTGCAGATATCATTAGCAAGTATAAAAAGAAACCGTCTAGAATAATAAATTCTTTTACCCTAGATTGGGCGACTATATCTTAAAAGAATTTGCCTGAAAAATTCATTATTGAAAAGATTATTATGGCATAACCCTTATTTGTGGTTAATATGTGATGTCATTATTCATCTTTCAAGGTGCAAGCAATCAGAGTTCGTGCCACAAATAACTACTTCGCCATAGCATCTCTCGATAATAGATGGTGCTTTTATGAGTTTTCAACTAGTTTATGTCTTACTCAGGTTTCGCGACTCTCTCTCTCTCTCTGTGAGAGGGCATGAGTGCACGCAATTTTACTTGGACATCGACACCAGACATGTATCGGTTGTAGTATTTGTTGTGGTTGCTCAGGCAAAAAACTAAAAACAATTACAAAGAATGATTGAGCAGAAAACGTGCTAGGCTCCTACAAAAACTGCATTTGCTTTGCACTTACAGTGCCTTTTTCAACTCGCATATACATATTAACACATATCCTATAGTTCAAAAAAGGCTGATGACTTCTGATTACATCAGTTTACGACATAATGTACTTTGAAAGGATGCTTCTTGCTTTAATAGTCTAAGAACAACTTCCCTTAACTTTAAAAATTCATTACCCGAGTATATATGATATTCTGAGAACATTGCCTGAAGCTTTAAAATAGTTTTACTGTGCCTGCAATTTTTATTAGATCATAATGCTGAAGTGCTTTTGATTGTGAATGATTTAGGTTGTCTGCTCTCATTTGTCACATGATATGTTAAGGTCGTCCTCGCTTGTTTATTCTCCATCATTCTGCACATTGAAGCCGCTTCAGGATCTGGGGGTTATGCATCTGTAGCTTTTCATCCCGAGGTCTTATCCTTGGTACCGGCACCTCGAATGCTGACATTAAAATATGGGATGTGAAAACGTAGGTATTATGTTTACAATCTGTCTGAGATGGAAAGGAAATGTTATTGCTCTGGCCGGGCCCACAATTATTTCTCAGTGTACAACTTAAGCTGAATGGGCATTTTCACCGCTCTTGCTTCTTAGTCTTCATACTTCCATGTAGTATAGAATATGATATAGTAATCGTGCATCCCACCCCGATTTGCATTTGCAGTATTTCATGGTCTATTTTCAGCTTTTGTTCCTCATGGTTAGTTTAGTCACTATATGCCAATTTGGCATGCCGTTAGACAAAGAAGGGAAGATGTAAGCGGCAGCACCCCATATGCCTATATGGGAGAGTAGGGGTGAGCATGATCCGAATTGGGCCGGTCCACCTCCTAACTCTAGGACCAACCCGCACAGTACTGGTCCTCAATTTTTGGGACTGAGGACCGACCCTATTGAGCTTGAGATTGAGGACCGGACCAACCCAATGGGCTCGGTCCGGTTCTAGGGTCAACCCGGGACCAACTAGGGTCAACCCGGGACCAACTGATAATTTTTTTATTTCATTTTTTGTACTCCTTAAAAAAGCGATTGAGGACCGAACTGATCCAATGGGTTCGGTCCGGTTTCAAGGTCAACCAAGGACTAACCAATAATTTTTTTATTTCATTTTTTATACTCCTTGAAAGGGCAACCAAGGACCGTACCGACCCAATGGGTTCAATGATGAGCAAGGTCAGCTAAGAAAGGTAAACAGTGAGGGTCAAGTGGGGTGAGCGTCGAACGGAATGAACATCGAATGTCAAGCGAGAAGCAACAAGCCAAGCGAGCATCAAGCAGCGAGCGGCATGAGTGACCCAAAGCGAGCAATGCGAGTGTTGAGTGGAGAGCGGAGAAATTGTTTTTTTCGATTTTAGCAAATTAAAGGCTAAGAGGACAAATGAAACAGAAGAGAACGAATACTAGAGAATGATGCCATAATGTGCCTTTTTGGACGCCGTGAGAACTCCTCACAAAAACATTTTCCTCGTAAATTATGACTATTGACGCCGTAAAAGACATTAAAAACCTAAGTTATTAAAGAACAATGTAAAATTATTTGAACTCCTTACTAAATAGCTGTTTAATATTGTTAATGCTATTTATTTTAAGGTTTTCTCTATATAAAAAAAAAAATAAATAATATATATATATATATATATAGAGAGAGAGAGAGAGAGAGAGAGAGAGAGAGAGAGTCGGGGTTGGTTTGGGTTGGACCGACCCGGAACTCTCAGGACCGAGAACCGACCCGCACAGTGCTGGTCCAGGAATTCTAGGACCAAGGACCGACCCAGTCTCCTTGGGAACCGGACCAGGATCGGCAGGGTTGGGCCGGTCCAGGGTCGGTTCAGGGTTGACCCTAGATCGATGCTCACCCCTACGGGAGAGGATGATCATGAACAAAAATTTTCAATGTCTTGTCTAATCACACACGTGGCTTCATATATGGAAGATCCCTGTCGCGGACACAAGGAGCATAAAAGTCGTTTTTCATATTGAAATGTACCGAACGATTCCGTTCAATTTGGTCGATAAAGACTTGCAATGATTATCCCATCTGATGCAACGACAATATCGAATCTGTTATTTATTTCAAAACTCTCGTTCCTCCCTATCTTGAGGTGAGCCATGGACTTTCCCTGATTATCGAGGACGAGTCATCTGTCCTCCTCCTCTTCTCTTCCTTTTTCTTCTTTTAAATCTTGCATTTATTTAAACTAGGTTCCCATGATATTCTTGTTTTGATTGCAGTTAAAGTGACATGTGTTAAGTTCGGTCCGGATTCAAAGCACATTGCTTTCGGATCCACGGAAATCTTTGGCTTGCCTTCGGAGGGCAATGCTATGCAAGCATGGAGTGTTGGGATTGCATCAAGCAGGTAGAATAAGCTTTTATGAGGGACAAGTTGTCACGCCCCGAACCCCCGAGCGCGCAAACATACCACATCGGTCGATAAACTTGTGACATCCTAGGACACACCGCCAACCCATTTTTTTTTCTTTTTTTCTTTTTTATCTTTTAATTAAACACAAGTGGAATCATTTAATACATCAACCAACACCCATTAAACATAAACATAGGAATAGTAAAGCAATACAACAGTAACACTTCCAAAATGCTACTTTGTTTTATATATTTTTTAACATCAGGAAGTTTTATATTCACAAATCATTACAAAAAATCAGTAAGGGTCAAGGGTTAACTTAAGCTTCTCTAACACGAGGCCAACCCCTCGTCTCCACAGGAACCTTGAACCGAATATGAAGATTCTACATACTATGGGCATGAAAATAATAAACAACAACTCGCTAAGATATAGAGGCAACCTAAACACATAACGGCATACAATCTTATCTCGCCTTGGCAAATCCCTGCATATTAGTACATCAAATATGCCAACACTAATGTAGAAAGCATAATCAATAATCAGAATACATAACTTTCATGTACCAAGCATTCACACGATCCCAATTATAAAGTAAAACCTATTTTAACCCATCACATACCATGCATCACAGTTTTATCCCATAATCAGGCACAATGCATCACAATCATTTACACGTATTCTAATTATTACAATCCCTTGGGCCATGGCCAACACATGAGTTGGCGATCTTCCAGTATAACCGGGTATCGTCCCGCACTATCAGGTAAAGCATCATCTAGAGCTCCCGTCTAGATGGCATTCCATCAAGAAGCATCAGTCCAACCTCAATCGTGATTCGGCATCCCTAGCCAGGCATCCAATAAACATTGAGCATCGTCTCCAAACCCCCATTGGGTGACAGGTTCAATTAGGTAACCACTCAAGCATGCCAACATTCAAACCAATTTTAATTTGCCATCAATTAACTCAATGTAAAAGAGCGCGTGCTCAAACAACAAGTTTCGAATATTTTTACTTTTAAAATTGCTGTAAGATATTGGTACGTGGTCACCTACTTAAAATCAACCCATCAAATTTTGAACGCTTTCATTTTAAAATCCCATTGCCCAATTTAACATGTAAAATTCGTCGTCCAAACTCAACACCTCAAAATTCACTATTTTCTTGTCCACAAAGCCTTCTTTGGAAATAGAAAGTAGGGCACATACATTGGACATGTCAATAACATGGCATAACAAGTTCAATCAATCGGAATTACGCATAAATCCATCCAATAGAACAAGAATAAAATTCTACTTAATGGCTAATCCATCACTAATTTACACTAATCGCGATTAATTAGATTAAACTTGATTAATTAATCTAACTATAGTTAATTAAAAAATAATCTTCATTAATAAAAATAATTGCGATTAATTAAAATAAAAACGATTAATTAATATAACAACGATTAATTAAGACTAACCATAATTACTTTAGCTAATTGCACTTGACTTTAATCTAAACCATCTTTAATCACAATTAGCGCTAACTAATACTAACTGACATTATCCTTAAACTAACCTACCTTCTAAACATAATTAACTACCTAATCAAGGATTAGGAGTTAACTCACGATTTTCCAGCAATAATAGACTTGCAATGACGGTGGCGTGACAGTGTCAAGAACGCGACACTGCGGCTCGAACAGTGGCACGAACGGCGCGGCGACGGCAGCTCCTCAAGGTCAGGGCTTGCTTGCTTGAGGGTTCAGTGGCGGTGAGATGGGTGAGTGGCGATGCAAGGGACGATGAGCAACGGCAGCACGGTGAAAACGAGGGTGGCTCAAGCGATAGTGGCACGAGCGGCTCGAGCAAGGGTGACTTGGGAGGCTTGGCGGTGGGGAGGGTGGTGCAGTGAGGTGAGTGCTCAACTTGGGCGGTGACTTGCGGCGGTGAGGATCTGCGGTGAACAGCAATGGGTGGTGGTGAGATGAAGAAGAATGAAGGATGAAGTAGGACACAAAGAAGAAGGTGGGGGGTGAAAGAAAATGCAAGAGGAAATGGGAGAAAGGGGCTGCTCGCTACAACAAGGGGAAATGGGTGAGAGAAAAGAAGGGGGTGGGGAGAGAAAAGAGGGGGAGAGAAATTAAAAGAAAAAAACACAATAACAAAAGATTTCCCCAAGATTTCTTCGAAAATCCCATGATTTCCTCATGAACTACCCTCATGGCCTAGCATTATGTCCCCACAATATCTTTTTTTTTTCCTTAAAGCCAACATTTTGGCCAACAAATCACAATTTTGCCACTGTGTCCAGTTTCCTTTCTGGCTACCAATTTCCATCCGATAACTCTTTTTCCAAAAGATTTTGAACTTGTCAATAAATTGATGGACAATGAGTGACCTTAAATAAATTAGTCTCGAAATTCTCGAAAGTTCGATACCTGAAATCAAATTAGATTTCACGGTTAAAAATAGATCAATTGGGACTTTAATAAGACCTAAACTATTGGAAGGCTTTTAAGGGTTCTTGCGCGGTTAACTCGTGATCGATAATTTTTTATCCACATTTGTGTCTCTTCGAATTGTAAACAACCTTCAATTGTCATGTAATCGCGAGAATTCAATTATGTACCATGTGTAGAATATCAATAGAAAATCGATTTTATTGTCGTTCGACACAAATATCATAATCTTGCTGAAGCACCCGCGAACCGACTATGTACTTTCGTCGAATGGATTTATATCCGTTTGCGAATTGACTTATAACAGTGTAATATTAATTCTTGTCGATCCTTGTGATTGGCGGTCGATCCCTCAGTAAATTCTCTGTTCTTTCGCGTTTTAACCCTTTACAGCCCACTCAATAGATTAGTTAACTCATGAGTGCTTAGTTTAGAGTAAAATAACCATAAGTGCATTAATAAAATAACCATTTCATATATTTCAAAATATGGGTCAAATTTCGGGATATCACACAAGTAGAGTTTTGAAGCTTTATGGCAGCTGAATTCGAGGATGAACTGTCTTGTACTACTATAGTTTACATCTATGGCTCTTTATGTCTAACATGATTATCATTCCTTTTCTTTCTTCTCTTCTTGAATTTTGCATTCTTGAACACTCTATATACTGATGTTGTACGAGACTTAGTGAATGATCCATTCTCTATTCCTGTCATGTCCCGATCCTCCGAGCACGTGCCCATCCCTCCTTGGTCGATTAATAGCGACATCCCAGGACATATCGCCGACCCATTCGTTTTAATACACATGCGGAAGCAGATAAATAATCCCCAAACAATTATACAATTGGATAGAAAAGTAGGGCCATAAATTTTTCGAACTGAAACACAACCACACTTATGTGTGTGTGTGTGTGTGTGTGTGTGTGTGTGTGTGCATAGCAAACTATGTCATGTCATATATAATACAAGCCAGTTCAAGAAAACAAGTCTAAAAGCAGGGGTGGGGTTTCACAACTCTACAGGTCCTCATCCTCCCCGTCATCTTCCATTTCACCTTCCTCTACACTCTAATTAGAGCCTTCAGTAGACTGTACCAGGGACTCTGGAACTTCAAGGGCAGGGTCCACCGCGTCTACGATAGAGCCTTGAGGAGGATCAGCTGTACCCTTCCCAAAAGTAACCTCTAGAGCATACAGAGGAATCTCAGATTCCGGAATAAGACCCTCTCTCTGGCCATCTTGAGCCTGGCGGTACCACGATCTGTATCGATGGGGCACCTTGTGGGTGAGACCTACATCGACCCAGACTACGAACCTTACCAGCTCATAGTTCTAACCCCTAGGACCCTAATTTATCGAAATGTAGGATGTCTGCTCTATAACACTCTTAGATCATCCAAAAAACTCAGGAGCCGCCATTTAAGGACCTGAAATGTTATCCCACAATGGGGTGAGACGATGTCTCAGTAAGTTCTACCCCCCTAAGACTCGATTAGGAAGAAAATATGCTCTAAGGCTGCCTAAGCACAACATGAGTCAAAGGTCTTACCTTCGCCTCTGTTCCTTCCTGCAAGTCAGTACAATTGACATTCTCAACCAATCACTTCAACACATCAAGACAGATCGAACTATCGATCAATCGACTTAGTCGATTACATGTCAACGGGACCATTCCCCGGTCATCTCAATTAATACTACCTATAAGTCCAATCATACTCAGGATTGCTTATTATAAGCCGATAATAGGTAGTATAGCTCACCAGAAGCTGCCACAATATATATTATAGCTCGCTAGAAGCTGCCGCAATAGATAACATAGCTCGCCAGAAGCTGCCTCAAATACTTTATAGTATATTATTATACTCACCAGAAGCTGCTGCAATTATAGATTCTGATCGTCTGATCAAATCATCATTTTTATCATTCCCGATAAAAATACTCATGCGTGGGTACACGGTCGACCTTAACCAAAATATAATATTTTCACACTTGAAAATCTCACTAATTTCACCAATCCATAAACTCATTTTTGGCATTGTAAACCGATGACCGGTGATTTTCCAATTTATTACTGAAATTAATTAATTTTTAGAATAATTTCCTAAAATACAAATCATACAAAATCTGCACAAATTAAAGCTCAATTAAATAAACAGATCACACCATTGCAATCAAAATAAAATTCCGATCACCGACTATCCCGGTCTAATTTCCGAAAAATAATTAATTAATAATTACGGAAAATAATTAAATAATGCCAATAAATGCAACTTAGGCCCGTAAAGCCTAATTGGAAGCCGGAATAGGCTCGGAAAAATTCCAAGACTCATTAAATAAATATTAGAGCCTATCTACTTGCTAATTACACAAGATCTAGCCACCTAACATGCATCGGTAATTAACTAATTCACTAACAATTCTAATTATCCACTAAATAAATCTTAGTCTAAACTAATCAACCCTTAAGTGTCATTAACCTACTAAGCGAGGATTAGTGAGTTAAGCTCACTTGATTAACGAACCGCTCGGTTCGAAACGATGATGACATGGCGAGGATCAACTATCTCTAAAGCGGGCCTACCAACCGAGGTCCGGAAGGTCCCGAAGCGGGCCTAAACAGCAGCTGAAAAACCCACAAGCTTCATCTCTGTTCGGTGGTTAAAAAGGCTGGATGGAGGCTCGATTGAGACGAAGATGGGTCGAGATGGACTGAGAAGGCCGAACTGGGTCCAAGCAAGACTCCACGGCGGCTCCGGCGACCTCCACACGGCTTGAGCGGCTTGCTGGGTGGCGAAATGGGCGAGACGATGCTGCTGGAACGGTTGGGGACACGGTTGAGTCGAAGGGGCACGCGCGGGCGGACGGTGGTGTCGTGTTGGCTTCGGCGGGCAACAAATGGCATCGGCGGGTCTTGGCGGGCAGCTGGCTTGCGGTTCGGTCTTCTCAGTGTTTTTTGGACTTCAAACAGCACAATGGAGAAGAAGAGGAAGGCTGGCCGACGGTAAAGGAGAAGGAGGGGGCAAGGGGGGCCACATTGGCTTCTATCTCATCTTCTTGTTCCCTTACTTGGCCCACCACACCAGCTGTAATCCTCAGCCAATCTTCAGCCATTCTCAACCTTCTATAAGCCTTTTGAGGTGGTCCATAAGTCATGGCAAGGGGGGTTACGAATTTGCATTGATTTTCCTCCAACTGGGACATCAAATCCTTCTTGAATCAACACAAATCGGCCTCTATAAATTCAACCAACACCTCATCGATCCAATTGATATTTTTCCTCACCAATTGGTCCCAGTTGCTTCCCAATCGTGCGATCAAAAACAGTCCTTGACATTTTCTGGACAAAAACGACCCTACCTCGACTTTTTCCCAAAAAGTCTCGGTTTGCAGAAAAATCTTCGAAGACTGAGTTGATGTTCCTAAAATGATTTGTGACATGACAGAACTTTCAATTTCTGAAATCGAATTCAAATTCGCGGTTAATTTCAATCTGGCGCGATTCTAGCGTGACCTAGGCTACCGAGTAGCTTTCAGAAATTTTTTATGCAAATGACTCGTGGTCAATTTTCTTCAAACCACCATGAACCCATTCGACACATTGGCAACTCCCGGTTATCGTGAAAATCTCGAGGTTTTGATTACGGACACAGAGTACCAAAACAACAGAAAAATCAGTCAAATGCCGGCCGACGAGAATTTTGTAATTTAGTGGAATCACTCACGTTTAGTCACACATCTCAGTCGAGCCAACCTATTTCTGATCCATGATCGATTTTTAACTATGCCGTAATGACCTCTAAAGATAAGCACGATCGAGTAGCCGATTCCTGATCGAATTCTCAAATTTATTGCATTAAAATTCCTTACTAGCTTTTCTAGATAGTCTAGTTATCTCATGAGTGATCAGCTATGAGAACAGCCCTATAGGCACGTCGATGAAAGGCCCGATTAATTTAATTGAAAGTAGAACTGAAAATTTGGGATATCATAATTCCGGCTGCCCTTGCACAGCATGAGAAACATTCTATTATCATAAAAGGAAAATGTAGTCTCCAATTATAGAAACTGGGATATTGCTATTCCCTAATTGACCATAGAATTTTTTTATCGAATCCAGCTCGCTGTAATCATGGATCTCTTGTTCTTCTATGATTTAACTTCATGATCAAATTGTTTATTCCTAGCGGAATCCCTCTGGCCAATAGGAGAATCACTCAGGTATAATACTCTGCAACGTGATCGAACTATGTATCTTTTCTTCTCTATTAGTTCACACAATAAAGAAAAGAGACAGCAGAAATAACCAGGCGCACCTGCAAAAATTCCCTACGCTCGTATAAGTTGAGGTTGAATCATAAGTTTTACAAGAATTGCAACCAAGCTTCATTTGAAGTCGAAATGTGTTTTAACATGAATAAATCTTAAGTGACCGGCCCAATCAGTCATTTGGCCCCATCACAAATTTGGAAGGGTGCCTCCAACTAAAATAGATAGATCAATCTGGCGGGATATTGGTAGTATGGCTACATATATGTCTGAGGATAGATGTGGATATATTAAGGCAAAAATGAAACAATAAAGAACTGACTTTAGACTAGAACAGACGCGAACGGACCTGGTCACAACTTCAGCTCATGTAGTATAGTGTGATGAGTGAGCGAAGCCCCACAACTGCACCACAAACGAGACAATGTGATTGACAATACGAAATGTCGAGGCTATTCTTCACGGATAGAGATGACATGTGAACATCAACAGCCGAACTTGCAATTTAGTTAAAGCCTCATTTTTTAAGATGGAAAGACCTGCGTGAAATGTCAAACCTAAAGTAAGCAAGGCAAGATTATTCCATGCAGACAGCCAATCTAATTAGCGGGATCAACATGATGTCTTATCCACATTGATCCGCTTTTTTTTTCCACGCACAGTTGGACAGATCAGTCATGCAACTTTATACACCAAGGTCATCAACCTCCTCAGACAAAACTAACTTGTCAGAAAAACGCAAGTTGAAAGATGAATTTAATGCCTTTGGCAATCGCAGGTTGTGCATCAAATTAAACGCTTCATCTGAGGGAGCCTCAACTGACAACATCAAGTGAGTGCTATTGAAGGCAGGCATGGAGATTTTAGCTTGTTACCTCAAAATTCTTCAACTTGAACTCCCAGTTGTGAGCAAAACACAAGCTCCCGAATGTTTCACAGGATCCACTTGTTCCACTTAACCTTTTCAACATGAGATATTAAAGATGATTTAAAATGGACCTCCTCCTGTAATAGAGAAATGGAAACTTGTAAAAATGACAACTTATAGATCTCCATCTAAGGACAAGGCAAAGTTGCCTCCACCGCCAAATGCAGGTGAGTCGTTCATGCATATGTAGTAGTACCTATTGGCACCTAATCAAGAAAACCAGGTCAATTATCTATCTTCAAATCATAAGCATCTGAGAATTGGTGACCGCCTGCCCACTTTACCATGAGCATAGGCTGGTCGGGGAAGTTGGTATATGTTGTTATTCTTCAGAATGTTTTCGTGTGTGTCCTATTTTTTCCACTTTTTTTTTTTAATTGGACAAGGTTTGCAATATGCTCGTTTTCTCAGCCTTATGTTATTGTTTCTCTTACAGAAGCAGACATGCTGGCGATGGACGAAGAACCAGACACTGTGAACAAGCTCCTTCTCTTTTGGAGCAGGATTAATAACCTACTTACAGGCAGTCAAATGAAAAGCTGGAGCGGTCCCTCTTACATTGCATTATGATTCATGAGGTGTCTGGGGATAGGTTTCTAGACATCGGAGGAAGGGAGTGCGTGATTCACCGCCAGCTTTTGACTTCAGCATTTGAGGTGCGACAAGTTGAGCAATGGCCATGGTCTGCTGCATCTACTGAAAAAAATAATGGATAACCTCTGCATTGGCACGAGGAAACATGTTTGATCTTGCACTTATACTATGATAAGGTCCCATGTTGACTACATTTGCTTGAAGTAAAATGAATGTGTGAGTCCCAAGTCTGGTGACGCGATGCTCTTTGCAGAAAATGAAGTATTTCATGTCTACATGGTTGGGAAAGGCCCTTTAGGCTTTGTTGTGAAAGTAATTATATCCTCCTTTAGCAATGTTATGCTGTGCATTTAAGCTGCAATAGAAAGTAAATCTACTTCGTCTCAGTTCCCTGTGAATCTAAGGGGAATTAGAAGACACCTCTTTAGCTGATACATATAGAATCAGTGGATTAGTCCTTGAGGTGTTATTGTTGTGGCATGGCTCAGTATCTAAGCTCGTTCGAGTGGTCTGTTTATTCTGTTGTTACAAGCCAAGTCATAGCAATATTTTGCCGAACTTATATATCAAATGAATTGTGGACATTTCATGCCTTTAGGAAAAGTGACGGTGGTAATGCTAAATAGCAGTTGACGAGTTAACACTTCTTTGGTGGGTAAGGTAAACCTCTCTTGGTTCGAGTTGGAAAGGGTGAAAAACAAGAGAAATTGAGCATTGTTGGGAGGCTTTTGGAGTCCGTTTCTTCTGTAAATTTGTAATGCCTATTTGAGTGTTGTTCCGCAGAGACAGCAAGGGCGAAAAATCCTTTGGTAAGCACATGAGAGAAGTGATTGTATTTAGAGCGATAGTGTTTGTCTAGGTTAAAGAAAAAGTGAGGAAGGGGCTCTTTATAGATACCTGGTGTGGTGTATAGCCTAGGGAGAATATTTCTTATACTATGTGTATTAGGTGTGAGAGCTAGTATTAGGGGGTCTAATAGTTACTTTGTCTACAAAGGTGGTTGTAGAAGGAAGTCGAGCTCCGTGAGAGTTGGTTTTACACTTGTAACAAGATGGCATTAATCCTCTTGACATAATTAGTGGAATTTGGTCTACTTTGAATGGTAGAACTGGAAGAGAGAAGTAGGCACGCCTAAGCTAATCCTCTTGACCGAAACGTATCGCTCGATTAGGCGGGCGCTTCTCAAAGACGTGGCCGGACTTGGTCAAGATGACCGGCTCCTCCGGCACCTCGCCGGATACTACAAGCACAAAAGGAGGCAAAACCCATCAAGAGCTCAGATCAACCAAGCACCAAAACCCACCGAAGCAAGTACACGGGCAAGACACGAGGTATAGATGTTTCGACACAGTGAGCAAAAGAGCCGAAGAGAGAGAGAGAGAGCTAGGGCCTCGGTTCCGCCACACGCGGCTTGAGGAAGCGAGAGAGAGACTGCTGCTGCTGCTTCTTCTTTGAAGAAGAAGAGATTTTGGTGGAAGATTTTCGAGAGCAGCGGCAACGGTAAGAGAGGAGAGGAGAAGTGGGGGGGACGCGGGTGTGAGGAGAGGGTTTTCAAAAAAAATTCGAGGGAGAACGAGGAGAAGAGCCCTGCGATGTGCAGGCTCAATTAACGCAGGCCCAAAAGCAAAGTCCGCCCATTTGAGCCTGGATCTTTGCTAACTGGGGCATCTTGTCTCTTTCGAAACGGCCTTCAGCTCCTCTTTTTTTTTTCATCGCCTGCTAAGTAAGAATGGGTGAGGAGATGGTGAGATGAACGGAGAAGATGAGCATTTTTTTTGAGGTTGCTCGAGAATTGGACATGACAATTTAGACGGCGATGGTTAATTTTAAGCTTCAAATGTGGCAATTGTAATGAGAATGGGCCCTTTGGGCTTTAAACCTTGCCCAAGCCACATGGGCCGTTTCACTTGGATCTTATGATGGGTCTTTTCTCACACTATCAACCTAATCCGTACAAAGACCAGCAAGAACTAGCAAATTATGTTTTTTTTTTTTTTAACCCTATTGCCTACTAATGGACACTAAGGGTTCAAAATATTTAACGCGGTTGTTGACTAATGTCGGGGATGCACAACTAAGTATGTGTTGAGATCAAGCTTTTTGTTCTCACGTTGAGCATTTTTGGTATGGATTGATATCTTCTGAAATTGGATTTTATATTTATGTTTTAAAGTTAATCCTTAATCCAAAATATCCTCAAATTTCGCATGGAATTACAAAAAACTAGAAAAGCACGTCTACTCTCCCTTCCTCCCATTCAGCCACCATTGCACGTAGCCCTCTTAGCCACACCTTATCGCTCATCACCAGTCATTGCTCTTCACCATTGATGCCCGTTGCTCGCCTCCTCGTGTCGCGACCTGACATGAGCTCCCCACCACTCTCTTCCCCCACTATTGCATCCTCTAAACCAATAAAATCTGCGAAAATGGGGGTCCTCGCCTCAAATTCAAGGCCATGGACTTATGTTCCCACCGACCGTGAGATGGATCTAGAGAGAGGTGGAGATGAATTAGTGAATAGCAAGGCACTTGGAAAAGGTGGTGCAGATTAATGACCTTGGGTTGTCGTCGGCAATAGCGTTGCGAGGCTCACAAAGGGGCGATGGAGATGGAGGCAAGGCGGCAAGGCGACAGAACAGATGGCTAGCTACTGCAAGGTTATGTTTTTTGTGTGCTACAAGTGTGTTAGATCACAGTAGAATGAGAAGACGGCAAAGACAAATTAGGGAAAAAAGAAAGGAAAAAAAAAGAGAGGAAAGAACCAAAAAAAATTGAAAAGAAAGTAGGTAAAACCCATATTAGCCGTTCATTAAAACTGACTAATGTGTCAATCATTTAAAGTGATAAATTTGAGATTTAAACATTTCCTTAACTTTTTCCAAAATTTTGATGGAGCTAAAAGCCTTAACTGCCCTTACACACTTGTAGTAATTTCCTTTGAGTAAAATCATTGTTTCATATGCTACCTAAGAAAACTTTAATTTTTACTTAAGAAAAATGACACAAATGATCTCTAAACTTTGAATTCAATGTACAATATTATTCCTGAACTTTTAATTTATTTAACGTGGCCCCCAAACTTTAGTCTAATGTGCAATGTCATTTATAAACTTTTAATTTGTTTGATTTGATTCCAAACTTTTAAACATTTTATATAAACTAGAGACTACATTGAACATTTACCAATAACTTAGGAATCATATTGAACAAATTAAAAATCTAAGATAGCATTGCACATTAAGTCAAAGTTCAGAGACCACATTGCATAAATAAAAAATTTAGTGACGATATTGTACATTAGATCAAAATTTATGGACCATTTGTGCTATTATCTCTTTTACAAACCAACAAGTGACATAACAAGTTTTTTTTTTCAAAGACTTCTCTTTTCGACCCTTTTAAATTAAAGTACATCTAGACATATTTCTCAGTTAGTCCAAAAATTAAATTCCTCCTGGACTCTATGTAACGTGCTGATGCCCGTAGGTCTCACACCTTTGTTTCAAGTTGTATATTTTTCTTCTCCAACAAGGTGGGAATATCCTTGTGTTTTATGTCTCATAGTTCAAATGAAGCAGTTTAATGACTTACTCAAGTCCTCAATACAAGTTTACTATACCCTTATAAATAAGCAATATAACCTATTCACCCCGAGTAAGCTATGAGGCAATTTTTATTTTTTTGGGTGATCCCAAATTCGATCCCATGTGTTTATGATTTTTGAGGTCGCCTGCTTATAAGTATTAAACTTGTATGACTTTGTAATTTCTCAAATAGCCAAGGGAGAAATGGGTGATGCCGCCTCAATCCGACAGTACTGAGCATGATTGGGCTCATGCCCAAGCGTGGATCATTTCTAGTTGGGCTAGGCCGTGCTCCTTTTTGGGCCTTGACCCAGCCCTAACGGGCCAGCCAAACTCAACATTTTTTCATTCGGCCTTGAAGCCCAAATCCAATGGTTTACGAATTTTTAGGGACCGCGATCCGAATACTCAATCAATCACTAGATTGGGTCATTGAAGGCTGCAACGACGCGAGCTGCTTCTCTTCCTACAAACTGATGCTGCACATGAACCTTTCCAGAGGTAGTTCACTGCAACAGGGTTGAGAGAACCGAAAACATGGTGAAGAGACATCCTCACAACAGGCATCGGCTAAAGAAGGGTCATTTTGCAAATTCAAATGTATGTCATTTTGGCTCTTCTCGGGAGAAGAGAGCGGCCAGTTCTTAATCTTCCTAAAAGAGGGACAACAAAAAAGAAAAGGATAGATGAGATTGAAAACATAGTAAGAAGAAGGGGAGGAATGTCATCAAATGGGCGGTCATCAAGAGCTGAAAGGAGAAAGTTGAATGGACAAGCGTAAATTAATTATGTATTTTATCTTTCACGTGCTCCAATTTTAAAGTTTGAATATTCTATCTTATGAAAAATGTCATCAAAATTTTTTTCGAATCTTAAACTACATTTTCTTTCTCCACATACATGCGTCAACACTTACTTTATATTAATTAGGAATAAATGCATTGGAATTTTTAAAACTCCTCACGAAAGTATAATTTAGTTATAAAACTTAAAATAAAAAAGGGCATTAAAACTTGGCAAATTGAGTAAATCAACATCATTTTGGTCAAAATTTGATTTTTAATACCAATTTTTATCTAAAATAAATTAAAAAAACTTAATTAAAAAAGAGGGGGAGGATAAAGGCAGAGAACTAGGTGGCTAGGGCTACTGTGATCGCTGTTTTGGGAGTGCCGAACACTTGGAGTGTCAAAACTTGGCACGAAATGACACTTAAATGTCAAAAGTTAGGAAAGTGACACCTAAGTGCCAAAATCGGAGCAAAATGGATCACTTAAGTGCCAACGGCAAGAAAATCTTGCTAAATTATTGACGTGACAATTTTCCGACGAAATAAGTGCAAAACAGCGTCGTTTTGCACGTTAACGTGACTAGACAATGCAAAAACGAATATTTATAAATAAATAAATAAATAAAACCAAGGGAGGAAGAAGGCGGCTGAGGGTTGAGCCCTCACCGCCGCCACCTCCCAACCGCCGCCGAGAAGGGCCGACAATGGTGGGGGAAGGGTCGGCCAAGGGCCGATGACCTCGGCCAAGGGCCGGTGACCTCAGCTGATTGGCGATGAGGGCCCGTGAGCCCTCGCCCAAATTTAGGGCGAGGGTTATGGCCCTCCCCTAGATTCGACGAGGGTTGGCAGCCCTCATCTAGCCGAGCCAAGCCACTACCCACTAGGGTGCCCTAATGCCAAAACTTGACATGAAGAGACACTTAAGTGCCATCTCTAGTAAATCTTGCCGAAAATCCTACATGGCAAATTTTTTATTATTTTTCTCGCCTATATGGCTTGCCGGAAAGCTAACTCAGCAAAGAAATGCAAAAACGGCATCATTTTTGCGCGAATTCAAACTTTAATATAAAGGAGGAGGAGGAGGGAGGAAGAAGGTGGTTGAGGGCTAAGCCCTCGCTGCCACCGCCTCCCCATTATCGCCGAGAAGGGCCGGCAAAGGTGGGAGGAGGGTCGATTGGGGGCTTGAGCCGCTTTCTTCCTCCCTCCTCCTCCTCCTCCTTTTTTTTTTTTTTTTGCTATTATTATTATTATTATTATTATTATTATTATTATTATTATTATTATTATTATTATTATTATTACTATTTAATTAAATTAATTTTTATATCAAAATTCGAATCCATGCAAAAACGATGTCGTTTTTGCATTTCTTTGCGGAGTTAGTTTTCCGACGAGCCACGTAGACAAGAAAAATAATAAAAAATTGCCACATAAGATTTCCGGCGAAGTTCATCGGAGATGACACTTAAGTGTCCCACTTTTTAAAAAAAGTGGTACTTAAGTGTCACTTTCCTAACTTTTAGCACTTAAGGGTGCGCATTTAGTAACGTTTCTGTTCAAAAATTGTTCCAGAGAACAGAAATAGAAAAAACTATTTCTGTTCTAGTGAATAATTTTTGAACAGAAGAACGCGTTTGATAAACTTGTTCCTGAAATAGAAAAGAGCAGAAATACATTTGGTAAACTTGTATAATTTTTTTGTTTCTTTTAATTTTTAAATATTTTTTTATTTTTCCTTTTTCCTTTTTTCTTTTTCTTCCTTTTGGTCGCGGCCTCGGCCATGGCCTCGGCCATGGGCCAACGAGGCCTCGCCTAGCCACGGCGGCTCGCCGGTCCCCGACGAGGCTGAGCTCGCTCTGCCACCGGCGAGGCTCAGCCAAGGTGAGGCCAAGCCTCGCCAGGGGTTGGCGACGCTCGGCCTTGCCCGGGGCCAGCAACGCTCCGGCGAGGTCAACGGCCATGGCCGAGGCTGGCCTCCGGCCAAAGAAAAAAGAAGAAGAAAAGAAGAAGAAAAAAAGAGAAGAAGAAAAAAATAGGAGAGAGAAAAATTGTTTCTCGAAGTGTTCGGGAACACGAAACAAGTTTTTCTTGTTTTTGTTTGTTCCAAATTTGTTTCCGGGAACAAAAAAATAGATTTGGAACAAAAAAACAGAAATTGTGTTCATGAACAAAAGAAAAGAACACAAACAAACATGGCCTAAGTGTCCCTTCGTACCAAGCTTTGGCACTTGGAATGTACTTCTTACCCGTTTTGGTCAAAATTTGATTATTTTTTTTTTCCTTTTAAGATTTAAAGGACCATTTCCTTGGATTAGCATGCGATTTGTTCTCATGCAAAAATAGGTTGTGGACATGTGGGAAGTTTTGACGTCTATATGATGTATAAGCTTATTGACTTTTATTACCTTCGGGGCTAATTTTAGCTGTTTTCGGCTAGGTGTTGGGGTAGCTAAATCAGGGTTCTTGAAATATATCAAAAGAGCTTTCTAAGAACTATACCCTTGCTTAAAACAGAGTTGTGCGGAGGAAGTTATGGTGCAAAGAAATTTAGCACATTTGTTGCGCATTGGAAACAACAATAGGTTTCTGTTAAAGAAAACTTTTTGTTGGCGCGTAGGTGTCGTTTTATTGACGAATAGGTGTAGTGTAGTCGAGTCGTTCATTAAATAATCATTTTACTTAGCCTTTTGATATCGTCACTTGATTAATTTTTAAGAATTCAAGTGTGTCGGCTCAAGTAACCAACACTGTTTGGTTTGGACAATACTAGGTAAGTGATTAGGTCTCCACCAATTATTAGCTATGGCTTAGCTCACAAGAATATCCTAGACTAGTATGCATATACCCATAACTCCCTCAATAGGCTAACAACGATATTGATTATTAATAACAATCCACATCATCCTACAAAATTTACAAAGTCAAATCCAAAAATCCTTTTGTATATCGCAATACATTTCATGAATCAACTACATAACCTTTAGCAATTCAACTCATCTACTGAAATACTTTTCGTAAAACATTCTCAAATCACATTAAGACTCGTCTCATAAATCGGTTTTACAACTAAATCAAATGAAATGCATGTCATAAAGTATTTTTAAATCACTATATAAATATTTCTCAACTTCTTTCATCCAACAAAATATATATTTCCACCAAACAATTCTTACATCATTTACAGATACCAAAATATAGTTAATGTCCAATCCAAATTTGATGCAACAAACATGGTTGTTTAAAACTCATAATATGTCAAATATTTATAATTTTGAAGGCATGAGTTTACAAATTATTTAAAGAGATATCAAAAGACCACTCACCTAGTAATACATAAATCAAATAATGATGGTTACTCGAACCAACATACTCAAATTGTTAACAATTAATCAAATAACAATATCAAAAAACCAAGTAAAATGATTATTTAATGAACGACTCAACTACAATATGCCCATTCATCAATAAAACAATAGCTACGTGCAAACGAAAAGTTGACCGTTAGCATAAACCTACTGTTGTTCGCTTTGAGCGACAAACGCACTAAACTTCTTTGTGCCATAATTTCTTCCATGGAACTCTATTTTAAGCAAACGTATAGTCTTTAGAAAGTCCTTTCGATATATTTCAAGAATTTATTTAGCCACCCCAACACCTAGTCGAAAACAACTGAAATTTAGCCTCAAAGGTTACTGTTCCAAACTTGATCAGCACACGCAATTAACTTAGAAATTTCATTTCAAGTAAACCATAAGATCAAATTGAGATCCGTAAAATCCTATTGCTCCACAGCACACTAAACCATCATTTCAATATATGTAGGCAGCTTAACAAAAGACTTAGTGGTGAGGAGAGGAATTCAAACTTAAAAAACAATCGTATTTCTTTTATTCCTTTGGATTTAAAATTCTAATACTAAAAAAATATTTGAAATGGAAATTGATTACTAAGAAACAAAAGAAACTAAGAACGGTAAACGGCAAACAAAAGACTAACCTAGAGCTGGAGAGAGTAATTCAAATGAATTTAAAAAAAAAAACGTATTTTTTTTTGTTTCTTTAGATTTAAAATTTGAATATTCAAAATATATTCGAAATGGAAATCGATTATCGAGAAACAAAAGAAACCAAGATTAGCAAACGACAAAAAAAAAAAAAAAAAGACTTGGTGGTGGGAAAAAGAATTCAAACGAAAGAAAGAAAAAATTGCATTTTTTTATTTCTCCGGACTCAAAATTTGAATATTCAAAAAATATTCGAAATTGAAAATCGATTCACGAGAAACAAAAGAAACTAAGACAACAAATGACAAACGGCAAACAAAAAACTTACTTAGTGGTGGGGACGTTGTCACAAAGCTTCTTGCTGTACAATATAGCGCCTTTGTAGAGCTATTTATGGCCATTCATGACCACAGTGCACCCCTCAATTCTTGAAGTGGATGGACTTGAAGGTGATGTCGTTTAAGTCCTTTTCTAAGAAAATATACACGCCATTTATCCCCATTTCCTAGCACAGAAAGAGAGAGAGAAATGAGGATTGATCATTCCTTCTAGGCACTCAAAAGAGAGAGAGAGGGCACTCAGAGTCGAGAAAGAGCGCTAATGTCCAGTCTTCTTGTCAAATAGACAAAGAAAGTGAGAACATTGAAAGAGAAAGAGCACAAAGAAAGCGCTAATGTCCAATTTTCCTATCAAAGACACGGAGACTATAGAGAGAGCGCTCTTGAATATTTTCTGAATATTTGAATTTTGAATTCGAAAAATAAAAAAATACGAGTTTTTTCAGTTTGGTTAAATTCCTCTCCCAACCATCAAGTCTTTTGTTTGTCGTTTGCCATTTGCTATTCTTAGTTTCTATTGTTTCTTGGTAATCGATTTCCAATTCTAATCTTTTTTGAATATTCGAATTTTAAATCAAAGAAATAAAAAAATATGATTTTTTATTCTTCCGTTAGAATCCTTTTCCCCGTCATTAAATAAGTCTTTTATTTGCCGTTTGTCTTTTGCTGTCCTTAGATTCTTCTGTTTCTCAAGAATTGATTTCCATTTCGAATATTTTTTAATATTTGAATTTTGAATCCCAAGAAATTTTAAAAAATGCAATTTTTTTTTTATTTCGTTTGAATTCTTCTTCCCACCACCAAGGAAATCTTTCATTTGTTATCACCATTTGTTGTCCCTAGTTCCTTTTGTTTCTCGAGAATCGATTCTCATTTCGAATTTTTTTCAATATTCGAATTTCGAACCTGAAAAAATAAAAATAAAAATGTGAATTTTTTTTTTTTAATTTAGTTTGATGCCTCTCCCCACCACCAAGTAAGTCTTTTGTTGAGCTGCGAATACACATAAAAATGATAGTTTAGGATGTTGTGGAGCTGTAGGATTTTATGGATATCAATTTGATCTCATGGTTTGCCCAAAAAGAAATTTCTAAGTTAGTTGTGCATATTGGTCAAGTTTCGAACAGTAACCTTCGAGGCTGAATTTTAACTATTTTCAATTAGGTATTGGGGTGGCTACATTGGATACTTGAAATATATTAAAAGGGTTTTCTAAGGACTATGTGTTTGCCTAAAATGGAGTTCTATGGAGAAATATATGACATGAAGAAGTTTAGCGCGTTTGTCGCGAATAGCAAACAACCATATATTTTCGCTAAGACAAGTTTTTCATTGGCACGGAAGAGTTGTTTTATTGACCAATAAGCATAATGTATTGAGTCATTCATTAAATAATCACTTTACTCTATCTTTTGATATCGTTATTCGATTAATTATTAAGAGTTTGAGTGTGTTGGCTTGAGCAACCATCATTATTAAGAATTCAAGTACATATAATCCTCAACACGTAAACCAAACAATGGTGATTACTCAAGCCAGCACACTTAAATTCTCAATAATTGATCGAATAAGGATATCAAATATTGAGTAGAACAGTTTTTTAATGAACGACTCAAATGCACTACGCCTATTTGTCAATAAAACATACGCACCAACGAAAAGTTTGCCTTAACGAAAACCCCTATTGTTGTTTACTATGCGTGACAAACGCACTAAATTTCTTCACGTTATAAATTCCTCCACAGAACTCTGTTTTAAGCGGGTGTATAGTCTTTAGAAAGCACTTTCGATATACTTCAAGAATCCAATTTAGCCATCCCAACACCTTGCTAGAAACGGCTGAAATTCAGCCTTGAAGATTATTCTTCAAAACCTGACCAACACACCTAACTAAATTAGAAATTTTATTTCGGGCAAATCGTTAATTCAAATTGAGATCCGTAAAATCCTACGGCTCTACAACACCCTAAACAATCATTTGTGTGTGTGTGTGTGTGTGTGTGTGCAACCCAACAAAATATTTGCTTTGTGATACCCCGAATTTTCAATGCTGTTTTCAATTAAATTAAATTGGGCATTTCATCAACGCGTCTATAGTGCTATTCTTAGAGCCGATCACTCGTGAGATAACTAGACTATTTGGGGAAGTCATTAAGAGATTTTAATAAAATAGACTTAAGGTTTCAACTAGGAATCGACTACTCGACCGTACTCATCTATAGAGATCATTTCGGCATGGTTAGATCGATTAAAAATCAAAGATAGGTTGATTCGACTGAGATGTGTGGCTAAACATGGGTGATTCCATTAAATTACAAAATTCTTGTTGCCCGGCACTAGATTGATTTTTCTATCGTTTTGGTACCTTGTATCTGTATTTGAATTCTCGAGATTTTCACGACAACCGAGAGTTGCCAATGTATCGAAGAGGTTCATTGGGGCTTGAAGAAAATCGACTACGAGTCATTTGCACTAAAAATTTCTGAAAGCTACTTGGTAGCCTAGGTCACGCTAAAAACGCGCTAGAGTGAAATCAACCGCGAATTTAAATCGATTTCAGAAATTGAAAGTCCTGCCACATTACAAGTCATTTTAGGAACGTTGACTCAGTCTCCAAAGATTTTTCTGCAAACCGAGACTTTTTGGGAAAAAGTCGAGCTAGGACCGTTTTTGCCCAGGAAAGTCCAAGGACCGTTTTTTATTGTGGAATTGGGATGCAAGATGGTTCAATTTGTGAGGAAAAATACCAATTTGATTGTTGACTTGATAATTGAATTTATAGAAGCTGAATTGGATGGATTCAAGGAGGATTCGATCTCCAATTTGAGAGAAAACATTTCAAATTCGTAGCTCCCCCCTTGGCCATGACTTGTGGACCATTTCAAAAGGCTTCTAGAAGAGTTTTGTGCTGGAAATGTGTTGTGCAAGCCAGCTGAGCTTGGTGGGCCAAGCTTGAGAGACAAAGGGATAAGAGAGAGGGTGAAGTGGTCCCCCTCCAGCAACAACTAGTTCCCTCCTTCCTCTCTCTTCTCTCACCCGTCGAAGCCCTCCTCCCCTCCATTGTAGCTGCTGTTCGAAGTCCAGAAACCGGAGAGCAGAGCCGCGAGCCGCTCGAGCAACCGCATGCCATCCCCTCGCCACTCGCTGCCCCCGCGCATTCACCCGGCCCGTCGCGCCTCACCGTCGTTCTAGGCCGTCATTAGCCTCCGCCACAAGCCTAGTCCACCTCTGGAGCTATTCGAGCTCACCTCGCTATCGCCAGAGCTCCCACCGCCACTGCCCAGACCCGATTCAACCTCCTCGATCAGTCTCAGCCCGTTATCGCCTCAACTAGCACCGATCAGCCCTCCTTTCGGCCTAGATCAAAACCAGTTCAAGTGGATCTCGAGGCGGCTATTTGGCCCATTTTGGAGGCGTTCCCAACCCCAAAAGGTCGTCCTCCTTTAGAGTTTCTCGCCCCTCATCGCATTCCCATCGTTTTGAATCGAGTAGTTCATCAATCAAGTGATTTTAACTCACTAATCCTTACTTAGTAAGTTAATGACGCTTAAGGGTTATTTAGTTTAGACTAAGTATGAATTAGGTGGATAGTTAGATTAGATTAGCAATTTTTTATTTCTTTGGATTCAAAATTCAAATATTCAAAAAATATTTGTTATGGAAATCGATTCACGAGAAATAAAAGAAACTAAGATCCACAAACGACAAATAGAGATATATTATTACAAGTCGGCCCCTTTTGCATTGTGATGCCGGGCACCTCATTGGCTGCTAATGGAAAGTCGCCTTCACAAGTAATTGATAATGCTCACATCCCACATAGGAAAACAAAACACAACTCATGAGATAATCTACCCCTTATTATCCTTTCAATGGGACTGATACTTTGTTGGATCGGGACAATATCTTCTTTGCGTGGAATGGATTATGCTAAATTATTGAGAACTACAAATATTTAGGATTGAGCAAAAATGTGCCATGCCTTCTCAATTAGAGCTTTGTTGTAGGACTCACAATTGGACTGCAAAACCTTTATTGAATAATGAATCTCCTTGTCAATATCATATGTGTTCTTTGGATGATAAATCTTGTGAAGACTGTAATAACTAAATCGAGTGATGATGTATTTTGAGCAACTTCGTTTTATGCATATGTCTTTTATTAATTCAAACATGAGTTTAACTACAAACTATGTTTTACTCTTTTCTACAAGGATGCGTGTGATCTTTTTCTTGTCCTTTTCCAACATCTCTTCCTTCAAACTCCTGATTATGGTGGTGAAAATCGCGTATCAGCATCAAGATGGTTGTAGGCATGAACGCTATATTGCATGATGGTTTTTTTTTTTTGTCGAAAATATGGATGAGATATATTACTTTGCTTGGTAATTACATCAAGAGCATTTGCGCAAATTAGATCTAACATAGCAAAAGGGGGTTGGGAAACCCAATTTTTAGGAAGAAAATTTAAACGATGGGCTTTCGCTAGCCAATTCGCAGCTTTGTTGGTCTCTCTATGGCAACTAGTGTTAGGCCCGGTAAGTCTTGCATCTTTACCTTAGCCCAGTCCACTAGTGGTCGTACGTCCCAGCTACAGTTATCCAGATTGTTGATGCTTCGCACGAGACTCAAGCAGTCAGAGTGTACTTCTAGCTTAAGTTGAGTTCTGTTCAGGAGAAATGTGAGGAGAAGAAAATCTAGGGTTTCTACAAGTGCCGTAGCCTCCGTTTGTTCCGCCGAATTGGCTTCCACTGATTTGGTGAAACCGTCCACTATTCTACCCATGGAGTCTTGACATATGCAAGCAACAGCTCCTTGGCTTGGAGTGGGGCTTGGGCGTGCCGTGATGGACCTGGAGGCTCTCCCTCGAGTTGGACCGGTGGCTGGAAAGGTGTGATTCTAGTTCTCATCATCCCTGTTGTTCAGAACATCGGCATGAATGTGGCTCACGACGCAGGGGACGGCTCCTCTGTTTACCTTGAAGATGGAGTGTGCTTCAGCCTGGATTTGGTTCGCTGTCGAGGAGGTTGCATAGCTCTTCCGAATATCAGCAGGAAGGCTACTCACAGAGTAGGGGACCGCTCCTTTTTTTGCCCCGAAGCTAGGGTGTTCTTTTGCTTGGGTCAGATTTGCCGCCAAGGAGGAGGCATAATCGCATGAGTCTGCTCCCCTGTATACGTCAGCTGCTGGGTGAGCTTCCCCTGCAACTGGTGTGCGTAGTCCCCGTTGGTTGCTGAGGGCTGCTTCTTCGAGTGAATCAAGGCCTCTCCAGACCGGATCAGCTACTGAGTGTGATGAACCACTTTTGGAGGTAAGTCCATCGATGGGAACAGAGTTTAGGGGTTATTGTTGTGTTGAAATCCGATCCGTATGGTTAGATCTGAGGTAATCGAAGCCCCTGAGTTGCAGAGGATCCGGTTCAGAGTTTATTACAACATCTGGGGGTTCATCGGGTTAGGAGGAAGAGGAACTTCTTGTTAGATCTGAAAATGGAGATGTTTCTGTGTTGAAAAACTCCCGCCTTGGGATGCTTCAGCGGCTGGGTAGTCGTTGAGGATGTTGCTAAAGGAGGCATCTATGTTGATCAGGATCATTTCGAGGATTGGGGGTTGCCACTTCTGAGATGAGGTACCCTATTTTGGTTGTTCTTTTGGTTTAACAATCCAGTTCGTAAAGCTGTCATGTGATGTTGAGGCTTTGAACAGGGTTCTATACGGGTTCAAGGGGCTTTTTCTGAATATAAAGTGATTTCTATCCTTCCAAATACACCACAACACCGTAGCGATCTGAGCAAATTTTGGTAAACTCTGTGGGTCTTCTTTTACTCTATTCAACCAGTCGTCAAAGCGGGTTAAACCCACTCTTGAAATTTTTATTTGCAAGGTATAAGCGTTCCAAATCTGAGAAGTCCAAGGGCAAAGTAGCAAGGTATGCTCCACCGTTTCTGGTTCAAGTTTGCAAATTGGTCATATGGGTGCAAGTACTACTTTTCTCTTGTATAGATTCTCCATGGTTGGCAAGGCATTTTGACATGCATTCCATAGAAAGAATTTGATCTTGGGGGTTATTACTAATTTCTAGATGAGCTTCCAAAGTTCTGGTTTAGCTTTATAGGAAGTAGTTGGAGTTAGTGAGTGTGGGTTTTTTTTGGATCAATTGTGAGTGTGGGTTGGCTGTAGTAATTTGATTGCGATGGTATCCACTTTTCACTGTATAGTTCCCCGACTTGTTGTCTATCCAAACTAATTTGTCTTCAATGGATGGGAGACCTATAGGGATATTTTTGATTTCCGATACTAGCTGATCATGAAACATGGACCTCAACAAATTTTCATTCCATTGTGCAATTTCCATATCAATAAGCTCAGCCACTTTGAGTGGCTCATCTCTGGTCGCTTGACCACCTATAGGTCCGTTCTTTAGCCACTTGACCTCTTGAATAGAGATTCTTTTTGAGTTTCCAACCGCCCACATGACTTGTGAGGCAATAGCATCTCTTCCTGTTAAGAGGCTTTGCCATCCCCATGACAGACTAGAGCCTTTACCTCCTTGCCAAAACTCACAATTTGAAAAGTATAACCCCTTCAAAATGCGACTCCATAGAGTGTCTGGAAGCTGGGAAAGTTGCCATGCTTGTTTTCCTAGCATAGCTTTATTAAAAGCTATAAGATCCTTAAAGCCAAGTCCCCCTTCATCCTTGTGAAGCTTCAAAACTTCTCATCTTTTCTAGTGTAGGGCAGCTAGCTTATTGCTATTCCTCCACCATAAATTAGCTACTTGTTTTTCAATAGCTTTGCAAATGGAAACTAGGATTTTAAACACGACATCGAATACTAAGGAATTTTCTACACCACGGTTTAATAAGTATTTCCTTTCCTGCTTTTGATAACAAATTTTCTTTCCAACTTTCCAGTTTCATGTTGACCCTTGCAAGAATCCATGCAAACATGTCCTTCTTGGTGGCACCCCAATCCGATGGAATTCCCACGTATTTTCCTATTTTAAAAATTTCTGGAACTCTCAACTCTGAGACCATGATCCTTTTTAAGCCTTTCGGATAGCCTTTGCTGAAGTAGATTCCTGATTTATTTAAATTTATGGCCTGTCATGATGCAAAGCAGTATTGATGCAAGATAGATGCCAGATTTTGACACTCTAATACTGTACCATCTAGGAAAAAAATGGAATCATCCACAAATAGTAAATGGGAGAGGGTAGGGCAATTTCTATTGAGCGTAATTCCCCTTAGTGTGCATGCTTCTATGGCTTCTTTCATCATGTAGGATAAGACATTAGCCACTATAATGAAGAGATAGGGGGAGAGTAGGTCCCCTTGGTGAATACCTCGAGTTGGCTTGAAATATGGCATAGGATCCCCGTTGAATTTAATGCTAAAGGAGACCTTAGAGACACATTGTATAATCCACTGCACCCACTTCCCACAAAAGCCCATCTTAGTAAGGCATTCTTGGAGAAAGTCTCACTCTATTATGTCATAGGCCTTCTGCATATCTAACTTTAAAACAGCTTGGAATTTCTTCTTCCTCTCTCAAGTTCTTAATTTGTGTAGAACTTCCTATACAATCATAATGTTATCTTGAATTTGCCTACCCCCTACAAAAGCACTTTGTTCTGCTGTGATTAGATCTGGAAGCAAAGGTTTTAGCCTGTTTGTAAGTATTTTGGAAATGATTTTGTATGTGAAATTGCATAGGCTGATTGGGCGGAATTGTTCCAGCTTTTCGGGGTTTGGGATTTTGGGGATGAGGGTGATAGCGATTTTGTTTAGGTCAGGGTTTAGTTTTCTAGTCTCGAAGAATTGCTGCACCTCCTTGAATATATCATGGTTAATGTCTTGCCAATGATTCTGAAAAAATATCCCATTTAATCCATCGGGCCTAGGAGCTTTAGTGGCTCTTAATTGATAAGTAGCTGCTGTAATTTCCTCCATAGTAATAGGTTCTATCAGCTTTTGATTCATAGATGCATCAACCAAGATAAGAATTTTCCTTAGGATAGGCTGGAAATTTCGGGAACCCATTGTCATATAAAGATTAGTGAAGAAAGAGCCTGTCATTTCCTTGAGAGTATCCTCATTTCTGACCCATTCCCCTTATGCATCCTTAAGCATAGAGATTTGATTTCGGGTTCTCCTTTGAATAGTTGTTGCATGAAAGAACTTAGTGTTTCCGTCACCCCATTTCAGCTAGTTAACTCTCGATCTCATTCCCCAGTACATCTCCTCCTGCCTCCACAAAGCTTCTATCTCTTTTTTCATTTTCTGAACTATTTGATTATCCTCATGTATATCAGGCCTATTTTGCAGAATTTGGAGTTCATTTTTCAGCCATAGTACTCTTTTATGTGCATTGGGGAAGCGATTTTTGCTCCATTCAGCAAGTTGTTTAGCCACTAGGTTTAGTTTCCACACTATACTTTCTCCAGGGGATGCTGAAATAAAACAGGCTCTTTTTACAATGCATTCACACTCCTCATCTTCAGCCCAAAAGGCCTCATATCTAAACTCCTTCCTCCTGCTTTTCCTCTTCAGAATAATTGACACAATCAGTGGGCTATGGTTAGAACCAATAGCTAGTAGGGCTACTACTTCAGCATTTGGATAAGCAACCTCCACTCCATTGAACATAAAGCCCTATCCAGCCTCTTCTTTACAAAATCCTCCCCTTCTCTTCAATTAGTCCAAGTAAAAGCACACCCCTTGCATTCCAAGTCCATCAAAAAACAAGCATGAAGAAAATCTCTAAATGTTGTTAACCGAAAATGTTCTGCCTTCTTCTTACCCACTTTCTCCCAAAGATATAAGATTTCATTAAAATAGCCCATACATAACCATGGTAGAATATTTACAGCACAAGCTTTTTGTATGTCCTCCCATAATAGTACTCTTTTTTTAAAATCATTTGGGGCATGCATGAGTGTAATTCTCATGAGCTGTCCGCTCTCATGTAGTTGGCAAATAATATTTATAAAGTGATCTGTAGATGATTCAACTGAAATTTCTACTTGGTCATTCCAGAAAATCGCCATGCCCCCACCAATTCCTATAGGGTTTACAAGAAAGTTGTTATGAAATTTGAGCATTCTCCTTAACTTTAACACCTTTTGTTCTTGATTTTTTGTTTCCATTAAAAAAATTAAACTGGGCTTTTCCTAAGTCACTAAGACTCGTAGTGCTTGAATTGTCAGGGGTGAGCCTAACCCCTAACAATTCCAACTCAGAAACTTCATGGTTTACCCCTCCTCTGGGGTTGGGAATGGCATAAATAGCTGTAAATAACCAATCCATTTCCTTTGTTTCATAGCTTTCGGTTTCTTTTGTTTTCTTCCTCCTTCGACGGAGCAAGTTTTAGTATGTGTCTCGGGTGATACACTAAAAGAGTCGGCGGACCTTTCATTCAGGGAGGGTAGGGGATTACTGCTCATAAAGGACTAGCCTGAATGACCGATTCCTATTCCTGCTTATAAGCTTCGGCTAACTTACCAATTTCATCACAAGTTATCGGGCGGAAGAAAGAAGTCAAGCGCACGCAATCGACAACCAAAAGAGAAAAGCCCCTCAAAGAACACAAACTATATTCCACATGTCTTGCAAGAGACGATTCAGTTCACAACAGCCGATTCCATAGGCATTCGGGCTTGATGAATGCTATCTTGCTTGCTTGAGAAATCCCTTCCTTCTTATTGGCTTATTCAACAAACGGTATAACACTTCTCTCATCCCACTACCGCGCTATCCATGTCCTATTCCAAGTACTCTTATTAGGGCTAGCCACCAAAGCCCATTTCATTTCCTTCTCCTCCAATGTGATAGGGTTATCCACCAGATGTGATGTATCGAGAGAAACTGATTTGGAAGAGTTTGGGCCATAAGGGCAGAATCTCTTGCCCTTCTTTGCTATGGTAAGTTTAGTGCCTTTTGCTTTACATCTTACTAGGTTATGATAGGTTTCTGGGACTTCCAGCATCTTGGATTCTATTTCCTTCATTTGTTCTTTGTATAACACTAAGGTAGACTCCTCATCTAAGCAACTGCTTCCTCTTTTTTGTGTGCCTTTGTCATCAACCAACATAATTGCTAATGAAGGGGAGGAGTTCTCACCCTCCTTTTCAGCAAGTTTCTATAGTGAGCTGCTGTCCATCCCCTGTTTGGTTGGCTTGTCAACTCTATTCTTCGTTTCTGAGTTTCTTTAGTAGCAGCAAAATTAGGAGTTTCCGGAACCCTTTCTTGTGCTATTTCGGTGTCAACTTGTTTTTCATAAAATATCTTCCCATAAGGGCTAGTTCTTTCACCTCCACTCGAAGCCATTGCCCAAAAATTCTTGGTAAGTTTTCCTCCAGCCCTGACTGCTCATATGGGATTTCTTTATAGGCCGTGGCATAGTGCCAAATCTTTCCACACGAGTAGCAATAATGAGGGAGTCACTCATATTTAAATTCTATCCAGAGATTTTTCGTTCCTAGGTTGATAACAATGCCTGTCTTGAGAGGATTAGCTAGATTCAGAACTACTCTAGCTTTGCCGACTTTGTAGTTGCTATTCCCCTTTACTTCCAGCTTGACTTCTATTACCTCCCTGAGTTTAGAGGCTATCTCTTTCACTGTTTCATTTGATACTCTCCCAAATGGGAGTCCGTACAGATGCACCCAAAATGGACAGTGTGTGAAGTCATAACACATTTCTGGAGTGTCTGGGTCGCATTGTTGCAGCACTAAGAGATTGCTTGAGAACGACCAAGACCCTGAATCTAGCACTTTCTGTTTTTCAGCCTCTGATTTGAAGGAAAAGGAAAAAGAGACCAGGTTCTAATAGGGTGCAAGTAATAGCTTCAGTCTTCCATGCCCTTTTCATCGTGTTTAAAAACGCTTGGAAATTCACATTCGGTCTGGAGTAGAGTTGACCGAACAATGTTAATCTGCATTCTGCTAATCTATCTTCAGAAATGCTTTTTTTGACATGTATCACATCATCCTCTGACCATAGCTTGCCTAGACTTTTACATAGAGCTGCTAACCTTCTATCTTCTGGATTTTGACCTTCCATTTTAATTTTGCAGTAGATACAGAAGTCACAAGGGAATAAAAGAGAAAGCAACCCCCAAAGCAGGACACTTGGACAGCTTACTAGAAAAAATTTGGGGGAGAGAACTGGCTAACCCTAAACTGCCAGTGATGCCCATTCAGTGTGTCTCTCGGATGAAGGGAGCTCTAAACATACCTGGAAAACAGCTGATTTCGCCAGATTCTTATCACATAATCCGCATTTCAGAGGAGTTGAAGGAAACCAAGGATGGGCCTGCAGTTCGTGGGGTGGTATTCAGCCATTTAGGGTTCAGGAATGCCTGGTAAATGGAAAATCAACTGGGTATGGGAACGGGAAGGATGGAACTATCTGAAATCATCTTGTAGTAGAGGATTTAGGGCGATTGGGTGGGGTGGATTAGGGTTTATACGGGATTTGGGAACCAAAAACTACCCGGGGGTAGAGAGTGACTACCATCTGGTAGAGAATATATTGCATGATGGTTGATTTAGTGTAATGTTGGTTTGCTTTTCAAATTTGCTCATCTCATTATTGTTTCGTTTGAGCTCATATTAAAGAAGTAATTCTTGATTGTAGAAGCGGCTTTCTTATTTTTCTGACAATTTTTCCGTTATCATCTAGGGATGGAACTATCTAATTACGTTGCTGGCATCATGTAGTTAATAGCGGTCAACTTCAAATTACTGCAAGTTTTGACTGTGGATGCTAGTGGATGTTAATTTGGTCTTTGATGATAGTCATAATTACTGAGAAAATTCTGGGGATATCATTAGCAAGTATTAAAAGAAACTATCTGGAATAAGAATTCTTTCTCCCGAGATAGCACGACTATGTCCTAAAAAAGTTTTGCTTGAAAAATTCATTGGCAGATTATCATGGCATAACCCCTATTTGTGATTAATGTATGATGTAATTATTCATCTTTCCAGGTGCAAGCAATCACAGTTCATGCCACAAATAATTACTTTGCAACAGCATCTATCAATAGTACATGGTGCTTTTATGAGTTTTCAACTGGTTTATGTCTCACTCAGGTTTCAAAACTCTCAGGTTTCAAAACTCTCTCTCTCTCTGAGGGCGTGCGCGTGCAATTTTACTCGTACATCGACAGAAAACTTGTATTATTTGTACTATCTGTAATGGATGCTCATGCGAAAAAGCAATTATATATAATGATTGAGCAGAAAAAGTGCCAGGCTCCTCCAAAAACTGCATCTGCTTTGCACTTGCAGTGCTTTTGCAACACATGTGGACTGAATTATTTGCCTTCAGCCATACCCGCCGCTTGCCTGTTCTTATTTGTTTTGATCTTTGTTCAGTTTCCATATAGGTGTTTCCTGCACCGTTGGGTCCAAGATTTTCGCTAATTGACAAAAGTCAGATGGAATAAGGCTTCGCATGTGTGCCTTGATGCTCAATGTAAGAGCTTTTGGTGATTTGAACCCTTTGTCGGTTCCAACATGATCTCATATGCTGATGCTTGTTTATTTGTCATATCTTATATAAATCTTCAACCGAGGAGAAAAGATTGGGTTAAATTTTGCTTTTCTTCTCTCCCCTTGTGGCTGCAGCTTTTGTGGCAGTAGTATCCATTTAAGCAAATGGCGGAGCTGGCGAGTGGGCCAAAAGAAGCGATCTTATGATAAAGGAAAGGGAGAGAAAAAGAACTCGAACCTTGTCCCTTCAAAGTGCAGCTGGGTTTATGGAGAGCTGCTTAGTGATCGGTAGAGATCTGTTGTTTGCAATCGTAGCGTGCTAAATTATTGGAGTCCCATGTAGTTTATATAATAGATGAACTTTTCATCCTTCACTAGTTTCGTGTTATATTTTTCCATTTATCAAAATGGGCAAGATGGTGCGAACTAGACCTGAATACTCTTATAGGGATTAGACCTTACAAAATGGGCAAAATATGGCCTGGGCCTGAATCGAGTTATTTTCTATTAATCTTAAGTTACCACCTCCACAACAGAGTTGACAAAGCAAGTAGTTAAAAAATTAGACAATGCAAAGCCACTAAAAAAGTTGAATAATTGACCATTTGATTTAAACCAGCAGCATAGTATCCTTCAGTGCAAATGCCTTGTATTTCACAGCGGGGGCGATTGTGGTATACACTAATGTTGGTAAGAAAAACAGATGTCAGAAACAATGAAGCTCTTGGTAGTCAGTGTTTCAACCAGTTCAGCTGGCCGATTTAGTATAAGCGTGTAAGGTGATACAGTACAGACATCACAGCTGATTGAGGTCATGGCTTGTGGGCTCGAGTCCCCTCAACACCGAGTTAAATATATATGTTTTTTTCCAATGATAGCTTCTTTGGCAATATTTAGATAGGAAGAGAGGTCCCCTGAGGGTTAAGCATCAGGAAGTTACTCAAGGTCGGGGGCTCAAATCCCTCCCCAGCAAGAACCCATTTTCAAAGGCCTACGTCGACCTACGTGCTGGTTTACCGAGTAGAACCAGCTTAACCTGGTCGAACCAGGTCAACTCTGGTTCTTGACCTGGACATTTTACATAATAAGACTAAACTGGACCAGCTTCCAATACCTAGTTGAACCATTCAGTTCGGTTAGGTGCTCAAAACACTGATGTGCATTACCATCACCAGATACACGTCAGCTAAAATCACATGAATTCAGGAATAGTACGTTACTCAACTTCTTTAAGCAGATATATAACCAACACACTGTAACTCTAGCGGAAACACCTCTTTTGATTTGGAGGATGGGTGGGGAAGAGCAAAATAGTAAACAAACAGAAGGCCCCCTGGATCTTGGTAAACTAGGTCAAAAAGTTGTACGGTTGCATTCTTGAATACAAATTAGGCCAAATGAAAAGGACCTTTTTTAATTGGCGGCATGCTAAGATGAAAGAAGAATGAGACAGATAAGTCAGGAGTCTTTTTCTGATGCCAGGTCCACTGAACTAGGACATTTTCCAATGGCCCTCATATTCAGTTTTTAATCTTTTTCTTATTGATGACGGATCAATGAAAGCAAAAATAAGATAGGATTTGCCTAAAATTTTCATACATCAGGAAAAGGCTAAGGAAATGGTTCATACAGAAGTTTTCGGAGGTCTCTAAAGGGAAAGGGTTGTTTTTTTGTTTCCCCCTTCCATACGAGCAATAAAGGGTAGCAATGATAGAAGGGTGGTGACTTCAATTACAACACTGAGAGGAACAAAGGATTTCCCAGTAGCAATAGCCTTACATCAATGCTTAGCTTCAAGTCCTTACATCTTAGCTTGGAAAAAAACAAGCTTACCTAGAATATTCAAAATAATATTCCCCAGCATAGGCTTCTGCTAGATGATTCTGTGCTAATGGATGAAACTCATGACGATGCACAAGCATGATCGTGCAACATAGAGAGAAACTTCAGAATTTAAACTAGTTCAATGGCACAATTCATGGAAGGCAGATTTAGTAAAGGAAAAAGCTAAAATTGGAGACCAACAGTACTTAAGGAGCTGATTGTTTTTGCGATCCTGTGACCATTTTTCAAAAAGAGAAGGGGGAATGTCACCAATCATACTAGAGAATACATGCAGCAGACAAGCCAACATATGGCATCTTTTACAATAACAAAATATCACTGAAGATAAAATAAACAATATCTTCCAGCAGCAACAACGTCTTTTCACTGTGCAGAACAAAAAGAAGTTTTATATTCATACGGGAACAATAGTTGAAAATAAGTTTGGCAGAAATGAAAATGCTCTTGTTGATGTGCGGATACTCAGGTGAAGTAATAATTAGAATTTAGTGAATTCCTAGAGAGGAGTTGGGGTGACATCATTTGAGGATGCGATGAGAGAATACAATGGGGGTGAAATTTTTTTGGCACGGTTTGGACCTGTGTAGACACATCAGTGAGAAGATGTGATGAAGACATGAGATAAAAGGCACGAGATGTGGTGAATATATGAAGAAAGATATTTAGTATTAAATATAGGAGATACAGTTCAGGTCAAACAAAATGGAGTGACTAGATCCATGTAGGAGATCCTGCTTAGAGAGAAGTGACTCAATGGTCATTGATGATGAAGTAGAGATGTAAGCGAGTAGATTACATGCTACTATAGCCGCAGTGACTACATGCAAGATATCAGGAAGAAAGACAAATAACTCATACAATTCTTCTTGTCTACAGTACACTAAACATCAGTAATCAAACTCCAACCAGAGGGGTAGCCAGCTGAATTAATGTTGTACTGATACTACAATTGGTTAGTTCCTCTTCTCCAACAAAAGAAACGCCAATGTCTTAGTCAGAGGTTATTATTAAGCAGTAGCACTAATATCCACCAGGAACGGAGGCTCCATCTAAGTTTCTCACAACATATACAAACAAAGGAAGAGAAACTCGGCTTCCTCCTTTCCAGAATGCTTAAAACAAGCTGTTCTACCCATGTAACTACACAAGATTTTTTTTTTTTTTTTCCCAATCAGAATAACAATGCAAGATTACCGTATCAGCAATCTGCCTAGTCTGAATTAAACCATTCATAATCAAAAGCAATTCAGCATTATGACCTAATAAAAATTGCAGCAACAGTAAAACTATCTTAAAGCTTCAAGCAATGTTCTCATAATGTCATATATACTCAGGTAATGAATTTTAAAAGTTAAGGGAAGCTGTTCTTAGACTTTTTGAGCGAGAAACATCCTGATGTAACCAAAAGTCATCAGCCTTTTTTTGAATTATAATATATGTGTTAATATGTATATATGAGTTGAAAAAGCACCGTAAGTGCAAAGATGCAATTTTTGTAGGAGGCTGGCACTTTTTCTGCTCAATCATTATATGTAATTTTTTTTTTTCCTGAACAACCATAACAAATAATACAACTAATATATGTCTGGTGTCGATGTCGTGCAAAATTGCATGCACTTGCGCCTTGTCAGAGAGAGAGTTCTGAAACCTGAGTAAGACATATAAACCAGTTGAAAACTCATAAAAGCATGATGTGTTATTGAGATATGTTGTTATGAAGTAGTTATTTATGGCATGAACTGTGATTGCTTGCACCTCGAAAGATGAATAATTGTATCACACATTAACCACAAATAGGGGTTATGCCATAATAATCTTCTCAACTATGAACTTTTCAAGCAAATTCTTTTATGACATAGTTGGGCAATAATCTAGGGTAAAAGAATTTCTTATTCCAGACAGTTTCTTTTGATAATTGCTAATGATATTTGCAGCATTTTCTGGTTAATTATGACTATCATCAGACACTAAATTAACATCCCACCAGCATCCACAGTCAAAACTTGCAGTAATTTGAAGATGATCCCTGCTAACTACATGACGCAAGCAACATCACTAGATAGTTCCATCCACTTCTACTATTAAGAATCACTTCTTTAAAAATAGCAATAGTTCCATCCGCTTCTACAATCAAGAATCACTTCTTTAATATTAGCTCTAATGAAGCAACATTGGAGATGAGCAAATTTGAAATGCATTCCATCATTACGGTAAACCAATGATCATACAACACAGCAACAGACCTACAACCAACATGCAGATACACGAGGCACATGAAGATCTTAAAGATAAGTATGATAATTGTGAAGAAGTCGGTAAAGTACCCATCAATGCAAGAATTTCCTGAATATGTAAAAATTTGTATGATGTGACATGTTGACATAGCATTGTACATATCAATATCAATGTATACTAATATTAAAACCTGTACCTATTAAGAAAATCCTCACATCACATGACGCCAAAGGCTCTAGGTTCTTGATGGCTAACTGCCAAGATAGGGAGAAACAAGAGTTTCTAAGTAGATAGCATATTTGATATAGGAACAGTCATCCATCCTTATGGGATAATCCTTGTAAGTATTATCCTTCGGATTGAACAGAATCACTCGTTCCGCATTTATCAGAAAAACAATTTGTCCGCTCCTTGTGTACGCAAGGGGGGCAGCATCCCTAAAGGTAGGTAGGCGATCAACACTGAACCATTTTGTCCATGATCCTCCCCTCCCATACTCATCCGTTATCCATGCCTCGATGTGGTTATCACAGCGGCTGTTATACATGAACAGACTGGTCCCATGAATCCCGAGTCCGCTGAAAAATCCAACCCCATTGACTTCAGGGACCGAAAGCACCCGGTTGAATTTCTCTTCCGACAAATCAAGTGAGATAATCGCAGACGGGAAATAGTCATAGACATACCAGTGTAAGGCCCCTTTCCAATAAACTCCATTGCCGAAAACCAAGAAACCACTTTCTTCCTCGATAGGGAAATTTATCGATCTCCAAGAACCGGACTTAAGCGAAAATATTGCCGCCTCCCAAAAAAATTCAACTTCGCGGATGCCCTCTACTATTTTGTGGTCAAATCCGCGGATGCCCTCTACTATTTTGTAGTCATCAGATCGAGGGTCATATCCGATTCCATGGAATGACTCATTTTCACGATACTCCCTAAACTCCGAATCTTGAGCAAATTCGGGACAGCGCAACTCATTACACTCCCTGGTGGCCGGGTTATATATGAGAATAGTTGTCGGGTAATCTCTGTAACAATTGCCTTCGAGATAAAGACACAACAGGCCATCACAGGACCCAACGACGTGGCAATCGCAGAGAGGTCTGATCGTTTTGATCCTATGTGGTACCACCACGCGACCCCCACTGCCGTCGAGCGCTGCGTAGTCTATGGTCTCGTGGGACCCGTAGAGTCTGCCAATGAAAATTCTCTGGCTAGGAATTAAATCCCCTGCCTTGAGCCTCTGCAGATGCGACTTGGCAAAGCCCGGGTCGGAGATTAGAGACCGCCACCGTTTGCAGACGAATTTGAATCGCGCCAACGACTCGGCCGGAACCCTCAAGAGTATGTCGATGAGTGTATCCTCGGGTAAACTTTCGGCCATTAGTTTCGGCAAATAGCCAGCAGCCTGTGTTCATCGGCAAGGTTTTGAGTGAGCTAGTCTCCATATAAACAAGTGTTCGGTAAAAGCCACGCAACAACAACGATAATTCAAGAGTCAAAGAAGCGCTTACTCAGGGGATCTTGGATGAGGTCGATTGGGTCCGCAATGGCAGTAGGCGGCTTTGTCGAGAGCTCCCAAGGCCGTCGCCGGAGCCGCGCTCGCAGGGGCAGGCGGAGGAGGCTAGGCGCAGGGAAGAGACACAGAAAGAGAGGCGGAGTGTGAGGTTGATTCTAGTAGCCCTGATATATATATATACACGCAAAAACAAAGTAAATATTTTTGTTTTTTCTTTTCTTTTCTTCGTTTTGTGCACTCTGCAGGGGATTAAAAGGTTAGTGGTAGGAGAAGCTGTTGGAAACTCTAGACATTAGAAGATATGAACTGTGAATGGACAAAAGGATCATTCAAAATTTGTTTTTTTTTTCTCCTGTTAGCCCTCACGATATTGACTCAATTTCTTTAAAGGCAGATCAAATATTCTTATTTCTCTGACTTGTCCTCTCATAATCGTTTTTACGAGTTTTTATTGAATTTTGTTTTTGGAGGTCGACACTGCAGTCCAATTTAGGGAATTCCTGGCTCCTCGGTGAATTTCTGGCGTGCCCAGTTATTCTTGTAGCCGAATCCAGCGAGTGTCACCAACTTCACGGTATCGCAGCGAGAAGTTCCCAGCCATCAACTCATCGTACGAGCACATCTTCAAAAGTTGTGGGATGTTTTGGTTATTGGTCAAAGCGGTGGAATTTGTCTCTTATTGCATGGTGAATTCTGAAGACTTGATCGAGAGTTTTTGAGAAAGAAGCATTAAGTGAGATTGAAGACAAAAAAGGATCGTGACTTTAGAGTTCTCGGTGGAGATTATTTGGTCCGACTAAAAGACCAAATATTGATACACTACGATCTCCTTTGGCGGGCCGCCACAATCGTTGTCCATTTATTCGGTCGTGCTAAGCCACGACGACGAGTACCGCCATCACTTTGCTAGTCCGCGAGTCGTTCCTATGCAAACCTGCGAGCCATTAAGAATATCCTCAAATTAGGTAAGGTGCTTATCTTTTGTATATTCCACATATTTTACTGCCTTATTTGAGCTATTTAGTATATTCTGATGTATCTCGTTAGATATTAGAGATATTGTGTTGGATACTAGATTATTCTGTTAGATATTTATTTAAATAATGTAATCCATAAGATACCTTGCTCAAGCTAGGAAACTTTCCTAACTTAACAATGTATGTAGATGGCCCTCCGATCTCTAACTAAACTATACATTATTGAAAAATGCGCTTGATGATTTGTCGTGGTGATGCGTAGCTTGCAATTTTTCGAGTTCGATTAGGCCTTGAAGCAAGCTGAAGAAATCAGGGGAACAATCATCAAGAGCATGATGGTGTGGGTTTGATAGGTCTGTAAGCTCTAGGCCCCTAGGAATCACCAGCACTTTCCAAAAGTTTTCATATTGTGTTGAACACTTGGACATGTTTGACAATCTCCAACACTCTTTGATGCTTGGTCGATAGGTCTCTTAACACCATCCAACACGTGAATTTGAGATTTTGACATGCGAGTTCGAAATTCTAATATATATGAGGTCAATTTTAAAAATTTTCAATAAATGAGAAGTCAAAATATAAATTGTAAAAAAATAATAAAAATAATAAATGGGAAAAAGAAAAACCTAGTTTTTTCTTATTTTCTTACTCTTACTTAGCCCCAATACGCTCTTATACACGAATCTAGAATTTGGATTACTTATTTTTCCTCCAAGTTTTATGGATAATTGGAATGGAGTTGAAACAATGAATAATATTAACAAATTATGGATTAATATTTTTAGTGTAAATTCATCTTAGGCTCTTTTATTATTATTTATTTGTTTGTGAATTTGAATCAAATTAATTTAATTAAAATAATCATAAAAATAATAATTTATCATGTATATATAAAATTATGCATTTAATATACAGTATGTCTCAACGTATTTGAATTCTCTATTTACTAAGAAAAAACGTGTTTACGTGTTATAACAAGTCCTATCGCATATCACGTGTCGATGCCACTGAGCTGGGACCTTCAAGACCGTAGACTACAAAGCACTTGACAGCGATAGCAAGTGGAATTAGCAATTTAATTCTAAGGGAACTTCACTCGATAGAGTGATAGCAAAGTATTTAAGGAAGTATCACACCGAGGAACAGAGCCAAGGTAAAACCCATGAGGTGAACAACGTCACAATGAATGTAAATTTGTTCTATAGACATTGTGGTAAAAGGAGGTCATCCAGGCTAAATCTTTTGCATCGCGAGCAATGTAGCACGCCTTCGAATGTGGATTTTGATAATTTATTTGACAATCAATTAGAAAATGGCAATATCACCCGTTTCTTTAACTGGAGAAACTACAAATACGCTTTGGTGCCAATAGCACGTTTCTCATGCCACTGGAGAGTAGCCCAAAGACAGGATGGGTCATTCACGAAATCTTGTCCAATAATAATACGCACGACTTAGTGTTCAACAAGCGCAAATTCGAAAAGAAAAACAAAGAATTGCAATCGCGTTAGACAAAGAGCCGCTGAATGTTAACTGCAGCAATGACAAGATCGTTCGTACTCCAATTCAGCCGGCACAAAGCTTAAGCGCACGAGTTTTCCAATCCAAGCATAATGAAACTCAAACTCTACTTTGCTGTCTCTCTCAAAAGCTTATTCTACCTCCTTGATGCAATTCCAACACTTCATGGCATGCCAAAGATTTGCCAAATTGTGATCCATCGATTTGATTGCAATGTACTTTAAATCCGGACCGAACTTAACACTCATCACTTTACCTTCAATTGCAACCCGAATAAATGTCAATAGGGGGCCACATTTAGGACTTGTTTGGTAATCATTTTATTTTTCTTTTTCTTTTCTTCTTTTTTTAATAAAAGAGGAGAAAATAGAACCGGTACAATGCATTACCTTCTTTGAGGGAGTTCTATAGAAAAAGTTCACTCTTCAAAACAAATTCAAGCTAACAGGAAGGCATCTAATGCTCACTGCCATCCTAGATATGGCGAAATTGGTAGACACAAGGCGATATAGCGAAATTGGTAGACATGAGGGGTGTACTCAAGGGCCAAACTTTGTCTAGCGAGGTGAGGTTGGTTCCAAATCAATAGGAAAAGGATAATGAATGAATGTAGAATTTCAGCATAAATAAAAGGGGATATGGCGAAATTGGTAGACACAAGGCGATATAGCGAAATTGGTAGACACGAGGGGTATACTCAAGGGCCAAACTTTATCTGGCGAGGTGAGGTTGGTTCAAAATCAATAGGAAAAGGATGATAAATGAATGTAGAATTTCAGCATAAATAAAAGGGGATATGGCGAAGTTGGTAGACACAAGGCGATATGGCGAAATTGGTAGACACCAGGGGTGTACTCAAGGGCCAAACTTTGTTTGGCGAGGTGAGGTTGGTTCAAAACCAATAGGAAAATGATAATAAATAAATATAGGATTTCAACATAATTTAAACGAGGATAAGGCGAAAATGGCAGCTTTCGTTTCTGACGAAATCAACCAATTCTAACCAGTCACGACACTAGGAATAGATTAGGATTGACAAAAAATAAATCGAATTAATATTTCCATTATTGTATTATAGACTAGTTATTCGATTGGACTTTCTTAATTTGGGCGGTGTGGTGAACGCGCTGGGAATGACATGGAGGCTGCCGAGATTGGCGCCAATTGTCCAACGGAATCCGGAAGTACCCTGCCAGACTGCCACGTATGAGCCCCATCATTGTCTTCTTAGCAAATGCACTGGTCTTAATTTTGAAAAGCTTTTTGCTTGTTTTAATCACTCCTTGACCGGCCTTTCCCCCTCGGTCCGGCAAATAATCATAATTTTTCCTTTTTTTTTTTTTATTTTGACATGGCACGTGCCACGTACTTGTAGCGACTCAGTCAACATTCGGAGGTAGGAGACGCCAAGTTCTTTTGTGGGATGCTTAATATATAGTTGATTAGAGAATTTTTAATTTTCAAAGTATTAACTCTTGGTACGGAAAATGCCAAAAGATGCACCAATTGGAGCACAAGTAGTAAAGGATGAAAGGAAAATCAAAATTACATAAAATGAGATATTTACATAAAAAATCCAAAATGGAAAAAATTAGGAGGAGAGAGGGGTTTCACTATTTTTAACAAAAAGTATAAAAGTACAATACAAAAGCTCAAAAACCACTTGATAAGCCATAAGATTCAAAAATCTAACCAAAAGATAAGAAAAAAATAAAACGGGAAATACTATGGAGGTTACAATTAGAGATTTGTTATTAAACACATTTCTTTTATAATTTCCCTTAAAAAAACCCTAAAGCAAATGTGCATGGTCTAAAATACCTTTATCCATCTTATCTTTAATTTTCAAAGTATTAGCTCTTTTCTCACTATGCTAGTAATCGATAAACATCTCAAGGCACTCGCATAACTTGTATTAGATTTAAAATTAGGTTATAGTTGAGAGTTTTCGGAATCGCGTCAGTAAATTCGATAAATGAGTATGGGAGACACGACAAATTTCATGCAAGTTGTTTAGGCAATTTGTCCATACATCCTGCTTTGTCCTTGCTATGTGTAACTAATGCTTCGTGAGATTAAGAAATTCCTCATCAAGCACGTCGCCGCCCGTTAATAAGAGTCTACGCGTACATAATGCTCCTCAAAACTCGAATATTTTTCTAGAATAATCTTTTTACGCTGGGGTTGCACATTTGGGCAAGAACGAGATGACTATTCCATTATTGAAGAATTCAATTGATTCTGGTGCGTATGTTGTCGCTTCCGCATAACATAAAGTTCAAGATGGAGATCTTTCCTCCAAATGTTGATTGTGTAACGGTAGCCGCCATTGAATAGCTTCGCCCATTAGGATCGATGCATGGTTTCAAAGCAAAAACACCTACGCCCTACGTAGAAGATGATGGAAGAGTTCTCTTTTTTTATCAATACCTAGACATTTGTCTCCGCATTGTGCGACTTATCGATAAGAAGCAAAATTATTAAAATTGAGTACGGAACATTTTAGCTTATGTACAACATTATTTTAGCGTATTCTTAGTGGTAAGAGGCGTGCATAAAAGGAACTATCGAAGTATAAAGTAATTAATTAGTATAAAAACAAAGATTCACGAACACAATATTTTGTATAATATAGTGACTATAAGACTCTCTCTGAAATGCGTGTAACAATAAAAATTTGTTTCTGCTAACTAAAATAGGAATAACTTTGGATTACGTTATAAAATTGAAATAATATTTCTTAAGTACTTATACGTTTCGCTCCAACTAAGTAGTAAAATAACGAATAGAGAAAATGACAAGGATAAGATACTTTAAATTAGTATTTTTTTTTTTTAACGTTTTCCGCTACTCTATGGAGTAAATACAATAAAACCTAGTTCTTGCAACGGGGAGGCGCACATCTAAAGATGACATAAAATATTAGTATGAACTTTAATAATATAAACCGGTTGTCGTTTTCCGAAAGCTCGTAAGGTTCCTCTTTTATTTTTGTTTTTTTCAAAACGCCCCCTAAGTTTTATGATTTTATCTTCTCTTTAGCATTCAATTAATTGAGGAATTAAAGGGTATTATGTAAAGTTTCACACCGGAATTTATAGGACACGGAGTAGTTTATATATCCTAATGGATTCATGTGTAACTTAAAATGAACGTAGAAACAAATATTAGATCACTGAATTTGATTTGGAATTTTCACTTTGATCATCTCCTCGACATAAAGATGTCCCGATTGGGGTTGATCTCGGTGACACTTATAGATAAAAGAGAGGAGCGAGAACCACCACCCCCCCCAAAAAAAAAAAAAAAAAATGATGTCCGCTTCTACTACACGTCGATGGTGCTATATGTGATATTTTGTTGAATTTTTACACAAAACGAACGTCAAAATAAAATAAGGTTGTTTTTTCGATAGTATTTTTTTTTTGTCTTTTTATAAAACCAATATGTTAAAAACAAAAATAATTACTTGAACGGTTATGGTTAATCGATAGATTTAAGTAAAATGGTACAAATGATCTTTGAACTTCGACTCAATGTGCAATGTGGTCCCCGAACTTTTAATTTACTTAATATAATCCCTAAACCGTAGCCAAATATGCAATATGGTCCCTAAACTAAATTAAAATATTTAATGATATCCTTAAACTTAAATTAATGGAAGGAAAATATTGATCATTTCTATATCATTCAGGGACTGAGTTGAATATGTATCAAAAGTCTAGAGATCATATTGCATATTTAGTTACAGTTTAATGATTATATTGAATGAATATAAAATTAAGGGAATGTATTACATATTGAGTCGAAGTCCAAGAATTATTTATGTTACATTGCTTAGATTTTGATTGGAGAGCGGGTCCCACACTATAATTCTTCATTTTTGAAGTCTTTGGTGCCGCCTCCAGCAGCAGTCGACACGTCGACGAGTGAGAAGATCTCAGATAATGATGCTCATCTCCGTATATTGGGCCATGCTTTTTTGTGTTTTTTTGGCCCGTAAACACTAGGACAATTTTATATATTTAAATTATCAAATGATAACCGACCAAAAAAAAAAATTATCAAATGATATCTAATCTAATGTATCGCTGGAAATCTTATTTTAATCTCGCTTCTTATCCCTTCTAAAAGTTACCCTCTATGAAATAACAAGGTAGAGTTAACACATCCACTAACCACCCAGACACCCACTTCTGCCACCAAAACAGTAATTAAACTCATTCGTTTCTCCATTGGAAAGACTACTATCTTTTTCCTTTTTTCGAAGTAACTCTTGATCCACTTTACATATTCATTCAATTTCACACACACTTAAAACTTGCCGTTTTACTTGCTAATTATTCAATAACCTTCTACCACATCACCTAATAAACTCAGATATATATATATATATATATATATATATATATATATTAGCATTATGAAAAATTTTAAAGGGTGTCTCTTAAGCAATTGTTAAATCTTAATAAATTTGCTTTAGTAAATTTAAGATTTATTATTGAACCAAGTGACTTTTATTAAAACATGCAATTCTTCCGATTTCAAAGTGTTTTTAAAAGTGTTATTTCAAAATTTTAATTAATTTAACTATCATTGCCAGGTATTTATTGATAAGACCTTAACATTATCGAAATTCATTTTTATGGCAAAAAGAGGGCTTCTTTGGCTAAAGTAAAAGGAAAAGGGCAAAACCCACAAACATTCTAAATTATGCTAACTACGATACATTTAACTTAAACTTTTTTTTTGTGATATAAAAATATCGAGTTTATATATGTGTGACACATTTACCTTCCATCAAGTTCTGTCAATGATAATTGTTTTAAACTTAAATGCCCTCCAAATTTAAGTTCCACCAAATACATTCATAATTATTTTAGACTCCGTTTATTTCATGAAAAATGAATGATTTGAAAAATATTTTCAAAAAAAGATAGATTGTATCACTTGAAATAATTAACAAATGAAAATATTTCATTTCTGACAACAATATAAATCTAAATATTTTCGTGAACAATAACAATAATTTTTGCTATTTTTTTTGTAAGTGATATAATCAATATCTTTAAAAATATTTTTTAAATCATTCATTTTCTGCGGAAAAAAAAAAAAAAAAACGCATCCTTCATTGCTAAAAGAGGTAAAAATGGTACATGACTAGAGGAAGCTACACTAAGAGCATGAAATCATTTAATTCCTTGTACATTTACACGAGTAATTGTCAAGTTAAATCGAATTTGGAGTGCTATGATTTCTTTCCGTTGAAGACTTAAGACAGACCTTCTCTGGAGAACTTAAGTAAACCTTATCCGAAACAATTAATTCGTGCGAAGCTTGTATAGAAGTTGAAGTACTCAAATGACTTCATAAAAAGTTTGAGATCATTTACAGATGAAATTCCGCATTAACTTTGAATTACTTTGAATTCTAGCATTTGTATTCTTTGATAAGTTGAATGTGCTCGACGTTAAGTGATGGTAAAATCTCGAATAAAATAGAAATTATTCCAAATATGCCTTATTAATTGTATGGCGGTTGTTCCATAATTGCCAGTTTACTAAATCATTCAATATATTCTTGCACAACTTGTAGAGGACTGTGCATATCCATGTAGGGACATGCTCTCTTACGGTGATTACCAGTTGTGAAAACAAACAGATTAGCTAGCGATCTACTACTAGCCAAATAGATTGACTAAACTACTTCAACGGTAAAATTTATTAAATTTAAGCTTATATAGCAGGAAACGCCAAACATTCAGAATTTTTTTAATGACGTTTATCAATTTAAGAATGTTTAGGCATAATTACATAAAAAAATACCCATTTTGTAATGTCGTCCCTAAACTTTTAAAGTTAATTACTTAAATTTTGGCCAAATGTGCATTGTCGTCCCTAAATTTTTAATTTGTTTAATGTGGTCCTTAGACTTTTGGTTAATGTTCAATATAGTCCCTAAATGGTATGTTAACATTGAGCAATTTTCTTATGGTCCCATAAGCCAAATTGAACACGTGCCAAAGGTTTAGATATCGCATTAAACAAATTAGCGTTCAAGGACGATATATACATTGACCAAAGTTCAAAGATTATTTGTGTCATTTCTCAAATATAAAAGTCATGCTGCATAAAATTTATGCATCAGAAAGAAGTCATAAGTCGTTATCAGTTGATCCAATCTCCTAATATGAGGGTATCTTTGTTAGTTTAAAGGGTATATAGTTCGACCCAAAAGAGGCATGACAGACCCTAACGATGAAGAGGTTGAGCTACGATAACGATGCCCTATGTACTGAATTTAAAAAGTCAATTGTATCCTCAATCCACGCTAAAGTATTTTTCTCTAAAAGAACCGGTTCAATAATAAACAATAGAATCTTGAAAGCCTCACATGAGACTCACATGTTACGAGACCCTGCATGTTTATGTATTCATTTCATCTAAGAATAGCGAAGCACTTTAAATTTCGCAATTCAGAGTCGCTGACTAGTAACACCTCACTTCCTAAATTTTTCCCAAATTCTAGATTATGATAATCCCAGGGTGTGAATGTTATCATGAACTTGAATAACCAAACTATAGCTGCTACCTAGTGACTAATGTAGATTCAAATTTTAGTTGAGTATATGTGAGCATTTTGAGAGTGATTGGCCCGTCATATTAATTAAACAGTGTGACTTGTGCAAGTCTACAAGACACACCACTTAGCATAGTAGCCTAGAGGTAAATGAAACATATGACTTTCATGATGTTACAACAAGCTATATAATGAGCAAAAATCTAGCCAACTTGTACCTTGAGTATTTGCTACCACATTTGGGGAGAGTTTATGATTTCTACAATTATACCAAGTAGGTATGGTTCAATCCGAATATTTGAATGTGAATATTTCATAACGAGTGTGAGACTTTTATGGTAAAATCCAAAGGGTCTATGCTAGTTACCTCTCCTCAACCTCTCAAGCATACTAGATAAAGTCTACAAGACACCACATTTTCTTATGGTCCTAGAGAGTATTGAAACCTTAAATAGCTTTAGACAAGAGGAGCATGTACATGATTGAGGCAGAAGAAGAGCAAACCAAACCCCGTTCAAGTCGCACACGTGCCACCCACTCACCCAGTCTCATTCAGGGAAAGGTCAAGCCTTGCGTGCTTCCCATGCCGAAAAAGAGGAAATTGGCGTGAAGAGAGGTCTATGAGTTTGGTGAAGTGCGGTCCACTCTGTCGACCAAGTGCAGCTTCCACTACCGTCTTTTGCACAGGAAAGAAAGTCGGATTCAGATGCTCCTATAATTCACCCTTCTGAAGTAGACTTCACATAAACTATTGAAAACATGGAGGCCACTTCTCCCATCAAGCTTCTCTCATTCGCGTTCCTATTGGTCGTCTGTCTTCTCAGCACCGGCGGAATTACTCCTCACAAGGTCGATGCTCGTGACCCAGCGTGCAATGGCTCGATAGCTGAGTGCAGCGAGGAAGCGGAGTTCCAGATGGACTCTGAAATCAACCGGAGACTACTCGAGCAGAAGAAGTATATATCTCCCGGTGCGCTCAAGAGAGACCAGCCAGTCTGCAATGGGGGAGGGAGCGGCAATGCCTACAGCAACAGCGGATGTCTACCCTCTCCGTCAAATCCCCAAACCCGAGGTTGCGCTAAGTACTACCGGTGCAGGTCTGGATCGTGATGGTCTGTGAGTTTCTTGCTAAGTAAATGATGGAAACACAAACGCTCTTGACTAGTTTTGGTAACATACTTCATGAACTGCTTCGAAATTATCTCCTCATACAAAGTTTATAGGGTTGATCTACAGTTTCTGATTAGATTCCGATTATGTTCTGATTCTCTAGACTACAACAACATCCTCAGTTTGCAGCATAGAAGTCTGTTTCTCTCAAAAAGATTACTGTTTCAACCAGAAGTACTTGACAAGGAAGAAGCAATTCCTTGCAAAATAGTGGCTCATATTGTTGGCTCCGCTTATCACAAACATGTAAGGGGCTGAGAAAAAAAAATATTTACAAACAAATTTAGAAAGTTCAAAATACTGAAATCCCTAGTGGATTTCCACGAAAACAGGAAGACGTTCGAGCGAAAATTTCTGGCATCCCAGAGATTATTTGAGAGACTCGTCAAATCAACTGGAAACGTAGAAAATAAGGTAACTAAAGCAAAACTGGACGAGAAAGAATAGACAATTCACCAAAATCTGTGGCTGCCTTTTGACTCAGTGAATGCATGATTTCATTTGTTTGAATCTTTATCACACAATCATTTCTTTTGTTTGTTTTCAAATCATGCGTGCTTAGACGGAAACAGACAGGACAATCAAACTGTCCAGCTAGAAATGATGCATCTCCAGATCTTGAAATTAGAACAGTAAAAGGAATAATGCTGGGTGGGTCAACCGTAATATTTGAAAAGATGATAGCTGGAGCACTTTTCTGAGCTGTGATATTAAGTTACATAAACCTCCTTTGTGAGATAACACCGTCTAAACTTATACTGGGAGATGTAGGGAACATTTGGACCACATTTTGTCATAGAAGTCGAGAGTGGTGATTTGAGGCACCTCAATTTACCATGTTTTCTAGTAAGAACAAGCCAACCAATTTTTTTCACCGATAAAAAAGACTAGTGAGGACAAGTGATTGAATATTTAAATATTGAAAAACACCTTCATCAAAATGATTATCTGATTATGGCCGTTATATTTGATCCCTGGTTAAACAATGCATCCATAGAACTACGTAAACAATTGTGGTTTCATCCCTTCTAAGAAAATATAGCCTAAGTGCAAATTCTGTAAATATTTAAGGCTGTGAACAGCAGAAAGGTAAAATTGCCCTTTTGAAGAAAACTATGCACTACGTCCTTGGCCTCGTAGAATTAGGTACGATGACGAAAGTCCGTCGACTCTTTGGGGAGAAAGAGGAATAAATGCCTCTCAAGAGAAAGACCTCTTATGACTTTTCCTCGGCGGACTTTTCATCTGTCAATTGAAGGTTTAGAATTGGGCTAAAGTGGCCCCATTTCGCCTTACCAACCCCGGGAGATACGTATCGTTCTAGAGAAAAGGGAGTGTAATACACTTTGTGTTTCCCACTCTTCCTCCCTCGCTGGTCCAACGTTTTTTGTACTTTTGATCAGTCATGACGGTAGGGTACAGATTGGACAATAGTGTCAGTTTTTGGTTTTTATATGCTACATGAAAGTTGATGGAAAATGCGTCTAAAGTGGTAACAATTTGGACATTTGTATGTACTTATGCCTTATATTTTACATTGAAAATTTCTCCAAACATGAAAAAAAAAAATCTCATCTTAATTTAGCAAGAATTCTTGGAAAATTTTATATGAAAATATTAAGGCTTTATTTATTTCGAGAAAAATATTTTCCCCATTTTTGACATTTGATTCACTTAAGAAGATGGGTCAACGGAATTGTTTTCTTAGTCAATGGAAAATCTATGTTTAAATTCAAAAAATGATTACCTCTTTAAAAATTATAAATAAATTTTTTTCAAAATATGACTAGAATTTGGCACTTGAACCCAGAACACCATGTTTGGGCATGGAAACCTTAAAATTGATTCTTGGGGACCCAATGTTCAAGACCACGTCTAGGGCACCAGGGCACGAGTCCCCATTGAGGCCAGACTCAAGACCCTAGTTCCTCGCCTGTGCTTGGGACCCTAGTGTTAGTGCAGATCCCGATGCCCATGCTTGAGTTCATTGAGGTTGAACTTGGGACCCTATCGTGGCCGAGGTTCCTAGTGCTTGCGTCTAGGACCATCGAGGCTAGGCTTGAACCCTCAGCACTCGGGCTCGGTCCATAATAGCCAAGCGTGGGATCCTAGTATCCAAGCTCAAATCCCTAGCACCCTAGCCCAAGCCCACCAAGGCCATGCTTGAGTCCCCGATGATCAAGACTTGGCCTCCATAGTTAGGCCTGGTTCCTCAGTGCTCAAGTTGGGCTTAGGTCCCCAGTGCTTGAGCTAGGGTCTATTGACGGCAAAGCCAAGGACCCCAGTGCTCGTGCCTTGGTCCATCATAGGCGAAGCCAAGATTTTGGTGCCCAAGCTTGGGGTCCATTGAGGCCGGCTTGGTACCTCGGTGCTTGTGCCATAGTCCATAAAGGCCGAGCCTAGGAGCCAAGTGCCCATGCCCTAATCCCATGTGTTCAGGTCAGGGTCCATCAAAGGCCGTCCGTAGGACTTTGGTACCATATCTGAATCTTTGACTGCTCATTCGTAAGTTAGAAGTATCCGAATAGCATATGTTACCTAGGAAAATTAAATAAAATTATCCATTTGAAACGATTGAAATTTTTTCTAGCTCATTTTTGGGTTTAGCCAAACACAAAATATTGTCATTTTCCTGAAGAATAATTTCCCAGAAAATATTTTTTAAAAATTTCATTTTTGCGAAATAGACTGAGGCTAATTATTTCAAGGACTTGTCTGCTCCATCATCTACGACCCCCCGGCAGAAGATACTGGATGATTATCTTCTCCTTTCTCCACCCAAGCAGCTGGAGTAGTTGTTTTTCAAACAAGCACGTTACATTTGAATTTTGTGGTTTTCGAAGCATTTCCCCATATTCACGCGGATGCTTAATGGCTAAGCAGAGAAAACTAAGCACCTAGAGATAAGGAACGCGTCTATCTGTAGAATCCGTGTGTAGGATTTGGCGACCGAGTGAAATTTGAGGCCTTTGCTTCGTTGAAGTCCCCCTTCTCACCGCGGTCATTCCTATAAATACCTCCGATCCCATCTTCATTTCGCATCATCTAATTAGTCTTCCAGTCGAATACTTCCAATTTCCAGAACTTGAAATATCGAAAGCGCGCGTCTAAATCCAGCGCAGAAAAATGTCTCACCCAGGACATCATCAGCAGCAGCAGCAGCATCACAACCCGTACCATGGCGAGGGGCATCATGGCCATGGAGCGCATATTGGTCACGGCCATGGCCATCATGGGGGAGGATATCAAGGCGGGTATGGTCTGGGAGGAGGACATCATGGGCATGGGCTTCTGGGACGCGGCCATCATGGGGTCATGCAAGGGCATGGGCTTGGGCACGCCATACATGGGCTCGTAGGGAAATTGCAGCATCATCAATATCCCCATTCTCATGGGCAAGGTCTTTTTGGACACATGAACGGAGGTCATGCTGTTCCGGTTCATGGATGGGGACATCATCCACATGGCCTTGGAGGAGGACATCACCATCATCATCATCATCATCATCACCATGGTTGATGTCGCTGACTTGTTTGATTAGTGTTTCGACTTGTCGATATTGCGCCGGTTGTGGCCTGGTCGACTCGGATCGACTCTTGGGGCTTTGTTATTGTAACGTTGGCTTGTTTTTTTTTCTTTTTGGAATATTACTGTTGCTTATACTGGATTCGTGTACAATTCGTTCTTCGATTCTCTTGTCAAAATAAATTTAGAAAAAAAATTACGCCTCCTTATTTCTCCGGAGGACTCAACTCTGGGAGATGACGGACGAGGCTCCTCTTAGTCTTTTGTACGGGCAAGGTGGGAACAGTAACATGAACAAAAAGCATGAGAGGAAGTGTCAAGATTTGAATATTTAATGTGGATAGGATGGTTTAAGTTATAAATTGATTGCATAATTATTTACTCCAAAAATTTAAGTTATCAAAGTGCGGTACCGCATATAATTTATCTCTTATCGTTCTAGCGACAGGAATACCAATTCAATGATGAAGGCCCTAGACGTGTAAATTCGATGTATGTAGCGGAAGAGTTTTTTAAAAACCTTCGCCCATTATAAAAGGGAACCCATAAATTGGTGAACTAGGGACGTGAGGGATCAAACTCGAGATTTTCGTACTCTAATACTCATTCAAAATTGAATGCGCTATCATTTACTTCAAAAGCTCAATCTATTAGAGTAAAGAGCGGAAGTTTTTTTTTTTTGAATATAATGATCAACTACTGTATGCGCCCACGCTTCATATGGGCTTTTTGTCTTTTAATTTTTTTAAGAATTCATATCTACCCAAAATTCTTCTTTAGTTTTGTAGTTGCGAAGCTATAGTGGGGACAATAATAATGAAAGTTGATACTCGAGATAGAAAAATGTTAAAAAAAGAGTATCAAGCGGAACACTGTTCTTGCTCAATTTTATGATGAAATTCGACTAAATTGCCCCTCCACATTAAAAGAAAGAACATTAGGTCTGTGCTTTCTTTTACATCCTGCCATCCTTCTTCCTCAATCCCTCCATTTTCTTTTGAGCTTTTATTCTTTTTTTCTTAATCTCAAAAACCCATTGCGCATTGGGGCAAAGCATGTCCTGTAGTTGAGTTTGTTGAAAGCAGACACTTTGAGTCTTAGCCCCTGTACCATCGACGGGTACCGATCCGATGCATTCGAACACAAGGAATTTTCAAAACTCGTTGCCTATAAAGACTATAATGAAAGGGAAATCCATAGATGGGTGAGATGAGGACACGAGGAATTAACCTCGAGATTTCAAGCTCCAATACCAATTAGAAATTGAATGTGCAACTGTTTACTTGAAAAGTTTTATACATTATTGTAAACTGGAGGTAAGATATTGGAGATGTGAAGACGAGTAGTACAGTCAAAACCTGCCTAATGTATGGAGACAAGATACTAAACCATCGTCAAGTAATCTGTCAAGTAATTCATTTGTAGATACGATGCATTGACATAATTAGTAGATAGTGAACCATTGTCAAAAGACTAGAACAAAAGCCATAACACTAAAATTCATTGACTAATAATTCGATATTCTCAATGAAGTTTATACCCAAATGTTAAAATCCTATGAAACACTTAGGCTCCATTTGTTTCACGGAAAATGACTTCCAAGAAAACGTTTTTTGGATTTTTTAGCGTTCGTTTCACGGAAAATGAACTAATTAAGGAAAATGTTTTCTATAATTGGAAAAACAACCTTTAAAAGTGAGGAAAATGTTTTACACTTTTCAAAAGTGGAAAACATTTTCCATAACTTCTTCCACCTTATTTCTTTTCACTAATACATTTTTGTTTTATTTTTATGCTTTTTTTTTTTTATATTCAGTTTTTAATTTTTTTTCCTTTTCTTTCTTTCCTTCTTCTTTGGCCTTGGTCGGTAGCTTGCCACGGCGGTGGCCGGTGACCGGCCACGAGCCAGCTCGAGCTAGCTCGAGTCTCGCCCCAAGCTAGTGAGGCTTTGCCTAGCCCAATCTGGCAAAGCCGAGCTCGCCCAAGCTCGGCGAGCTCAGGCCTTGCTGGCTTGGGGCAAAGCTCTGGCCTCGCCAGATTCGGCGAGCTAGGCGGGGCTCGGGCCTCGCCGAAGCTCGTCGGATCTAGCAGTGGAGCTCGGGCTCTCGATCCAGGCAAGCTCGAGCTTCGCCGCTAGATCCGGCGAGCTCGCGGCTCGCTAGAGCTCAGCGAACCTCGGGCGAGCTCGAGTGAGATCGGCCGAGCCTCGAGCTCATTGGGCTGCCGAGCAGCCGGCCATCATTAGGCGTGCGACGGTAGAGGAAAGAGGAGGAAGAAGGAGGAGGAAGGAGGAAGGAAAAGAAAAAAAAAGGAAAAAGAAAAGAAAAAGAGAGAAAGAAATAATAAAATAATAAAAATTTCAATTTTAAAAAATAAAATAATTAAAAATTCATTTTAAAAATATAAAAAATAAAACTAATTTTTTGGTCAATTAAAAATATTAAAAATCAATTTTTTGATAATTTTTCTCAAATAATTAAATTAACTAACGAACGGTGGAAAATATTTTCCACTCAAAGTTCAAGTTTTACCAAATACCGGAAAATATAGTCATTTTCCAGGAAAATGAGTTCCTAGAAAATATTTTCTGAAAACGTGATATTTTTCGCGAAACGAACGGACCCTTAAGAATACAATCTTGGACTTGTAAATATAGTTTTAGCATTCAAAGGAGATGAGATCGTGAAACTTAGTCCAATAATGAAGTCATAAGGTGCTAATGCATCGAATAGTGACATTTATCTCGATAGTATAATTGGTTTTTTTTTTTTTTTTAGAAAGCAAAAAATTAACATAATCCATTATTTTGGAGGAAAAAAAAAATATTTTTTATTTTTACTTGAAAAGACGTGTCTATTTTGATTTCTTATTATAAGAGGAAAACATGGTGCCAACCCTCCGATTAAAATTGTCATTAGTTCTTTATTGATTAAAACTATCTTAATTAAATTAGCAATAATGTCATCTGGCAAAAAAATCACTTTTAAACTTCATTTATTTTGCAAAAAATGAACATTTTATATATTTTTTCTTTAAAATAGCCATTTGAAATAATTAATCAATTAAATATAATTTATTATTGATAAAAATTTGTGTCTAATTACTTTTTAAGATGATAATTTTTTAAATTTATTTATTCTATTAAGTGATATAAATAATTATTTTAAAGAAAAATCAACGAAGGGAAAACAGGCAGCCTTAAAGTATAATTTCTATTTAAAATGTTATCACGAAATAAGTTATTGTGGCCCAAAGGAACAACATTATCTTCTCACCGAACGTGCACTCCAAGCGAGACGCGTGGAAGCGCCAATCAGAACGTGCCGACATCCCCCATCCCCATCTCTGGTCCCATTTCCCTACGCAGATAGAAAGCGACCTCCATTGACACGACACATTCACACGCTTGAACTTGCTCCCCAAGGCAACGCATGGCGACAATTTCCACCGTTCGCAGTTTGACAAGTTTCCATAGCGTTCCCACTGATCGCTTAAGTACTTAATAGCTAAGCTAAGAAATTTGGCAGGAAAGAGGCGTGTGAAGAGATCGTTGTATTTGATAGGCTGCTGCAGCCAAACCACCGCTTACTGAACCTCTATAAATAGAAGGCCCCTTTTCCTCTCATCTCTCATCATTTAGACGGCTATTCCTGTATCAAGATTGAATCAGAGCCAAGGGGATATACTAAACAGAGGATGAAGATGAGAATGGTTCACGAGTTGAGGCATCATCAGAGTCGACATCGTCATCATGGGATGGGGAAGGGGGGCGGGCACGGGCATCATGGGGGGCATGGTCCCCACGGAGGAGGACTCCTCTTTGGGCATGGTCTCGGAGGACATGGGTGTCATGGACATGGACAGGGGCTTCACCTGAGCGGTGTTTTGGGGCATGGGGGTTGTGGACATGGACATGGGCATCATGTGAGGGTTCTTTTAGTCGACGGACATGGACATGGACTTTTCAAACATGGTCATCATGGTCATTGCAAAGGTCACGGTCATGGTCACAAAGGGCGCCATGCGCATGGCCGCTGCGGGCGGCGTCATATCTGTATGGAGCAACCGGAACAGGAACAAGAACAGCAACAGGAACAGGAAGTCGCAGCTGCGACGCCGACTCCGGTAACCGAGCAACTCGGTACTCTCGCTCTGACTGCTGATTAGGGAGGAGGCCACTTGGAGTTGGGTCTTAAATATCAGCGATGCCCGTGTTAGCGATAAATATGTTTTGGAGATTTCGTGTCTTGGCTCCTACCAATAATCAGTACCAGTTTTATCTTTTTGGGTTGTTTCGTTGGATGATCAGATTCAACGGTTTGAAGTGTTGTGGAGGTTGATGGGTGTTGTGGAGGTCAATGGAAGTTTCTCTAGACAGCTTGTGTACCAATATTATGCAATGGTACACTAAAAATTAGTGTGATGATATCGGTCATTTGAGGTTTCGGATCAAATGATTCCATATATTTTATGCAGAAGATTTGAAGGTTCTGAATTATGTTCTGAATCAGAAATGATGCGTTGCTGAGCTCTTCGAGAGCATCATTGGCATGCATGAGCAAATTGACCAGAATTAATTGATAGGTAAAGGTTTTAACAGCAAACATCGCGGACAATGGCATATGCTTTCCAACTTGTCATTCAGGTAACTCCGGCAAAAGATTTGGGAACCCGGCAACCCAGATTGGCGATCAAGAAATCGAACTTCTTCTACTACTTAAAGCCCATAAACTTATTATTATGTTATCTTTTGCTAATGCACCAATTTGATCAGTCCGTAAGAAAAAGGAACAAGATTCACAGATGAAGTATAAGCTGAATTGTTCGTAGTAATTACATACTGAAGTGTCGCTTGACCTTGAATATCTCCTGATCGGGCTGGAGGCGAAGACCGGCAAAGTTCATCTTTTAACAGTTTTCACAGAAAATGAGGCCAAACCAATGAATGGCAGATTTTAATTTGATCAGATCAGGTAGCCCTTTAAGCAACCAGTCAAACCTGGGCAGACACTACTAACCAAGAGTTGAATTACGAAACTTACTCATCAAGGGGGTAAGGAGGGGTTATTCATTTCACATTTTTCGTTGAGTCTCGATAGAGATCAAAGGTCTTGAGTAATCGATATCACTAGTAAACTAAGAAACATTTTGCCTACATATTCATCACCGTAAGTCGATCTTTCTTTGGTTATATCCTTTTATTAGATCATCAGAACCATATCAAGAAGTGGAGAACTATAAAGGATTCACCAACTAGCTTGACTACGCCTTGATGAATTATCGCACCGCTTGGAATGGAAGCTCAATGCCCTATAAAGGCAGTTTGTCTGAGGCAATTTATTAAAAGCAGCTCATGTTAAAGCAATCTTCTTATGAAGCCGAACAGTCATATGACTAACTATATGCTCGGAAGAAAAAAACAGAGGGTTATGGGTGGTTAAGGAAGCAAAAATAAGGCCAAGGCCAATGTGCGAGGAAAAGTGAGTTGATCATGTGTCGAAGCTTTGGCCGAGTTTAATTAGATGCCTTTGCTCGTGCCGCCATGGCTCCGTGAATCACCTGTCCGTATCTCTCCAAGCATTCAATCATCTCTAGCGTGCCATGCCTTTAGTGGAGAGATTTAATTAATTGGAATGGCAAGAGGGACACCAAATCAAGGAACCGGGCCAGGTTGGTTGAGATTCCCAAAAATCACATATTTGTGTCATTGAATCGGAAACGATAAGGAGTTCACCGCTTTAAATTTTATGAGCCAGTTCAATCGATTTCAATTATTAGAAAAACAAAGACTACTCATCGTGATAAGGAGTCACGTTAACAATTGTCAAAGTAGCCTCCAACAAGTTCATCCAAGAAAGGATGAGAGACCCTGCCCGACGGCATGGCTTTTTTACACACAAATCTTACAATCCTTTGAAAAACAATTAGTAGTACCCTACCATATGTTCTAGTCATCCATGCTCCAAACGATTTTTTTTTTTGGTTTTCATAAAAACATGTGTTTATCTTTAAGTACATATTACAGGAGGAAAACATGGCCCCAATCCTCTAGTGATTAAAATTGTCATTAGTCTTTTAATAATCAAAATTAGCTTAATCAAATCAAATTACAATGTCAACGTGTTGTTTTGGCAGTAAAGTTAAAAGTATAGTTTCTTCGTCAAATGTCATCAAGAAACAAAGGCGTCGCCTTTTCTTGGGGAGGTTGATAGTTATTTTAACCGCATTGAAGGGTATGCCTAATAAAATCAAACATGTAGTTAATACAATAAGGACATAAGGAAATTGGATAAACAGAGCAAGTCTCTCCAACTCAATATGTGGCCTAAAGAAGCAAAGTTATCTCCCCATCCTACGGGCACACCAAGCCAGAAACGTGGAGCCGCACATAAGAACGTGTCGACATCCACATCTTTGGTCAATGTCCACCGAACTCCATTGATTCATTCACGCACGAACTTGCTCTCCAAAGGACACATCCGGGAGAGGAAGGATAAGGCTCCTCTTTTGTACAGGCAAGGAGGGAATGTAGAAAATTATTCACATAAATAACTAATCAATCAAGAAGAAACGGATCCATGTATGATTATAAAACACCGAGATTAATAAACACAGCGGAATTAAAGCGTACTTGTTTAAGCTATTGCTTCACTTGAAGAAAAGTAGATCAATATGATAACTAGTGATCTATCGAAATGTCAGATCTTCCTCTCTATGACCTATTTTAGTATAATAGCTTTCAATGGGATTCAAGTAACTAATAGATATAACCTACCCTTTTATAAGCTAGAGAGGAGATCTAGCAAATCTTAATCAATAGTGTGTTATGTGGGCCCTTCCCATTACGGGCTTCAGTTAAACACAATTGCCTACACTTTGTTGCTCAACTAGGCCCGTTATTAATAAATGCCAATACCCAATTCAATAAGATCATTGTAGGCTTTAATATCCATTAACTCGATTATTTAAAATAGAAAATCAATTAATTAATGTTAGCCCATATTATAGGAAATTTCCAACATTACCATTTGGGCTACATTAATTAACTTATTTTATTTTAGAAAAAGATTTTATATTGAAAACAACACTATCGAGTTAATAACTGAAAATTTTGTTTTATGTGGCCACAACTTTTAAAAAATAATATTCCAATAATGGCATCTCAAAACCAATCCAATCTTATATAACCTCAGTATAAGACTATGGAGATCAATGTGTTAAGAAAATGCCACAACACAAGACCTTTCATAATCACATATAATAAACATTATATTTTCATGGATCTTGGGCCTAATAGTGTAGTAAAAAATAGTGTCAATATGTGATCAAAATATACATTATTTCTTATCAGTCCTCAATACAATTTCTCAACGATATGAAACTGCATTAATGCAATTTCTAAATAACATGAAATTGCACCACTATGTCACAATCCAACATGAGATCTCATAATGAGTGACGTCCTGTCATCTTTAAACTAAATTTTGTTTAAAGATACTGTTACATACTTCTATTTCTCAATCAATAGGAGAAATGATAACAATAGAATCAACAATAATGATCATTAAAAATAAATGTTTTAATAGACATCATAAAAGTATTATCAGTTTGTATATAAGTATAATATCCAAAAATACAAATTATATAGCTCCCACTAACAAAAGAAATCAGAAGAATCTAAAACACCCTTATTCTTTACATGTTCGTTAAACAAAATGGGTCGTAAACCTTTTATTAGATGATCAGCCAACATTAACTTAGTTCTAATATTCTTGATCATAATGTCTCCATTTTTGACCAAGTCCTTAACAGTATAATATTTGATCAAGTTAACATTTCAACCGTGGCATTATTGTTATTTACAGCAAAGGTAAATGTTTGTCACATATAATGCAATAAGATCCATTATGGGCATTAAGTAATTCAACAAAAATAATTAGTATATTATAAGCTCCCCTTTGGGCAGAGTGTATAATGCATTATTATTTTTTCACAGCATGAAGTTTATAAAGCAACAACACGGAGAATTACATATAATTGTCAAGAATCCATCCCTTTTGGGCAAACAAATCCTTTAAATTATACATCTCCATAATATTAATATAGAAGGGAATTACATATAATTTTCAAAACATTTATCCCCTTTGGGCAGATAAATATTTTTCAATTATACATCTCCATCTTTTAAAATTTGGGAATTAATCTTCATGCTATTTTCTAAATTAATATACATAATAACCCCCTTTGGGCGAGTAATTGTATATACTAATTTTTATCAACAGGGAACTCCAATAATTTTATGCCCAAAATTCATCAAACAATATGAGGCATTTTACAACATTTGCTTCCCAAGATCATATTGCATTTATCAAGCAACAATTTTTGCCACGATTTTTTTTTTTTTAACTCACTACTCTAATTTGTACTCGAGTGGGAAGAAGCTCACGTACATTTGAAGGCAGAGAAGAGTTTTTAAAAAAATCTTCATGCCCAAATGACAACCACCTTGAGAAGGTCAACATAATCTAGGCAATTTGACAAGATCCATTCTTTAACCCCATCAAGAAATATGATAACATCAACTGCGATTTCTCGCGACTTCCACCACACACATATCGCATAATGCCTTGGCACCCTAAGACTTTACATGCATAGTCGATTGAATACTATCCCTTGATCTTGTGATTCGAAATTTTATGCATCAGACAGTTACATCCCCAAATAATAATAATAATAATAATAATAATAATAATAATAATAATAAAATAATAATAATAATAATAATAAATAAATAAATAAATAAATAAATAAATTAATTAATTAATTAATGATAAAACCTATGCACCATGATGAATATACTAGTGCTTTCTTGTGGAAAATAATCTGAAGAACTTGTTCCCCTATTCAAGACCGCCACTGGTACACCAATGATATTATGTGCATTTGTTTAATAAGATACTCGAGCAAAATAGTAAACCATGAAAGCTTGGGATATCGATTAAATTCTCTGATCAATCAAATGCTGAATTTCAACTTCCATCATTAATTTCGAATTAGTTTGCAGAGAAGGAACCACTATGTAATAGCATAATAGAGGTTCCAAGAGCTATATTAAAAGTAGTGCATCATCCAACTAGCCAAGTATTTGAATGAATAGATTTCTATGTTGCAGTCAGTGGGCAGTAATTTTTAGCATGAAATAGTTATTCTCCTTATTTATAAGACTAGCTGGAAAGTCACCACAAAGACCAAGAGAATTACCAACTTATGCGAATATTACCATCCACGAACCTTCATTGAGCACTTACTTACAACAAAATAAGTGCCAGTAATAGTAAATACTAAATTTCTGAACAAAAGAAAGACACATACACTAATTTCCATGACTAGTTTACCAACAATGAACAAATGAACAGTTACGATTTCTATTTTCTTCCAGGGTAAACAACCATCAATTAGAAAATCGATTTCCAGAATAGGGACTGGCTTCACTTTTTACTTTCTCGTAGAGTTTGAAACTGGAGTTTGATTCACAGTCAAATACCTGAAACCCTTTAAAATATACAAGTATTGAGACATATAGTCATCTAGAATCTTTCCGGAATTTTTGAACAATAAGAATAATTTCATTTCTCATGTACAAAGTTTTGGAGGCTAAAGAACTTAAGCTAAGCCAAACAGACTTTTACTCGTGGCCGGAATAAGCCTGATGAGGCATTGAAACTCCTTTCCTATTTAAGGTACTGCAAAGCAAATTTAGAAAAAAACACAACTGTGGCACAGTGCCATGATCCTTTCCCGTAAAACTTGGTTCGCTGCCTCCATTCAATCCAACAACTAGGGTTAACCCTAAACCATGAATACCAGTTAAAAGGTGTTGCTTTGGTCTTACGATTAAAGGCACTATGAATTCATGAAGCATCAGATCATGGATTACCCAAGATGACTTTCCTAATTCCTATCAACACCCATTTGCTAGACCCGGAATCAACCCGTCCCAAGTCGACACGAATCCACGGAAGCACCATTCCCCTCTCGAATTCGAATGAACGATACACGCACGGAGACGTCGCCAAAAAAAATAAATAGAAATCAAGAGGGAACCAGCGACCGGCTTTAAACCTTATGACTGTGATCCAGAGCACATAGAACAAGAGCTCGCATCGATTTCCTAGAGAAGAGACCCTTTCGAATGCACGGATGATCGAGATGAGATGGGGAAAGAAAGAAAAAGCGACTCATTGGAATGGGGCAGAAGGAGAATGGCTTACCTTAATACAGCAAAAGGATGCTAAAACATATATAACAATACTCATGCAACGATTTATAACGAACATCAATCAATTGCAAGTAATTTGAAAATTTTAGAACTTTTTCATGTATTAAATAAATCCTATCGAAAATCTGCATAGATGAAGCACATGTGACTCGAGAGGACTACTTAATGTTGCTTAATCAATGCGAAACACATATCTGGTCAGTGGACACAGGTCACATGATTTGGGTAAAACGCAATACAAGCAATTAATGCAACCAAAACTTTTTACTGGAAATATTTCCCAGAACAGAGTTATGTCGGCAGTGCAGAATGATCAACTGGCTACTAAACAACACAACCGTCAATCATCTTTCTCTATCAAATATATTCCACCGAGTTGCCAAGTTTCCCTACTCCATTATAACTCAAAAGTCGAACAGAAGGGCCAAGCGATCACATGACAAAAAATAAAAGAACCCATGATGTCAAGAATGTGACAGAATCGGAACACCACAGGGAACCATCAAACAAGATCAAGCGTAAAGGAACGCAAAAACAAGAAAATCCCCCATGCGCTGAGCAATTTCTGCAATATTTACTCTGGGAACACCACAGGGAACCATCAAACAAGATCAAGCGTAAAGGAACGCAAGAACAAGAAAATCCCCCATGCGCTGAGCAATTTCTGCAATATTTACTCTGGCTAACCAACATGCAGAGAATATTTTGGATACTGATGACAATATTTTGCAATTTACGTAACCCATAAACTGATTCTGACAGACGAGCCCCAAAACGACAAACGTGAACACAAGCAAATAACAAAACGGAAAGCGCCGATATGACTCGGGAGCAAACAAGCACTGCACGAGAATTTTCCAAAAAAAAAAAAAAAAAAAATCAGCTACAGTAATCTCCAAACCAACCGTAGCTACCGTTGAATTGAAGAGAAAAACAAAGATAACACTAGAATGTAACTTAAAATTCTAGGACTTTTTTTATGTATAAACCCTAGAAATTCAAATTTAAAATTCTCACTCAATTCTCAACGAAATTATGCAAATTATATATGGTTGGAAAGATCTCGACATGCAGAACAAAAACCCTATGGTTTCAAGATTAATTGCGCAAAAAATCCACACAAAAAAATAACGCCCATGTTCGGCTCAAAGAGGAAAATATCGAATTTTATTCATAAAAAAAAAAAAAAAAAAATTTGGGTTCTACAATCATATATGATTTGCTCTGATACCACATGTAGAAAATTATTCACATAAACAACTAATCAATCAAGAAGAAATAGATCAATATATGATTGTAAAGCACCGAGATCAATAAATATAGTGGAATTAAAGCATACCTGTTTGAGTCATTGCGTCACTTGAAGCAAAGTAGATCAATCTAATAACTAGTGATCTATCGGAATGCTAGATCTTCCTCTCTATGACCTATTTCCGTATAGTAGCTTTTAATAGGATTCAAGTAACTGATAGGTATAACCTACCATTTTATAGGTTAGAGAGGGATTTAGCAAATCCTAATCAATAGTATGTCAACCGGGTTTAAAAAAAAATAGTGTGCGGGTTCTTCCCATTACGGACTTCGAGTTCAAACATAATTATTTACACTTTACTGCTCGACTAGGCCCGTTATTAATAGATGCCAATATCCAATTCAATAAGATCATTGTAGGGTTTATCAAATATTGGAATATTCATTAACCCGATTATTTAAAATAGAAAATCAATTAATTAATGTAAGCCCATATTATAGGAAATTTCCAACAGGGAACCTAATAATATGAGCGGAGAAACAATTTCTTTTTAGAAATGTGTCTTTTTTTATTTCTATTTTAAAACAATTTTTTTTAATATGTTTTTTTACAAAATATTTATTTTGGAATAAAAAAAGAAGAAGAAGATGACCCATAATTTCTTTTAATTTTTTTTTTTTTTTTTTTCTTTCGCTTCTTCTCCTTGCTCCTCCTTTAGTGGGCGTTGGCAAGGGCGGTAGGTGGTGGACCGTGGCTAGCGATCGGTGAAGCAACCAGCGATGGCCAATGGAGGCAAGCGATCGTGAGTGACAGGAGGCGGTAAATGGTAGGAGAGGAAGAAGAAAAGAAAATTACTTATTTTAGAAATTATTCCCAAAAATAAGAAGTTATTTTTTTTTACTTCTTATTTTTATTCCAAATCTATTCTCCAGTTACTTTTCTATTTCATGGATTAAAAAATTAGTTGACATTATCAAATATATTTTTGTTTTTTTTTTCTATTCTAAAGAATAAAAGAACCAAAAAACCAAGAGGTAGAAATGTTACATGCACCCATAGGTCTCTATTTTCTTTTCCCTTCTCCCAGCCTTCCTCACTCTCTCCATTTTTGTTTCGGTTTTGATCCTTTTCATCTTAATCTCACAAACTTAGAGCGCATAGGGGCAAAGCACATGTTGCAATTGATTTTGTCGAAAGCAAACATTTTTAGTCTTAGGCTCCATTCATTTTACAAAAAACAACTTTCAATAAGTCGTTTTCCAAATTTTCAGTGTTTATTTCACAAAAAATGAACTAGTCAAGGAAAATATTTTCCGCTATTAAAAACACCTTCAAAAGTGGGGAAAATGTTTTCTATTTTTGAAAAGTGGAAAATATTTTCCATAACTTCTACCACCTTATTTTCTTTCACTAAACACATTTTCATTTTATTTTTATGATTTTTTTTTAATTTTCATAAAGAATGAGTTTTTCTTTTTTCTTTTTTTTTCTTCTTCTTCTTCCTTGGCTGGTGGCCGACCATGGTGACGGCCAACGACCTGCCATTGGCAAGTTCCGACCTTGCCACAGGTCGGCGAGGCATTGCCTCGCTTGATCTGGTGAAGCTAGTGAGCTTGAGCCTCACCATAGGTCGGAGCTCGCCAATGGCTAGTTGCTAACCATCGTTGTAGCCGGCGACTGGCCAAGGCCTAGGAAGAAGAAGAATTGGAAAAAAAGAAAAGAAAGCAAAAAAGAAAAGGCCAAGGAAGATGAAGAAACGGGAAATGAATATTTTTTTAAAAATCATTTAAAAACAATAAAAAATTATTGAAAGTGAGTGCATGTAGGAAAAGATTTTCCTTAGGAAGATGAAAATATTTTCAGTTTCATTTTCAGATTTTAGTCAAATACTATAAAATATAGTTATTTTCCTAAAAATGGCTTCTTAAAAAATAATTTTGGAAATGGCACATTTTCTACAAAATGAACAAAGTCTTAACTTGGTACTATTGAGGGATGCCAATCAGATGCATTCGACCAAAAGAATTTTCGTAATACCTAAAAATGAAAGGGCAACCCTTAGATGGGTGAAATGGTGATGTGAGGAATTAAGCTCGAGATCTCTAACTCCAGCGCCAATTTGAAATTGAATGCACCACTGTTTACTTCAATAGCTTAATCTATTAGTACAAACGGAAGACAAGATGTTGGAGATGTGAAGACAGTAGAGGCCACGGTCAAAACTTCCCTAATGGATGGGGGGCTTTATGGAGATCTCAATTGTACAGCTGTGGAAATAGAGTCAGCCTACATTGAAGTCGCTTGCTTATAAATTCACTTTTTACTCATTAGATCGAGTTTATGTTCTTGTTATATTATATGTATAAATATTATACTGAATCTGCCGTTGACTTATTTTTACATATAATTCAACACGATTGCTTTATTGCCATTCTTTAAGCAATTGTCATTCCTTTACTCACATTCAAGTTTATCCCACATTGATTATGGAAGGGGTTAGTGGTTGGTTTACAAGTGTGAAGGAAAGTTTCACCATTTGAATTAGCTTTTGAGGTGAGAGAAGCGCAAGACCATCCAACAAGTTGTCATTAAAAAATTATATATTATATTTTATTACGTGTTATATTGTAAAACTAAAACACACTAATTTTAAAATCAGTATTATGAAGTAGACTTGGGTTTCTAAAGATAAAGACATACATCCATCACATGCTATATTGTTTATAGTGAAGTCATATTTACTTATAATACAATTGTATGTGCCACTGGTGTCGCAAGATGTATGATTTTACTTAAATTCAGCCTAATCTCAACTCAATTTTCGCATTTATTTTTGCATAGATTGGGATGCTTGTATTATTTTTTTTCTTTTGAAACAACAGGGACCTAAGCCCAGATAATTAATTATTACAAAGATAGGGATGCTTCTTAATATTAGTCATAATTTCATAAAAGAATGCAATATAGAAGGGAAAATTTCTCTTTAATGGCAATAAGCAAACCCTCTTATTTAAGAATTTTTACTTTGGAATAAATTAATGCATTTCAAGTAAAACAAACTAAGTATAATTTTTTTTTTGGTCGAAAACTAAGTATAACTTAACAGAGCATAATGTGGCACTTTTTTCCTTTGCTTAGTTGGCATAATTGCAATTAGCTTTCTAAACACCTTGCGTTATGTGTATACATAGATTACGGTCATCAATGTAGCGATTACCGTGGCTTTTCGCATTTGATAAAACTATCTTTATAGTTATATACTAAGCCATGGTCAAGTAATCTATCTGTGTTTAAAATGCATTGACATAGTCAAAAGTAATTTAGTATTAAGGCTCCCTCAGAAGACTGAAACAAAAGCCAAAACATTGAATGAAATTCACTGACAAATTATTTGATTTTCACAACCGAAGTTCATACTGAAATGTTACAATCCTATGAGATGGGACTAGTAGTACAATCTAGTGCTAGTAATTGTGTTGTTTTAGCATTCCAAGATGATGAGATCATGAAACTTAGTCCAATGAAATCGTAATGTGCTAATGTATCAAATAGTGACATTCACCTCAGTAGTATAATTAGTTATTTTATAAACAAAAAATATAATGGGGGTCTCGGCTTTCAAGATCTTCAAGACTTTAATAAAGCCATGCTCGGAAAACAAGCATGGCGGTTATTCTAGAACCCAACAGCATTATGGAGCACCCTTTTTTAAGTGCTTTATTCCCACTCACATGATTTTATGCATGCCGATAGGGGAGCAAGACCTTCCTGGGGATGGCGGAGTATTCTCTTTGGGAGGGAATCCATATTACCTCACCTACAATGGTCCGTTGGCAATGGACAAACAATTAAATTCCGGGAAGACCGATGGCTCCCTAAAGGAGTCATTAGGGGCCCTGCTACTAGGGATGCCCCGATATTTGTAGCTAAGCTTGTTGGACCCAGACAGCAACAATTGGAACATTCCTCTTCTCAACCAACAATTTGATGCCTCTACAGTCCAAGATATTCTTACAATTCAGGTCAGACCTCAATACATTTCTGATCAACTTATGTGGATTGGGACCGTAAATGGTAAATATTATGTGAAAAATGGCTATCACATATTTAGACAAGCCATTCCCAGCAAATCACCGAACACACCTTCATCATCCTATCAACCACCCAAGTTACTATGGAAAACCATTTGGGCTGTGACCCCAAAATTGGACCTTTCCTCTGGTCATTATGCCATAATGCCTTAGCCACAAAAGCCAACCTGTTCCAACAATGCATCACCACTGATCCGACATGCCCTCTCTGCTCCCACGTCACACCAGAAACTACAGAACACCTCTTTCTTTTATGTCCATGGACGCGCCATATATGGTCGCATCCACGATCAATATCCACATCACTCAACAACAAGAACAAGGATGGATGCATGGTTAGTAACTCGATCGAACAACGACGTACCTATCCCGGTCCGGAAATGATTGCGTCTCTTTTGTGGCGATATGGAAGGCACGCAATAGGTTTGTCTTCAGCCAGCAACGCCCGATCACGTTCAGGTCATCGATGTGGCATTCGCCTAGGTACGCACCGCAAACCTATCTGCCCAGCCATTGATGCAAACAGGCTGATCTCCTCTTCCATCTGATCTGCTATGGCGGCCACCAGAACCTAGAGTGGTGAAAATTAATATCGATGGGGCCTATCATTCTAATAGTACAACATGCGTGATGACGAGCTTACACAGAGATCACTCAGGCACTCTTATACACGGCTTTACCTATGATTTCCCAGCTGCTTCAGCTCTACAGAGCGAGATCCAAGCGTTCCTCATCACCCTCGATCATCCGCTGCAACAAGGTCAGGATCAGAACCACCTCGTCACAGAATCCGATTGTTTGGTGTTGGTGGAAGCCGTCCATGATCCGCACGTGACGACATGGGAGGCGAGAGCTCTCCTTGCAGAAGCGGTAGCCAAGCTTTCTTCTTTCCATAACCTAAATGTGCGACACTGTAGAAGAGAGGCCAATTTTGTGGCTGATTGGGCCGCAAAGGCCCATCGTAATGGCACCTTACCACCGAACTGGGCTACGTCCCCTCCCGCTTCGCTTCTAGACCTTTTGTATGCTGAAGCCCATGCAACGGGCTTCTCTGTTTTTTACCTTGATAATATATTATTTCCTTTTCCGACAAAAAAAAAAAAAAAACAAAAATTAACATAATCCATTATTTTGGAAATATTTTTTTTTTGGAAAGAAATATGTCTTATCTTTGATTTCCTATTATAGGAGGAAAAAGGCGCCAACCCTCCCCCGATAAAAAATTATCATTCTTTTTTTATTGATTAAAACCCTCTTAATTAAATTAACAATAATGTTATCGGGCAAAGAAATTATGCTTTTAAGTTCCATTTATTTTGTAAAAAGTGAATGTTTTGGAAAATACATTCCTAAAAGTGGCAGTTTAAAATAATTAGTCAATAAAAAACATTTCATTAGATAATAATTTATCATGAATTTTTTTTGTTTGCCTAATCAATAATATAAATGATTATTTAAAAAAATATATTTTTTTAGAACCAGCGCAATAAAGGCATCCTCTAAGTATAATTTCTATTGTGGTCCGAAGGCAGCATCATCTCCTCACCTAACGTGCACTCCAAGCGAGACGCGTGGAGCCGCAAATCAGAACGTGCCGACATCGACCTCCATTGACACGTTCACGCCTGAACTTGCTCCCCAAGGCGACCCACATGATGACATTTTCCAATCGCTCACAGTTTTAGTAGGTTTCCACAGCGTTCACACGGATTGCTTAACTACTTAGTAGGTAAGCCAAGCAATTTGGCAGAGAAGAGGCGCGTGAAAAGATCGCCGTATTTGATAGGCTGCTACAGCCGAACCACCGCCTACTGAACCTCTATAAATAAAGGCCTCTCTTCCTCTCATCTCTCATCATTTAGACGGCTATTCCTGTATCAAGACTGAATCAGAGCCGGGGGGATATACTAAACAGAGGATGAAGATAAGAATGGTTCACGAGGGAGGGCATCGACATCGTCATCATGGGATGGGTAAGGGAGGCAGACACGGGCATCATGGTGCACAAGGTCCCCACGTAGGAGGACTTGTCTTTGGGCATGGTCTCGGAGGACATGGGTGTCTTGGACATGGGCTTCATCCGAGGGGTGTTTTGGGGCACGGGGGTCATGGACATGGACATGGGCATCATGTGAGGGTTCTTTTAGTCCATGGGCACGGACTTTTCAAACATGGTCATCATGGTCATTGCAAAGGTCACGGTCATGGTCACAAAGGGAGGCCCCATGCGCATGGCCGCTGCGGGAAGCATCACGTGTATGGAGCAACCAGAACTGGAATCGGAACAGGAACAAGAGCAGCAACAGGAACAGGAAATCACGGCTGTGACGCCGACTCCGATAGCCGAGCAACTCGGTATTCTTGCTCTGACTGCTGATTAGAGAGGACGCTTGGATTTGGGTCTTGAATAGTAGCGACGACATGTCGGCAATAAATATGTCTTGGGGATTTCGTGTTGTGGCTCCTACCAATAATTAATATCAGTTTTGTCTTTTTGGGTGGTTTCTCTGGATGATCAGATTCGGCTGTTTGGAGTGTTGTAAAGGCCGATGGGTGATGTGGAGGTTCATGGAAGTTTCTCTGTACTGCTTGTGTACCAATATTATGCAATGGTACACTAAAAATTAGTGTGATGGTATCAGTCCTTTGAGGCTTCGGATCGAATGATTCCATATATTTTATGCAGAAGATTTGAAGGTTCTGAATTAAGAGATAAGGGCTTTAACACCAAAAATAGAGGGTTATGGATGGTTAAGGAAGCAAAAATAAGGCCAAGGCCTGTGCGCAAGAAAAAGCGAGTTGATCATGTGTCAAATCTCCAACTGAGTTTAATTAGATGCCTTTGCTCATGCGGCCATACCTCCGCGGATCACCGGTTCATATTTGTCCTTGCATTCAATCATATCTGGCATGCCATGCCTTTAATAGAGAGATTCAATTAATTGAAATGGCAAGAGAGACACCAAATCAAGGTACCGGACTGGGTTGGTTGAGATTCCCACAAATCACATTTTTGCGTGACTAGATTGGAAACAATAAGGAGTTATCCGCTTTCAAATTGTATGAGTTAGTTCAATCGATTTCAATCCTTAGAAAAGAAAAGTCTTATGCATCGTGATAAGGAGCTATGTTGACAACTATCAAAGTAACCTTGAACAAATTCATCCAAGAAAGGATGAGAGACCCTACACGACATTATGGCATGTTTACACACAAATCTTACAATCCTCTGAAATACAATTAGTAGTACGCTACGACATGTTCTAGTCATCCATGCTAAAAACGAATTTATTTTGATTCTCATAAAAGCATTTGTTTTTCTTTAAGTACTTTCTATAGGACAAAAACATGGCTCAATCCTCTTGTGATAAAAATTGTCACTAGTGTTTTAATTATCAAAATTAGCTTAATCAAATCAAGTATAATGTCATCATGTTGTTTTGGCAAAAAGTTAAAGGGATAAGTACAATGGAAGTCCTAAAATCTGTTAAGAAAGTGCAATTGAGTTCTAAAACTTACAAAATATATAATGAAGTCCTAAAACTTGTCAAATTGGTTCAATCGAGTCCTAAAATTAACACCGTTAAATTCATTACGTGGCACTAATGTGGTGCCTTTTATCACTTTTCTCTCCTACGTGGCAAATAATTTAAGGAAAATATCCACGTCCACAAACCACGTCATTTTGAGTGTCCATCTTTCTTCTTGATTGTTGCCTCTTCCCTCCCCGCCCCCGCCCCCAAGCATTGTTTTGTTCTTCCTTCTTTGAACTGTAAGCCCCAAATTTTGCTAAAGCATGTCTTTTCTTCTTCCCAAATCAATGTCCTCGAAACCCTAAGCCCAAACTTATTGTTCTCTCTTTGTCTCTCTCTCTCTGTGAATAAAACTAAAACTCAATCTCCCTCTGAACCCTCAGCCCCAAATCATGTTCGACAATCTGGAGTTCCCTCGCGATTTGGGTTCCCTCTATTGGTGGCTAACAATACAACCCAGAGGGGCATGAATAGGTTGATTTCGAACTTTGGTGATTTTTTGCGAAAATTAGTTAATCGCTAAACAAAGATCGGCTCAACTTAATGTTTGAGAAAACGCTAACTAGCTGTATGCCAATATATGTAAATCTAATGAAAATAGTGGGATACAGAAAGTTATAGTGGTTCAACTTTATCTACAAGCTTACGTTTACTCTTCAGATTAATAGTCTCAAGACAGGCTGGAGTCCACTAACAATTTGTTTGGAAAGTTATAAACGGCTAGCACTAATCCTTTACATGATAAATACCACTATTTAGACTCAGCTGCTATTCTTACACTTGTACACTTAATTTGTTGCTTGTTAAACAACATAAATATCAAAACAGTATGACCAAGAGCTTATATCTAAGAACAACATGAGGTAAGCTTCTCCATTTTTTATGTCGCACATTGTCTTTAGTTTGTTATGATCTTCTCTTTTATATTCTTCCTCAATCTATTCGTTAAAGATGAATTAGAGAAGCAAATAACCATTGAAGAGTTTCCATTGAGCTGTTGTCAAAGGAAGGTACTGCCCATACTGTTTCTTTCCTTAAACCTCTACAGACTAACCAAAAATAACAACTACTGCTGTTTTCTCATTATAGTCTCTGACTAATTTATCGGACTATCTAATTGCCCAATTACATGCTTTATTTGGAGTCTATTGCTATGTGAATCCAAGTCTTTCAATGGCTACTTAGCTAACCCAACGAATATCATCAGCTATACTTGGTTGTTACATTACCATCAACCTGATCTTTACAGCTTCAACATAAAAATTATCAGCTACTAATCTTTTAGGTTAACTAGTGCTGTTTGTCATAACATAACATTTATGAACCTCTTTCCAATGAATCACATCCTGGATGTTGTGTAGTCATTTGGTCCAAAAATGTACATACATTATGATAAGTAATATACTAAGGATAGTTTGGACATCATCAAATCACTTGAAGATATTTTCTCCAACACCCTTGCGAGTTGGAGTTTAATTCTCATTGCCATTTGGAGTTCAATAATGATATGGAGTTCATAGAGTTCAAGTTTGATGCCTATCGTGAGTTTGTGTTATCTTCTTTGACGATCGTGAGTTCGTGTGAAGACCTATCCTGTGGGAGTCACGATGACGGAGAGAGCGTCATCAACGACGGAGATAGGGATGACGACAACGACTCCTTCTCGTGTAGGTATCGCTTTTTGCATTATAGCATTTGGGTATCTTATAGTGTAATTCACAATTACCAATTTTGCATGCTTTAATAATTCAAGATTTTCATGGTAATCCTACAATTTCTTTTGTTTCAGCTTTTTTTTGATATCGTGGATGCCACCAGGAACATGAGAGATAAACGGACAAAGTATTTTTGCTTGTTGTCATTTGGGTATCGAATAGGTGCTTTTGATTCTTTCCAAGTTAATCTCTACGTCGTCATTAAGCATTTTGTGCATGGCTAGCAAAGGTTTTTTTGCATTCTCAAGTACTAGCAACAAATTAAAACATTTCTACAATATAAAGTAATTTCTGCTTGTCTTTTCATCTAGTGCATATGAAAATAGAGATAGTTTTAATTCATTGCGTTATGCAAAAGAAGCACAAATTGAACTCAATCTTTTGGCATACTTGGCGTCTCATACATGCAATGAAAGGAGAGATGTTTTTAAGAGATGAAAAACATCTTCGAGATCCAATTCATAAATAGTTACAATCTCTCAAATGGATCTGAGTTCAGATTTATAGATATGAGACCAAATTCTAATGCCACCCCAATGAAAAACATATTATGGAAAAGGAAAAGGAGGAGACCACCAAAAGGCGACAACTGGTCCCTCGCTCTCACTATTGAAGCTATTGAGGCTTTGGCTTTGTGTGAAATAGAGGAACTCTTTTACAGAGTTGTTGGAAGTACAACTCTTGAAGATGGGTTAACTCTTAGGTATTTATGGGATAATTCTAATGTGATAGATCTATTTTATCATCATATGTACTATGAAGATATTGACCCTATGTTGAGCATGTTAATGATGAAGAGATAGGAGCTGAAATAGGGGGCCCTAAGATGGAAACTGGAGGTATGAATAATATAAATAGCAAGAGTTGATAATATGGCTAGTAATGTGTTTGAAAATGTGATTGGGAATATTGATAATGATGGGAATGAGGTTGAAGTTGCTAATAGAGATTTGGATGAGGGTGAGGATGATGATGCATGTAATTTGGTGGATGTGGAACAATCGAGTGACACAATCGAGTGACGTTGATGATTTTAAATTAGTTGATGCAAGGAGAAAATTAAAGGAATTTTTAGTGAGACATAAGCTCAAAATGACGTTTACAGTGAGGCAATTGGTACTTCCCAATCACTGGTTGTGGATAAGGCTCAGTTGGTAGATGCTTTTGGGTATAAAACAGAGTTCATATGAGGAAGACGGTCTTCGATCAAGTTTAAATAATTAGGGTGATGAAGAGGTTGACATTGTTATTTCAAGGAGTTGAAGTAAGTTCCCATCATAAGAACAAAATGGTACAAATTTGGTATTTATTATTGGCATGACATTCAAAGATGCAAATGAGTTCAAAGATAAAATTTTGAGTTACTCTATGGTAGACCAAAGAGCAATCAAATACACTAAGAATACAAAAAGATATGTAAGAGCCAGATGTGCCTAGAAAAATTGTAATTAGATAATTTATAAAGATCTTGCTAGCAAGATTGGCTCATCTCATTTGGAAAACTATATAGATGAGTATATATGCGGTATCACTTTTGAGAAGAAGAGAGTTTATAGTGATTACTTAGCTAAGCACTTCACGATTCTCATTTCTGTAATGCCCAAAATCAATGCACCCGAGTTAAAGAAATTAGTTAGATAACAATTGGGAGTAAATGTCACTTTGAGTCGGTGTAGGTATACAAAGCTAAAAGTGTTGAAGGAACTGCAAGGCAAATATAAGAAGGAGTATGCACAGATGTATGACTACTTAGAAGAGCTTTACACTACAAGCTCCACAAGCAATTTTAGAATGAAAGTTGAAAGGCCACTTCCAAATTCACTACCATTATTTGATAGGGCTTGCATTTGCTTTGATGCTTGCAAGAAAGGTTTTTTGGCTAGATTTAGAAAGATCATTGGATTAGATAGATGTTTCTTGAGGGATTTGATCAAGGGTGAGTTGTTGTGTGCTATAGAGAGAGATGCCAACAATCATATGTATCCAGTAGCATGGGCAGTGGTAAGAATTGAAAATAAGGACATATGAACTTGGTTTATCAAATTGTTGAAGTCAGACCTCGATATGTGTAATGGCAATGGTTGGGCTTTAATAAGTGACCAACAAGGTATGCAATGCTTTTTTATGACTCATTTTGGAAATTGACTACGACACTATTTCCAATGCTTAATAATATTAATGTTTTGCTTTTGTCGTTGCTTTTTTTTTTTTTTGTTGGTATTTGTCAGGGTCTTAGGTCTTCCGTAGCTAAACTTTTGCCAAATGTAGAACATAGGATGTTTGTAAGGCACATATATTCCACTTGGGGTCAAAGATACAAAGGAAAACAGTTGATGAGACAATTTTGAAAATGTGCCAAGAATACTATCATGTCCCTTGCTCAATCTAGTATCCATGGAACTTTCTTCTTGCACTTTCCCTTGTCTTTGTCGTAAGAATTGGCAATTGAAGGCCACAATAGCATGTTGGTTCCAACTCGACCTCATTAGGAGTTACGTTACTTGATTTAGTTATTGGTAGCCTCATTCTTCAAGTCGTCATATAATAGGAACCTAATAGAAGTATATTACCTATATTATGATTCTTTCATAAGATCTTAATGTAAGTATATTACCAAAGGATCTTTAAACAGTGGAGAAGGACACTAGAAGTGTCAAAAGTTGTGTACGATGCTACGCTCATTTTAGTACCAAAAATTTTCATCCGCTCACTTAAGTATCAAATCGAAGAAAAAACAATCATTTAACTATTAACAGCTAGAAATTCCGGCCAAATTGATTAAGTGGCATTTATATATAAAAATTTTACGTGACATATCTTAAATTTTTGAAAACCCAGTCCATGTAGATGTGCAAAACAATGTTGTTTAGTCCAACATGATTGAGTAATGAACAAAATGACATTGCACGCCATCCAAGGCAAAAACGACGTCATTTGAACTTAAGTAAAAATGTTGGCCTCATCGCATCTCTCCCTATCATTCACTCATCGTCACTTGCTTATCATCACATACCTGCTTTCGCTCACCATGGCAAAGGTGCATTTCTCTCTCTGTGTCACTCAATTGGAGGGAAAATTAGGGTTCTTAAGGGAAAAAATAGGGTTCGTGAGAGAAAATTAGGGCTTGCAAGGGGAAAATTGGGGCTATGAGTCGCTATTAAAGCTCTTGCTCTCTATTTGTAAGATTGAGCCATTAATTTTGGGGCAAACTGAAATAGGAAGTGAATTTGGGTTCGATGGTCAGTTAGGGTTTGAAATTGGGGGTTTTGTTTTAGAGTTTAGATGCCGATTGGACTCTTCGATGAGCCACATCGGCTTAAGAAACTATTAAGAAAAGACCACGTCGGATTTTCCGGCCATATAGACTGAAGTTAGCACTAAAAAATTGTTTTTCCAAAAATTTGGCACTTAAGTAATTAAAAAAAACTTTTAGTATTAAAGCGAGCGCTGTACATAACTTTTGGCACTTCTAGTGTCTTTCTTCCCTCTAAATAGATTGTTAGGTGAAACATATTGTCAGCTAAAGCAACAAATATAAATAGAGAACAAATACAAGTACTAGATGTACACATATATTCTATCCATGTGAGTTTTTATTACTTATTCTCTGCTAAGGCTTGTGCTTCTTTAGCATAACGCAATGAAAAACATCTCTTGAATCTCTTAGGTAGTAAATTCTGCATAATGCAATGTATTTGCTTGAGAGATTCGGGAGATGTTTTTCATCTCCTAAAAACATATCTCTTTTCATATGTACTGGATGAACAGACAAGTAGAAGTTACTTTACATTGCAAAAATGTTTTAATTTTTTTTTTGGTAAAAGAAATGTTTTAATTTGTTGCTAGTATTGGAGAATGAAAAACAACCATGGCAAGTGATGTGCAAAATGCTTAAATGATGACGTAGAGATTAACTTGCAAAGAATCAAAAGCGCTTGTTCGATACCCAAATGATGATAAGCATAAATACCCTACCTATTTATCTCTAATGTTTCCAGTGGCATCATGACATCAAAAAATGCTAGAAACAAAAGAAATCATAGCTTTACCATGAAAATTTTAAATTATTAAAGCATGCAAAACTGGTAGTTGCAAATTACACTATAAGATACCCAAAAGCTATTATGCAGAGAGTGATAATTGTGCGAGGAGGAGGAGTGGTCGCTATCTCTATCTCTATTGTCAACATTGCTCACTCTGCCAGTAGGATTCCTGTAGGATAGGTCTTCGCACGAACTCGCAATCATTAAAGAAGAGAACATGAACTCACGATGGGCGTAAAACTCGAACTCTATGAACTTCATATCATGATTGAACTCTAGATGACGATGGGTGAGGGGACGCAAATCGCGAGGGAACTCCAAATTGTTGAACTTGATTTGGAGCTTAGGTTTAAAGGAAGACTGAGTGTCAATTTCATTCAGAGGGAGAGAGACGACGTTGAGTTTGGGCTTAGGGTTTGGAGGACTTCAATTTGGGAAGAAGAAAGAAGAGATGTTTCAGCAAAATTTGGGGTTTATGGTTTAGAGATGGAAGAAGGAAGGAGATGAGGCTTGAGGGGGTTAGGAGGGAGGGAAAGAGACGATAGTACAAAATGACGTCATTTTGTAGATGTTGATATTTTTTCTTAAACTATTTGCCACGTAGGAGAGGGAAGTGATTAAAAAGCGCAACGTCAATGTTTTTTGTTAATAAACTTGACAGTGTTAACTTTAACACTTGATTGAACTAATTTGACAAGTTTTAGAATTTAATTGCACTTTTTACAAGTTTTAAAATTCAATTATAATTTCCTGACAAGTTTTAGGATTTTCATTGTAGTCTTTCCAAAGTTAAAAGTATAGTTTCTTCCTCAAATGTCATCAAGAAACTCAAATAAGATGCCTTTTTTGGGGGAGGTTGATTGTTATTTTAACTGCATTGAAAGATATGCCCAATAAAATCATACCTGTAGTTAATAAAATAAGGACAAAAGGAAATCGCATTCACAGAGCAAGTCTCCAATTCAATCGTTTTCTTTGCGAGGCCCGAAGGAGCAACCCCACGTGCACACCATGCCAGAACCTGGAGCCGCACAGCAGAGCGTGTCGATATCCACATCTCTGGTCGGTGGCCCTGATCAATGTCCCTAAGCAGGGCCGCCGACCTTCATTGAATCATTCACGCCCGAACTTGCTCCCCAAGACAAACCCTTCATAATAATGGACATGAGCATCATCTGAGGGGTATTTTAGGCCATGGGCATGAATTTTTCAAAGATGGTCATCATGGTCATCGCCATGGTAACGGCCATGGCCACAAAGGGACGCGCCAGTGCGGGAGGCGTCATCCCTCTATGGGTTAACCGGAACAGCAACAGGAACGGGAAGTCGCGAATGGGACGCCCACTCCGATTACTGAGCAGCTCGGTACTCTCGCTCCGACTGCCGACTAGAGAGGACGCTTGGAGATGGGTCTTGGACAACAAGGACTTCATGTCGGCAATAATGTGCCTTGGGGATTTCGTGTTTTTGTTCCTACCAATAACCATTACCAATTTTATCTTTCTGGATGTAATTTCGTTGGAAAATCAGATTCGGCTATTGAAGTGTTGTGGAGGTTAAAGGAAGTTTCTTTGTGCTGATTGTGTACCAACGTTATATGATGGCACACTAAATATTAACATGATGATATTGGTCATCTGCGGCATCGGATCAAATGTTTCCATATGTTTTATGCACAAGATTTGAAGGTTCTAAATTAGAAATGATATGTTGCTGAGCTCATCGAGATCACCATCGGTATGCGTTCATGAACAATTTGATGATATTAAATTGAGAGATTAAGGGCTCTAAGAGCACCCGTTATGGACAATCACATATGCTTCCCATCTTTATTTATCAAGTAACTATGGCTATCCAAATTGGCGATCCAGTTAAACATCTTTCACCATAAAGCTTTTGCCGATTTTGTAAGAATTTATGGCGTAAGCCCCGCAACTTATTACAAAATCTTTTGCAAATGTATCATTTTGATCAGTCCAATAAGAAAAAGGAACAAGATTCACAGATGAAGTAAAAGCTATAGTCACTCAGTAAAGGGTGGCTTGACCCTTAGTCCTCTCTTGGTCGAGTCGGAGGTGAAGGCCAGTGAAGTTCCTCATTTACCGGTGGTGTCTTCAGAGAAAAGAAGGCCTCGCCAATGAATGGTGATCGGATTAGATTACTTTCAGGAAATCAACCATATCTTGGCAGACCGACCAACGAAGAGCTGAATAACGAAGCTCACTCATCAGAGGGTAGTGGGGATTTATGCATTTCATAATTTTAGTGTCTCGATAGAAATTGAAGGTCTTGAGCGATGGGACTATTTTTTTTTTTTTTTTAAAGTGAGGCAATAGCAATAATAAAATAAAAATAGATAAATGATTGACAGTTTTTAATTTATTGTGAGAATAACAGTTTATTATGGAAAAAAATCAAATTACAAATAATTATAAATTGTTATGGGATCACTTTTTCAAGAATTTGTAGCTCACAATAGACTGTTATTCTCACAGTATCCCAATGACTATTATGCTAGTAAAGCTTAATAAAATAAACTTGTTTCATCTCAGGTGAAATACAATTGCAGGGGCTAATTCAAATCTCTCAAGTAAAGTAAGAAAGTTTCACCTACCAAGCTTGCCACCTAAAGTCGACTTTCTTGATTAGATCTTCATAACCATTTCAACAAGCGGAAAACTATGGATCATTTACAAACTGACTTCACTAAGACGTGATGAATTATTGCACCAGTAGGAATGGAAGCCTGAAGCTGTACTAAGGCAGATCGTCTTAGTCAAGTCGTTTAAAGCAGCTCGTGTAAAAGTCTTCATGTGAAGACGTCTAGCACCATGACTAACTATATATGCTTAGAAGAAGGGTTGAGGGTGGTGAAGGAAGCAAAAATAAGGTCAAGGCTAGCCGGCAAGGAAAGGCAAGTTGATCACCATGTTAAAGCTCCACTCAGGTATACTTGAATGCCTTTGCCCATGAGGCTACCTCTCTCTCCGCCGTGGATCACCTGTGCATGCCGACCCTTTCATTCTATCATATCTAGCATGCCATGCCCTTAATGGAGAGAATTAATTGACTGAAATGCCAAGAGGGACAACCAAAGCAGGAAGCGGGAAGGGTGGTTGAGATTCCCACATGGCACATATTAGAAGGATCGAATTGGAAAGGATAAGGAGTTCTTTGATTTTAAATTGCAATAGCTAATTAGATCAATTCCAATCCTTACAAAATTAACGATTCTGCATCGCCATCAAGAGTCATGTGAACAAGTATCAAAGTAGCCCAAAATGAGTTCATCCAAGGAAGGATTTTAGAAAGGATGAGAGACTCTGCTTGACAATATTTCATACCGTCTTCGAGAGCTAGAGGCACTCATTTGAAGGCATTGAATTGATAAGGCTAATACAGCAATAAAAAAAGGAGTAAATTGCTCGTTTTAGGAAAAAAAAAATTGCCAAAGATTTGCAAATATTCTTTTGTAGAATGAAAAATAGTTATGGATACAAATGTTTCTTTAAAGCAGCAAATAACAGTCTAAGAGAGGAATTTTGCAAACAAATGTATAGTGATTCTCCCTTTTATTAGGCCTACGTCCATTCTCCTATAATAACAGCCACTAATAATTTCTTTACATGAAAATCCTTCACCACTATAATCTGTCTTTGAATCATAGAGGCAAGGATTTCAAGCACTTTAGCTTTCGAAAGCCACTGCTTCTATGGAAAAACTTAATGGATTACACTACAACAAGCATCTTCCTTTGTAAAGATTACAAGAACCACAACCCTTACCAAGAATACCAACTTAAAAATAAGCAGCTTTTCACAAGTATAAGTACGAGAGTATTCAAATACAGAGAAAAAGAAATTCTGATTTCTGCCCAAGTCCTCAGCAATCCTTGATCCCCTTGAGAGCCTTCCAATCTTTAAATTAGCCGTGTCATCTCTAGGTGAAAAAGCCATTAGCAGACCTACAAACTACATGTCATGTTAGTTTTCCCAACCAAAGGAGAAGATTTTCACAAACGAAGGCCATTGCTTGTGCCGGCTGTCTGATTCTTCGACTTCTTGCACGAAAGAGGAAACGTTGCTCCGATTTTTTTCAGGTTGTTTCTGTGGAATCTAGACCTTGAAAGTAGCTGCTAGGCCTCAATTTGATTTGAATCAAATTGGAAAACGTCTTCTTATCCGAGGTTGTAGAAGCACGCGACATATCTTCTACTTTTGCACAAGGTATGGCCCAGAGCCGCTTTTGCTTGGGAAAACAAGGTCCTTCTGGCCAAAGTCTTTTCAAGCTCCATGGATTTTGGAAATAAACTACTGTTCATCCGTTGACTTCTTTTTTTTTTTTTTAAACCGATCATCTTCCCCACACCCCAACTTCTTCAGTTTCTGGTTTTATTTTTATTTTAAAAAATAATAAAAACCCTTTGCAAATGTTGGGTTCACCTTTTTTTTTTTTTTTTTTGTCATTTTTATCTTTTGACAATCAATAGTCCAACTTTTTATCAATACGCTAGAATGATCATTAATTAACGAAGATGATTAATACTACAATAATTAAAAAAAAATATTCAAAGTTGAAAACAAACCTAAAAGAACCCTAGGCCAAAAGTTGAGCTTTGCATCTAATCTATAATCAAATTCTTTTAATATAATTTTTAAAAAATTTACTAATATATATCTTTTACATTACTCTCAACATGAAAATGTAAAAGGTTATATAGTCATTGTTTCGTTTTTGCAATTTTAAAATACTAAAACTAAAAAACTTAATTTGGTTACACTAAAGAGCTTTTCAAATATATGTTTACCAAACAGTCTTGCATTTCCCTAAAGCACTTTTCGGTTATAGTTTACCAAAAAGATCTCAAAGCATTTCTTAAAACCCCTTTACCTCAAAGGTATTTGCATTCTCCTAAGGGCATTTCCCCAAAATTGAACCAAACGGGCCCAAGGTCCTTCTAGTCTTTTCAAGCTCCATGGTAAACTAAGGGCGCGCATGATAAAATTTATACTTCTCTTGATTCCTGGAACAGGTTTGGAACAGAAATCCGTTTGGTAACGCAATTTGATTTTTCTATTTCTGGAACAGATTTCTTTTCCAGAAATAGATTTGAAGAAGAAATCATAAGCTAAAATTTTTAACTTTCCAATTTCTGGCCGGAAATCAATTTTCGTTCTAGAAATTTTGTCATGCGCACCCTAAGTGTTTAACTTCTTCATTCTGGTATTTCAAGCGTATTGACATCTCCTAGTTTTGCATAATAGTTTTGAGTGACATAGTCATCCTTCCTCTTAAAGGGCACAACCTCAAACCGTACAAAAAAAAAATCTAACTTTCAAAAGTTCTCTTTGATATTGATATCATTTTATTGGCTGCTAACCGAGAAAATTAAAAAGAAAAATTGGGAAGGAAATTAGTGAGCAATCACAACTTAGTGAGTAGTGCGTATTTTTTCTAAGTAGATCAAGCACCCATTATGCATGTTTATAAAACCACACTAAAACTCATTCATTTTAAATCCATGATATAGCATGTGTACAAGCTCAAAACGACTTCTATCTTTTTAACAAATTTTTAACAAATCGAAAATACTCATAATATCGGTAATATCAAAACAAAAAATCAATGGTCCATTCTATTGATCAATCTCATTAACTCACATATCAATAGCCTACTCCATTGATTAATCTTATCCGTTCAAACGTCAATAATCTATTTCATCAACTAATCTAATGCTCAATATCTAAATATAATCATGCTTAACGCCTGTGACAAAGACAACCAAGTTCACCCCCCTTAGCTAGGTCTACCACCCATATTAGCTGGTGGTTTGACCTAGAAAGACGTCTTGATAGCAATATGCATACCCCTTCCTCAATGAGTTCTAATTATAGTGACATGATCTTAAACCTATTATCCAACAATCCCACAATCAAAACTATAACTCATCTTCTTAACCAGTTTGGCATACCAATCAAATCAATTTTTGGTAACTCAATTTATCAAATAGAATGAATTTTATATAGCATTTCACAAATCCATGCAAATGACATTTCATAAATCATACTCTAAGTCAAGAGTTTTTGGTAATTCTTTTATCAAAAAGTTTTGCAAACCAAAATTATATATATTTTTTCAACCCCTTTCATCAAACTAAATCTACATTTCACAAGACCTTTCTCGCCCCATTTGGAATTCATTTTGTAAGCCAATGATGTTTCGAATCGACTTTTCTAAAACATGCCTCAAACCTGTCATAAATAACAGAAAAGTAGTAAATGTCCAATCAAAATTTTTATGCAAAAAAATATGCTATATATATAATCATTATAACTTTAAGACATGAGTTTTACATATTTATGTAGCATCACTTACTTGGAAAAGCTTAGCACCAACTTACGAAAATCACTCAAGCCGACAGACTTGTATTCCCATCAATTAACAGAAAAAAATGATATCAAAATTCAAGTAAAACACTACTCCAATGAATGATTGAGTAACCATGCTCAATCATCATTAAATCCACTTCTGCGTGCTGATGAAGAGACTAGTATATAATGGACAGTCATCTTTTCTATTAAATGCATTGTCCGTTAAGCATAACTCACACAAGAAAGTTTATAATTTTGTTTTGATCAATTTGTATTTTGTAATTTATTTTGTTAAACCCCATAACTCCATAATGCCCTAGCTTGACAATTCCTCAATCGAATCTCATAGTTCAAAATTGATATTTTCAAATTTGTGCCCTAATTCAAAAAATTACTCCAATTTGTCACGTAATGGGCTTGAATACTTAACGAGGCATTGCAATTCACAGCTAATTTGACTAGTCAGAACGTCCGGATCCACTACGCGCGACACACACACGCACACACTCTCTCTCTTCCCTTTCCCTGTTTTTCTTCTTCGTGGTCGAGCTTCTCTATCTCTCTTTTTTTTTCCCTGTTTTGTCCGCTGCCCTCAATGCTTTACGCGCATCATATGGGAAGGAAAATGAAGATGGGCTGAGCTTTTTTATTAAAGACATGGGCCAGGTCTTGATGGCCCATTTAGTGCAAGTTCACCTTCTCCACAGTTTTGTATATAAATAAATTGTGCAAAAAAGTAAATTAAAATAAGCTATGGATTGCTTCAAACTGCCCAATCTTATATTTAGTTGTCCTACCCTTCTCCTCCCAAAGTCAAGCGAGCAAGGTCATCAATGTGGTGATTATCGTGGCCTTTTGGAAGTCGATTTACAGTTAGATACTAAGCAATCATCACATAATCTATCTATGGGCAAGGTGCATTGACATAGTCAAAAGTAACTTGGTAAGGCTCCTTCAAAAGATTAGAACAAAAGCCGAAACGTTGATATATACTGACAAGTAATTTTATTTTCACAACCGAAGTTTAAACCCAAATCTTATAATCCTATGAGATACAATTAGTAATACAATCTTGTACTAATAATTGTAGTATTAGCATTCGAAGGAGATGAGATTGTGAAGCTTACTCCAATGAAATCATAAGGTGTTAATGCATTGAATAGAGATGTTTAGCTCAACAATATGAAGTTACAACACTTCGTAGCGCTAACTTCTAATAAGTTTATAATCATTTTAATTGCATTGAAGGGTACGCCTAATAAAATCAAATAAAGGGTCAATAAAATAAGCACAAAAAGAAATCAGATCCAGAGGAGCTAGTCTCCACCACTTCAATCACTTCTCTTTTTGTGGCCCAAAGGAGCAAGCCACAACCGTCCAGCCGCAAAATGAGGAGGTGCCGACATCCCCCGTCCCCATCTCTGGTCCTATATCTCCACGCCGAGAGAGCGACCTCCATTAATTTATTCACGCGTGAACTTGCTCCCCAAGGCAACACATGACGAAATTTTCCGTCGTTCATGGTTGAAAAGTATTCATCCGCCGCGTTCACACGGATTGCTAGCGAAGCCAAGAAATGTGGCAGAGAAGAGGCGTGTGAAAAGATTGCCGATATCATTAGTGCTACGGTTAAAACCACCGCCTCTAAACCTCTATATAAGTAAGGCCCTCTCTTCCTTTCGTCTGCATCAACCAGAGAACTATTCCTCTGTCAAGACTGAAACGGAGTTGGGGGATAGACTAAACAGAGGATGAAAATGGGAATGGCTCACGAGGGAAGGCGTAATCACGGTCGACACCAACATCATGGGATGGGTAACAGAGGCCGACATGGGCATCATGGCGGCCATAGTCGCCAAGTAGGAGAACTTCTCTGCGGGAATGGTCTTGGAGGAGATAGGGGTCATGGACATGGGCCTCATCTGAGGGTGTGTTAGGACATGGAGGTCATGGTCATGGACACGGACATGGGCATCATCTGAGGGGTCTTTTAGTCCATGGGGGACGTGGGCATCATCTGAGGGGTTTTTTAGGACATGGGCATGGACCTGCCGTACATGGGCACCATGGTCATCGCCATGGCCACGGTCATGGTCACAAAGGGAGGCACCATGCGCATGGCGGATGCGGGAGGCGTCATCCTAGTATGGTGCAACCAGAACAGGAGCAGGAAGTCGCGGCTGCGTCCCCCACTCCGATAACCGAGCAACTCGGCACTCTCGCTCTGACTGCAGGCTAGAGAGGACGCTTGAAATTGGGGCTTGAACAATAACGACGCCGTGTCAGCAATATTGTGTCTTGGGGAATTCTATTTATTGGATCCTACCAGTTTTATCTTTTTGAGTAATTTCCTTGGATGATCAGCAGTGGCTGATGTGTTGCAGAGGTTAAAGAAAGTTTCTTTGTACTGTTTGTGTACGCTGAGGCGTCGGATCAGACGGATGATTTCCGTATGTGTTATTCAGATCTGAAGGTTTTAAACCAAAAATGATATATGTTACTGAGCTCATCGAGGGCACCATCGGCATGCGTGAACAATTTGACCTGATCCAATTTAGAGATAAAGGGCTTTGACGGCACCCACCGCCGACAATGGCATATGCTTTCTTTCTCATTCAAGTAACTGCAGCAACCCAAATTGGCGATCAAGAAAACAAAACATCTCCCAACGATTAAGCTTTTCTTCGATTACGATAGAATTTACGGCTTAAGCCAGAAAAGAAGGCGGCCTCGCCCAACCAACGATAGGTTTGGATGAATACTCACTCATATATAGGGAAAGAGCATGCGCACAAGCACGCTATCTATGGCTTATGAAGTTGATCGGATCATATAGCCATTTAACTAACCAAACCAAATTAGGAGCAAGCTTTTTTTTTTTTTTTTTTCCCTTGATGACCTGGGCTCCTGCACCAGCCGCACTAGAAGGGTCCAACCGGTCAGGCACCAATCGGAGGAGAACTAGCCTGGCCCTATAGACTAGCCTACATGTAAGCCGAGGATATTGTAAGATGGAGGGCAGAGGGACTCGAACTTGGGATCAATCACCTACAGCCCAAGCCCTTACCAGTCCACCAACCCCTTGGAGGCAAACTAGGGGCAAACTTACCAACGAAGTGCTGGCCTATGGAACTCATCACCCATAGCCCAAGCCCTTACCACTCCACCAACCCCTTGGAGGCAAACTAGGGGCAAACTTACCAACGATGTGCTGGCCTATGGAACTCATCAAGGAGAAGTAGGGATTTATGCATCCGCGTCCTTAGTATTTCTTCCGGCTAGAAGGGATTGCTACTATGAGCGATCATCACACAAGATAGAGAATGATGGATTAGTGGACCGATTGAGTGACCAAGACATGGTACTCATTAAGCGATCATGTCCAAATCTCCAAGAGCCCTTACTATACAAGGGTAAGAGAAATCTCTTATCAGCAATAAAACAAGAACCATTTTACATCGTATTCTAAGGGATTTCTTGATTTGGGCCAAAGAAGCAATATTACTCAATCATTATCATACTATTGATTATGCAAAAATAAAATAAAATAAAGTAAGCTATTGGTTGCTATGAACTGTCCTGCAATCTTATATTTTAGTTGTCCTCTCCTTCCCCGGCCTAAGCCAAAAGAGTAAGGTTATAAAAATCCGGTGATTTTTGCATTTCATAAAAGTTTATTTACGGTTAGATACTAAGCCGTCGTCAAGTAATCTGTCTATGGGTCAGGTGCCTTGGCATAGTTAAAGTAATTTAGTACCAAGGCTCTCTCAAAAGACCGGAACAAAAGCCAAACCATTGAAGCTCACCAACAAATAATTTGATTTTCACAACCGAAGTTCCTACACAAATGTTACCATCGTCTGAAATACAATAAGTAGTACATTATGGTATTGATAATGGTCGTTTAGCATTCGAAGGGGATAAAATTTGTGAAACTTAATCCATTGAATTAGTAAGTGTTTGCACCAAAAAATGGACAGGTTGACGATATGAGTAGACACGTAACTGAAGTGTTATTATCAAACACGTGATTCATCATCGACGATAGAGATCAGTGTTGATATTGGCAACCATTGATGATTGTTATCAATCAGTTGTTGATAATGACAACTTGTAGTTAACAATGATCGACAATGGATAGCAAGATCAATAAAATTGTCAAGGTACCAGAAAAAAGCTAAACACAGAAAGGGTCGCAAGGCACTTACAAGTTTGAAATCACTAAGAGCAAAGTAATGAAGGTCGTGGAGCAACTTGCACGTGTTTTGTAGGAACAACTGCCTAAAGGCAAGATTGTGGTATCACAAGAGTATGAGCACAAAGTTTTCGCAAGTAAGGGAACGTGGCACAACTGCAGGAGAATTGCTTAGAGACGGTTATGTCACAACCACTATAAATACCATCATTAGTCTGCTGAAGAGCCCTCACTTAAATCAAACAAATTTACTATCTTTTAGTTATCTTCACTTTTATGCACTATATTTATCTTTCATATTCGTGGCGTCAACTAAATTTCAACACGTTCTTAACTGTAGTTCTTACATCCACATCATTGACCAAATTCCAGTGTATATCTTTATCATGGGTGTCACGCCATCGATTACATTCTAACGTTACATTTTTGAGTTTTCAAGTTTTGTCATCAATCAAATTTCAACATAATTTGTTTACATTCAATTTCATTATGGAGTCAGTATTTTCCAGGGCTTGTAATAGAATAAATTCTAGCATGATTTGTGTTCATAAAGTTTTGTTTGAATTAAAGTTGTTGATCCTGGTTACATGTGAGATTTCCTATTCAGAGTCGGCGCAAAACTTGTCCCCTTCAAATAAATGTCAAATAATGACTTTTGGTGAAAGGTATATGATAACGGGATAAATTCCAGCAAAATAGTGAGGTGTCAATGCATTGAATAATGACTTTTAGCTAGGCAATATGAATAGTTATTTCGGAAACAGAAAGTAACATAATTCATAATTTTGAAACAAAACAAAATTTCATATAGAAAAATAGGAAGAAAATATGATGCCGATTTTTTCCGTAATTTTTCTAATTAGTTTTATAATAATTAAAATCTTCTTAATTAAACCAATAATTGTGTCATAGTGTTGTTTTGGCAAAAAACAGTTACATTGTAAACATAAGCATAGTTTCTACTTAAAATGTTTTCAAGAAACAAATATATTGCTTATTATTATTATTATTATTATTGGTGGTAACTCTAAGCTCTAACCAGTTGACAATTATTTTAACTGCATTGAAGAATAGACCTAATAAAATCAAACATATGGTCAATAAAATAAGCACAAAAAGAAATCAGATGCACAGAGGTGGTCTCCAATTCAGTCGGTTGTCTTTTTCTGGCCCAAAGGAGCAAAAGTATCCGCTCATCTAACGGGCACACCAAGCCCGAAACGTGGAGCCGCAAATCAGAACACGTCGACACCAACGGAGACCTCCCTTACTTTTATTCGGGTGGGAACTTGCTTCCCAAGACAACATCCGACGACATTTTCCCATCGTTCCTAGTTTTCAAGAATGTTGACGCGCATTGCTTGAATACTTAGTGGCTAAGAGGCGTGTGAAAAGCCATGTAGCATCGACGCTCTCTGGAGACCTTTGTCTCATGTCCGACTCTCCGACATGCGTTCGACATATTCCGACACGTTCCGACACGCGATCAACGAGTGTCGAAAAATTCGATGCATGGTCAATTTTTCCTGACATGCTTCAACACGCGAGTTCAAAATTTCGACATGTATAGGGCCAATTTTAAAAATTTTCAATAGTTAAGAAGTTATAATGTAAATATATGAAAAAAAAAAAAAAAAGAGAGCAAGGATCTGGGTGCCGCTACCACTGTTCGAGGGGGTCAACAATCTCGCCAGTCGTAGGTGGCAGAGGGGGAACGGCCTTTGCTGGCTTGGGTGAGGCCATCATCGGCCAGGCAAGGGCCGGCGAGGCTCACCCAGATTCAAGCGATGCCACGCCCTCGCTTAGGCCTAGCAAGGGTTGCCGACCCTTGCTTGGGGCCGACAAAGCCTCACCTAGGGTTGGGGAGGCTCACTAGCCATAAGCGAGGGTGGCGTCACCCGGATCTAGGTGAGCCTCACTCGGGCCTCACCTAGGCCAACGAGGGCCGCCCACCCTCCATCGCCTAGGACCGGCAACCTCGTTGGCCCCCTCCGACAATGGCAGTGGCATGTCCAGCCACCTATGACCCTGCCTTTGTTTTTCTCATGACCTTGCCTTTTTTTCTTTTTTCTTTTTTTTTTCCATTTTTTTAGAATTATTCCCAACCACCCACTTGCCTTTTTTTCCACGACCAAAACTTTTTTTCTAGTTTTTTTTTTAGAATTATTTTTTAAAATTACTATTTTTTAAATAAGATTTAAAGAAAAAAGTAATAAAAAATTACCACGAAGGATAAATTAATTAATTTAAAAATACTACTTCAAAATTTTCAATCAAAGAAATTAATGGTGTTAACGAAAGGATTTGATTGCACCATTGTGATAAGTTTAAGATTTAATTACACTTTCGTAATAAGTTTTAGGACCTATAGTGCACATATCCCTAAATTTGATAGTAGAATGTGGATTACTTATATTTTTTCTCCAAGTTTTATGGATTATTGCAATGTGATATAGTTGAATTTGTCAAATTAACATAATATAATATTAACAAATGTTGAATTAATGTTTTAGTGTAAATTAATTCTAGACTCTTTTTATAATTTATTTATTTATTTATGCATTTATATATAAAAATATTTTTTATATATAACATGTTAGAACGGAACAGAATTATCTAGTTTTTGAGAAATGACGTGTTGGTGTATCGTGTCGTGTCGCGTGTCCGTATCGATACTACATAACTGAAAAGATAGCCAAAGTTGACAAACTGCTATAGCTAAACCATCGCCTCGTGAACCTCTATAAATAAGGGTCTCTCTTCCTCTCATCTCTCATAATCCAGGCAGCTGTTCCAATGTCAAAACTGAAACAGAGTTTGGGGGATATACAAAACAGAGGATGAAGATGAGAATGGCTAATGAGGGAAGGCATCATCACGGGAAGGCCAACGGAGGTGGAGATGGGCATCATGGCGGGCATGGTCACCACGTAGTAGGACTTCTCTTTGCGCATGGTCTTGGAGGACACGGCCGTCATGGACATGGGCTTCATCTGAGGGGAGTTTTGGTGCAAGGGCTGTAAGATTAAATCTAAATAAAACCTACAATCCAGATTAATCATTCATAAACAAATATATGCATAATTCGAGATCGATTTGTGGAAACATAATGATCGACATACCTCTAGCCATTGATAAAAATCTGCAAGTACGGAAAATCCCAAATGCTTGATCTGCGAATATGAAATCACTAGATCTGTACGTCCTATTCCACTAGCCAATATCTCTCTAAATGTGATGGTGTGTTTTCTATAGTGATTGGGGTTTGGATAAGACGACTTGACGTTTTATTCCGTTTCTTATGTTACCGAAGTCTTTCATTAAAACCGTTATGGTAGCATATTAACAGGCAAATATCACGTAATAAACATAGGTAATAAATTGGGCAATAAATTTGAATTTACTGGGAAATACAATTGTGGGATCACATTTGAAATAATAAAATGTTATAACATTCTCTCACTTGATTCCCAATATTCCATCAAATGAGATATCAATCCAAACCCACATAGACTTCATACTAAAATAAAACACATGAATCACAACGATGAATCCTCTTAGAGCGAGTATTATATTCTGTGTATCATTATGCATTTCATCAGCCCATATGTGATAAAATAACTTAATGAATAAACCTTATGTTTACTCTAGATCAAACATAATTGTTTTTCTCAAAATAACTGAATGTATACAACTGTATTGAGAAAAACATAATAAATAAAAGTCTCACAAATTCTTTCATACAATGAAAAATTTACAGGATTGGACCAATGCCCATTTTGAATACATGATCTTTATAAATCATTGGTGGCATGTCTTTAGTGAAAGAATTAGTTATCATCAATTCAGTGCTTACGTATTCTATGATCACTTTCTTCTTTTTAACATGCTCCCTGATGGCTAAATACTTGTTGTCAATGTGCTTACTTTGACTACCACTTTTGTGGTTCTTAGCCATGAAAACTGCAGTTGAATTGCCGCAAAATATTCTCAATGGTCTAGCAATGGAATCCACAACTTTAAGCCTCGATACGAAATTTTTCAAGTGGCCTCAAAACAAGAAACGAACTCTACCTCCATAGAGGAAGTGGCAACCAAGGTCTATTTCGCACTCCTCCAAGATACAGCTCCGCTAGCAAACATAAAAATTTATCACGATACTGATTTATGGGAATCAATGCAGCTAGCAAAGTTTGAATCCAAGTAACCAACTATCTCCAAGTTGTCCATCCATCTATACACAAGCACTTGTCCCTTTATTTCTTGAAGGTACCTCATCACATTCTTTGCAACTCTCCACTACTTTGATATATTCCTAACATTCTCACAACGAAAGCAATGTTAGGTCGAGTGCAAACTTGAGCATTCATCAAGCTTCCAACAGCAGAAGCATATGGATGTTCTTTATTGTTCCATTTCAAAATCGTTCGTTGAGTATTGGCTCAAAACACAATGGGTTCTATACTTGGTGAAAAATCTTTCATCTGAAATCTCTCTAAGACCTTATTGATATATGTTTCTTGTTATAGTCTTAATATACCTCGAGACTTATATTTATGGATCTTAATGCCAATGACATAAGATGCCTCTCCCATATCTTTCATGTTAAAACTTTTAAAAAGGAATTGTTTTACCTTATATAACAATCATTTATCATAAATGCAAGTAAAATGTCATCCACATATAACACAAGGAAAAAAATTTTGCTTCCATTATCCTTCTGGTATATATATTGATCCATGACATTTTCTACAAAACCGAATAAAGAGATGACCTCATGGAACCTTAAGTACCATTGGAGAGATGCTTATTTCAGGCCATATAGAGACTCTTTAAGCTTGCATACCAAATGCTCACCGGTACTAGAGAAGATTCATTCTGGTTGTTTTGTGTAAACCACTTCTTCTAGTTTACCATTAATGAACCTTGTTTTCACATCCATTTGATGTTACTCCATATCATAATGAGCTACCAATGCCAAATAATACGAAGAGAATTACAAAGAGAATCTTTCTTAGATATAGGAGAAAAAGTCTCTGTATAATCGATTCCTTCCTTTTGAGTGAATCTCTTGACAACGAGTCTAGCTTTGTATCTCTCAATATTACCTAATGAATCATTTTTAGTTTTGAATACCCATTTACAACCAATGGCCTTCACACCATCAGGCGACTTAATTAAACCCCAGACTCTGTTAGATGTCATAGAACTCATCTCTTCTTTCATGGCATTGTACCACAAATTGGATTTATCACAACTCATGACTTGTGAAAACATCTTAGGATCATTTTCAGCTCCAATATTATAGTCAGATTATTGCATATACACAATGTAGTCACTAGGGATTACTAATTTCTTCATTCTAGTAGACTTTCTTAATGTTGCATTGACATTCTCCTAAGGAGTTTATAGTTTAACTGGAAGCTCAACAGTATCTAGTAATTATTGAACAGTTGGGCCTACCGAATCAATATAAGCAATTTATGGATCTTCAATGATTGGTTGTTTAATGGCCGGTTAAACTGAAGGGGCGTTGTAAACAACAATCAACCCAGTACCTAAGATGGAAAGTTAAGTATCTGAATAATCTTCTTCAAAAACAAGGTCGCTCAATTGATCGTTCTCACTAATCAAATCATTCTCAAGAAATTTAGCGTTTCTCAATTCCACAAACCTAGTGGTATGAGATGGACAATAAAACCTATATCCCTTGGACTTTTCAACATTTCCAACAAAATATCCACTTATAGTCCTTGGGTCTAACTTCTTTTCATATGGATTGTAGACTCTTACTTCAGACGAGTATCCCCAAACGCTTACATGTCGCAAACTAGGTTTCCAACCCTTAAATAACTTAAAAGGCGTATTTGGAATGGCCTTGATAGAAACTCGGTTTAATATGTACACTGTCATTTTAAGAGCCTTAGTCCACAAGGACTTAGGAAGTTCAGAACTGCTAAATATACTCCACATCATGTCCAATAAAGTTCAGTTTCTTCTTTCTGCTACACCATTTTGATCTGGAAAACCAGGCATAGTATATTGGGCAATAATCCCATACTCTTTAAGAAACTTTGTAAATGGACTAGGTGCTTGTCCATCTTCAGTATATCTACCATAATATTCCCCATTTCTATTTGGTCTCACAATTTTAATTTACTTACCACATTATTTCTCTATTTCAGTTTTAAATATCTTAAATGCATCCATTGCTTCGTGCTTATTACGAAGTAAGTAAAGATACATGAATCGTGAATAATCGTTTATAAAAGAGATGGAGTATCTCTAACCATTTGAGCCCAAATCTGGACTATAAATATATATAATTATATAATTTCTAATATTTTCGTTCTCATTTTGGCACATTTCTTTGGCTTGTTGGTCTGCTTTCCCCTTATGAAGCCCACATAAGTGTCATAATCAATAAAATTTAGAGTACTAAGTACTTCATCATTTACTAATTGGTTAATTCTATCGATGGAGATATGTCCCAATTTCCATTGCTACAACATAGAGAAATCCCTATTCACAACACATCGCTTTATGCCAGCATTATCATGAATGTGCATCGCATTATAAATGGCATTGTCTTGTAAATTAATTTGAAAGAGATTGTCAAACAAAATACCACTCCCAACAATTTCAGATGAATACGATAAACTAAATGTTGAACTTGAAAATTTAAAAGACTATCCCAAAGGTACAAGTCTTGAAATTGAAATTAAATTCCTAGAGAAACTATGAATATAAAAGGTCATTTCTAAATTTAAAACAAAGCCACTATTGAGAACTAATATATATGTCCCAATAGCTTCCACACATGAGCACATCTTGTTTCCTAAATGGATGCTTTGTTCACTTCCCGTTGGTTTATGCTAGTTATGAAAACCCTATAAGGAATTTGAAATGTGGATAGTAGAATCAAAATCAATCCACCAAGTGTTGTGATCCACATCAACCATATTAGATTCATAACAAACAAATGAGAGTAGGTTACCTTTCTTCTTGAGGCAAGCCTTAAATTTGGCACAATCCTTATTCATGTGCCCATACTTTTTACAGAAGAAGCATTTGGATTCTTTCTTAATGCCCAGCTTGGGGAGATAGAGGCATTTTACCTTTTCCCTTTTGCTTGCCTTGCCTTTGTACTTATTTTTTGTTGTCATATGAGCACTTTCTCCTTTCTTCATTAGCAGCCTCACTTCATCTTGAACACACATGGTCATGAGTTCGTTGATTGAGCATTTAGTGTTATGTGTATTGTAAGAGATCTTAAAAGGGAGTTGATCATGTGTCAAAGCTCCACCCAAGTTTAATTAGATGCCTTTGCTCATGCGGCCATGCCTGAAGGGATCAACTATTCATATTTTTCCTGGCATTCAATCACATATGGCGTGCCATGCCTTTAATAAAGGAAATTAATCAATTGAAATGGCAAGAAGGACACCAAATCAAGGTATCGGCCCAGGTTGAATGAGATCCCCACAAATCACGTATTCGGAGGACTGGATTGGAAATGATGGGGAGTTCTCCGCTTTCAAATTTTATGAGCTAGTTCAATCAAATTCAGTCCTTAGAAAAGCATAGTCCACATCGTGACAAGGAGTCATGTTAACAACTATCAAAGTAGCCTAAAACAAGTTCATCCAAGAAAGGACCCAAGGAAGGATGAGAGACCCCGCCCAACAGTATGGCCTGTTTATACACAAATCTTCTAGTCGTCCATTCGCCAAACAAAATCTTTGTGCTTCATAAAAAGAAGTGTTATCTTTAGGTTCTTATTGTAGGAGGAAAACATGGCCCCAATCCCCTTCTGATTAAATTTGTCATTGGTTTTTAATAATCAAAATTAGATTAATTAAATCAATCACAATATCACTGTGTTGTTTCGGCAGAAAGTTAAAGTAAGTTCCTTCCTCAAATGTCATCAGGAAACAAATGCGTTGCCTTTTCTTGGGGAGGTTGATAGTTAATTTAACTGCATTGAAGCGTATGCCTAATAGAATCAAACGTCTAGTTAATAAAATAAGGACAAAAGGAAATCGGATTCACAGAGCAAATCTCCAATTCAATCGGCTTCTTTTTTGTAGCCCAAAGGAGCAATGTTATTTCCTCATGCTACGTGCACACCAAGCCATAAACGCGGAGCCGCACATTAGAACGCGTCGACATCCACGCCTCTGGTCAATGTCCCTAAGCAGGGCCACCGACCTCCATTGATTAATTCAGGCGCGAACTTGCTCCCCAAGACGAACACTCGACGGCGTTTGCCGTGGTTCACACGGATTGCTTAAGTACTTAATAGCTAAGCTATGAAATTTGGCAGAGAAGAGGCGTGTGAAAAGATCGCCATGTTTGATAGACTGCTGCAGTTGGACCACCACCTCGGGAAACTCTATAAATAAGGGCCTCTCTTCCTCTCATCTCTCATCATCCAGACAGCTATTCTTGTGTCAAGACTGAAACAGAGTCGGGGTTATATACGAAACAGAGGATGAAGATGAGAATGGGTCACGAGGGAAGGCATAATCACGGTCGACATCGTCAGCATGGGATGGGTAACGGAGGCGGAGATGGGCATCATGGTGGGCATGGTCTCAAAGGACATAGGGATCATGGGTTCCATGGACATGGACATGGGCATGATGTGAGGGTTCCATTAGTCCATGGGCATGGACTTTTCAAACATGGTCATCATGGTCATCTCAAAGGTCACGACCATGGTCACAAAGGGAGGGAGGGCCATGCGCATGACTGGTGCGGAAGGCGTCACACCTGTATAGAGCAACCGGAACCGAAGCAGGAACAGGAGCAGCAACAGGAACAAGAAGTTGTGGCTGCGACGCCAACTCCAATAACCGAGGAACTCGATACTCTTGGACATGGGCATCATGTGAGGGTTCTTCTAGTCCATGGGCATGGACTTTTCAAACATGGTCATCATGGTCATTGCAAAGGTCAAGGTCATGTTCACAAAGGGAGGAGGTGCCATGCGCATGGCCGGTTTGGGAGGAATCATACCTGTACGGAGCAATCAGAACCGGAACAGGAGCAAGAGCAGCAACAGGAGCAGGAAGTCGTGGCTGCGACGCCAACTCTGATAACCAAGCAACTCGGTACTCTCGGACATGGGCATCATGCGAGGGTTGTTTTAGTCCACGGGCATGGACTTCTCAAACATGGTCATCGTGGTCATTGCAAAGGTCACAGTCATGAGCACAAAGGGAGGAGGTGCCATGCGCATGGTCGGTTCGGGAGGCGTTATACCTGTGCAGAGCAACCGGAACCGGAACAGGAACAGGAGCAGCAACAAGAACAGGAAGTGGTGGCTGCAACACCAACTCCAATAACCGAGCAACTCGATACTCTCGCTCTGACTGCCGACTAGAGAGGACGCTTGGAGTTGGGTCTTGGACCGTAATGACGCCGTGTCAGCAATAAATGTGTCTTGGGGATTTCATGTTTTGGCTCCTACCAGTAGCCAATACCTGTTTTATCTTTTTGAGTAGTTTCGCTGGATCATCAGATTCAACTGTTTGAAGTGTTGTGGAGGTTGATGGAAGTTTCTCTATACTGTTTGTGTACCAATATTATTCAATGGTACACTGAAAATTAGTGTCATGGGATCCGTCGTTTGAGGTTTCGGATCAAATGATTCCATATATTATGTGCAGAAGATTTGAAGGTTCTGAACTAGAACTGATATGTTACTGAGCTTCGCGAGAGCGCCACTGGCATGCCTATACAAATTGACCAGAATTAATTGAGAGATAGGGGCTTTAACAGCAAACATCACGGACAATGGCATATGCTCTCCATCTTTGTCATTCAAGTAATTCCGGCAACTCAAATTGGCGATCAAGAAATCGAACATCTTCAACTAGTTAAGCCCAGAAACTTATTATTATGAAATCTTTTGCTAATTCACCAATTTGATCAGTCCGAAAGGAAAAGGAACAAGATTCACAGATGGAAGTCTTTTTTTTTTAAGTAGGGCGATAGGTTTAATAAAATGGACTTGTTTCATCTTGGGCGAAGTACAATTGCGGGGGCCTAATTCAAATCCCTCAGGTAAAGTAAGAAAGTTTCGCCTAACATACTCGCCACCCACAACAATATAAAATTATAACACTTTGTAGCTCTAACTACTAATCAGTTGATAATTGTTTTAACTGCATTGAAGGTATGCTCAGTAAAATCAAAAGAATGGTTAATTTAATAAGCACAAAACGAAATCAGATCCACGAGAGCAAGTCTGCACCCCTTTTTTTTGGTCGATAGTCTCCAACCCCTCAATCGCTGTTCTTTTTGCGGCCCAAAGGAGCAAAATTTATCTGCTCATCTAACCAAGCCAGAACCGTCCAGCCGCAAATGAGAAGGTGTCGACATCCGCGTCCCCATCTCTGGTCCCATATCTCAACGCAGAGAGAACGACCGCCATTATTTCATTCCCGCGTGAACTTGCTCCCCAAGGCAACACATGACCACATTTTCCTTCGTCCGTAGTTGAAAAGTATTCATCCACCGCGTTCACACGGATTGCTCAAATACTTAGTAGCTAAGCCGAGAAATTTGGCAGACAAGAGTCGTGTGAAAAGACTGCCAAAATCATGGGGTGCTACAGTCAAACCACCGCCTCTAAACCCCCTATAAAAGGGAGGCCCTCTCTTCCTTTCATCTCTCATCATCCAGAGAACTATTCCTCTGTCAATTCTGGAACGGAGTTGGGGGGTTGACTAAACAGAGGATGAAAATGAGCATGGCTCTCGAGGGAAGGCATCATCACGGTCAACATCATCATCATGGGATGGGTAATGGGGGCCGACATGGGCATCGTGGCGGGCACGGTTGCCTAGTAGGAGAACTTCTCAGCAGCAATGGTCTCGGAGGAGATGGAGATCATGGACATGGACATCATCTGAGCGGTCTTTCAGTCTGTGGGGGTCATGGTCATGGTCATGGAGTACGCGGACACGGACGTGGGCATCACCTGAGGGGCCCTTCAGGACATGGGCATGGACCTTCCATACATGGTCGTCATGGATATCGTCCTGGTCACGGTCATGGTTACAAAGGGAGGCGCCCTGCGCATGGCAGATGCGGGATGCGTCATCCCTGTATGGGGCAACCAGAACAGGAGCAGGAAGTCGCGGCAGCGTCCCCGACTCCGATAACTGAGCAACTCGGCACTCTCGCTCTGACGGCAGACTAGAGAGGACGCTTGAAGTTGGGGCTTGGACAATAACGACGCCACGTCGGCAATACTGTGCCTTGGGGATTTCTATATATTGGTTCCTACCAGTTTTTATCTTTTTGGGTAACGTCGTTGGATGCTCAACAATGGTTGAAGTGTTGCGGAGGTTAAAGAAAGTTTCTTTGTACTGCTTCTGTACAAGTATACTATGGTACACTGTGATGATATCGCTGAGGCGTCGGCTCCGACAGATGATTTCCATGTGTTATTCAGATCTGAAGGTTTTGAACGAGAAATGACATGTAGTATTGAGCTCATTGAGAGCACCGTTGGCATGCATGAACAATTTGACCTGATCCAATTTAGAGATTAAGGGCTTCAACAGCACCCATCGCCGGCAATGGCATATGCTTTCTTTCTCATTCAAGTAACTGCCGCAACCCAAATTGGCGATCAAGAAAATTGTGTTAGAATTTACTGCTTAAGCCTAGAAAAGAAGGCGGCCTCGCCCAGTTAATGGCAGGTTTGGATGATGTCACGCCCCGAATCTCGAGCGCACGCACAACCCTCAGTGGTCGATAGAATTTCGCGACGTTCTCAGGACTCGTCACCGACTCTTTTTATTTTATTGCACATGCGGAAGCAAATTAACTAATCCCCTGACAACGACATACATGGGATAGAAAAGCAGGACAACCAATTTCAAATCAAATACACTTTTATAAACACTTCAAGCTTATACAGAAGGTCTATATCATAAAGAACTACTGAGCCACCTATGCTCCTAACCCTTCCACTTCAAGCTCCTGGCTCTTCACACTAGGGACCTGAAAATGGTTATATAATAACCAGTGAGATATAAATCTTAGCGAGTTCCACCCCTAAGCCCCGGTTAGTACACCAACTCAACTCGGGGTATCTATCCAGAACTACCCCACCACAAGCAACAACCAACAGTCGATTCGCATACAACCTTACCTAGTATGCCATACCCTGCACATTACAATTCAGCATGATACACGCAATGCACATGGCCATTAGATGATACCTTTCATCAATCACATACGAGTCGCATCGCAAGCGATCTCACCCGACCCTTGCTACACCCTGCACGTTATTGATTCATGCTGTGTGCCATAAACAATGTGTTTAACTCTTGCATGACTGAAATCACAGATGCCATGATTCTCATGCGTTCTTGCACATTATCACAGTTCATAAACACAATGCATATACTCAATGCATACAATAATTGAAACGCCTTACTCATCTCAGTCAATCACAGGGGTCCGGATTATAAGACCAAATCGTTGTGACACGTCCCATTCCGTGCCACACAATTTCGTCCCATAATTCGGCGCATCAATAACACTCAGCATGTGTTCCAATTGTTAATCACTGCCACACATGGGCATAGCCTACTCGCGGTTCGGCTATCTACTGGCATTTAGCCAGGCATCGTCTCCCCCCTTGGAGCACGGCTTCATCACTACGTCAACGGCGTTCCCGAAGGAGTATAGGCCCAGAATCAACTGCGACCAACAATCTACTCGCAGTTCGGCTGTCTACTGGCGTTTAGCCAGGCATCGTCTCCACCCTTGGAGCATGGCTTCGTCACTATGTCGACGGCGTTCCCGAAGGAGTATAGGCCTAGAATCAACTGTGACCCGAGCCCGTTGAAAGGGCACTTTATAAAGGTAACGTCTGGCTTAAACGTCCGGGACGGTTTCTCATTAACCAACACACGACAATTCATTATCGGCTCAAGACACTTTGCATTTCATTCAAATGCCTCGATTAAAACAGTAATCCTGGCCTCTTTTCTTCGTATTAAAAACGTCCAAGAAAGTATTCGTGTGTGGGTACACGTCATTTCAAACCAGAAAAGCTGATACCTTCCTTTTTCAAACCCCACTGTTTGATATAATACTTAAAATCCATTTTCGGTGTCCAAACCCGACACCCGGGATTTTCTTAATAAAATCCATAATTTCCAATCACCACGCCGTTGCACACATCATCACTCAATTCATGTGGATGCCATGCATTTTCACATCCATTTACTTCATAAAATCAACACACATGAATTATAGACATTTTTTTATTCTCGGGTGAACAATGCATGTGAACAGTGCGCGTGAACAGTGTCTTGTGAACAGTGAATTTCCCTAATTAAATCAATAATAAATTAAACTAAGAAATTAAACAAAATATTAATTAAAACAATTAAAACAATTAATTAAGCAAAACAAGCTTAATTAAACACATAAGCACAATTAAGCAAATAAAGCAAGATTAAGATAAACTAATCTAATCCATCCATTTAACCACCTATCTTAAGGCTAATACAACTTAATTAAATCATCTAAACTAGAATTAAATCTAACTAAACCAACCCTAAGCAAGTTTAGTCACTAATCGAATGATTAGGAGCTAAACTCACCCGTTAAGCGGGCCGGAGGCACTGACGCGGCGGCGACGATGGTGGCTACCCACCGGGACTTCTACAACGACGATCCAAGGCGGTCTCAAGCTCAACACAGCAACCACAGCTCGGATTCCCATTGAAAACACTAAAAAACAGCCCTGCCGGAGGAGAAACTGAGTTGGACGGCTTGGCCGGAGCTCCGGAGAAGGGGGTGGCTGGCTAGTGGCTGCACCTCGGGGTCAAGGAGGAGTGGCTAGTAGTTGGGCTGGGTGAAAGAACGGTCGAAAATGGAGAAAACTCGAAGAAAACTCGAAACAGGCTGAGCTGGGCGGAATCGGGCGATCCGGTGGCCGGTGGCTTGTCGCTGGATTTCGGGATGACTGGAGGCTCCGTTCGGCAAGCGGTGACCACCTTCCATACGGAATATCTCTCCTGGTCACGGTGGTGGGTGGAGCGTAGGCTGATTCATCCGGGAAGATAACTTTTTACTCGAATCTTTGACGAAAGGTCAGTTGGAGCATAACAGCGCCAGCGGTCAGGCTGCCGTTGGCTTCTAGCCGGCCGGTGGGTCAATCGGCGGCTCCGATCGGCAAACGGCTGGGTCCGGCGGACAGTCTGAGTGTCCTCGACACAGTGGTGGGTGGCACAAGAGTTGATTCGTCCGGGAAGCCAACTTTTAACTCAACTCTTTGGAGGAGGGTCTGATGGAACAAAAACTGGAGAAGAGGAAAACGAGGAGAGAGAGAGCTCCGTCGAGGGAGAGTCGAATGAGGGGAGAGAAAGAGAGTGAAGTGAGGGATGTCAAGGCCTCATCAATGCTTGCCCAACTCCCCATGCAAGTCCTCTCACCTTCTCTCTCTTCCTTTGCCCTTATCCACTTGCTTTTAGGGAAATTTGGTCATTTCCACCTTGCACAAATTACCAATTTGACCTTGGGCTGGAATTGGTGGATGGGCCTAAGGATTGGGCTAGGCCATGAATATGAGTGGGCTTGGGAATTGGTTGGGCTTGAAATGGCCAAGAATTGGCCCATGGGCTTAGAAGATGAATAGTTGGTTTGGGCCCAATGGGCTCATTATAGTGGCTGTCCACCTTGGGCCTAAGGCCCACACTAACTTGGCCCAGCCCACGTCCTCACGAGCTTGCTTCCTCGGTCCGAAATCCCTTTTTCAATTGCTCGGCTTAACTGACTCTGTCGACTGTTTGATGTAGCTTCATCCAAAGTTCGTTCCGGACATTCCCGATAATTCGAAGTCCAATCCTAAGTTCTCTTGCCATGTCAATTTCCTCAAATGCCATTTTGGTAACAACTCAGACTGACGGGTGGCTTTGAGGATTCACGCGTGACCGACTCATGCTAAACCACGTTCAAGACATCTCGACGCATGGACGTCCTTGATTGCATGAAATTACGGATGATAGATTCTTATTTCAAAGTACACGATCACTGAGGATCGACATAGGGTCGTTCACGGGTTCAATAACGGTAAACGGAATCACCCGTCGTTCCATTATGTTCTGTCCACGAATCGCCTTCTAGTCGTCCTTGAAATCGGCCTGCCTATCTACAGGATCTTCCTCACGCAAGTCTCACGGTCAAGTCGTTTTCCCAGGTCGAGTTCTTTAGTCATACGAGTTCTGTCCTCATTAGCCTTTCCCCTCAAGGTCAGTATCTCAGGAGTGATCAATTCCTATTGAGATCAACCAACAATGCATTGACGAAATTCACATTCACTCATCCCTCAGAGGGCTCGAATTTCAAGATGTCACAGATGAAGTCTCGCTCATATATAGAGGAAGAGCAAACGCGCTAGCACGCTATCTATGGCTTATGAAGTTGATCGAATCGGATCAAATAGCCCTTCACGCAACCGGACCAAACTAAGGGCTGGCCTGTGGAATTCGTCAAAGAGCAGCGGCGATTTATGCATCTGCGTCACACAAGAATTCTTCCAGCTAGAAGGGATTGCTGCTATGAGCAATCATCGTGCATGATAGAGAATGATGGATTAGTGAATCGATTGAGTGATTGAGATGTGATACCCATTAACCGATCACGCTAAAATCTCTGAGAAACCTTATTATTCAAGAGGAAGAGAAATCTCTTATCAACAATAAAATGAGAACCATTTTACATCGTATATGAGGGATTTCTTGATTTGGGCCAAAGAAGCAATATTACTCAATCATTATCATATTGATCATTTATGCAAAAATAAAATATGATAAAGTGAGCTATCGATTGCTTCGAACTGTCCTGCAATCTTATATTTTAGTTCTCCTTTCATTCCCCGGCCTAAGTCAAGCCAGTGAGGTCATTAATCTGGTGATTATTGTGGCTTTTCGCATTTCATAGAAGTTTAGTTTCTGTTAGATACTAAGCCATTGCCAAGTAAGCTATGGGTCAGAAGCATTAGCATAGTTAAAGTAAATTAGTACCAAGGCTAGAACAAAAGCCAAACCACTGAAGATTACTAACAAATAAAATGATTATCACAACCGAAGTCTGTACACAAATGTTACCATCCTATGAAATACATATAGTAGAACAATCTTGTTCTAGTGATTGTCATTTTAGCATTCGAAGGAGTGAAACTTAATCCAATGAATTAGTAAGTGGTTACACCAAAAAGTGGACAGGTCCTTGATATGACTAAAGCGTTAGATACTATCAAGCATGTGACTCATCATCGATAACTGAGACCGGCGTTGATATTAGCACACATCGATGATTGTTATCAATTAGTTGGCGATATATGACGAAGTGTAACAAGGGTATCAATTGGCAAGGTCAATAAAATTGTCAAGGTGCCAAAGAAAAGCTGAACGTAAAAAGGGTAGCAAGGCGTTGTTACAAGTTTCAAGCCACTTCGAACAAAGTAATGAACATTGTGGAGCAACCGCCACATGTTTTTAAAGGAACAACCATCTAAAAGCAAGATCGCGGCATCATGAGAATATGAGCACCGAGTTTTCAGAGGTAAAGGGGTAGTTACAACTGTAGGAGAACTATTCGAAGATGATTATGGCACAACCACTATAAATACCATCATTCGTCTATTGAAGAGCCCCATATAAATCAAACAAATTTACTATCTTTAAATTACTTTACTTTACTACAACATATTTTTATCTTCCATATTTGTGTAATCAAATTTACTATCTTTAAGTTATTTTTACTTTCTTGCAATGTATCTTTATCTGTCATATTCGCATCACCGATTAAATTCCAACATGTATCTTTATCATGAGTGTCACGTTGTTAATTAAATTCTGATGTACCAACTTTGTGTTGTCAAGCTTTATTGTCAATTAAATTCCGGCATAATTTGTTTACGTTGGGTTCCATTGTAGAGTCTGTATTTTCTAGACCCAGTAATCGATTAAATCCCGACACGGTTTAAGTTTGTACAGTTCTATTTAAAGTGAAGTCGTTGATTTCTTTGTTAGCCATGATATCTCCTTTCCAGAGTTGGCATAGAACTGGTCTCCTTCAAATAAAAACCGTACAATTTTCGATGAAAGGTTATTTCGTCACCAATAAATTCAGGTGAAACGGCACGCTGTCAATGCATTGAATGGTGACATTTAGGTTGACAATTTGAATAGTTATTTCAAAAACAAAAATTAACATAATTCATAATTTTGAAACAAAAGAAAATGTCATAGAAAAATGTGTTTATCTTTCATTTCTTATTATAGGAGGAAAATATGGTGCCAATTTTCTCTTATAATTAAAATTGTAATTACCTTAGTAATAATAATAATTTAAATCTGTTTAATTAAACCAATAATTGTGTCATTGTGTTGTTTTGGCAAAAAGAAAAGTTGCATTGTAAAAATAAGCATAGTTTCTCTTTAAAATGTTTTCAAAAAACAAATTATTGCTTATTATTCTGTCGTCGTCGTCATCGTCGTCATTATTAGCTCTAAGTTCTAACCAGTTGGTAATTATTTCGACTGCATTGAAGAGTACACCAAATAAGATGAAACACATGGTCAACAAGATAAGCACAAAGAGAAATCAGTTCACAGAGGTCTCCAACTTCAATCGGTTGTCTTATTGTGGCCCAAAGGAGTAAAGGTATCTGCTCATCTAAACGTGCACACAAGCCCGAAATGCGGAGCCGCAAAATCAAAACGCGCCGACACCAGCTTCCATTACACTGTTCGGGCGTGGACTTGCTCCCCAAGACAACAACACCCCCCGACGACATTTTCCAGTCGTTCCCAGTTTTCAAGAGCGTTGATGGGGATTGCTCGAATGCTTGTTAGCTAAGATGCGTGTGGAAAGATGTCCAAACTTGATAAGTCTGCTACAGCTGAACCAACGCCTCGTGAATCTTGATAAATAAGGGCCTACTCTTCCTCTCGTCTCTCATCATCCAGACAGCTAATCCTCTATCAAGATTGAAACAAAGTCGGGGGATTATATACTGAACAGAGGCCGAAGATGAGAATGGCTCACGAGGGAAGGCACTATCATGGGATAGGCAACGGAGGGGGACATGGGCATATCATATGAGGGGTGGTGTTGGACATGGGGCCATGGTCATGGTTATGGGCATCATCTGATGGGTCTTTTAGTCCATTGGGGTCACGGTCATGGACATGGGCATCATCTGATGATGGGTCTGTTGGGTCATGGGCATGGACTTTTCGAACGTGGTCATCATGGTGATCGCCATGATCACTACCACAGTCACAAAGGGGAGCGCCATGCACATGGTGGATGCCAGAGGCGTCATTTCAGTATGTTGCATAATGAATCCTTTTTAGTTTGGAAGACCCATTTACAACTAATGGCCTTCACACCATCAAATAACTCAACTAAACCTCAAACTTCGTTAGGTGCCATAGAATTCATATTTTCTTTCACAGCATTGTATCACAAATTTGATTTATCACAACTCATAGCTTGTGAAAACGTCTTAGGATCATTTTCAACACCAACATTATAGTCAGATTCTTGTAGATACACAATGTAGTCACTAGGGATTGTTGATTTTTTCATTCTAATAGACTTTCTTATTGTTGCATCAACATCCTCCCGGAAGTTTGTTGTTCAATTGGAAGCTCAGCAGTATCTGGTAATTGCTGAACAGTTGGGCCTACTGAATCAATATCAGCAACTTGTGGATCTTCAATGATTGGTTGCTCAACGGTTGATTAAACTGAAGGGGCGTTGTAAACAACAACCAACCTGTATCTAAATAATCTTTTTCGACAACAAGATCCTTGAATTGATCATTCATACTTATCAAGTCATTCTTAAGAAATTTAGCGTTTCTCGATTCCACAAATCTAGTGGTGTGAGATAGACAATAAAACCTGTATCCCTTGGACTTTTCGGCATATCCAACAAAAAATCCACTTATAGTCCTTGGGTCTAACTTCTTTTCTTGTGGATTATAGACTCTTCCTTCAGACGAGCATCCCCAAATGCATACATGTCACAAACTAGGTTTCCAACCCTTAAATAACTCAAAATGCGTCTTTGGAACAGTCTTAATAGAAACTCGGTTTAATATGAGCACTATCGTTTTAAGAGCCTAAATCCACAAGGACTTCGGAAGTTTAGAGTTGCTAAGCATACTCCGCATCATGTCCAATAAAGTTTGGTTTCTTCTTTCTACTACATTATTTTGATCCAGAGAACTAGGCATAGTATATTGGGTAATAATCCCATACTCTTTAAGAAACTTTGCAAATGAACCGGGTGCTTGTCCATCTTCAGTGTATCTACCATAATATTCTCCACCTCTATTTGATCTCACGATCTTAATTTGCTTACCATATTATTTCCTTACTTCGGTTTTAGATACCATAAAGGCATCCGGCGCTTCATGCTTATTACGAAGTAAGTAAAGATACATAAATCGTCAATAGTAATTTATGAAAGAGATGAAGTATCTCTGACCATTTGAGCCCATATTTGGACTACAAATATCTATATGTATGATTTCTAATATTTCTATACTCCTTTTGGCACATTTCTTTGATTTGTTGGTTTGCTTTCCCCTTATGTAGTCCACACAAGTATCATAATTAGTCAAATTCAGAGTACTAGGTACTCTATCATTTACTAATCACTTAATTTTATCGATGGAGATATGTTCTAATCTCGAGTGTCACAACATAAAGAAATCCTCATTCATAACACATCTTTTTATGCCAGCGTTGTCATGAACATTTATTGGATTATAAATGGCATTGTCTTGTAAATTAATTCGAAAAAGACCGTCAGACAAAATATCACTCTCAACAATTTCAGATTTATACAATAAACTGAATGTTGAACTTGAAAATTCAAAGAATTATCCCAAAGGTACAAGTCTTGAAACTGAAACTAAATTCCTAGAAAAACTAGGAATATAAAAGATCCTTTCTAAATTTAAGACAAAACCACTATTGAGAACTAATCTACATATCTCAATAGCTTCCACATGCGAGTGCATCTTGTTTCCTAAATAGATACTTCGTTCACATCCCGCTAGTTCCGCTGGTTTTGAAAACCTTGCAATGAATTTGAAATGTGGATTGTAAAACTATAATCAATTCACCAAGTGTTGTGACCCACATCAACCATATTAGATTTATAACAAACACATGAAATTAGGTTACCTTTCTTCTTGAGCCATGCCTTAAATTTAGTACAATCCTTCTTCATGTACCCTTTCTTTTTACAGAAGAAACACTTGGATTCCTTTTTAATGAACAGCTTTGGGAGATAGAGGCATTTTACATTTTCCTTTTTGCTTGCCTTGCCTTTGTACTTATCATATGTTGCCATATGAGCACTTTCTCATTTCTCCATTGGCAACCTCTCTTCTTTTTGAACACACATGGTCATAAGTTCGTTCATTGATCATTTAGTGTTATGTGTATGGTAAGAGATCTTGAAAGAGGCATACTCTTGTAGGAGAGTGTGCAAGATATAGTACATAAGAAAGGAATCTGATATCCCAACCTCAAGATTCTTCAACTGGCTACAATATCCCTCATCTTCATGATATGCTCATGTACACCTCTTATACTGGTAGGCTTCAACTTTGAGAATTTCATAATCAGGGTCATGGCATGTGCCTTTTCTGAAGACTTAAATTGTGCATCAGTAGCTTCCAACAATTCCTTGGCATTGTTATGCCGAATGACTGAACCACTAATACTAGTAGGGAGTTTTATCTTTATGTACATCACACTAAGACGGTTGGACCACTCCCATTGTGTATAAGATTATACTCAGCTTGAGTGCTATACTCAGTAGGTTTACATGGTTCGTCTGACCATAGAGCATAATCAAGATCCATGCACCCTAATTGAAGAAGAATTAATTTCCTCCATTCTTTATAGTTATTTCCATTAAACTCGGGAACAATTATACCAGAACTAATTGTAGATAGTAAGACTGCATCATAATTAAAGTAAAATACATTTGATGAAAATAACCTTAAATCATATTTTATCAATGTAAATATGCTATAAAATAAGAATCATATAACATCAAAAACTGCCTGTGGGCTAAGTTTCTAATTTAAATAGATTCATAATTACTTTATGATGAAACTATCAAAATTATATTCCCTTCCTTAATCCCTCTGGGTAAATTAAGAAAGATAAAATAATATTTCATCATAATTAATCACATTAATATATTGAAAATTCCTCTGAGATAAAATTCATTATATTAATGTGACTAATTACAATCAATGTCCTTTTGATTGTATGTGATCCATAAGCTCTTAATATATAGTTTAATATAATCGAAGATGTTGTAGCTAATCTTCAATTAATTAAATATATAAGGATACTAGCATTTAATTTTACTAGAAAATATTCAAAAATTACATGTAAGGGCAAAACAGCAAAATCAAGTGTAAAAAGGGTTAAAATTGTAATTTTACCCACAAAGACAGAATAAGAATTTCACTTGTAAGGGGTAAAATGGGAATTTCACGCCCAAAATGGCAGAATTGTAAATTTCCACCCCTAATGGGGGCAAAATCGGAATTTTAGGCGGCCAGGGCAAAACCGTAATTTTACTAATGCGGAGGGGCAAGATTGGAATTTTACGCAAGCGAGGGCAGAATAAGAATTCTGCAATATATAGAGGGACATAATAGAGAAACCACCACGCGCGCCGATTTGTGGCTCTCGGGCACGTGCATTGCATGCGCTCACCGCTCCCCTCTCAAGCGCGTGCGTTGCACACGCCAGCCACATACCCATGAGCGCATGTGCCCCTCCATGCGCTGGGGCATGTGCAAGGCCTTCTTTCCCAATTTTTGTTCTTCCGCCATGCTCCACTGCAACCAACCTCCGTTCTGCCTCCTAAGTCTTCTTCCACAGCCCATGTCCAACCAAATTGATCAATGAATTTCGAAGACAATGCCAGGATGAATGTATAGTTCTAAGATTCGGCAAAAATAGCCTATAAATTGATCGGAATTAAGCCTAAAACTCTCTCTCTTAAAACCCTAACCACCGAAAATTTCATCGCTCGATTAACCTCCGACGATCAGTAATATGCTGAATAATCTTAAGGGTTTTCTACCTAATGGGGGTATGACCATGCAAATCCGTTATCGTGTGGTTGGTCGCCCGAATTTGATCGGAATTTAAAATTCCGTTCCAAGCCACCAAAGATCCAAATTTAACCCATACATAATTTAGTGAAAGCATACAAAAATTCCCAAATTTTTTACCAAGACAGAGATTATAAACTTGCTCCGACACTAACTATAAGACTAAATCTAAATAAAACCTTACGATCCCGATCTATCATTCACAATCAAATACGAGCATAATTCAGGATTGATTTGTGAAAACATAATGATTTACATACCTCCAGCCATTAATGAAAATCTACAAATATGGAAAATCCCAAATGTTTATCCGGATGCGTGGAGCGTGATCTATATGTGAATATGGAATCACCAAATCTGTATATCTTGTTCCACTAGCAAATATCCATCAAATGTGATAGTGTGTTTTCTATAGTGATTGGGGTTTGGACTAGATGACCTGACGTTTTATTCTGTTTCTTACATTACGGACATCTTCCATCAAGACCATTATGGTAATATATTAACAAGCAAATATTACGTAAAAAACATTGGTAATAAATTAGCCAATAAATCGAAATTAATTGAGAAATACAATATTGAGATCACATTTGAAATAATAAAATATTATAACAGGGGGGTCATGGGCGTCATGGACATGGACACGGGCATCATCTGAGGGATCTTTTCATCCATGGGAGTGGACCTATCAAACATGGTCATCGCCATAATCACGGTCATGGTCACAAAGGAAGGCACCATGCGCAAGGCCGGTGCAGGAGGCGTCATAACTGTATATGATGCAACAGGAACCAGAATAGGAACAAGAACAGGAACAGGAACCAGAAGTCACGACTGCAAGACCAACTCTGATAATAGAGCAACTCGGTACCCTTCTTCTGGCTGCTGAGCAGAGAGAAGAAGTTTGGAGTTGGGTCTTGGACAATAACGACGCCATGTCAGCAATAAACGTGTCTTAGGGATTTCATGTTTTGGCTCTTACCAGTGACGAATGCCGGTTTTATCTTTTTGCATAGTTTCGCCGGATGAACAACTTCAGTAGCTTGAAGTGTTGTGGAGGTTGATGGAAGTTTCTCTATACTGTTTGTGTACCGATATTATGGGATGGTACACTAAAATTAATGTGATGGTATTTGTCGTTTGAGTTGTCGGATCAAACGATTCCATACATTTTAAGCAGAAGATTTGAAGGTTCTGAAGAAGAGATGATATGTTACTGAGCTCATTGAGAGCCCTATTGGCATGCGTGAACAAATTGACCAGAATTAATTCAGAGATAAGGACTTTAAGAGCACCATCGCCGACAAGGGCATATGCTTTCCATCTTTGTCATTCAAGTAACTTCGGCAAATGTTTGGGAACTCTGGCAACCCAAGTTGGCGATCAAGTTGAAGACTTCTATTGGTTAAGCCCAGAAACTTATTATTATGAAATCTTTTGCTAATGTACCAATTTGATCAATCGGCAAGAAAAAGGAGCAAGACTTATAGATAAAGTATCAGCTCGTTAAAATTACACAGTAAATTAAGGCTACAGATTATTCTTGTGAATTATGACCAATACCAAGTATATGAGCAGTGATTTCAAATCTAGTGGTTACTCGGATTCTAGTAACTTTATGTAAGGCAGAGTTTGGTTTTTTTGGGGGTGATAGTTGAAAAGTTGACATATAAGTCATCTTTATTCCCACTCTAGAGCATTGTACAAGAGATTTTCGCCTCATATGGCTCCTCTTTTGAAGTCATTGGGTTCTTTTCCTTATTCGAGAATCTCCTCCCTTCTTTCACTCCATCCTAAAGAGTAATTAAGATCAATTCAGTTACGTTTTTATACCCTAATCAAACACTTTCCATTTCGGATTATTCTCAAAGGAGAAGATTCTTCTTTTTATCAAACATTTGCGGATCCAATTTCAATCTTACAATAAGAACAAGAGATCTTTCTTGATCAACCCACCTCATTCTTCGAGAATTAGAAAGATCCATTTCAAATTTGAATTTGTTCATTTGAAATCTGGGTTCTTCTAATTCATTTTTATTTACTTATTTTTTTACTGTCTTCTTGAGTTCTATCCTGGTTGGGTTGGAGGCGAAGACTGGCAACATTCATCATTTACTTGTTTTCACAAAAAAAATAAAAATAAATAAGGCCTCACTAATGAATGGCAGTTTTTAATTTGATCTGATTAGATAGCCCTTTAAGTAACCAATCAAACTTAGGCAGAACTACTAACGAAGAGCTAATTACGAAGAGAAGCTTAATCATCAAAGGGCACGAATGGGTTATTCATCTCATATTTTTCATTAATTCTCGACAGAGATCAAAGATCTTGACCAATCAACATCATGAAAAAACCGAAAAAAAAAAATTGCCTACATAATCAACACCCGAAGTCGAACTTTCTTTGGTTATTTCCTAGGGGTGAGCACGGTTCCCGGGTAGAGCCGGGAACCGGAGAACCGAACCGGAGGGTCCGATTCGGTTCCCGGTTCTTAAGGGACCGGTTCCAGTTCCGGTTTCGGTTCCGGTTCCGACCGTTAGGAAAAGTTCTCGAGAAACACAGAAGGGGAAGAAAACCTGCAGGAAAAATAATAAAAGAAAAGGGGAGGTCAGCAAAAAGAAGACAGCTGCAGGAAGTGATGTGAGAGCGAGACGTGAGAGTAGAGGGAAAAAAAGGAAAAAGCAGAAAAGCAGAGAAGCAGAGAGAGAGACTATTCATTTCGTCATGCTCTGCCCCGCAGCCGCTCGAGGGCTCGCTACGCCGGCCGCCGCACGGCGTCGCGCCGTCCGCGAGCACCGCGCCGCATCTCCATGCCAAGCTTCATCGCGGGCAGCCTAGCCGCCGGTCACCACCGCTGCTGGTCTGTTGCTTCCCTCTGCCGGACCTCCTCACGAGCACCCTTCAATGACGCCAGAACCGGTCGCCGAGCCACCGCGCTCCTCCGCCTCTGCTTCGACGCCCAGCAACCTTCGCCTGCGCTGCTCTCCGTCTGAAGTTCCACCCCATCTCCGTGTAGCCCTGCCGACGCCGCTCCACCAGCAACCTGCGCTCTGCCCGACGCCACAGCAGCTCGCCTCTATCGCCGGCGCCCCTGTCGCAGCACCTCTGCACACCGAACGCCGCGTCGTTGCCACACCAGCACCACAGCTCGACGACCCGACGCCCCTTCTGCCCGAGCGTCTCACCGTCTCGCCGCACCAGCCTCACCTGCGCTGCCCTCCCTTTTTGTGTTTGTTTTTCCACAGGAACGAAGAAAAAATAAGCTACCAGCTAGTTTTCATATTCTCTCCCTAAATATTTGCCATGTGATTTTAATGTTAGCAGCAATAGAGATTTCAAGACCATTTTTTATGGGCAATTTAATTTTTTGATGGGTCATGACCAATTTGCTGCTAGTGCTAGCTGTTAGTCTGTAAAATGCTTGGATTTGCATTTTCATTCGATTGTACCCTTTTTTGTATGTGGACAATGTCATATAGAATCCTAGATACACATACTGTAGAATTTGTTTGGGCTGTTTGGGCGATGTCGAGTCATCCTCTAGGTTAATGGACAATGTTAAAGATTTTGCAACTTTACTGATCTTGATTGGCTGGTATGTAGAAATTAGTCCAAATATTCTTTTTGTTTTGAAATTTTTAATTATATTATATTATTGTTGTATAGTTCAAATCTGAAAATGAAAATGGAAAAAAAAAAAAAAGAACCTGTTGGAACCTGGAACCGACCCTGGAACCTGTGACAGGGTAGGTTCCAGGTTCTTGGTTCTGACGGGTAGGTTCCAAGTTCCAAAAAATAAGGAACCTGTACCCGAGGGTAGGTTTCAGGTTCCAGACGGAACCGAACCGGAATCTGGAACCGCTCACCCCTATTATTTCCTCTTATTAGATCATCATAGCCATTGCAAGAAGTGGAGAACTACAGAGTACCTGCAAACTAATTTCACTACCACGTGATGAATTATTGCCCACTTGGAATGGAAGCCCAAAGCCCTATAAAGGCAATTTGTCCAAGGCAAGTCGTTAAAGCAGCCCATGTAAAAGCATCCTTCTTATGAAGCAGTATAGTGCCATTACTAACTTGTGCTTAGAAGAAAAAAAAACAGAGGGTTATGGATGGTTAAGGAAGCAAAAATAAGGCCAAGGCCCGTGCGCAAGGAAAAGCGAGTTGATCATGTGTCAAAGCTCCACCCAAGTTTAATTAGATGCCTTTGCTCGCACGGCCGTGCCTAAAGGGATCAACTATTCATATTTTTCCTGGCATTTAATCACATATGGCGTGCCATGCCTTTAATAAAGGAATTTAATTAATTGAAATGGCAAGGAGGACACCAAATCAAGGTATCAGCCCAGGTTGAATGAGATCCCCACAAATCACGTATTCGGACGATTGGATTGGAAATGATGGGGAGTTCACCGCTTTCAAAAGTCTATGAGCTAGTTCAATCAATTTCAATCCTTAGAAAAGCAGAGTCCACATCGTGACAAGGAGTCATGTTAACAACTATCAAAGTAGCCTAAAACAAGTTCATCCAAGAAAGGACCCAAAAAAGGATGAGAGACCCCGCCCAACAGTATGGCATGTTTATACACAACTCTTGGCATGTTTATACACAACTCTTACCTCTAGTCGTCCATTCGCCGAACAAAATCTTTTCGCTTCTCATAAAGAAGTGTTATCTTTAGGTTCTTATTGTAGGAGGAAAACATGGCCCCAATCCTCTTCTGATTAAATTTGTCATTGGCTTTTTAATAATCAAAATAAGATTAATTTAATCAATTATAATATCACTGTGCTGTTTCGGCAAAAAGTTAAAGTATAGTTCCTTCCTCAAATGTCATCAGGAAACAAATGCGTTGCCTTTTCTTGGGGAGGTTGATAGTTAATTTAACTGCATTGAAGGGTATGCCTAATAGAATCAAATGTCTAGTTAATAAAATAAGGACAAAAGGAAATCGGATTCACAGAGCAAATCTCCAATTCAATCGGTTTCTTTTTTGTAGCCCAAAGGAGCAATGTTATTTCCTTATTCTACGTGCACACCAAGCCATAAACGCGGAGCCGCACATTAGAACGCGTCGACATCCACGTCTCTTGTTAATGTCCCAAAGCAGGGCCACCGACCTCCATTGATTAATTCAGGCGCGAACTTGCTCCCCAAGACGAACACTCGACGGCGTTTGCCGTGGTTCACACGGATTGCTTAAGTACTTCATAGCTAAGCTATGAAATTTGGCAGAGAAGAGGCGTGTGAAAAGATCGCCATGTTTGATAGACTGCTGCAGTTGAACCACCGCCTCGGGAAACTCTATAAATAAGGGCCTCTCTTCCTCTCCTCTCTCATCATCCAGACAGCTATTCTTGTGTCAAGACTGAAACAGAGTCGGGGTTATATACGAAACAGAGGATGAAGATGAGAATGGGTCACGAGGGAAGGCATAACCACGGTCGACATCGTCATCTTGGGATGGGTAACGGAGGCGGAGATGGGCATCATGGTGGGCATGGCCCCCATGTAGGACTTCTCTTTGGGCATGGTCTCAAAGGACATAGGGGTCATGGGTTTCATGGACATGGACATGGGCATCATGTGAGGGTTCCATTAGTCCATGGGCATGGACTTCAAAAACATGGTCATCATGGTCATCTCAAAGGTCACGACCATGGTCACAAAGGGAGGGAGGGCCATGCGCATGACTGGTGCGGAAGGCGTCACACCTGTATGGAGCAACCGGAACCGGAGCAGCAACAGGAGCAGCAACAGGAACAAGAAGTTGTGGCTGCGACGCCAACTCCAATAACCGAGCAACTCGATACTCTTGGACATGGGCATCATGTGAGGGTCCTTCTAGTCCATGGGCATGGACTTTTTAAACATGGTCATCATGGTCATTGCAAAGGTCAAGGTCATGTTCACAAAGGGAGGAGGTGCCATGCGCAAGGCCGGTTTGGGAGGCATCATACCTGTACGGAGCAATCAGAACCGGAACAGGAGCAAGAGCTGCAACAGGAGCAGGAAGTCGTGGCTGCAACGCCAACTCTGATAACCAAGAAACTCGGTACTCTCGGACATGGGCATCATGTGAGGGTTCTTTTAGTCCACGGGCATGGACTTCTCAAACATGGTCATCATGGTCATTGCAAAGGTCACAGTCATGGGCACAAAGGGAGGAGGTGCCATGCGCATGGTCGGTTCGGGAGGCGTTACACCTGTACCGAGCAACCGGAACCGGAACAGGAACAGGAACAGGAACAGGAGCAGCAACAAGAACAGGAAGTGGTGGCTGCAACACCAACTCCAATAACCGAGCAACTCGATACTCTCGCTCTGACTGCCGACTAGAGAGGACGCTTGGAGTTGGGTCTTGGACCGTAATGACGCCGTGTCAGCAATAAATGTGTCTTGGGGATTTCATGTTTTGGCATACCTGTTTTATCTTTTTGAGTAGTTTCGCTGGATCATCAGATTCAACTGTTTGAAGTGTTGTGGAGGTTGATGGAAGTTTCTCTATACTGTTTGTGTACCAATATTATTCAATGGTACACTGAAAATTAGTGTCATGGGATCCGTCGTTTGAGGTTTCAGATCAAATGATTCCATATATTATGTGCGATCAAATGATTCCATATATTATGTGCAGAAGATTTAAAGGTTCTGAACTAGAACTGATATGTTACTGAGCTCCTCGAGAGCGCCACTGGCATGCCTATGCAAATTGACCAGAATTAATTGAGAGATAGGGGCTTTAACAGCAAACATCACGGACAATGGCATATGCTCTCCATCTTTGTCATTCAAGTAACTCCGGCAACTCAAATTGGCGATCAAGAAATCGAACATCTTCTACTAGTTAAGCCCAGAAACTTATTATTATGAAATCTTTTGCTAATTCACCAATTTGATCAGTCCGAAAGGAAAAGGAACAAGATTCACAGATGGAAGTCTTTTTTTTTTTAAGTAGGGCGATAGGTTTAATAAAATAGACTTGTTTCATCTTGGGCGAAGTACAATTGCGGGGGCCTAATTCAAATCCCTCAGGTAAAGTAAGAAAGTTTCGCCTAACATACTCGCCACCCACAACAATATAAAATTATAACACTTTGTAGCTCTAACTACTAATCAGTTATGCTCAGTAAAATCAAAAGAATGGTTAATTAAATAAGCACAAAACGAAATCAGATCCACGAGAGCAAGTCTGCACCCCTTTTTTTTGGTCGGTTGTCTCCACCCCTTCAATCGCTGTTCTTTTTGCGGCCTAAAGGAGAAAAACTTATCTGCTCATCTAACCAAGCCAGAACCGTCCAGCCGCAAATGAGAAGGTGTCGACATCCGCGTCCCCATCTTTGGTCCCATATCTCAACGCAGAGAGAGCGACCGCCATTATTTCATTCCCGCGTGAACTTGCTCCCCAAGGCAACACATGACCACATTTTCCTTCGTCCGTAGTTGAAAAGTATTCATCCACAGCGTTCACACGGATTGCTCAAAACCTTAGTAGCTAAGCGAGAAATTTGGCAGACAAGAGTCGTGTGAAAAGACTGCCAAAATCATGGGGTGCTACAGTCAAACCACCGCCTCTAAACCCCCTATAAAAGTGAGGCCCTCTCTTCCTTTCATCTCTCATCATCCAGAGAACTATTCTTCTGTCAAGACTGAAACGGAGTTGGGGGGTTGACTAAACAGAGGATGAAAATGAGCATGGCTCACGAGGGAAGGCATCATCACGGTCAACATCATCATCATGGGATGGGTAATGGGGGCCGACATGGGCATCGTGGCGGGCACGGTTGCCTAGTAGGAGAACTTCTCAGCAGCAATGGTCTCGGAGGAGATGGAGATCATGGACATGGGCATCATCTGAGGGGTGTGTTAGGACGTCATGGTCATGGACATGGACATGGACATGGACATCATCTGAGCGGTCTTTCAGTCTGTGGGGGTCATGGTCATGGTCATGGAGTACGCGGACACGGACGTGGGCATCATCTGAGGGGTCCTTCAGGACATGGGCATGGACCTTCCATACATGGTCGTCATGGTCGTCGTCCTGGTCACTGTCATGGTTACAAAGGGAGGCGCCATGCGCATGGCAGTCGCGGCAGCGTCCCCGACTCCGATAACTGAGCAACTCGGCACTCTCGCTCTGACTGCAGACTGGAGAGGACGCTTGAAGTTAAGGCTTGGACAATAACGACGCCACGTCGGCAATATTGTGCCTTGGGGATTTCTATATATTGGTTCCTACCGGTTTTTATCTTTTTGGGTAACGTCGTTGGATGCTCAGCAGTGGTTGAAGTGTTGCGGAGGTTTAAAGAAAGTTTCTTTGTACTGCCTCTGTACCAGTATACTATGGTACACTATGTGATGATATCGCAGAGGCGTCGGCTCAGACAGATGATTTCCATATGTGTTATTCAGATCTGAAGGTTTTGAACGAGAAATGATATATAGTACTGAGCTCATTGAGAGCACCATTGGCATGCATGAACAATTTGACCTGATCCAATTTAGAGATTAAGGGCTTCAACAGCACCCATCGCCAACAATGGCATATGCTTTCTTTCTCATTCAAGCCACTGCCGCAACCCAAATTAGCGATCAAGAAAATAAAACATCTCCCGCCGGTTAAGCTTTTTTTTATTATGTTAGAATTTACTGCTTAAGCCCAGAAAAGAAGGCGGCCTCGCCCAGTTAATGGCAGGTTTGGATGAAGTCTTGCTCATATATAGAGGAAGAGCAAATGCGCTAGCACGCTATGTATGGCTTATGAAGTTGATCGAATCGGATCAAATAGCCCTTCACGCAACCGGACCAAACTAAGGGTTGGCCTATGGAACTCGTCAAAGAGCAGCGGCGATTTATGCATCTGCGTCACACAAGAATTCTTCCAGCTAGAAGGGATTGCTGCTATGAGCAATCATCATGCATGATAGAGAATGATGGATTAGTGAATCGATTGAGTGATTGAGATGTGATACTCAATAACTGATAATGCCAAAATCTCCGAGAAACCTTATTATTCAAGGGGAAGAGAAATCTCTGATCAACAATAAAATGAGAACCATTTTACATCGTATATAAGGGATTCCTTGATTTGGGCCAAAAAGCAATATTACTCAATCATTATCATACTGATCATTTATGCAAAAATAAAATAAAATAAAGTGAGCTATTGATTGCTTCGAACTGTCCTGCAATCTTATATTTTAGTTCTCCTTTCCTTCCCCGGCCTAAGTCAAGCCAGTGAGGTCATTAATCTGGTGGTCATTGTGGCTTTTCGCATTTCATAGAAGTTTATTTTCTGTTAGATACTAAGCCATTGCCAAGTAATCTATGGGTCAGAAGCATTAGCATAGTTAAAGTAAATTAGTACCAAGGCTAGAACAAAAGCCAAACCACTTTGAAGATTACTAACAAATAAAATGATTATCACAACCGAAGTCGTACACAAATGTTACCATCCTATGAAATACATATAGTAGAACAATCTTGTTCTAGTGATTGTCATTTAGCATTCGAAGGAGTGAAACTTAATCCAATGAATTAGTAAGTGGTTACACCAAAAAGTGGACAGGTCGTTGATATGACTAAAGCGTTAGATACTATCAAGCATGTGACTCATCATCGGTGACTAAGACCGACGTTGATATTAGCACACATCGATGATTGTTATCAATTAGTTGGCGATATATGATGAAGTGTAACAAGGGTATCAATTGGCAAGGTCAACAAAATTGCCAAGGTGCCAAAAAAAAGCTGAACGTAAAAAGGGTAGCAAGGCGTTGTTACAAGTTTCAAGCCACTTCGAACAAAGTAATGAACATTGTGGAGCAACCGCCACATGTTTTTAAAGGAACAACCATCTGAAAGCAAGATCGCGGCATCATGAGAATATGAGCACCGAGTTTTCAGAGGTAAAGGGGTAGTTACAACTGTAGGAGAACTATTCGAAGATGATTATGGCACAACCACTATAAATACCATCATTCGTCTATTGAAGAGCCCCATACAAATCAAACAAATTTACTATCTTTAAATTACTTTTACTTTACTACAACATATTTTTATCTTCCATATTTGCATAATCAAATTTACTATCTTTAAGTTATTTTTACTTTCCTGCAATGTATCTTTATCTTTCATATTCGCATCACCGATTAAATTCCAACATGTATCTTTATCATGAGTGTCACGTTGTTAATTAAATTATGATGTACCAACTTTGTGTTGTCAAGCTTTATTGTCAATTAAATTCTAATTTGTTTACGTTGGGTTCCATTGTAGAGTCTGTATTTTCTAGACCCAGTAATCGATTAAATCCCGACACGGTTTAAGTTTCTACAGTTCTATTAAAGTGAAGTCGTTGATTTCTTTGTTAGCCAGGATATCTCCTTTCCAGAGTTGGCATAGAACTGGTCTCCTTCAAATAAAAACCGTACAATTTTCGATGAAAGGTTATTTCGTCACCAATAACTTCAGGTGAAACAGCACGCTGTCAATGCATTGAATGGTGACATTTAGGTTGACAATTTGAATAGTTATTTCAAAAACAAAAATTAACATAATTCATAATTTTGAAACAAAAAAAAATGTCATAGAAAAATGCGTTTATCTTTCATTTCTTATTATAGGAGGAAAATATGGTGCCAATTTTCTCTTATAATTAAAATTGTAATTACCTTAGTAATAATAATAATTTAAATCTGTTTAATTAAACCAATAATTGTGTCATTGTGTTGTTTTGGCAAAAAGAAAAGTTGCATTGTAAAAATAAGCATAGTTTCTCTTTAAAATGTTTTCAAAAAACAAATTATTGCTTATTATTCTGTCATCGTCGTCATCATTAGCTCTAAGTTCTAACCAGTTGGTAATTATTTCGACTGCATTGAAGAGTACACCAAATAAGATGAAACACATGGTCAATAAGATAAGCACAAAGAGAAATCAGTTCACAGAGGTCTCCAACTTCAATCGGTTGTCTTATTGTGGCCCAAAGGAGTAAAGGTATCTGCTCATCTAAACGTGCACACAAGCCCGAAATGCGGAGCTGCAAAATCAGAACGCGCCGACACCAGCCTCCATTACACTGTTCGGGCGTGGACTTGCTCCCCAAGACAACAACACCCCCGACAACATTTTCCAGTCGTTCCCAGTTTTCAAGAGCGTTGATGGGGATTGCTCGAATACTTGTTAGCTAAGAGGCGTGTGAAAAGATGGCCAAAGTTGATAAGTCTGCTACAGCTGAACCAACGCCTCGTGAATCTCGATAAGTAAGGGCCTTCTCTTCCTCTCGTCTCTCATCATCCAGACAGCTAATCCTCTGTCAAGATTGAAACAGAGTCAGGGGATTATATACTGAACAGAGGCCGAAGATGAGAATGGCTCACGAGGGAAGGCACTATCATGGGATAGGCAACAGAGGGGGACATGGGCATCATGTGAGGGGTGATGCTGGGCATGGGGGCCATGGTCATGGATATGGGCATCATCTGATGGGTCTTTTAGTCCATTGGGGTCACGGTCATGGACGAATGGGCATCATCTGATGATGGGTCTGTTGGGTCATGGGCATGGACTTTTCACACGTGGTCATCATGGTCATCGCCATGGTCACTGCCACGGTCACAAAGGGAAGCGCCATGCGCATGGTGGATGCCAGAGGCGTCATTTCAGTATGGGGCAACCGGAGCAGGAACAAGTAAGTCGCAGTTTCGACGCCGACTCCGATAATCGAGCAACTGGGTACTCTCGCTCTGACTGCTAATTAGGGAGGACGCTTGGAGTTGGGCCTTGGACAATAATGACGCCGTGCTAGCTATAGAATGTCTTGGGGATTTTGTGTTTTGATTTCTACCAGTTTCGTCTTTTCGGGTGATTTCGTTGGATGATCAGAACCGGCGGCGAGTATTGTGGAGGTCGATGAAAGCTCCTTTGTACTGTGTGTGTACCTGGTATATTATACGATACACCAAATCTAGTTTGAGGTGTCGGATCATATATATGATTTCCATACGTGTTATGGAGAAGATCTGAAGGTCTTGAACCAGATACCATATATTACTGAGCTCATCGAGAGCACCATTGGCAGTCATGAACTCGTTGATCAGATCCAACTACCAGTTTAAGGGCTTTAACAGCACCCCCACTGGCAATGGCATATGCTTTCTGTCTTTCTCATTCAAGTAACTACGACAATCAAAATAAGGGATTAAGATAATCAAATATCCTCCACAAATTTAGCTCTATTCCATTTTGTAGGGACTTACGGCTTAAGCCCGGTTACTAAACACTATGAAATCTTGTGCAAATGCACCGATTGGATCAGTCTGGTACGAGAAAGGAACAAGATTCAGAGACGAGTATTAGCTTAGAAAGCTTATAGTAGTCAAGAGATGGCAAAGTTCGACACGCGCTTTCCTTTCCGAAATAGCAAATACATTCTGAAGATGGAGAATTTGACTACAAATTGGTGAGGATGGCTCTCATTTTCCCGAGAAATAATTAGGTGACAATCTTTAATTTGCTATGAAAATAATAACACATTCAGAACCACAAAAACCAAATAAAAAATATTTATAAATTATTATGTGGTCTACTCCTTCAATAATTTATAATTCACAATAAATTATTATTTTTATAGGAGTCTAAAGACTATTATGCTAATAAAATCTCATTTTTCCATACAAGACGAGGCTTCACTTGTTTTCCACAACATTCAGGCGGGTGCTAAATTGCTAACAGCGTATGGGAAGGTCTTCCAATGTCGGCGTTTGAAATTTGGTCCGTTGACCCCACCGCCTCATTGGGATCCACTAACATTTTATCCCATTGGCCCAAAATACATACGTACTTTAAAGAAATTCATTCCCCAACTACAAAACTCATCTATCGCATTGACGTCTCTTGTTGATTTGTTGATCCATTTTCTAGAAAAAGTCCACAAAAATCTAGTACCATATCTAGCAAGGATAATTGTCCAAAAATCTTTAAAATCTTAAATTTTTGTACTTTTATCAATTTAATTTTAAACATTTCAAATTTATCAACTAAATCATAAATCCTTTCAATTTTTGTCAATTAAGTTCATTCACATAAATATTTTCAAATAATATTTTAATAATTTTTGAATTTTTATGATTTTTCTTTTTTTCCTTTTCTTTACTTTGCCTATCGTATAATTTTGCCTTTGAATTTTTAATTTATTTGATATGATATTTAAACTTTAGCCTAATGTGTAATGTCATCCCTCAACTTTTAATTTACCCAATGCAATCACTTATTGTCTCTTAACTTGAATTAATGAAAAGATAATGTCCGATGAAACATTGATCAAAAGTTCATGAATTATATTACACATTACGTAAAAGTTTATGAATCATTTATCTAACTATCTTTTTTTTTTTTTATCTAAATGATTGTTGAAGAGCTGCCCTTTATTATTATTATTATTATTATTATTATTATTATTATTAGTGAATTTTTTTTTTTGGGGGTTTGGGTTTAGTGATTTTAATTAGTGCTTCTCCTCTCCATTAACCCCTCAACATACACAATTCTAAAACCCTCGCGTACATTTCCCCCTCAAAGCCTCTGGACGTCTTCCTCAACGAGCATCGTCCTCCTTCCTTCCTGCCTTTCGTCGCTCCTGCTCCGGCACATCGAGCATCCTCCTCCGTCGAAGCGGAAGAATCGAAGCGATCGGCTTCCCCCAATTCGTTCAGGATGAGTACCATGAAATTCTGCTGCGAATGGTCAGTTCCCCTGTTCCTCTGAGGTCCTCTTTCTCGCGTTTTCTTGCACCGTGCGCGGAGCCTGATCCCCGTTCTTGTTCCGTTCGCAGCAACAACATACTGTACCCCAAGGAGGATAGGGAGGAGAAGATCCTCCTCTTCGCTTGCCGTAACTGCGAGCACCAGGTCAGGTGTTGGGGTTTTTATGATGATGGGGGGGGGGGGGCGTATGATCGCTGGGTTTATGTAGTGGCGTGAGAATTTTGGTGTCCTTGGAGATGACCCACGTTTTTTTTCTTTTCGAATTGGAAGTATGCTGTGCATTGCTAGTTTAAAGGTTCGATCTTGGAGTGTTTCTTCCTTTTTTTCCAGGCAAAAGAAAATTTCTTGAGTGGGTTTTACTGGTGTGATGTGAACTGTGACTAATTATTCGCCACTTGATGCAAATGCTCGTAAGCCGGTAGTAAACGAACTATTTCGAGCCCTTTAGGGACCCGAGCTTGAACTTCAGGGTGGCCATGTATTTTCTTGGCTCTTTATTTACAGCAGAACATGTGAAAATGTAAAATTCTCTGGCAAACATTGGGCAGAGAATCGTGGTGTATGGGAACAGTACTGATTCCTTTCGAAAGCTTAAAGAGGTGATGTTTGTTTGCTTGCCTGTTTTTGGTCACACGAATTTTTTTCGTGAAGAGTAAGACATGTAGGAGAGTTTGGGGTCGCTTCGGTGTACATGTCCGAACCAAAGTTATCTATTTTGTAGCTTTGGTTTGATCAAACTCAAACTGGACAAACATAATCATTAACTTTGGTATATTATTGGTTTGGTACAATTTCAAATCTGCAAACCTGCATTTGCATGAGAGAGCAATTGCAAGAGCGAGACCTTCAATTAATTGTTCGAATTCCTAGAGATAAGGTCTTCTCTGCTACACATATGTATAAGGCAATCATTTACTGCCAATTAGAGTCTCCTCCCATCCAATTCCAAGTATCCTTTGATCTTTGTCGGTAATTACTCTTCAACTCATTCATCTTAGTAAATAAGTTATTAAGCAAGTATAGATGCAAGCATGCATGCTTGCAGGCAGACAAAAGTTGAAGCTGGGATGCAGGTGATGTATATGCACTATGATTGTACCAAACACTGGCATACACGACTATATAAAGAGGCTGCATGAATTGTGGCTGGCTAATTGTGCAGTTTGCTTTCCCTAACAGCTGCAATAATTAAAGATTTAATGGATCAATAATGGCCTTGAGGTTCAGTTGTTTTAGTTAAGTATGTCATGTATATTTTGACTCAGTTTAGCGTGACAAACGTTTCGGTGCTCTGTTGTCTTCTTATTCAAGAGAGACCATTTAGGGAAATTTAACCTTCGAACCCGTCTTTGTAAGTTGATAATTTCACCATGGTTTCCTAATCAATTCTTGGAGAAAAGGCGGAAAAATGCGTGCTGACTCCAAGCATCGAATTCTATGATTGTTTTGTATCTGACTTGACTGACCACGTCATTTCTTTTCCTCCATACTTCCTGGTCCATATAGATTAAGCAATTGTTACTTAGGGGGGATGATAGATTTGCTGGTTTTGGGAATTGCTGCTAATGATGGTGGAGACATGTCTCATGACTTTTAAAAGCTTGTCAATATATATGTATTGTGTGTGTGCGCGCGCACTACCTTCGACCTTAATAATAAATGTCCAATAATGTGGATGTTACTCTTTCATTGAAATGTCCCGCTAATCCATTTGGACTTTCTATATAAGACTGCAGAGGGGGATGGAGTTGCCCTGTAGTGGACCTATTGCTGAAATAGGCACTATTTGTTATTGTTGCTGTTGTTTTTTTCTTGTCAGCATTGTCTAAGCATCATTTCTAATGGCAATATGCTTAAAGGAGCTGATATCTTCTTGCTTTCACTTCTGTAAAGATTGGTTATGGAGAAAAATATGACAATGGTTCTGCTAGTTTTGAGAATGAAAAAATCAGAGGTTGTCTCACATGTTTGAATTTTATATACTGGGTCTTTAATGTGATTTAGTTCTACTCTCTATTTTTCTCATGAGGTCTTGTATCATCCATTCAGGAGGTTGCCGATGACAATTGTGTCTACAGAAATGAGATACATCACTCCGTCGGGGAGCGCACTCAAGTTTTGCAGGATGTAGCAGCAGATCCAACTTTACCTCGTACAAAATCTGTACGCTGTGCTCAATGCAACCATGGTGAAGCTGTCTTCTTCCAGGTGAAATTGCTCATACTGCACTTCGGAATGAAATTCTGCTAATTTAGTTCTATATCTTGAATCTTGGACTCTACAGACTGATTCTGGAATCTGATCTAGATAGTATCATCTCTTGATTATGGATCTTGAAAAGGAAGGAATTGTAGTAGTTGTAAGATGTGGTCTATCTGTCTTTTGGATACCTAGTGAAATAACGGCATGTTGGATCTCATTACTCTCCTTAATTAGGTTATTTCCTTGAATAAATACTATGTTCAGAGAAATTTCATATGGTTTTCTAAAAACTACAGATTCTTTGAAAAATCCAAGGAGCATGACTTGGCAATGCCTGCATCAATCTGTCTCATGTATTTTATGGATTAATAAGTCATACATCAAATGGATTAACTGCAAAAGAAGTGCCTTCTCACTGCACATATCCAAGGAACTCTTGCTTTGTGATATATGAATTCTTTGAGGCTAGAAAAATGTTTTGAGTCGGTCAATCGACCAAATCACAATCTTGACAGGCAGTAGTAGTGGTAATAATCCTTCACCCTTCAAGGAACAAAAGAGTGATCCCCCACAGTAGAAAATGGGAAATCTGTCATTTGATATGGAAAGAATGAAGAGTCGCTTCTGATTTTGGCATATTTAAGAGGAAGCACAAGAAGAGGGGTTGCCGATACAAAAATTGTTTCCTAGAAAGCAGCTCTATAAAGTTTAATGGCAACCATCTCCTCATTAGGTTCACTCTTCATGTATTGAAAATTGAGATGTGATAAATATTGAATGAGGATTAAAGAGTGCATACTTGAGTGAGTAATGTGAGAAAATGCATGGTGATTATGTATTTTTTAGACCCCTCGCCTTCTCTAAGGAAAGGCAGCAAAATGGACGAAAGGAATGGAAAAATATTCAGGATCTTTCCATATCTAGGTCCTTCTGATGGTTACTGTAGTCATGGCTTATGCCTGTCTGTGTCTGGCTGTATATGCTGACAATCTCATCTGTCATTATTCAGGCCACTGCTAGGGGAGGAAGGTATGACGCTGTTCTTCGTCTGCTGCAACCCAAATTGTGGATATCGTTGGAGAGATTGACATCCACCAGGATGCTTGAATCTAACTCGGATAATGTTTCTTGGTGTTTGCTGAAAGAAACTATCTGCTAACTCATTGATCTGGGTGCGGGGGACCTAAGAATATCCATGTTGTGGTCCTATTTTTTCCTGGAGCTGGTTCAGTTTGGCTGTAACTCGTTGACCAAAAGAATTCAATCTGTAACTAGCGGTATTTCAATTTGGGTCTTTAGTGTGAATTGCTGGATTTTTTTGAATGTGCTCTATCTGTTGAGGACCTAAAGGTGGCCATCCTTCTGATTCATGGCTTGACCAGGCAGCTTGAGGTATTCCGGGCCTTTATTAGCGGGTAGAAAAGCTAAAAATAATGGATAAGATGGAGGAGGTCAGTGATGACAAGATTAGGGAAAACTCTGAGAGATGTAGTCAAATTGTGAAGGCCAAAGAGCCGTGGCTACAGATCTCGAAAGGACATTTGCAACACTCTGTGGAGAATTTAAGGGTGCGTTTGTTTGTGTTTATGTTCAAAAATTGTTCCAGGGAATAAAAATAGAAAAAACTATTTATGTTTCGGGGAACAATTTTTTGACTAGAAAAACGCGTTTGGTAAACTTGCTCAGCCTCAAGCGTCGCCGGCTGGCGCGAGGTCGATCTCGCCTTGGTTGGGTGAGCTCAGGCTCGCCTAGATCCGACGAGGCTGAGCCTCACCGATGGCTGGGCGAGCTCGACCTTGTTGTATCTGGGTGAGCCCGAGCTCACCGGGGGCTCGCGACGCTCCGGCGAGTTTGCCGGCCCTCAATGGCGTCACCGGCCCTCAACGGTGGTCATGGTCGAGACCGACGACTAGCCAAAGAAAAAAGAAGAAGAAAAGAGGAAGAAAAGAAAAAGAAGATAAGTGTTTCGAAAAACGTTTAGAAACAAAGAAAAAAGTTTTTCTTGTTTTGCTATTTTTTTTGTTAAGAAAAAAATAGATTTGGAACAAAAACGCAAATAAACGCGTTTTTGTTTTTTTTTTTATTCGGGAACAAAAAAATAGAAAATCTGTTCATAAATAGAAAAAAGAAACATAAACAAACAGGCCCTAAAAGACCAACTTTAGTTCCTCTGGTAAAAATGTAGTAATATAGGTTTGGGTAACCATCAGGGGCTGATGAGAGCCCAATTAACGAGTTAGCAGACGATGCTATCCAGAGCCAGTCTGACCAGAGATTTCTCGATGATACTGTTTTATAGGCCGTTTAAAAAACAAGGAAAAGAGAAATGCCTCCCAATTATCTTCACTTGCTCCTTACCTTCCAGAGAAATTAGTTCATGTGATGGCGATAATACATCATGCGTCATATACTTAAATAACATCATGTAACTAGGGTTACGTTCCTGTCAACGTTGAGCATGGTGCTTACGGGCTTTGCTATTGGGAAGAAGCAGGCCGCACCAAGACATGCGTAAACGACATAGCAGTGATAACCTTACGACACCCTGAACAAAGATTTACCAGTAATCTGAAGCAGACTACTGTTTATTCACCTATTGTATTGCTGCAGTCATGCAGACTCACTGTTATTCATTGCTTACGAGTGTTATTACTGTATCGTTAATACAAAAGTTTTGCAGGACAATTTTTGGTCTGACTAAACCTCCTTTGTTCCAAGGACCAAAATGCAACACAGTCCGCTCCATGTTCGCTCTTTCCAGAATTCAGCCACACGTGAAAATCGTTTAATTTGCTTAAACATCCAATAAATAATATTGAATACGGAGTGTCTGCCAAAAAGGCTTCTAGCATCCTCCTCGACATCGGTAAGAGCTGCAATCTACTTGAGGGGCACGAGTGGCATCTCTTAGGGAGACAAATTCACCATGTCCAAACTTTCATAAACGCTCATTCGTGCTTCTGTCTTTGCGGGACAGATGAACTTAGTCGCATGAGTAGATCTTGTTTATTTATGACTTTAGCTTCAGAACGGAAAAATAGTACTTCCCTTCTTCTGCCCTGTTTCAGGAGCAGCGTGGAAGGGTGCAAATTTCTTTCTCCTGACTGAAAATTGAAGTCCTCTTGGGCTATGTCAAATGCGAAGGGAAAATCTCTGCAATGTCCAATACTGGAGCTTGCTCGGGATGCTTTAATGCTTTCATAGTTGGTTAACCTCAGAATACATGAATGGCTGTCTTGGACAGCCTGTCTATAGTTTGACGTGAATGATAGTAGAAGCAGCATAGCGTTTGCGGTAAGGCCTAGACAGCTATGTCCTAACGATTTGTATCGTAGAATTACGAGTGCAAATAGATGGAATAGTTATAGAAATCCAAGATTGAAATTCATCATATCTGAGAGCTCATAGCAGATTAGTTCTCTTGGTTGTTCTTCTATCCACATGGAACATCACCCACCCAAAAAAAAGACAGAAAACCAAAGATTGATTCTATCAGATTAAAGAAAATGTGAGGAAGAACCTGCAATTTTTTGCTACTGGAGTGAAAAACATGTGAATTTTGTAAGACAAGAATTCAGTTCATTTAATTGGTTTGAACATCTGAAGATAGCTTATTTCGAATTTGGCTAAAAGACTGGAATCAATTTGTTTTGCTAAGATCACGTAGAAAGATACTGAGGTCTTGCCTCTTAATCAGAATGTTCAATAATAATTTGAGTAGAATGATTAAATTTGAAAATGAAAAAGAGCCATCTTGCAATGTACATCCTCAAAATGAATCTCTCTTTGAATTATATGGTTGCATATATAAGATCTAAGTATAGTATACCCCTTTTTGGCAAATGCAGAGCTACACTCATTATCGACATACTCACAGGATCAACAACACAAGTCCTCACAGGGGGTTTGAGAGAAAGGCCTATAAAAATCGACCGATTCTGCTTCTGACTGCATATGGGATTTCCCTTGCTAAGCGCTTTCTTTCCCCTTTTTCTGAATCGGACCTGGGGAAGTTGAATTTTTGATGGTTTTGTTCACCAAAACCAATACTGGGATCGCCACCACTCACAATCGCTTTCCTTACTTTTCCTATCCTCTCTAAAACTCCCTTAATGGCCACATCAAATGCATCATCGAAGTTCTGTTCTTTAGACCTGGGATCTGCATAAACCATCCTCGGAATCAGCCGTATAACCTCCTCTCTCATGGCCAACACTTCATTCGCTGGAATGCTTTGGAGTATTGATTCAATGCTAACCTTCTTGGCCTCATCCAATGGGATAAATACGGAATATTTAGTATGATCTCTTGGTAAATGCCATACATATTGCACATAAGCTGTGCCAGAATGGAAAAACACAGGAATGCACCCGGCCAAAATCGAGTCAAATGTCGACCGCCTAGTGTAAGAGTCTCCCCGTGGTTGTAAACAGAAAACCGAGCTTCGAAACACCTTCATCACATTAACTGGGTCATCGCAATTATTTGTGCTGGAACTGCAGTTAAGCAAGTTGCATTTCCCATTCGACGCAAGACACTGGTTAATGATCTCTCCCCGGACAGTGAACTCAAGTTCAGGTCGCGGAGCGCCCGCAAAAGCGAACAGGTACTTTCTCTCCTGCTTTCTCATTCTATCTTGCCATTGTGCAACTTCAGCACGCTTCGAAGGATGGAAATAAGTCGGGTACGGGATAGCGAAATCATTGTTCCAAACACTCGACTCCACCGACAACATCGTCATGTTCTGAGATTGTGGCAAGAACATCAGTTTACTCCCCCAATAGGACGGATCATCAGCCTGTCTCCTGAAATCCCACGCTATCCTACCCGCCACGAGGAAATGGTCTCGACCCGACATCCGCCTCCACTCTGGTCTCCCGGACAACCACCCGACTAGATCGAAGGCCGTGGCATCCCTCACCGATATGTTGGAACTCCAGAGGTACTGGCTAATGTCCAGCCCTGCATAGTACGGCACATAAATCGCCGAAGCGAGCGACGAATCATTAGTCAGGCACTTATACTGCTTCATCTTGTTATGGAAAATAACTTCCAGTAGGAACTGGTTCGTCCTGAACCAGCTGTTGTTCAACAACACCCCTCGGGAATCGGCCACAGCAGGACCCATGCCTAGGTTTTCGATGTATGGACACATGTTCACATTCGTCCCTCTGGTCAGCGACTCGCACTTCCGAAGCAGGTCATCATTGAACCTGCTCGGGAGATCATGAACGTAAATGAATCTGCCAGAGCACGAATCTCCATCAAGACCCATGTCGAGACTTTCATGTTCACTGCTCTGGTTAGTGGGAGAAACCGAATCGTCATCAGATTTGTCCCCCACAGTGACGTCTGGTGGACTAAGACCATCATTAGGGACCTCACGATCTCTTGATGTACTGTTTGCTTTAAGGAGCGACCCTTTGTCGATGGGGACTGAACCGATGGTCTTGTTAGGACTCCCGGCCGAGGGAAGCGACTTGGGCTTGCGGGTGTTGATTGAATTCTCATAATTGTCGACGAAGAAAGTGACCCCGCTGTTGCCGCCGCCGCCCCCGCTCAAGAACGAACGATCAGAGGAAAACAGTAAAAGGAAACACAGCAGAGAAGAAATGAGGACGACGAACCAGACTTGGTGGCCGTACTGACCCTTCTTCTCCAGCATCTCTTCCCGGTTTCGCTCAGAGCCAGATGAGTGTGTTCCAAGACACGACAGCTTCAACAGTGAGAAGTTTCCACGGATGCCAAGAGGGGACGGCTAAGGTAAGGGGTCCTGCCTGAAGAAGGTCAAAACGGGATGATTAGAGAGAGAGAGACAGACAGAGAGACAGGGGCTCTGCAGGAGGAGATGGAAGAGTTACGCCATGGGAGCTGAAGTCGAGATTGCATTAATGGCGGCATGAATAACGGCCTTTTTGAGTCAAGTTCGGTGTCTTAGCTGACTGGCCTGGTCAAATTGAAAAGGAAAGGTAAGAGCCTAATTATTACTTAGCTTTAATTAGTGGGGTGATTAGCCTAATAGACCATGCTAAGATTGAAAGCCGAACACACTGTACAGCTGCTAGAATCCACAATAAGGAGGGAAAGGGATGCTTTATTATTTTGAGAAAAATAAACGATTGAAAAATTAACTTTTTAAATAATTATTTATATCACTTGAAATGACAACTCAATAAAAAAATATTTTCATTATTAATAATAATTTACATCTAAACATTTTTGCTAATGATTAAAATATTTTTTATTCAAAGAGAAAATGAGGATTCAAGCTATCTTTATGGATGAGCTGATTGGAACTCTAATGTTCTCTTGTGATTTAGGTTGTATTTGTTTCGCGAAAAATAAATAATTTGAAAAATATTCTTTTTAAAAACAGAGAGTACTTATGTCACTTGCAAAAATGTATTCTTGACTTAACTCCTTAGATAGTGATCTCATAATCTAGTTCACTTTCTCAACATCAACATTAATGAATAGAAATCCGTTTGATAATCTTTCGTTAGAAATAGAAAGTTAGCCTAAGAATAGATTTTAATACCTAATTTTCTTTTTATTCATGAGGACAATGAATCTTGTGAGCATTTCAATAACTGTCTAGAAATTTAAACATGTTATTTTCATACTTGATTTTGACACAATTCATACTTGATTTTGAACAATTCATAGTTTCCTAAGAGGATGTTCAAATTTGTTTCTCCACACGTTCAATTCCTTCAAATGTTATTTGGAGTTGATCCCATATTTCTTTAACTAAATACATAAATAAATTCTGTTAAACTTAAAAGGGGAGGGAAGGAAGGAGGGACGATAAAGCATATGCCTTGCTTTAGTATTATGAGAGTGCGATAAAGGAGAGGGAGGGAGCGATAAAGTATGTGCCCTGCTCCTTTAAGCTTCTTCAAGGCTGCGGCGACATCAATAGCTTCAACTACAGGTTGATTTTTGCCTTCTTGTTGAGCAGCCAGTGCAAGCATTCTCTTTGGAACAACAAGACCATTCTTGATGACTTACCACGTCTGAAGATCAGTTGCTTCTATATAAGCTTTTATACGATCGCATGCGCTGCTTCCATTAGCTATAATCTATTCCATCAAAATAAGGTGAATGGGAGCATGAGAGTCATAAGCAAAAAAGCTACCAAGGTTAGCTATATAAACAGATCGCTTTGCTTAGAAGTAATGCACTTCAATAAAAGGGACAAGGCGGCAACTTTCGTGTGGCACTTGCTTGAAGGCCATAACTTCTTTTTTGCATTCAATTAAGTGCCACAAATTTGAAAAATGGATCACTTTAGTGCCATTGCAATTCATCTCACCAAAAGATCCGACATGGATACCGATTATCATACGAGGCATTACCAGCGTTGACGTGGATAATTTTGTAATTTTTTTCAATCATTTAAGTGTCATAAATGTCAAAAATCGATCACCTAAGTGCCACAACAAAAATCAAATTTTTAAAAATGCAAAAATTCCATGTAGGACGATTTGTTTGAAGTGGCACTCAAATTATCAATTTTACTTCAATTGTAGCACTTAAATGAGCAAGAAAAAAAATTATAACACTTAAATAATCGTCATACAAAAGTTATGGCACTCTTGTTATACTTGTCCCTCAATAAACAAGTAACGAAGCTCTAATACCAAATTTTGGGGCTAACAAAGCAACCTAGAATGGGGAATGAATAGGTTGACTGCTAATGGATTAAAAAACCGTTTACAAAATATTAAACACTCAAGATTATCTTGCAAACAGATCAGTATGTGTAATGCTAGTGAGTAAATCAAAGTAAAATAACTAGATTATACAAAGATGTATAGTGGTTCAACTTATTACCAAGCCCACGTCCACTCTCAAACTATCATCCTAAATGGTGGTTGGATTCCTCTAGTAAACAATGATGCAAGTTATCAATGGCTTGTGTAGTTCCCTTCATTTAATAGATCACAGTATGGGGATACAAAAATATTGTACTTACTCTTATACACTTGACTATAAGATATTACAATGCTAAGCCAAGTACAACGAGGTTTACAAATCAAGAGCAATGACAATTTCACATATTCTCTTTTTCCAACCTTCCCTCTTCACAGCACCACTACTTCTTATATACTCAAATTTTCAATATATCCATTGGAGACCTTCATGGATGATCAGGTAGCCGTTTAAAAGTCGTTGGGAGGTACTCTACCAGTTTCTACATTGCTTCTACAGTCGCTTTACTTGTAATGACCTAAATTTCCATACAATTTAAACCTCGTATGTGAATATAATTTAACTCTACTTCAATCTGTTAAATGAATAATTTATCCTCAATTGAACAAATAATTTAACCTCAGCTAATATACATCGAAACTTTCTACACAAAAACCCGTTTCCACTTTCATCACACTTTGATCCAAGCCTTACAAGTGGTCTTTAGAAGCATTAAGCTAAAAGCTCCTGAACCCTGAACTACAAATCGACAAACCTTGCCAATCAACAAGCCATCGCCATTGAAACCAAAAGAACTATCAAAGCCCCTTAACGATACAATTAGCTCACCTATGATGTTCTAGTACTAGTGACAAATCGATGGGAACCCACTCTAATAATCTCATAATGACCCATACAATAAAACTATACTAAGTATATACTATTGTCAATTTTGGTACAAGCACGTCATAGTAATCGCAACCAAAATATATAGGAACTTCAAACCGCAAAGTGGAGGGTGATCCATCCTATAAATATGAAAAATATGAGGTGAGCCAAAACTAAGTAATGAAGGCTCTAAGTCTAAGGTAGAAGATCACCTTACCACTCAACCTAGTACGTGCAAAGCACAATGATCCCAAGCGCATACTAAATAACTATGAGAGACGATTAAATACATGGATGCATTAATTTACATATCATGTTATGTCTATGGAAACCATGAACAATATCATGTAGGATTATTCACTCAAATGCAAGCGGATGACATAACACATTGTGATGCATGATCATGACCAATTAGTTCATTAATAGACATGTATGCATATAGTCATGCATCATATTAATAATTTCATCTCATTTCATCCCGATTCTTGGAGCATCCCAACTTTAGGGCATCCCGACACACGGGACATCTCCACTCCGATACATCACAAACATTTCGAAGACATCTCCACTCCAAGGCATCCCAAACACTCCTGAGGCATCCCAACTCTATGGGCACCCCAACTCCGGGGCATCGTTGCCACTAATATGTAAACGATGGGCATAACTTTTCATGATACTCTTTATATTTACTCACATAGCAAAAATGCACATAATAACATTATAATCATATGATCTCTCTTACATCAACAACAAAATAAATGTTCATTTCAAAAATCGACATCCGGTACACAACATTTTTTCATGCAATTTTCGTTTTGGAATAAAATTACATTGCACTTTCAATGATCGCATACACGAATAATAATAATAATTATGAGATGCTTACCTCTTGTCATTTCTGATGTAAGCAAATGATAAAATTATCAAAGAATCAACCATATGAACATCGATAACCCAAATAATCAATAACATGACATCGACAACCCAAATAATCAACAACATAACATCGACGGCATAATAATTGACAAAATGCTTAACTAGTAAATTGGTAATTTAGTTGAATCATGAAAATATCATTTTTGGGTTTAATCTACCACCACATCTCATGGAAGTTGATTAGTTACAATCTCAACATATAGAAATTCATTGATTCAAGTCAAATGAACATAACGATTTGTCTTGCAATTGTTATAACATTCTCACACTTAACATCCAAGTTTAAACTAAAATTAACAACCATCAAACAACCAAGCCAAGAGAACTAAGTAGATCCATCTAACTTAGTCTTTAGACTTTCCACTTACCATGAAAATGACTGGAGCAAAAATCAAATCTTTGATTTCCTACAAAGCAAAATAATCAAGAACATAAATTAACAACTCACGATATTTTTAAACAACAAAACTAATTTGATAAGATAAAGAAGAAGCCTAAAAATTCACCCTATTAAAAATTGAAATTTCGAACTAGAAGCTTTAAAAATACAAGCATGAGACATTTGCCTTTGCTTTAAAAGAGTGGGAAATGAAAGAGAAAGAAAAGTGGCATGTAACTCTCTCTTTCTTTACAAGAAAAAGTTAACGCTCTCTAGTTAGAGCTGGCGTCTTGAAATGACTTCACACAATCAAGAAGACTTTCATAAAGTACAAAAGGATAAGAATAAGTAACTAAACTTAAATATAATGCTGAGTTTGAGTAAAAAATGTTACGTGTAAAAGAGAGGGATAGATGTTCCAGTCCATAAGTTACCAGTGGCTTAATGAGGGTGGCTAAAAGGAGACATTTTAATTGAGAAAAGAGAGAGCTTCTTTAGTCAAGTAAAATGCATAAATGAGTCATCAAGAGTATTTATGAGCTAAAGAGGTTCAAATAAAAATTTACAAGTGTCATAATCATATAACTCCATTCAATGATATGGTCAAGGGGAATGAATTTAAAAGACAGGAGTTATCAAGAGATAAGAATAACCAACCAAGATCAAAAGTAATAATGGCTTGAAATTAAAAACAATTTATTGACATTAAGTGAGGAGTGTTTCAATTAGAAAGTGACAAATAGCTCATTTCAAAGTAGATATTTTGTTTCTGACCAAAAAAAAAAAAAGTAGATATTTTGTTAAGTTACCTAGATATCTAGTAAATTAGCACGAAAAGGAAAAAGTCGGTATTCATTTCAAACACTGATAAATCAAAAAAGTTTTTTGGACTCACTAAAGTCATTAATGACAAATAACATATGTTAGGAAATTTTCAGCTCACTAAATTTGAAAACTTGAAAATCATCTAATATGTATTTCATAGTGCGTTGGGCCTCGTCAACAGATACTAAAGCAGTAGGTTAATGACAGTCGCTCTACACAATCAAAGTACACGTCAATATCTGTTTTTTAATGCTAACGTATCGGACTCTGGGCAATAACGATTGTGGAAGATCATCCTTCACACCTTGCAAAGCAATCGACTAAACTAAGATTCCCTATATGTCACCCAAAACTCCAAGCTAAATAATACTTAACATTAAATCCTAAATATTATTATTGAACATAGAAAATTCTGATCACATCACTGACCAAAGCAAATTTTCCAAAATGACTATAGTTGTGTTGCCTCAAAAAATTATCAACTACTTATCAAATACTTGACCCAATTTTTTAGCTATGGAATCCAAAGCTTCAATAGCTCTTTTATGAACCATCAATGATTTTCTTCCGATGTGTATCTCACTATCATCAAACTTGATATATCACTATTGCAATCTATTACACACTATTATTGGCGTTGATTGTAAGTGACTTGGCTAATTATATTAAATGACAATATCAACTAAGTGACACATGATGTTAAGATCAATCATGTTTTCCAACTTTATCAATACCAAAGATTTCCAAAAGTGCTATATTGACTAGTCCTTTCAAGCTAACATGAGATCTAAATCGAGGTACGAACATTTAGAGTGCAAAAACTTGGTACGGAATGACACTTAAGTGCCAAAAGTTAGGAAAGTGACACTTAAGTGCCAAAATCAGAGCAAAATGGATTACTTAAGTGCTAATCCGGCCAAAATACTGACATGATGATTTTCCGGCGAAGTAAGTGCAAAATGACATTGTTTTGCACGCTGATGTGGTTAAAAAAAAAATGCAAAAACGACGTCGTTTTGTCTCTAACATGGTAAAATTTTGATATAAAATTAATTAAATTAAATTAAAACTAAATTTATTTAAAACATTTAAAAATACAAATTCAAATATTTAAAAAAAAAGGGGGGGAGGGAGACAGCAGAGCCCTCATTGCCGCCGCCTCGCCGCCACCACCAGGAAGGGTCAGCGACGGCGGGGAGGGCCGCAAGCCTCGCCCATCCGGCAAGGGCTCGCGGCCCTCGCCGCCTCCCCCCCCGCCATCGAGAAGCCGACCCTCCCCCTCCGTTGCCGGCCCTTCTCGGCGGCGGCGGGGAGGCGGTGAGGCTCGCGAGCTCGCCCTGCATTCGGCGAGGACTCTCGAGCCCTTGCCACCGGTCGGCCAAGGTCGCGGCCCCGGCCGACCCTCCCCCTTCATCGCTGCCCTTCCCGACGACCGTAGGGAGGTTACAAGGGCTCGCGGGCCCTCGCCCCCGATCGGCCGGGCGGCGACCCCGCCGACGCTCCCCTACCGTCGCCGGCCCTTCCGGCAATAGCGGGAGGCGGCGACGAGGGCTCGCCCCTCGCCCACCGCCCTCCTCGCCCCCACCCCCTTTCTTAAAAAATTATTTAAAATTATTTTATTAAAATAATAATAATTATTTTTTTATAATTTAATTATTTTTATATTAACATTTGAATCCGCCTAATAATGACGTCATTTTTCCCTTTGTTTGTTGAGTCGAATTCCGGCGAACCACGAAGACAAAAAAAAAAAAAAAAAAGAAATTGCCACGTGGGATTTTCGGTAGGATTCGTCGAAGATAGCACTTACGTGTCTCACTTTTTAAAAAAAGTGATACTTAAATGTCACTTTCCTAATTTTTGGCGTTAAGTGTTTCTCCATGTGAAATTTTTGTACTTGGGCTGTACTTTGTCCGATCTAAATCTCATTGATGCTTATTTACTGAAAGTCAGAGGTATTTTGTCTTTGTTGATGGGTAGAATCATTGATATTGGTAAGCAATTTCGTTATGTGCATTCATCATTATAACTATTAGTAACATAGATAGTTTAATAATCATCAAAATCTCAAAGGAGTGTTTTCAACATCAAATAGACATCACACTAAAAAGGGCGCGTAGTAACGTTTCGTTTCTCATAATTTCGATCTTTGTTCGAAAACAAAAAAAAAAGAATAGAAACCTTGTTTGGTAAAAGCCAAGTTGTTTTTCTATTTTCCGAAATAGAAAGTTAGCCCGGGAATAGATTTGGAGCGAGAAATAAAATGAAAAAAAAAAATTGCTTCGTTCCTGAACAATTTCTAGAAATAAGTTAATTTTCTTTTTATTTTTCTTTATTCCTCTCTCTTGCCGCGGCCACGTCCAACCACCCGAAGCCACCACCGGCCGCCGGCCGCCGCCGCCGGTCGCCGCCGCCACCGCCCGCCGCTCGCCATTGGACGCTGAAGGCCGTCGATTGCCGGACACCGCCGATTGCTGCCGCCAGACGCCGGGGCACGTGAGCAAGAATAAAAAAATGAATAAATGCAAAAAAAAACTGTTGCGTTACCAAACGCATTTCTATTCTTTTTCTATTTCAAGAGTAGAAATTTTGTATAGTTATTAAACGCATTATTAAACGCATTCTTCTACTCAAAATTGTTCCCTGAAATAAAAATAGAAAAGAATTATTTCTGAAAAAAAAAAAAAAAAAAAAAAAAAAAAAAACTCTTCCCTAACTAAGAAGTATTGTCATGCACATCCTAATTGACAATAGTGACTTGGGACTATCATGGCAAGCCCAGTTGTTGAAGCTAACCGATGTTGCTCTCTCATCGGAGAAGTCGTTGATGTAGCCGCTAGTGTGCCACAAGTACATACTTTCTCTGACACAGAAATAATCCTGAAGTTGTTCACGTCACTTCAATTCCCAAAGAGCTCTTTTTGGCCAAGGTCCTTCATATGAAAACACTTGTCAAGGTACAGTTTGACGCCGTGCAAATTGTGAAGCAATTTACAATAAATTCCGTTCGATTGTGAATATCTTGAAAATTACAAACAGTTTGATATTCTACCTTTCTGGACATCAAAGTAGAGTACCAAGGAAAAAAATGGTTACTTTTCAGTTACAAGGACTCACAGAATAACAACAATTATTGAGGGCAATCACTAAGCACAACCACCATCAATTTCGACAATTTGAGGCAATAAACTATGCCATTGATTAATTACCATGTGTTTTATAAATAAATAACCGTACATATATATAATTACTATTACGAGTGCACAACAACTAGAAATAAGTTATGAATCGTAAAATAAAATTGCTATTCATAAGTTGCAATCAAACTTACGGCATTTTTTTGTACATTATGAAAAATTCAAGAAATTTACAGCAAGTCCATTTTTTTTTTTTTTTTTTGACATACAAGATCATAGAAGCCATCCAGATAGAGTTACTTTAATCTGCTAAGTAGTGCACGAAATTCCACGGCAGACTCTGATCCAAGGCATGCATTGAGGATCACATGCAGTTCTCGGCACTTCATAAAAAAAATGTCTAAACAATTACAAAACGACCGTTCATGTCCTAACTTTGGTAACGGGGACCCCACATTTCTGGTCCTATGCACCAGGTTTCACATTATGTCCGTGAAGAGATGAGTTTCTACAAATGTAAAATCCCCGACAATTAAGTAACGACCGGCCATTTGAATCACATATGTGCATAGGTTAACTTTTCTGGATTGAGTTTGCGTGTATCTTCTGGATCACTTGTGCAAATTTGTGGGTATTGGTAGCACGAAGAAATAAGTAAGCGGCACAAGAGTCATGCCAGATAAAGTGAAGACTTCTAGGTGGGATTTTTCAGATTCAGATCATTTCCATTAGCTTGCCGTCATCCACCCAATTCATCATGTGAGATTTTCAACAGCCATCTTAAACGAAATTATACTTAAGGGTACTTTTGGATCACATATACAAATTTGAGGATTTTTCATGACCCAAAAAAAGTTTAGAGTATTAAGAGTATTGGTATCATGTCGAACTGAATGTATTTTAGAGTCTTTGATGTTGTTAGTACTAATAAAAGTTAATGGTATGGGTGCCATGCCGGATAAATTGTAGGCTTTTCGGTAAGATTTTTTTTTTTTTTCAGATTCATGTCATCTCCATTTGCCTCCCGCTATACACCCGTGTCGTTATGTGAGATTTTCAATAGCCATCTTGGACAGAATTGTGTTGGAGGGTACTTTTGGATCACATATACAAATATGAAGATCTTTCGTGATTTCAAAAAAGTTCAGGATATTAATATCATTTTGGAAGAAATTTGGAGTCTTTTTTTTATGGTGTTGGGTACTAATTAAAATTAAGGGTTTTACTTTCCTCGCGAGGATGATCATTTCTCAAAAGACGGGAGCATAAAAGGGGTCAAATCTAACCCCTCTCTTTTTACCTTTAGTCCCTCTTTTCTGCAGTCTCCATGTCTTGAGCACAAGACATTGCAGAAATCAGGTCACCGTATCCGCAAAAGCTGTCTCTCACATAGCGAGCAAAGGTGCGTCCCGTGGGTCCAAACGTCGTAGCCCACCATCGGGCGGCAGCGTTCGAAAATCGAGGCCCCGTATGGTTGCTTTCCACAGTACACCTCTGCCGACACTCCCGTAATAATAATAGCCCTAGGGTTCTTCCATACTTGCACCCCCAAAGTCCTGTCAGGGTTTTAGGGTAGGAGTCGTATTTTCAGTCGCTCGCTCCATTAGGGCGTAATGACAACCATTCTGTTGAAATAGTTCAAACAGAAATAAATTTTTCTATTTCTATTTCTGTAAGAGTTTAAGAAAATAACCGTTTGATAACGACACAAAATTTCTACTCTAAAAATAGAAATTCGTTTGATAACAACACAAAATTTCTTCTTTTCGAACGACGGCGGGACTCAAGAAACTGGGCGGCGGCTAGTGAACCGGCTGAACCGGGCGGCGGTCGGCGGCGACTAATGAACCGACGGCGGCCGACGGCGGTGGCGGCGGCGACCGATGGATCGGTGACTCACGGCGGCCGGCGGTGGCGACCGACAAGCAACAGCGACCGACGCGATCGGCGGGGGCGACTAGCTTCCAAAGCGGCGGGGTCGGCGACCTGGCGGCGGGGGCCTAAGAACCGACGGCGACGGCGGTAGCCTGGTGGGCGGCGGTGACCGATGGACAGTGAACAGTGGCAACGGATGAAGGACCAGGTTGACGAACGATGAGAAAAATTTTTATTTCTCATTTCTGTAGGTAAATGAAAAGTAGAAAATTTCTACTTCGATTTCTATTCCAAACCTATTTCCGGAATAGTAAATCTATTCCGAAAATAGAAAAACGGATTAAGTTTATCAAACGGATTTCATTCCGAAACAAGTCGGAATAGAAAAATTGTTTACGGAATGTAAATTCCTGGTCATTACGCACCCCCTTATTCTCCATTTTTCCATGGGGTTCTGCGATTTGCATGCACCATAGAAAAATATATATATAAATCTAAAATATATTATATAATATCAATTTAATCTTAAATTTTTCAATTAAATAAATTTAGTTTTAAACATTTTTGCATTTATGCTAAATTAAGTCAATCCAATCAATTTTAATTTATTGATTGGGTAGACTCATGAGCATAAATGCAAAAAAAAAAAAAAATTAAGATTAAGCTCAATCGAAATGTTTATGAATTTTTTGGAACTTTTTTCTTGCATGCATCCTCCTATACACATATCTTGACATAAATATAATCGCTTATAACTAGTGTTGTAATCCGGTTTCTTACATGATTTTAGTAATGTCGTACTATGGAAATGGCCGATGGGCAGGTCTAAGCCAAGCCCTTATGTCAGACCTATTTGTTGCCCAAGCCCACCGTTGAGGAAAACCTTTTTTCATATAAAAATTTTGGGCTGCGCCAAGCCGACCAAGCAGAATCGTGAGCTGCCACGCCAATCATTTGGTCTATTTCAAAAGTAGAAATTTACATGTTCCTCCATTGGAATCGTATCACATTGAATTCTTGATTATTAAGTAATTAAGTGTTTCATTTGAAAGTGGTGGATGCCAAACCGAGTCACAACATATCTCAACTATGGTAACCTAGAGTCATGTCTATCAACTTACAGGAGGAGCCTTATCCCGATGTAAGTGGGCATGACAGTTTACGTGCATCTAATTGGAATGAGTGGATCAGAAGATATGGATGCTCGTATTTCAAAAAAAAAAAAAAAAAAAAAGAAAGAAAGAAAAGAAAGTTCAGGCCCATTGATTGTCATCCCCTGACTCACGACAGGGTGCCCGCTTGGCGATGCGGTTTCGATCCCATGTTCATGCATTCATTTCGAATCCTCCTCCTACTCTCCCATGGCGATTGCTGTCCAGCACAACCGGCAGAAAGACGACGACGATCGCGACGCAGATTTTCCCCTTGTTCATGTTAAGAAAAGAACAAGAACTCCATAAGGCGTCTATATCTGATATTGAGAAATAGGCAGACTTGAGTAAAGTGGCCAAACTGGTTGGGAGACTAGGCTTGGCCCATCATTCATGGCTTTGTAGCTAGGCAGACCAGCGACGGTCTACTATCATTTGGGCCCCACGTCTCGTATAATAATTGATTAGCGATTAGTGATGTTAAAAGCACACGCCACAAGACTTGCAATGACTTAGCAATCCTCGCAGTCCTAGTGAAAAGAACATTTCTTTGGGGCGAAACCTCGGCTCGTGACTAATGGCAACTCTATGAATTTTCGTAATTTCTAAACAAAATGACGTAACACTCAAAAACAGAAAAATTTTACAGTTAATGGACGAGATTTACTCTCCTTTTTATCCGATGTTCATCGAGGGATTGGCAATCGGTTCCCCCAAGAACCCTTAGAAGCACTCCAGAGGTAAAAAGACGTGACCAAGACTAGGAGTTGGAAAGAGGAGGATTCTGAATCGGTCCGGGTACATGTAAAGCCCAAAAGCAAGGCAGTTGTAGAATGAAACAGGTTACGAAATTCTTAATTGGAATGGCGTTGGCCCACTTGGAAGCCCAAAAGGAAAGGAAGACGAGCTTCGTATGAACTGGAGTAAGGCCCAGAAGATATATTAGCAAGCTCTAAGGTCTTTCAGAGACATGAGAAACACTACCAAGCTTTAGGAAATCCTTTTTACTTACATGAGGAATTGCTTCAATTTGATCGATCTCCTGTGGATACACATGAATCTGCACGCGTCGTGTAGGGAACCGTCCGCAGGGTGGCGGACAGCCCCTTTACGTTGCTCTTTGTACTTAGCATCATTCGGCTCATTAAGAACTTACGATTGCAATCCCTTTTGATTTCCTTGCAAATTTCTTTCCTCTTGAAGATGAAAGTCTTGGTACCAAGAAGTCAAAATTTACATAACTTGGCATAGGATCCTCCGATCGTTTGAACGTCGGTTCGGTTCTTACACTTCGAAATCGCATCCTACAAGAGTACAAAAAGACTGAAAATTTTCTTTGCTTTTGAAATGATGTCGGCTCTTTCGCACATGATGCTGACTAGTATTAAAGTATGGGCAATGCTTTCTGTCAGAGATTCCTTTATTTCGCCCTAACTTTAATATGTACGTAAGGCCAAGGTGCGTTTCAATACGTGAGAGATGATCCTCAAGCCACCGACAAAAGTTTTTTTTAAAGATTTTATTAGATGGACGCATGTTACAAATGCATTTGGAAAACACTTTTTCAAAACCCCTTGGATTTAAAGGCTTTTGAACAAATGCATGTACCATTTGGCAATTTATATGGAAAGTTTTGGGAACATATGATTGCATTTCTGGCCACCTCTAAGCCCAAAGCAAGTCTGGGTGTGCTTTGAGTTGTGAGCATTTCCGAAATCCAAATACATTTTTTATCTTTCAACTTTATCCTCTCTTAAGTTTTCATTATTCCAAAAATGTCTCCACCTCATGCGACATCACCAACAAGGATTCATGTTGCTAACGCTACGCTGGCCAACCTTGTCGAAGGTCCTCAAGCGATGTGTGGTTCGCAAGATCCCAAGTGACTGTCACTTGGCTTGGGGTCACGGAAACCCAAGTGACCTTAAGTAGGGTTGGCTGACGGATGATTTGACTCACCAATGGCTAAGTTTGCAGGCAAAGGTTTTAGATTTTTAAAATAAAACACACACACACACACTAGCAAAAGTCCTTTGTAAAGTCAACACTGTCAATGCTAACGTGAATGATTTTTATAATTATTTTTAGAATTTCTTGAACTTTTACTCTTCTTTTTCCTTCGTTTTTTTTTCACTAACGGTGATGCTTTGCAGAGGTCATTTACCATAGACGAGGGTTGCCCTAATTGGATCTAGCAAGGGTCAACTTTGCCAAATGTCAGCCTTTAGTGAGAGTTGTGCCGGCAAGGGCGGCCCTTGCTTGTGGCCAACCTCGTTGAGGACTTGGTGATTGACAGAGGAAAAAAATAAAAACAAAAAAAAAGGAAAAGGAAAGAAAACAAAAAGGAAGAAAGGAAGAAAAAATCAGATCTTTTTTTAAATTGCAAATTGGTTCATGTTAGTATTAGTCGTGCCACGTAGGATGATCAACATTCACATCAACGATTTCTAGCCAAATTGACCAAAAGGACTACATTGATAAATCTTTAAAATGTTTAGGATTAATTTGCCCAAATTAAAAGTTTTAGACTAAATTTGCCAATGTGCAATAGGGTTAGGACTTTTTGGGTGATTATCTCTTGGAGACTTGACAAAGGAAATTCCACTTCACGAAGTTGAGATCATATGTTTAAATTCTACTAATTACATGCAAACTGTTTAGGCAAGGTTAGGGCTCACGGATAGGCCAAATTAATGGCCAGTCGATTGTTTATATGTCTTAATTTGTGTGCGGGTTCTAGACACATGCCTCTTTGATGTTGGGTAGGTAGAGTCTCAAGAACAAAAGGTTGAAATAGGTACGCTATTCCCAACTAACAAGCACCACAAGCCACTCTTCAGGGGATTGCCTTTTAGTTTCCTAACCCTTTACTCTTGAATTTAGACCTTAGAATGTCAGATTTTCTTATCCATAGGTTCTATAAAATGATAAGTGGAGAGCATACTTAGAAGCATACCATCTCACCAAGCTAACAACAAAGTTCTAATCAGAATAAGCCATTCTAGTGGATGAAGAAAAAGGACTTAGAAAGCCATGAACGATATTAGAATATGGGTTTATTTAGGGAAGGCTAGTTCGCCCCTTCAATATACAATACATTGCCTTATATAGGCATGAGTTGCATCAAACATCACAAGGCATCTAGAAGATAGGTCCTTCTAATGATGCTACAAACAATAGATACAAAAGCCACAGCGTATGAAAGATGCTTAAAGCACTACAAACAACGCACACTCCACACCAAGCCTACTAAAGCACATGGTAAAGCACAAAGCACACTACCATATCTTATTACTGAATCCTTTTAGTGTTGTATGTTGAGCTATCTGAGCCATCTTCGTCTTTTGCTTTGCGAAAGGCGTGAATAAGGCTATCAATCTCCCATTATGACAAAAGCTTATTGGCAACAAGGTCGTCAAGGACTCCTAATGAATATGGGCAATATGTTCTTGTTTTCTTAAAGGGAGAGGACTGGTTTTGCTAGGGCTAGGCCAGTGAGATCAATTTGTGAAAGTGGTGGAAGCCAACTATAAATCTGTGTCAAGGAATTCAGATAAGTATGGGTCTTGGGCTAGTGGCCCACCCCATGGATCTTGGGAGGAAAAAGTGAATGCTTCATCATGGTCAAAACAGAGATCTTCTCCATGATATTCTCTTAAGGCCTGATGAATTTGCTGACTTACTTCAGGAAACTCTGGATTAGTGTGTTGTCAAATTGTGCTACATTCCTGCCAAATTTATGGAGGAATTACCCTACTGTGTTGGTCCAAAATTCTTTGAAGTTCCTTATATTCCTATGGGATTTGCTTGACTTTGCTAGGAGGGTTTTCAAAATATCGTTTGTTCCTGGTTGAGGCTTGAAAGTAGAGACACCAACCTTTGCCTTAGTTTGGTGAAGATCTCCACTTGGCCTAAGAAACATCCACGACCTATGAAAGATAAATAAGGTGTGAAGTTCTGGATTTGGCTGGCAAACTTTCAATTGTTCTTTTAAAACTAATCTCTAGGTTCCTAAAGGTTTAAACCATGACATGAATTCTCCCAAATGTGCAAAATCTTATTGTCTTTGGATAATTTGGCTAATGATGAAAGGCATTTTAGCTATAGGAAATTCGACATCTATTGTATGCAAATTAAGCATATACCAAAGGAGCCATTTAAGGTCTTCAAGAAATGGGTCCATGGGTGAGATGATTAACGATATATGAATGGATACTTAGGACCCAAGGGTTTCAAACATAATCTATCATATTTGTTGATGATTCTTAGCTAATAAACCCATAACATATCAATTAAGCTTTCAAAGACAATATTACCTTGAATGAGTCCTAGAATTTCAACAGGATATTCCTTGCTCGGCCATTTTGGCACATTAGTTGAGCTTGAATTTGGCCATTGGCTGTTGTACTTGATACATGTTGATGAAACTCACTGGAGCTTGATTTGGCCTGAATAGAAAATCTGTAAGCATATTCTTTTTTCCCGCAATTTGTTTGGTTTCAAAGGAGTATTTGGAAAACCATTCTGTCCACCTCAGAAGCTGTGGGTGCAGAATTGTCTTCTGTTTGAATTTCAACATCTTGGGAAAGGAAGACATGTCCAATTCGATAAGAAAATGATGACCTATAAGATGGGATCCAAATTTCTTAATCACATACTTAACAATCAAGATTTCTTTGAATGTAAAATGGTAATGAATTTCTACTTAGGAGAATCTTCCACTCTTGTATCCACGGATTCTATTCTTACCATCAGGCTATTCTTCAAAAAGCATAGCTGCTCAATATTTGTTACTATCATCAGTCTGGAAAATTCTTTTTCCTTGAAAGGGAATTTGAAGAGAAGGTAAAGATTCTAACTTTTGTTTGAGTGACTGGACTACCTTAGTTTGTGAAAGTCCCCAAGGACGTAGGTCTTTCTTCAGTATTTTTTGCAATGGATGCATACACCTAGTGATCTTAGGAACAAAATCCCTCAAGTGGTTAACTATTCAAAGGAATTGTTGGCTTTGTTTGTGGGAGAGATTCTAAATGGGAACTTGAATAGTTTCTTTTTGCAATATGATCACTTGGTTGGAATGCGCCATCCTTGAGCCGCATGCCATAGAAATTCAATCTCCGTATGGGAAATCTTCATCTTTTTCAGTAATAACATAATATCATTCTACTTGACAATATGAGCAAAATTGGATGAGCAACTTATAGTGAGACTCTTCATCTTCGTTATAGAGCAATATGTCATTAATGTAGATCCATGCACCTGCACTAATTGGATGTAATATTTTGCACATGGCCTTTTAAAATAATGAGAGTGTTGTTGTTAATCCAAAAGGAAGGACCTTCCACTTGAAGTGTTTGTTTAGTATCCAAAATGTTGTCTTATGTCTATCTTCTAAATGGATTCCAAGTTGCTAGAATCCTACTTTCAAGTCGAACTTAGAGTAAATTTTTGCATTTGACAGACAAGAGAATAAAGTTTTTTTTTTTTTTTGTTAAATAAGGGAAACTTATCATCCTGGAAGAACATTTTAAGATGTTGATTATTGATGACCAATCTCTTTTTTCCTTTGACTTTTTCAGCACATTTTTCCATATAAAATGCTTCACATGCTCACTAAGTTTGTGGGCTCAATAAGTCATTGTTGGACGAGATCTTTGCATTCTTTCTAGGCTAATTGGAGGTGTCATGGATTCATTCCTGTGTAGCTTGCTCTAGTTAGGTTGACATCCTCATTCTTTTTTAAGGGCAATTTAATGAAAAACTCTTAATTTTTCCACAAAGAATTGGAACATCTACCAAGAAACTCTCAAGTGGTTTTTAGCGCATGACTCCAGAAGGGCTAGATGATTGAATCAAGGGTTTCAGGCTAGATCAAATAGAGTCTCTAAGTCTCTAAAAATTCTCGAAACTTCCAGGGTCTGAGTTAGGATATCCTAGCTAATGATGATGTGCCAAATTGGGAATGGGAATCCGATAATCCAAGTAATAACGGTGCACTATTGAAAGAACTGAATTTTGATGGGTTTACTCCTTATTTGGTTGGAAAAGTATTTCCAGATGTAGAAGTAAAATACCAGGTATGAGGTTGCCAATATTCTTCAATAAGAAGCTTTGAATCAAGGATAGAAGTCTACACCGGTGTTTTTGAGTACAATGAGGGGAATGGGTATAGAGGATTGAGATGGAAGGAGCTGGATAGGAACATATGGCTTGAAGGAAAGAGCTTTTTCTTTGCTGACCTGGATGGATGAGAATTGGTCTTGGCTTGCTAGAAAGGATGATGGTTCATCAAAAAAGAACATGCCTTTGTGGGAAAAATAGTCTCCTTCATCTTCACTATTTTCTAAGAAAGTTTCTATGGCATAAATAGTTTTGTCAGAAGGTTCATTTTCAAGAGAGAAAACTGACTCAAGATCATCTTTTACCAGAGAGATACCAGTTTTCTTGTGGATAGTGTCCACAAGATCCATACTTTTTTTGTGGACTTTTGGACAATTTTTTGCAAAAAGTCCTTTATGACCACAGATGAAATAGCGATCTTTCTTCTTCTTTTTACCAAATGATCTCCTTGATGGTATCAACGACTCTTTTTAAGAAACTTCCATTTTCCTTTCTTTCTTTTGGAAGAATGCTTTCGGAAATGCTTCTCTTTCTTGTTTGGATAATCACAAGAAGAATCTCTATGGCCACATTTGATTTGGCAGCCTAGTCTTTCGGAGGCCTTGCCCAACATCTTGTTGTTTTCTAAGAATTTCTTGAATGCCTTTTTCTTGAGACATAATTCGTCGAGGGTTCCATGAATCCCTTGCTAAATTTCTCTGAAAGAAGCATCTTAGGTTCTCCGATTCTTTGATTGGAGATACTTGTTAACCATATTGCCAATTTGCTTTGGCACAGATGACAAGAATACCAATTTGAGAGCTGGATCTCCATCAAGGGTATAGTAGAGCTTCATCATTCCCTGTAAATGTCTATCAAGATCTTTTTGTTCATGAGAATAGCATTTTCTCTCAGAGAATTCTTTCTTTTTTTGCTCCACAAGATTCTCTAGTCTCCTAATAAAGTAAAGGTGAAGAATGCGAATCACCTGGTTAAAATCTTATGCTAAGAACGTATCATGATCTATTGGAGCAAGAGCCAACCACTAATCTAGCAAGCTACTTGTAAATCCGGCACTAAACTCTAGGAGAATATGAACTGGTCATTTTCTAGATCAGTAGTTTTTGCGTTCATCAAGGCATAGAACTCTTGTAGCCTAGCATGCCACTTGTGATATGATATATCATCAAGTGTGAAGGTGAGATTGAAGATTTTATTCCTAAAATTAGTATTCTGTAAGGGAAAGTCTGTCATGTTTTCTTCATCTCTTTCTTCAGATTGCATCATGAAGCTAATGGGGGCTTGTTTAGGAAGAGGTTGAGGCTATTCATCGTCCATGGAAGTGGATGATGTATTGTCTGACTCAGACACAAAAGCTTCAGAGTATGAATCTTGTATATACTGGATTTTGTCACAACCTACTATGGTGATGCTCATCTTGGCATGTTCTCTCATAAACGACTCAAGGGGGTTGGAGATCATGTATAAAGATGGAGGGTCAGGTGGTGGAGGTTCAAATTGTTTTAATTTTGCCAATTCTTCAACTGATTTGGCTATAGATTTCAGTTTTTGTTCTGCTAAGAACCTTTCTTTGATGGCCTTGACATCATGCCTACAAGCAGGAGTGGTTTGATTTAAACTAGAAAGTAAAGACAGAAAGGATGGACTAATGGTGGAACTCAAAGGGAGCAATGAATATTTTTCTCATGAAGAGGAAAATAATGGATCAAAGATAAAGGTAGAAGAAGAGGGGTTGTGTTTCCTCTCTTGGCTGGTTTGGAGCTCTTTGATTGTTTCTAAAGTCTTTCTACTTAAACTAACTAATCATCAAGGCAATGTCTAGGTCTTATTAACCCAACTTCTATTTTTTGTATCTTTGTCTAATAAAGTTGAAGAAGTTTGTTTTGGACCACTGAAGTCTAATCTATCTGTTGATAGACACGATCTAGTCGAGTTTTGACTTCTCCCACTTCGCTTTGGAATTCAGCCACTTGAGTTTTGAGAACAGTAAAACCCGCTTGTTGTTCGGACCTCAATGTGGTAAGGGCCTTGTTTTGGACTAAGGCATTTTCCGTTTGCCAATTTATGACAAATTCCGGGGGACTGAGCTCTCTAGTAGTTCCACTAGAATTAATTCTAGTGGGATTGGGAATCTTGGGTATTGTACCTAGTTGGACTTGTGAATTTTTCCGAATGTGGAAACTCAAACTCATTAACCATGCAAATGTGGGAAGGGGTAAATGGCTTGGGACGATTTGGTTCTTTTGATTTGCAGAATTGAAGGATGTCTAGATCACAAGTCGGATTTTTCTTGGCCCATTTGAGAATAGGTTTGTAGCATGGTTTAACAGAAGAAGAAGGTTGTGGTCTTCTCTTCGGAGAGTTTTAAGAAAATGGTTTTGATTTTTTAGAAGAGTCACAAGACACCAAAAATTGGTATCTTCCTTCATTTTCTCCAAGTGGCCCAATAGAAGGGTCCTTCTCCTATCATTTCTAGAAGAATGGATGTTTGGATTTCCATTTTCTTCTGGAAGGCCTATCATCATCATCAGGATCTGGTATCATATAGACCTGGCAATCTACATCCCATGGGCAATGCCCCGAAATAGGGTCTTTGAATCAAACTATAGGATCTCCTTCAAAATCAAAGGCTTGTATTTCAAGTTTGTCACCTTCTAAGCTTTCTGGTTCGTCTAGAACATGTGGCATCATGGTAAGGATGGTTGGAAAGATAGAAAATTTTGGCTTCTCATGAGAGTGTTCGAATTTTTATGACTATAAAGTCATATTTGTTTTTGGTAAACTTTGATTTTATAGCTTGAATGGGTTTGGAATTTTGATAGAGCTTTTCATAGTTAGTCACCCAAGTATCTAGGAGGAGCTTAACTAACTCAATGCGATGGATTTTTCTAGGCACATGGATGCAAGATGGTGTTTGATTGCTGTTGACAGAAATGAATAGAGCATCGTTTGTCGAAAATAGCTCTAGATTCAAGGCATGATTTTGGACTCGATCCACCATTTGGTAATGAAGGGTTGTAGCAATTGAATTAGCAATTTGGGGTGCTCTAGTTATTTGCAACTATACCTTTAAGGCATCAAGGAATCAAGGATTGGACAAGGCCTTATTAAAGGTACGAAAAAGGGTAACAGAGACTATGCCAGCATCGAGGGTAATCTCAATTGTTCCTATGCAAACACATTGGTATTTGAGGAACTGAATGAGAAGGAGCACCATTCTAGCAACCACTGGAAGGCCTTTTCATTCATGAAAGGTTAAAGTAAGATGGACTGCTCCAAGATGGAGATGTGTATACTCTTGAGAATGCCATCGTTGGACAAGTTCAGGAGGAAAATGAAGATTAAGAAAATGTTCTTGCTTAGTAGTGGGAATAGGATGGTAATCAAAACGAGTAAACTAGATATACTCCTTGACATCTTTTGGAGTATGTTTGATGAGTCTTTTAATGGAACAGATGGAGAAAAAGAGTGGGGTTTTGAAAATGCAGAATATTAATTTATTAGAGGGAGTTGAGTGCTAAAAACCCTATAATCCTTATTGAGGTAAGTGATAAAGATAATCAAGCTTCGAGGAAGTAGATTTCCTGAAGGTAAAAAGATCTAAAAACAAAGGTACATTTATCACAATAGATTATTGATCCGTGATAATGATAAGAAATTCTTCCCATTAGTTATGATACTTCATCAAAGAAAATTTTGATGTTAATAATTTGAGATAAATTAGGACACCATAATAAGATAAAGGATCTCTCTACTCCCAAATTAATATAACTTGAGTAAATTGCTGCAATTCTTCCGTCTCTCCCCCCCCCCCCCTCCCTTCTTCCTTTCATCCACTGAGTAACAAGATATTAATGTGTTCTATATAAGAAAAACAAAAAATAATAATAATTTATGTGGCTTAGAGAACGCCGAACTTTAAAACGTTATCTTATTTTGCAATATCAAGACTAGTGACAGGGACAGGCGCCTGTCGGCAGAGTTACATACGCCGTCCCCGGCTTCTGCAAATCAATCACGTTTCTAACCTTTAAAATATAAAAGAGTATCAAAGATTAAAAAATGGCCGGTAACGGGAATAATTCAAGGCTAAAATAGAAAAGCTGAAAGAAAGTGCGTGTATTATGAAAGTGGAGGATGAAAATGGAGTGCAAATGTAAAGGGAAAAATATGAATGAATGTGAAGAAATTGCAAAAATCGCCGATGTTTTATTTCTGTCACTGTCTATTTTTAATCCTTGTACTTTGGCTTGTGACGATTTTGGACTCTAAAGTAATATTTTAATCAAAATTACTCGACAAATTTCATATTTCCTATCAAAACTTAGATGGAAATCATCGATCGAGCACCAAATGTGAACATTGGCCTCCACGTCGAGTACTAAAATAAAGTTTTTTTTGGCCGAAACTAAAATAAAGTTGAGAGAGGGCTACAAAAAAAGAGAAAGAAAAAGAAAAAAAGTGGTCCCCATGTACAATTTCTCATATTCAATTTGGGAACAAAAGAAATGGTCCCTATGTACTATTGCTCATATTCAATTTGGGTTGATGTCCTTTATTGGATAATAGATATGATCTACTTTATTTTTACGATGGACATGATCTTCGAGCTGATCTTCAATTGCAATTTTTCAGACAAACTTTGTACTTTCTAATCCAAGTGAAAATGAAAAGTAGATGCTAAGTGGTAAAGATAAATTATATAGCGTTGAAGGTTTTCTTAACATGCGGCATCTAGGGAAATTCCCAACTATTGAAACTTAATGTCCGTATTCTTAACCTTTAACGAGCCTTTGGGAACTTCCTCCGTGTTTTCCTTTTTTTTTTTTTTTTTTTTTAATTTGGACCTTAGTGGCCATTTTTAGTCGTTTTCGTTTTTTTTTTTTTTTTTTTTTATCTGCAATTAGAGTTATTGAGTTGTACCATTATTTCGTTTAGTTTTCAAGTATTTTTTTTGTCTTTGGGAACTTCACACTCTTTTTGGTCTTTTCTTTTTACTATTCCAACCTTTTCTTTGTTTCTCTTTATTTCTTGAATTTTACTAGCCTTTTTTTTTTCTCATCTTATTTTGGTCCTTTCTATTTCATGAATCTCTAGGGTTACACGATCAATTTCATCCAATAAGATTATTAATGATATATTATGGATTGACACAAAATTGACTTAGATATGTTTAGTCTTGATTCAAACATGTTAACTTCATCTCAAGTTTGAATCATGTTATCATCGCGTGTCAAAAATTGCCACCTTATTACTAGATGGAAAAGAAATCAAAAGAAAGGTCCTTTCCTATTTTATAAGTAAAATAGAGGGGAGATGCAACCTACACGTCTACTATGGGCAGGAAACAAAAAGGTATATGTGGGGGTTTGGTGATTTATTTTTTTACTTTTTCTGTTTTACTAATGACTCAAGCAAATTTGAGACATCGGATCCTTTTACCACTTTTAAGATTCGAATTCGATAATCTGAAAAACAATTCGAACATTCTCATGCTGATAATTTCTTAAATGAGGAGCATTTTCACACAAAAAAAAAAATGAAAAAAAGAGAGTGGATAAAGGAAGAAAATGGCACGTGTCATTTTTATGAAGCAACGAGCCCTTCTCTGTCTGTCGGCAAGGAAATCCACATGAGATTGTATTAAATGAAATTCAGTTTCCTCGAGCAATCACGTCCATATGTTTGTCCCCACAAATCAACGATGATCGCAAACGTGTCTTTATCCTTTTGAATAATTGATGGCCTTTCTCCTTTGGAAAAGTTGAAGCGACATGATCCAAAAGAAAAAGACGAAAAAAGTTGAACGAACCGATTTATTTGTCTTCTTAAAGTAAGTTGATTGGCCTAGCCCCTGCGACAACGATATCATCGAGTCGAGTCGAGTGGCCATGGAGGAGACGTCGAGACTCGATTGCAAGAGCATGAAAATAGCGAGGGAGTGCCGAGACGATGGCTTGGGTAGCTCGGCCTAGATGACGAGGCACGGCTTGGCCGATAGTGGTGGCAACTTAGAGTACGGAGGCGGCCGGTGGCGGTGCAGAGTCTGTGGCTGAGGTATGAGGGGATTGGGTGGCCCGGGGGGGGGGTTGGAGATCTAGAACGGGTTTTTTCCGGGGACTAGAGTTAGTCAAGTATGACGATCTTTGGGGACGGGATATCCACGTAAACCGAACACCAAACCTAAAATGCACATTGAATTGGAAAGACTTGATAGGAAAACAAGGTGCAAAAGCTCATGAAAATTGGACAACCTGGACATTGGTTGAGCATGTCTTCTTCCTATCTCATTATTGGATTTCTAGACAAATATGGAGCAGAAGCCACTCCCAAAATCATTTATGTTTTGTTCAGCGAACTTCTTGATCTAATTTTGTTCCTCAAACGGGCCTTGAATTCAAAGGCATGATTTTCACCTCCGGACGGTGTAAAACTGAATTCGAGCCGTAGAAAAGTGATGCCCTCCGTGTCAATCCCACTTGATAGAGTGGTCCAAGTTCAGTTTGATACCCCTCCGCAGAGTCTGCACAAGAAAACGAAAAATGGCCGACGCGGATGCGATAATGGATAGAGGCTGAAACGCAGGGAACATTAACTCCTTAGGAGGATACCAATCAGTCGCCGCGTGGCAGTACACTTCAAGCCACTGGTCCTCATCCACGTGACTCCTTGGCCACCAGTCAGATATTTTCCCTTATAAATGCCCATATCCCCCCGCCTTCGATCACCACCCATCATCTCAGCTAGCAACGCACCTTTGGAGGCAAGATTTCCTTAAGAGAGAGTCACCAAAATGTCTGATCACGGCCATCACGGCGGAGGCGGGCACGGAGGTCCTGGAGGTGGTGGCCCTGGCGGAGGCGGCCATGGAGGTCCTGGAGGCGGTGGCCATGGAGGTCCTGGAGGCGGTGGCCCGGGCGGAGGCGGCCATGGTGGTCCTGGCGGAGGCCAGGGTGGTCCAGGCGGCCATGGCGGCAAGCCCGGAGGAGATCACGGCCATGGAGGACCAGGCGGACCGGGCGGACCGGGCGGGCAAGGCCCCGGCGGACATGGCCCTGGTGGCCACGGTCCTGGGGGTGGCCACCACCACGGCAGATGCTAGTTGGTGGACTAGCGTCCTATCGTTTATATGTGATGTAAAGTATCTGCGGTGCCTTTTAACCATCTTCTATCTGAGGTTAAAAAAAAAAAAGCACAAAAAAACTAATAAGCACCATGTGGAGTCAGTCTTGTAATTGCGCTTGCGAGTATCCTAATGAATTTCGAGGTTCCTAATATGATCTGTAGCTTTGTGCATGAGATGTCCTTGAACCTCATTCAAGAAACAGGTTACAAATGAAAGAAACAGAATTCCGATGTAAGATAAGCATGTTTCTTCGCAAGCATCGATCATCAACTGACTAATCACGACGAGACAATAGAAACATGAGCACAGTGCTCCCCATTACTTCTGATTATCAACAAGAAAATGGAAACAAACTAGGTCGGTCTCCATTGGTCACGATCCAAACACATTATATGAACAAAAGTTTCTCTTATGCCCTTTCGTCCCCTCATCAACTCCTTCCGTCAGTGAAGTTCATAGTCTTGCGAGCTTCACCGTGGTTTCTCATCTCCACACGGTGTCAAAGTCGACGAAGTTCACGTTCTGTTTCGAGTTCTCTTCATTTGATTTTTCGGCAGAAATTAGAGATGTTCGATAAAAATTAATATAATCACCATTTTGCATCAAAGGGCTGTACGAAACGGTCAAAGGGTGGGGCCATATGTTGCAAAAGGATCAGCAAAAGTTTGGGGTGTCTTGAGGGTATTCTTTACTACATAGCAAGATCATGGGTTGTTCAGTAGCAAGATCATGGGTTCTTCGATCTGGTGCAGAAACAACAATGCTACTCGTGAGTTCTGGTTCAGTGTATGCATAAACTAACTTAAGAGGGATTCTAAAGCATTTCCAAAATAAAAAGTGAGACTTAAGCAAAGGAGAACATAAATAAGATCACCAAGGGAAAATTTGGCATCAAAAATGAAATTCGATGATCTGAATCGACTTTGGTGAAATTCCTAGAGCAATATTGCTTTGAAAGGATGATAGTGGCCCTAAAACTGAGAACAAGGATGTAACATCAATTGGCTACTCGATGAACTCCAACGTCAAAAATGAGAAAAGGGTGCAAGCACAATATCATTATGTCAAATTGACTGAGATTATAACCAAAATCATGTTCATCATTACCTCCTCTTCAATCATTTTCAACTAAAGGTAGTGCTGGGAAGAAATTCAGGAGGCGAGACAAATGAAAAGAATGAAAATGGAGAGAGAGAGAGAGAGAGAGAGAGATTTCTTTTTGTAGCAGGAGTGGCAATAGAATAGAACCAGCTTGTGCGTTTTGCCAATTAAACTCTAATTTATCGCTAGGGGAAAAAGGGACATGGTGAAGTTGCTTACGCTTAGTTGAGAAAATTCGTCCATGCTATAGAACCAAAATCTAGTTTCGGAACTGCAGTTCCCCTTTTAACTTTCCTTACATCCATCCCATAGTAAACAAAGGTTTAGTCAAGGTGCTATTAAATCTTCGTTTAGTTGAAGCAATTCTTCTGCAGTATAAGAAAAATTCTAGTTTCAATGCTGTTTCTTATTAGAAATGTGGGATACAAGGAGTACTAAAAATCGCTATGTGGTCAGCCTTCAGAACAAAATCAGAGAACCTGAAAAAAGAAAGAGGGGTTCAGCAGGTGACTACCTAAAACACTCCACGGAAAACTTAGGGACAATATAACGAGCATGACATACCCAAAAGCCTGTTTAGTGCTCTTTCCCTTTCTTTGTGATCGACTGAAAACCAAAAAGTGCATCTTGGCCTACTGAGTGACTACTTTTAGAAGTGATCACCAAATTTCTATAAGAAGTTCCAGTGATAGCTCGAGGTAGAGTTGAAAATGAAGAATTTGCCTGTGCTTTTTGCTCTGGTTTGGTTTATCTTTTGTTTTGAATTGTGAGGGACTCATCTTTGACGTACCATGACATCTTCAGCACATAGTATTTCAAATAAATCCTCAGATCCCCAATACCACCTCAGCTTGGCAGAGTGAGAGAAATCTCCTGTCACCTAGGTCGCAGAGTCCTGCATAAACTGGAGTCTCTCTTCTATCTTGGCAATCCACTTATTGTTCTCTTCTTCCTTTTGAGCCACAATTGCTTCAATTGAGGGATTGATTTTAAGCACCATGGGTATGCGATAAAGACATGCTTCCATTATCTTCTTTAGGGAAATATTGCCTCTATTAACATGTAATGGCTTCTTTTTATAATATTTTTTCAGGAAAGTTCAATCTTAAAGCAGCTGAAAATTTCATCTCAATTCGCCTACCTCTATGTTTTTATGCTAAGGTTTCTCAAAGCAGCTCATTCGGACAAAGGGCTCGTTTGGTTCGGCTTTGGGGAAATGCCCTTGGGAGAATGCAAATACCTTTTAGGTAAAGGGGTTTTTCGAAATGCTAGACTGTTTGGTAAACTATAACTAAAAAGTGCTTTAGGAAAATTCAAGACTTTTTAGTAAACATATATTTGAAAAGCCCTTTGGTGTGACCAAATTAAGTTTTTTAGTTTTAGTGTTTTTAAAATTGCAAAAAAGAAACAATGACTATATAACCTTTTACATTTTCATGTTGAGAATAATGTAAAAGATATATATTAGTAAATTTATTTAAAAATTATATTAAAAGAATTTGATTATAGATTAGATGCAAAGCTCAACTTTTGGCCTAGGGTTCTTTTAGGTTTGTTTTCAACTTTAAATAATTTTTTTTAAATTATTGTGGTATTAATCATCTTCGTTAATTTATGATCATTCTAGTGTATGGATAAAAAGTTGGGCTATTGATTGTCAAAAGATAAAAATGATAAAAAAAAAAAAAAAGGTGAACTTATTCGGTGGATGGTGAAGTGACCGATTGTGGATCGATTTTTTTGAGTAAGCACCGCATATAAAAAGGGAGGTCCTCATTAAGAAAAATAAAACCAAGTTCCTCTCATACAAATTTGACTAGAAAGAGTCATTTCATGATATTAAACATATATGTCCAGAAAAAAGAAATTCATTAATAAGAGGACTAGCATTCCGCAAATGTTGAATGCCTAAAGCAGGTCTCCACCTGCTTTGGGCTTTCAGCATTTCAAAGGTCAGCATTTGGCTAAGGACACCTCCAAATGCTGAACCAAACACAAAAAAATTTTCCCAAGGGCTTTTGGGGCTGAAAGCTCCTTGGGAATGCTGAACCAAACGGGGCCAAAAAGGTATGCAACAGCTCATGAAGACTAGTGTCACGGGATGATTGATCTAGCGTTCCTTTGCCTGTGCGGCCTTAGGAATTTCTCTCAAGTCAGCCTTACTCAAACTCACTCACAAGGATTACTCAAACTCACTCACAAGGATCGTACTCACACTCACTCACAAGGATCGTAGAGAGAGAAACTCTTAGAGAGAGAAGCTCTGATTTGTATTCACTTGTGAAAATGAGATGATACAATGAGAGGGAGGAGACCCCTATTTATACAAAGACAAGGCAAATCGTATCCGTAGATCTCTCATCGATCTAACGGTGAAGATTAGATCTCCCCAACTACCAACTACATGCATTTATTACATACGAATACATTTACCGTATCGTCTGCCCCAGGAGTATTCTAAAAGACTCGAGAAAACCCTAGAACACGAGGATACAAGCCGAGGGTCGCTTGATCCATAGACGTGTCACGGCTGGCCCATAGAAACCTCTTGGATCGTCATTCTTCCGGGCCGTGACACTAGCATGTAGGATAATCTCATTCCTTCTACTGTCGTGAAGAGCTTCGGACATTTCAAAATGTAGAAGTAAGTTGATTTCAGATTGCAGATGTCCCTATTAACCTATTTGGATATGGCGGAAACTTGAATGTCCACATCCTGCAAAATCCTGCTTATGTTGCCCTGGTATAATTTCATTAAGCGCTAAACCTCCTAATGCTTCTCATTGCCTTGGTCACTCCTGCCTGCTCGAACACTTAGCATTTTATCTTGCCGAGCTTTGCTTAGGGGGAATACAAGGGTTTAGAGTGGAAGCCTTCACCGCTATCCACGTCAGCTTTGTATTTTGCAAGGTGTACACTAAAGATGACTCCAGGTTGGACTCCGCTGCTCGTCAGACGTGCGCTATGAAGTGTCCCAAATCAGGCATAGATCTTTTTGAGATCATTCTCTTGTGAACTTCTTACTCTGTAGTCAGTTTTGACAAGCTCAGTATTAGCAAGGTGTACATTTACCTTTGGTTTGGAGATTTTATACTCATCATTGTCTCTGTTTATTTTCATATTATCTGGTACTTTCCCCTTCAACCGCCTGACGGGGAAGTGTGCATTGCTGTACATTTTATAGTCACGACTTGCTTTAGTTTCTTTAGTAAGGGTGTGAAGCTTTGCCTTTCTCCTTCTAAGGCTGGCTTCTGCGCCGACGCCGCTGCCACTGCTAATGCCGCCACTAACAGGGTTCAATTGTGTCCTTAAGGGGCCTTTGAATTGTCTGCGGATTTGAAGTTAGATATATGCATAACATGCTGAGCATTTGGACCGCTTCAACATTTGATGACAATGGCGGAAACACAATAGATATCAGACGATGTATTGATCTTCAGGTTAACGTCTCTGTTGAAGATTGATATTGCGTTTGATACTGTCGCAACACCTTGGAATCTCGCTATGAACATGGCGAACGAATTGATGTTCTTATATGGCTTAGTCAAAATTGTGAAATTGATGTTGCCTTGCAATCTCACCGTGCAGGCCTTTTTTGTTATTCAGAATTGCGGTTCATGTTCTTGCAGCTACAAGAGTGAACGATATTGATAACGAAAGTGCATTTGTTTTGCGAAAAATAAATAATTTAGAAAATATTTTCTTAAAACTGATTGTTTGTATAGCTTACAAAAATAAACGAACGAAAAATATTTTAATTGTCCATAGAAATACTTGGACGTAATAATTATCAATGATGAAAACATTTTCCATTGACTAATAATTTTAAGTAATAAAAAAATTATTTTTATGAAAATATTTTTAAATTATTTATTTTTTGTAAAACAAACACAGCCTCGATTGCAAATTGATTTACCACTTTTCCATTCATAGTTTAAAAGGGAAAATTGTCCAAAAAGTTCTATACCTATTTTACAGTGGCCAATTCAATCATAAACCTTTCAATTTTGCAAATTTAGTCTTAAATCTTTTAAAAACTTATCAATTCAGTCCTAAACCTTTCAATTGTACCGATTTAGTCCTGAACCTTTAAAATATTTGTCAAATTAATCCTAAACCTTTAAACAAATTGTCAATTTAGTCATTCTAGCTAGTTTTTAGCTAAACATTTCTGACGTGACAATAGGTATAGGACTGAATTGAAAGAATTGAAAGAGTTTGAACTGAATTGACCACCATAGAATAAGTTTAGAACTAAATGTGACAGTGATTTGCTGGTTTCGTGCAAATTTTTTCTCTTTGATTCGCATGCAAAAGCCCTATTAAGATTTTGCTTGCTCCTACTATAATTCGGGAAAGTGATATTAGTAGAAAACGTTTCATGCAATCCTTCTCACGTTAACCCGTAAACATGCAAATTTTTGTGGCCATGCTTAATCAAGCTCGTCTAACAAGATCCGACTACTTCAACGATCAAATGATTAAAAAAAAAAAAAGGCCGCATCAAGTAAGTTGCGATAATATCAAAGCAATGAAAATGCAGTAAGTAAATCTCGATCCGCATCGAGTAAAGAATATGCATCACCTCGTTATCGAACCTCAGGAAATGACCCCACGAGCCATGATTGAACTTAAACACGTTAATGCCTTAAGTCATGAATGCAAATTTTTACTAACGCTAAATAACGACAATGAAATATGAAGCAAAATTGACTACGACTAAGCACGAGTCTAGTCTAGCCCTAGGATGTAACTCCTAACTAAATGCAAACCCGATTTCTTCGTTCATCTTTCTCATTTCTGTTTGTGATAAACAAGATAAAATCCTAAACTTACTAAATATACACTAACATGTTAAACTAGGCACGAGGCTAGGAATTAAGTTACAATATGATACTAACACGTGAATACGTCATATAGAGATGGTGTACTATGTAAAACGGCGACTCCAGGACTGCTTGAGACCCTTGGTAAAAGGCCATCTCTAAGCATGCTGTCCAGCGACTCTAAAGGGCTGGACGGCAAGATTAAAGTGTTCATTTGCCTGCCAAACGATCCCCAATAAATTTTGAAATGTCGCAACACGTCCTCGGGTCATGGGGACTGCTATTTTTGTTACGGTTCAATTCTTGAATTCGCAACTAAGTTTGGAATAAATATAACATAAATGTAACAATTTCCAATCGTCCTAATCCAACCAAGTCGATCATAAGCGTTTTGGATATGTTTTCTCGCCGTTCTTTTGGTTTGACGGCCCTCACAACGCATGGTCGCGGCGCACCCGTTAGAGAAAGCGCATCTATTGCACCGAGGGGAAACGATTTGTAATTTTTTTTAATAAATCATCACTTATATAAAAAAAAAAAAAAGTTATAATAGAAGTTTTGTAATAGATATTGGAAGATCGATTAATGTTTAGAGCTGTCTTTTCAAATTAAATCCCCGAACCCTATAGATTCATACGACATTTACCTTGAATTTATTTTTATATCACAAAAAATCCCAAAACTAAAATACATGTATCACATTTGCCCCAAATTCATTTTTTTGTCATAAAAATCTCAAATTAGTACACATATGCCATATTTATCTCCAAACTACTAAAATTGTGCCACGTTTAACCCGATTTTTGAAATTTTTTATGACACAAATGTAACAATTTGAGATTTTTTTTTTTTTTACAACACAAAATTAATTTAAATTAATGTGGTATGAATGTATTAATTTGAGATTTTTGTGATTTTTTATTATATGAAAATTAATTTAAAGGTATCATGAGTGTATTGATTTGGGATTTCTTTTTTTAATATTAACTCTATAAAAGATAAAAATTTATCCACTAAATGAGGATCGTTATATCCCTTTTCACATTCAAATACTGGAAAACCATTCGAAAAGTCTCAATCCTAGATGAGGAGATTCTCTAGAGAGAGAGGATAAAGGAAGAAAATGGTATGGGCTAGATGCTAATCGTGGTCCTAAATAATTGGATTGAGGTTTTTGTTTTTTGTTGATCTTACTTTACCCCACTTGTTAAATCGTCCCTATCTCAATTCTTGTGAGAAGTGGGGATTTGAATTCTTCACCTCTTTCTTTTTATGTGGAAGGGGTGGCCATTGGATGATTGGACCAAGTTACACAGGAAAATTTACAAAAGCAACAAACCTTTCTCTGTCCGTCGGCAATGAAATTCCGTATGTATTGTATTAAATGAACTTCAATTTACTCAACGCAATGGCATCCATTTGTTTTCCCCACAAATCAACGACGATCTTAAACGTGTCTCCATCCTTTAGAAAAGTTGTTGCCTCTGTCTTTTTGAAAAGCTGATCTGACCTAAACCAAATAGTCCAAAAAAAAAAAAAAGAGGAAAAGAGTGGAACGAGCTGATTTTCACTTGTCTTCTAAAAGTAATTTGATTGGCCGAGCCTGACAATAACGACGTCGTCAAGTTAAGTCTCGCGGCCATGGACAATCCGTCGAGGATCGATTGCCGGAGCGTGAACATGGAGAGGGAGGGGCCGACGCAATGGCTGAGTAGCTCGACCTTGACGATGTGCCACGACTTGGGCACGGCTTGGCCTGGAGCGGCAGTCACTTAGCGTATGATGGCGGAGGGTGGTACGGCAGGAGCTGTGGCTGACGTATGAGGATAGGAGGAGGAGAAGAGAGGAGGTTTGCATGTTGTTGTTTTTTGTGAGGAGCTTCAGAATAAGCTTTGGATACGTTTGGTACAGCTTTCCCTAAAGGCTTTTGACCTTTAAAGCCCTTTAAAGAAATGTTGGGCTTTCAGGGACTGCATTTGGCCAAATGTCGAAATCAATTTTTTCTTCTAAAACTATCCTCATTAATTTTTCAAATTTCCAATTTTGTCCCTCGTTATTTTTTTTTTTTTTTATTAAAAAAGGACCCAAACCATTTGTCAGAACCAGCCAAGGGCTACAACCGCTAGCGATCGTTGGTTAAGGTCCCTCGACCTTGGGCAACCTCCAGCAAGGGTCGCTTAACACACATAACAGGCGAATGAGGTCTCGCTAAGGTCGCGCGGCCTTAAGCGGCGGTTGCCTGAGGTCACATGACCCTCGCGAGATCAACAAGGGTCGCCCTAGGTCATGTGACCTCGAGGGACCCTCGCTTGGGTGCGCTACCTTTGCCGGCGGCTGTAGCCCCTAGTCGAAACTGGTGAAAGGTTTGAGTGTTTTTTTAATTAAAAAAACATAAAAAAAATACACAAAACCCATAGCAAAAATGTTTTTGGCAAACACAACTTGAACTCACAGTCTATTTGCAAAGAGTTTTTATCACGTATAATTTGCATTTTCTCAAATATCTTTGGCTTTGAATTCATTTGTAAAACTAAACCAAATGCACGCATAATGAGATCTTATTATGTGGAATATACACATGAATCGAATTTTTATGGTACATTTATTTTATTGAAAACTTTATGATGAATGAGAATTAATTTATATTTATTTGGTGATTTAGGAAAAAAAATTTTGTCGTTGTCGTGAAGAAGTTTTTTCAAATCTAAACTTGATTGAAGACGTCTTGGGTAAATCGATCAGCTTTATGCCATGTAAATGCCGAAAGGTCCATGAAATGATTGCCAGTTTCGACAGTAAAAAGCAAAAGGAACATGGCTGAGGCGGATGTGATTATGAACAAAGCCTATAATGCGGGGAACATGAACTTTCATCTACAGATAAAGGACACCAATCAGTCGCCGCGTGGCAGTACGCTTCAACCCACTGGTCTTCCTCCACATGATTCCCAGGCCACCAGTCGAATACCTCTCCCCCACTGTCATTTCCTTTATAAATCGCTAGATCTCCCACCTCCAACCATCACGCAATCCCAGCCAATATACTTTTGGAGAACAGAATTTCGTTGAGATAGAGAGTAACCAAAATGTCTGAGCACGGCCATCACGGCGGCGGCGGCCACGGCCCTGGTGGTGGAGGTGGACATGGCCCTGGTGGCGGCGGTGGAGGCCCGGGTGGTGCTCCTGGCGGAGGAGGCCATGGTGGTCCAACCGGCGGACCTGGACATGACCATGGTGGTGGCCCCGGTGGTCATGGCCCAGGCGGAGGCCATGGAGGCCCGGGTGGTGGTCATGGAGGCCATGGTGGTCCGGGCGGTGTTCACGGCGATCGGGTGGTGGTCATGGTGGAGGCCACGGTGGCCAGGTGGCGGAGGTCCAGGTGGCGGACACGGCGATCACGGCCAGGGCATGGAGGCCCGGGTGGTGGCCACGGTGTTCATGGTGCGGGTGGTGGTCATGGCGAAGGCCACGGTGGTCCAGGTGGCGGACACGGCGATCATGGCCCAGGCGGAGGCCATGGAGGCCCGGGTGGTGGTCATGGTGGAGGCCACGGTGGTCCAGGTGGTGGGCACGGTGATCATGGCCCAGGCGGAGGCCATGGAGGCCCGGGTGGTGGTCTTGGCAAAGGCCACGGAGGTCCAGGTGGTGGACACGGCGATCATGGTGGTGGTGGACACGGTGATCATGGCCCTGGCGGAGGCCATGGAGGCCCTGGTGGTGCTGGCGGAGGCCACGGTGGTCCTGGCGGAGACCATGGTGGTCCCGGCGGTGGACACGGACATCACCAAGGTGGCGGCCACGGCAGTCATGGCCCTGGTGAAGGCCACGGAGGCCCAGGTGGTGGTCATGGCGAAGGCCATGGAGGTCCAGGTGGCGGACATGGCGATCATGGCCCTGGTGGAGGCCATGGAGGCCCGGGTGGTGGTCATGGCGGAGGCCACGATGGTCCTGGGGGAGGCCATGGAGGTCCAGGTGGCGGAGCCGGCAGCAAGCCCTGAGAAGATCATGGCCATGGAGGACGAGGCGGTCACGGCCCCGACGAACATGGCCATGGTTCTGGAGGCAGCCACCACCACGGCTTAAGCTAGTTCGCCCCACTTGTCAGTTGTTGAGGACTAGACATGGTTAATATGTGATGTAAAGTATCTCCGCAGCATTTTAAAGATCTTTTATTTGGGAGAAGAAAAGTACTAAAAAATAATAAGAACTATGTGGAGTCAGTCATGTACTTGAGTACTTGAGCTAGCAAGTATCCTAATGAATTTCGAATTCCTAATTTGATCCCTAGCTTTTGTGCATGTTGATGCGTGTACACTTAGTGCACCAAAATTCTTGGCTTGGACCTATCAATGGTCGGATTTAAGGATGTATGTTAGCCTGAGATGCACGTAGGTGCACATGCAAACAGTGCATCTCCACAATTTTACTTGTGCGAGTAAATCCTTAGATAAGGTGACTGTAAGTGTAAGACATGAAAGACCAAACAAAGTGATTTCTTGAGTTGATGTGCTTCAAAATTCTCCTCCAATAAACAGGTCATAAATGAACAGAACAGAACTCCAGTTTGAGTAGAAGCATGTTTCCTCGCAAGCATCATTCAACTGACCAGAGAGCGATCAGAGACGGTGGAAACACAAACGCAGGACTTCGCAACACGAAAATTGAAAGCAAACTAGGCCAGTCTCAATCAGACCATCCATGCAACTATATGAAGAGAAGTCTCTTCTATGCCCCATATTCCAACTTCTTTCATTAGTAGAAGTTTATAGTTTGTGATCTTCCCCATGATTTATTGCCTTGATACAATGTCTAAGGTCCATTACCTTTTGGGAGGCCTACACCCCATAGAAATGATCTACCTGAGTCTATCCCTTAGTCTATAGGTCATGACACAAGAAAAAATTATAATTCTTCCAAAGTGATATCTCACTAATGGCTTAGGTCCCCATGAAAGAAGACCTTCTTTGCCTTCCACCTAAGTTGCAAGCCAATCCCATGGAACAATAAAATTTCATGGGGTCTTATGTCCCGTGTAAGTAGTCCGCATCGTCATAGTCATGTCTATTTCCCCAGGTTTCTCCCCAATATAGTGCCCAGCTCATTACACCTTATAAAGGCAGAGAAGAAAATTACTTTCTTTTTGTTGTTTGGGACAATGATAATACCTATGGTTGCAGATTACATTCATAAAGCAGTTGACCTTGATGCTAACATTACACCTCAGGTTGTCACTGGGCAGAAGAAAGTGGTAGTATCTGGGGGATAGAACTTGATTGGTCCATTTGTTGAATTGCTTTTTGGCCTGTGGCCAATAAAAACCACCTTTTGCGCTTTGCCAATAAAACTCTAAATTATCATATGGGGAAAAAAGGACATGGTGATGTTGCTATTTCAATATTCACTTTTATTTGAGAAAATTCGTCCATGCTATCCGCCAAAATCTAGTTTAAGCAACTGCAATTCCCCTTTTAACTTCCCTTACATCCATCTCATTCATAGTAAGCAAAGGTTTGGTCAAGGTGCTATTACACCTCATATTTTGAATTAAATGTGACCCATATGTATCAATTTAAAGTTTTTGTAACATGAAAATTAATTTAGGATAAATGCTGTACAAGTGTACTAGTTTGAAAGTTTTTGTGATTTTATTAACCCTATCTATTAAAATAAAATTTATTTACTAAATGAGGATCCTTCTGTCACTTTTAACATTCATAGAACCAACCAAAAAAAAAAAAAAAATGCTGTCACTTTTAACATTCATATAAAAATGCTGAAAAACCACTTGACCATTCTCAATACTTGACAAGAAGCATTTTCAAAAAAGTCCATGATTATGTGCTGAATGGGAAAGGAAACTTTCCATTATTCCAAGGAATCTTACTAGATGATGTAATTCTTAGAATTTGGACAATCAAACCGCCGGTAGCCTCTGATGGGAAAGATATTATATTGTGGAAAGGTAATAGCAATGGATCTTTCTCTATTAAGTCAACGAGTGAAATTATTAGATGGATCAATAATCAAGAAACTGACAGGATATGGCTCCTTATATATAAGTGGAGAGGACCTCAACATATTAGAACCTTCATTTGGCTAGCGGCACATAAACGATTATTAACCAATGAATTGAGAATGTCTCACAATTTGGAAGGTAATCTTTACTGTCTGCATTGTGAATCTTCAATGAAAACAACGTTGCATGTTTTGCGGGATTATGCAATTATTTGGAACATATGGGTTAATCTCATCATACCACATTGTCTCAAAGAGTTCTTCTCAATGAATTTATCTCAATGGTTGAAATTCAACATGGCTAACTACGAGAGATTTAATTCCCACTTTAATTGGAATACTACTTTTGGTGTAGTATATGGTTTTTTTTTTTTTTTTTTTTTTTTTATAATGGCGAAACAAGTCATTGTTCTAGGAAAGCTTTGTTTTTCCTTCCAACCTTGTACAAGTAATCCAAACACACAAAGGAAATCATAGTTTTGCCCATGATCAATTTGTCTAAAAGTGGATCATGTACTTCTCCCATTATGGTTGCTTGGGATCCACCACCTCCGAGATGGATCAAATTCAATACAAATGGAGTATCTAAAGGTAATCCTGAACTTGCAAGAGCCAAAAGGTTATTCCAAAATGAAGGGGGTGACTAGCCTAGCGATTTTATCTCATTTCTTGGAATTTGAATGTACAAGTAGAATTATGGGTGCTATGGTTGGGACTTACCGTCATAAAGCAACAATGTTTCCATAAGCTCATCATTGAGATGGACTCCAAAATTATTACGAAACTTCTTAGCCAAGAAAGGATAGTGGACAACACTAGACCAACACTTCTTAAGGATCTTGGGAGACTATTGAGCCTCATTTTAAGTTCAAAATTCCTCACATTTTTGGGAAAGGCAATTAGCTTGCCGATATGCCTGCCAATGTTGGCATAGTGAAGCATTTTGATATTATGTTATACTTGCAACCTCTTAGGCTGCGTTTGATCGTCCGGATTTCTAAACGGGATAGGACTGGATAGGATAGGATAAGAAATCCATGGATTTCTTCATATCCCATCAATTGTTTGGTGAACTACGGATTTAAAGTCGGATATCCTCATATGTTATCCAATCTATCGTTTGGTGAACTACGGATTTAAAGTCGATATCCTCAAATATTTGAACAGCGTACTCAATCTGTTGCTAAAAGACCTTCCATCACAACATACAAAAGAACCATCCCTCAAAGAGAACTACTGTACAAACAATCCTCAAATTCCCAAATCTCAGTAATACCAGATGACAACTTAAAAGACTCGAAGAGAAAGATAGATGAAAGCACCTCAGGAAGCCACATCTCATTCTCTCGCATCAGCAATAACAATGACAACTTAAAAGACTCAAAAGAGAAAGATAGATGAAAGCACGTCTGTTCTCCGCCTTGTCTCGGGCCACCTTCGGAAGGCTCAAAATTTCCTTTTGTGATTTATCACTAGGTTTGTCATCGAGGTCACTCTCAAGTGCCTCTTCGAGTTCAATCTCAAAGTCAGCATTGTTATCCTCATCTTCGTCATCGACGTTTCCGTGTCCGGAGTTGGATGACCATTGCCACCTCCACCTAATAAAACAGCTGCAAGAAATTTTTGTACTCTTCTTCATCATCAACATTTTGAATGTCCTCATCATCATCCGTCTCTTGCAGGAAATTCTCCAGTTCATCAAGAGTAAAACTTGCTAGAGAATAATGAGCCCTCGTACGCTTGCAAATAGCATCCTCCTCATCCGAGTGCATTACCGCCTTCCAGCTATTCGTAGCTTCCACAACCATGTCACTATGGGAGTCAGGTCAGCTGCTCGAATGATCTTCCTTTCCTTGTAAATGCCCATTTTCAGCTTGGGACAGGATCTCTGAATCTGTCTTAGAGAGCGTTCCGGCAACAAGTTCGGGCAATTCTTGTTCACATACTAGTTTAGGGGAATTCAGCACGAAATTTCCCCCCTCACAATGCTCAGAATCTTCAACAACAAAACTCGATCCTCATCAGTCAACTCGACGAATAAATTTCCGCCGTCTCGTAAAGGTTTAACTCCGTTTTCAACAACGTCCCCATCTATTCCTTCAATTTCGGAGCTCAGACTCAACGAAGCGTCTGGTGAAGGGGTTTCCTTCAAAAGGGATTAAAGTCCACATCTTCATCCTCGTCCTCATCCTCTTCACCTTTCGCCGGACTCTTACGCCATTCATCAAAGGAGGGGATTCGCGCCGCCACCGCCACCGCCGCCGTCACCGCCGCCGCCGTAAAATTTCGTAAAATTTTGATGAGAATCGGAGAGCTATTGAGGAGAAGGCTTCAACATCTATACTTTGGAAACAGAGAGAGTTGTCTGTGGGTGAACGACGGAGAAAAAAAAAAAAAGCGTAGAGTTTTATGTTTCGGATAAAAGAAATCCTATCCGACCTTATCCCACCCCCCCTCGGATTTATTTATCCGGTTTATATCCCGTCTATATCCGACCTTATCCTATCCTAGACAGCTACCAAACACGGGATAGGATAAAACATATCCTATCTGGTTTTTATCCTGGCCGACCAAACGTAGCCTTAGGATACATTTGGTTGTTCGGATTTTCTATCAGAATTGGACTAATAGGATAAATTATGAAATTCATGGATTTTGCTATATCATGTCTATTATTTGGTGATTATAGTAATAAAGTCAGATATATTCACATCATATTATATGCATTGTTTAGTATAAACGCATATTAGTACAAATGAACCAAAAATTTTACAAACGAAAATGTTAAAAATCTCTTGGGACACTCTTACCTACTCTATTTTATTTTATATTTTTATTTTATTTTCCTCTCTTTCTTAATTATTTTCTTTTTTAATTCTTTCTTCCTCTTCCATCATTCTCTAATAGTTTTTTTTTTAAATAGCAAATTGTACTAATATACCTAAAATACTAAAATACCTAAAATATTTAATAAATATACCTAAAATATGTGATAAATATAAATATATATTTAATTTATATCATAAAATAGGATTAAATTCAAATATATAAATAAAAATAAGATCAAATTAAAATAAATAAATTATTATTTTGTTTTTGAATTTCTTATATTAGAATTCAAATATTAATTATATTGAAATTTAATTTTAATTTTGTTAATTTAAGAAATTTGTTATTCAACGAAAAAAATTTTTTATTATGGATGATAGAAATCATATCCATTTTTATCCTACCTCCCTTATGGGATAATTTTATATTATCTATATCTCCCTTATATCAAACTTTATCCTATATTGAGTAAGCACCAAACGTAGGATATGATAGATTTTATCCTGATTGCCAAACGCAACCTTAGAGGATTATCTCATGTCTTGTTTAGTATTAAAGTTGGGATTGTAAATTTTAGACGTTAATTCTTTTTAGTTTGTACCTTATATTTACCACAAAAAAGCACAAGGCAATTGGACCAAGCATCCAGGAAAATTTTATATTGCAATGAACCCTTCTCTGCCTGTCGGCAAAGAATATAATGTGGGATTTTTTTTTTTAAAATGAACTTAAATCTACTCAAGCAATCGCATCCATATGTTTTCTCCAGCAAATCAACAATGCCCTTAAATGCTTCTCTATCCTTTTGAAAAATTGACCAGGCGAAGTTCGTCCAAGAAGTCCCTGATAAGGATCGGCTACTGAGAGGTTACACATGGCCTCAAAGGTGCTTAAGAGCGTATGCGAGATGTGCAGAGCAGCTATGCAAGAAATAAGAGAGATCCGTGTATATTGTGCGCCGTAGGAGCGCAAGTACGTGTCTAACTTTAGTCCCCCGGGGGAAGCTGTTCTAGATCCCCACAAAAAAACCGCTACACCCAATTCTACCTCGGCCACAGCAGCAGCCCACGCGACCACCCTCTGCCGTCACACCCTAAGTCACCGGCCCGGCGGACGAAGCCGTGCCGTGTCGTCTAGGCCAAGCTGCCCAGTGTCGTCTAGGCCAAGCTATCCAGCCACCGTGTCGGTCCCTTCCCTCTCTCTCTCTCTCTCTCTTTGGCAATTGAGTCTTGACAGCTCCTCCGTGGCCGCAAGATTTGACTTTAATTTGTTTTGTTCGGTTAACTTCTTAATCTACTTTTATTCATCAGATGGGACCGGGAATCTTCACGTCATGACTCTAATCTCCAAACGGCGTTAAACTGAATTTGAGTCATCGGAAATGGTGGACTCCATTCCATAACAATCCCACTTGATATGATGATTCAAATTCAATTTAATGTGTGTATTAAGTCCGTGGATTAATGTGCCAATTTCGCGGGTAACAAGACGACAAAACAAGGCTGAGAGCGGATTTGATGATGGATAAAACCTACAACGTGGGGACACATGGACTATCGTCACCTTCGGACAAGGGGACACCAACCAGTCGCCACGGGGCGGTGTCAACTTCAAACCACCAGTCTCCTCCACGACTCCTTGGACGCCGGCCAGATCATTCTCCCCCAGTCTCATTTCCTATAAAAATCCCCGTCTCTTCCCGCCTTCAATCACCAGATAATCTCAGCTACCCATACCTTTGAAGAAAAGATTTTCCTCGAGATAAGAGAGCAACCAAAATGTCTGATCACGGCCAGCACGGCGGCGGCGGGCACGGCCCTGGCGGTGGACATGGCCACGGTGGAGGCCATGGAGGCCCAGGTGGTGGTCATGGTGGAGGTCACGGTGGTCCAGGCGGCGGACATGGACATGACCATGGTGGTGGTCATGGCCCTGGTGGAGGCCATGGAGGCCACGGTGGCCACGGTGGAGGCCACGGTGGAGGCCATGGAGGCCATGGCGGTGGTCATGATGGAGGCCACGGTGGAGGCCATGGAGGTCCAGGCGGTGGACATGGACATGACCATGGAGGAGGCCACGGTGGCAAGCCCGGAGGAGATCACGGCCATGGAGGACCAGGAGGGCACGGCCCCGGCGGCGGCCACGTTGGCCAACGCTAGTTCGCCACCGCTTGGCAGTTATCGTGGACTAGCGTCGCATGGTTGATGTATGATGTAAAGTATCTCCGGTGCATTTTAGCCTTTTTTTTATTTGAGAAAATCGCAGAAAATAATAGGCACCGTTGAGTCATGCAGTTGAGCTTGCAAGCATGCTAATGAATTTCAAGTTCCTAACTTGATCAATAGGTTTGCGCATGATAATTTTCTTTTCGGTCAAAGCATGAGATGTCGACGCGTGTTCACTTAGTGCACCAAAATTCTTGGATCGGCGGCAAATCTCGTGTTGACCCCATCAGCGATCGTATTTAAGGACGTATGTTAGCCTCAGATGCACACTTGTGCACGTCTCAAAAATTTTACTCGTGCCAAGATGTCATGTGGTCCCCTGTGATCAAATCCTTAAGGTGACTGGAAGACATGAAAGACCAAAGAAAGTGATTTCTTAAGTTAATGTGCTTCGAAATTTTCCTCCGATAAACAGGTTAGAAATGAAAGGAAAAGAACTCCAATGTGAGAGTCAAAGAAGATGCATGTTCCTTCACAAGCATCGTTCACCAACCGACCAGCCACGATCAGAGACGAGAGAAACATGAACACAATTTTCGCAACACCAAAATTGAAAGCGAAGAGGCAAGTCTTAATCAGGGACGGTCCAAAAACACCACATGAAGAGAAGTCGCTTTTATGGTCCTTATTCAAATTCTTTCGTCAGTAAAGTTTGTAGTCTGCGATCTTCCTCATGGTTTTCCATCTCCAAACGATGTCAAAGTCAAGAAAATTTACATTCTGTTTTGAGCACTCTTTGTCTCATGTTTAGGCAAAAATTAGCAATGTTCAGTAAAGATTAATGTTCTTACACCATTTCGTATTAAAGGGCTGTACAAAACATTCAAAGGGCAACAAGCACGGGCGGTGGGTGACAGCCATTGAGTTCAACGATCGTCCAAACTCAATTGATAGCTTCACACTAGACAAAAAAGTCACGAGGGCAGGGTCATGTATAGCAAAAGGACCAGCGAAGTTCATGGTGTCTCGAGGATCCTTACACTATATACCAATATAATCGTTTCCACGATCTGGCGCAGAAATCGAAGCATAGCTACTCATAACTTCCGATTACCATGAAGAGTGTATGCCCTAAACCAACTTAAGAGGAATTTCTCAGCCTTTTAAAAAAAATAGACGAAAGAGAGAAACTAAAGAAAAGATGAACATAAATGGAATCGCGTAGGAACAATTTGGCATAAAAAATGAGAATCGATGATCTGAATCGACTGTGGTCTGAATCCTAAAGCAATATTGCTTTTAGAGGATAATAATGGCCCTAAAACTGAGGACAAAGAGCCCAAGAATGGCCACTTGATGAACTTCAACATAAAAAATGGGAAGGAGTCCCCGTACAAAATCATCACATGAAATGATTGAGATCATATCCAAAATCATGTTTGCCGTTACCTTCTCTTCAATCTTTTTCGACAAAAGGCAGCATTTGGAAGAAACTTCACCAGTGAGGTAAATGAAAAGAATGAAAATGGAGAGAGAGAGAGAGAGAGAGAGAGAGACTTTCTTCTTGTTGTCCAGGAGAATGATAAATAAAGGAGAAGAAATGAGAGGAAAGACGATAATTATACTTGTCATTCCTATCTTAACCTCACAGTACTTCATTGGCAACAAAAAACGTAGACCTTTCTTATGTTGACAATATGGTAGTAAATGGAGATCCTAAAATGAAGGTGTTGTATGATAAATAAGCAATTTTGCTAGGAGACATTATAGAGTTGCAAACACATTCTCTTAGGATGGAGGTGCAGACATGACATAGGACCAAAACTCTGGGAAATGTTAAAAGACTTAAGTTTAGGTAATTTTTGTCTTCAATTAGCTAATCAGTTCACTTTCTTTCCCGTATTGGGACGATTAGTTTAAGTGGGCTGCCCGGGAAGTTTTTCAGCTTTAATTCAACACCTCTCCTTTCACCATCTTCCAAACAAAAAGAGGAATCAGATTCTCTATTCTAGTTTTCCCTTTTGCCTAGTTCAATCCACTCAAAGTCTAATCTCCAGACAAAAGTGAATGTTTCACAGCTTAAAAAGCTCATGTGGCTGATCTATCTCCTCAGTATGATCTTTGAACAATTTTTAGAACACAGCTCTTCTGCAAAAACAAGCCACCACAAACAGCAGAAAGGTTACGCAAGAGCAATTTACTTCAAAAACTGAGATAAAGTTCTCAAGAACCACCAAAAAACTCATATTAACTTGTACTAGGAAGTTAGTCTGCAGTCACAAGCATTTCAGAGAATTCTTCCGGAACACCAGTAAAAGACTGCACTAACCCACACAGAAGCAAGTCCTGTTGTAATCCAAGCCAAGCAACCATTTTGAATCTCAGTTATTCCAGGTTATGGAAAATGGTTACTTGCCAGCTCCTTCCTTCCTATGTCAAGATGGTTCCCACTGATTTAGGCCTCCCTGTATCAATGCATTTGTGTTTCATCCGATAAATTGCTTCCAGCACATATTGCAGTCATCCATCTGCACTTGCAACATTTTGGTAAGAATCTGCTTTTCCTCTTACAAAAATCCCCACTAACAAACATAACTCTGCCAAGAAACGAGTCTAATTTATTATTCTAATATGGTTGATTCAAGTTACTCATGCCGAGCAACTTCTTTAATATTGAGTGGAGGGGGAAAAATGGACTTCCTTATTGAATTTGATACCTTCATTCTCTTCCCATGTCATTAGGGAAGAACTTTTCATCCAGCCATGGTTATATCAATGAACTTCTTACTATCCTACCACTTTGCCTGCTTCTATAGTCAGTAGAGGAAATTCATGTCCAATCAAGACCTGGTACTATTGCAACAATTTCTCAAGGTGCACAGACTTCATATAAAGAATTATGAACATAGTAGAAAATCAAATAAGGTCGCAAAAACGAAAATATGTTCCCAATACTCTTGATATTAACTGTTTACTCAGCCATTGGCTCTACATGCTGCTGATTCAATGAGCAATCAAACGTACTCAACCATTGTAGGTCAACAGCAGAAGCAGCTGTTTAAGTTGATGATACCAATTGACTTGCTGCCACACATCAAAGATTGTTTTAGCTCTTTCTTATATTTACTTCTTTTGTCCATGGTGCATCTTGCTTATTTCCAGTTTTATGGCTCTCATTTACTAGTCCTATTCGCAGCATGGGCACACAATTAGAAGAATGAGCATAGAGTGTTTCCATGAGATGCTTCATAGTCATACATTGGATCTTGAGTACGTACTACTTTGAGTTATAACAGATTTTCCCTGCACAAGGACTATAATAAATAGCTACATCATTCTCTTTTTCTTTTCCTTGAGAACATCAAATTGAAAACAAATCCATACATAAATTTTTAAATGAATTTACAGTCCAAGCATATGATGAGACATAGTGTGGTACAGGAATATAGGCTTAAAAATTTCTTTTGCATTGTGAATCTCTAGTCCTCGTTGTTGTCTCTTGGCTCTCAATTGTCATTTAGTCATAGTGATAATTTGATTTTATCATGCAAGATAGTGGAACCATAAGAACATACTCTCTCTCATGGCTTTCTGTCTCGTTAGAATTTGTAGATTGTTGCCAAATGGTTTAACTCTTTTAAGCTAGAAAGAGAGCCACAGTATGATTGACTTAGGGGAATTACAGGTTCAACACTGACCAGAAAGCACAGCAAACCTAACATGATCAACAGGCAATTTCAGCACTACGAAAAAGACAATCCCTCATAAGCACGCAATTTCTTTTGTGCTGTAGTATAAGACATTATTTTATCTTCAAAGCTTTCTCAGTGCAGCAAAGGACTGAGACTAAGATGCTACTTTATGCAATCTGGAATATTCTTCCCACTTGAGCATAAGTTCTAGCGCAAGAAACAGGAAAGTTGGCTTAGCAAATAAGTAATCAGGTGAAAATATAAAGAAACTGTGCTATAAGCATCCCTTTCCACCTACCAAGTGTAGTTTCTAAACCAGTATAAAATGGTAAAGAGTCTAAAGACAGCAAAGGAGAATTAGTGAACACCAGGAGATACTTGGTTACAGCTTGTAAAATCAGGAGGACACATCAGAAACCCATTTCGTTCTGTAGGAAAAGTAAAAAACTGTCTATCAAGCTGCCTCATTAAAACCAAATTTACCTCATATTTCTTTCTCTTCAACAGAAAGCAAGAGAACTTTGGGGAAACTACCCACCCATCCTTAGCCACCTTCAGTTATAAGCATGTGTTATTCAGCCTTTTGAAGCACAATAAGGGCCTTTTGGTTCACAAAAAGTTTTCGATTGAAAATGAACACAAGAAAAGTTTTCTATTTTCAATCTTCCGTTTATCTGAAATTGTGTTTGCAAAATGAAAATAAAAATCTTTATTGAATTAAATTGTGAAAACATGTTCGGTATGACTATAAAATTGACCTTACTCATTGTCTTTTAATTTTTTTGGCCATCATCATCCAATTTTCTTTTAAAATTAATATCGTTGCTTACTTGATGAGGTACATTCAGAATTTTTTCAGGAAATGAAGAACTTTGAAGCTTTGTGCTTCAAACAACTCTCCCCAGAGTCTACCAGTGCAAAGAGCCCTGTTATCTTTATCCTCTCATCTAGCTTGATCTCCATTCTACATCAAACATTTTCCTTACCTTATTGAAGCATCAAATACAAACACACACAGAGTTTGGGTGAACGATTCTCTTTTTACTTGAAGAGTGGGAATTTAAGAAGCAGAGATGATTTTTGTGCTTTAGTTTTGAAGATGAACTGCGATCAGTAAAGGCAGAGGAGGTCCTGTGAAAAGTGAGCGATTTCTTTAAAGGCAAAGATTTTTTGCCCCTTTCACTCAATAGTGTGCTTCAGTAGAGGTGAAAACTCTCAAAACAACAATTTGTTGCCTTCAAAAGTGAGCCAGTTTCATCTTTAAATTTGGAAAACTGGTTTCTGTGCTTTCAAAAAAAAATTGTTAGAAAACTCTACCAAATAAGTTTTCTGTGTTCTCAAAAGAGAAAGAAAACAGAAAAGTGGAGAATGTGCTTATAACAAAGAACGCCCAAGTATTCACTATTCAGCAGGCTTCAAGAAGAATGATCTCTAGTTTTCCATTAACTCACAAGTGTTCTAAAGTATGATTGTTGCCCAAGCATGCCAAGAAGACTGCTGACTTTAACAAAACTAAAGTAGGAATTCATGATGGATGGAATATTACCATCAAAACCACAATCCACTGGGATTCACACACTAAGTTGAACAAAACTAAAGTAGGAATTCATGATGGATAGAATATTACCATCAATAGCAAAATCCACAGGGATTCACACACTTAATCTGATGCAAACACACCTAGAGCAACACATCATTGCTGCAGGCGTGAGACAATCAGTCTAACTCTGCCTCCTTTCTTTTTATTATGTTTTTGGCCAGATAGACTATATATCTCATCCAATCCCATTTAAGCTTTGGAGAAGGTAAGCATCCACGCTTCACTTCCCTACCCAACCCAAAAGCCACTGCCAAGTGCCAAATGTTCAACAGAATAACTACTATCGTGCACAGTCTTATATATGATCTACCACATGCAACCTTTGCTATAGTTGAAGGAATGACAATTTAATCCAGCAAGTTTTTGTTCAGTGACAAAGCACCCATTAGACAAAAGTGCACTAACCAATCCAATAAGTCAGATTCATTTGTTTTCCTCCAAAACTTTTATTACACTGAATATGGTGGACTAGCAATGTAGAAGTAAATTTCAATTCAAAAGTGTCATGTGACTAAAAGTAATCTATACAGTAACAGAAAGATTATCACCAAACCAAAACTGAAGAAAACAGAATGCAATGAAAACTATCAGCATAAGAACTCCAAGCTTTAAACTGAACCATCCAATTTTCTAACTTCTAAGGGACGATACACAGATCCTGCTAAGCCTTTCTAAATGGGATCAACAAGTGCATGACGGAGTTAAGCAAGAATTGGATAAGAGTAGGCCAGTCACCTTCCACAGTCCGATTGCCTTGTAATATCTATTTGAATCTGAACAAGTGCTAGTCAGATACTCAGAAAGAAGAAAGCCCACATAAATAACGCCTTGTCTATTACATTGAGGTTTGTTCCTTTCTTATCTGCATGACATGTACAATGTATTGATTAGTACACACTCTTCATCATATCAAGAGGAATACTGACTGATCGAGCAGAGGCATTGTCAATAGTTAACCATATAAAGGACACATGCAACTAAACTCCTTATAGTAGGATCAAAACCAGCTACCTGTACCGGAAGAAAAATGTCAGGTCCTGACTTGCACTTACTAAGGTGAATTCAGGGCTGCACCATCAACCCATGAAGGTCTGTTTGCATTATAGTAGAAATGTGCAATCATATGAACCAATTCATCAGCTGTTCGAAACTCTGTATGGGCAAGGGAAAGGATTCTATTTCAAAAACTTAATCATGATATGATTATCGAAAGCAACTGGGAACTTTCATCCTCATGAATTAAGATAAGGTTTCAGATCTTACCTTTCTCCCTGTACAAAATCCTGTTTCCACGTAAAAATAGTATTTGTGGGCACTCTTTAACTTTAAGAGCATATGCCAAGTCTCTTTCGATGTTCATATCTACTTTAACAGCCTACAATGACAACAATGACAATCAGAGAGGAAAGAAACACCACGCTTCACCAAAATCTATACTGGATTATCAGCAATGATCTGCTCCTAAGTATTTAAGTTTCCAGGTAGAAAAGACTAGGACAAAAGGTTTAAAAGTCAAGAACCAGCAATGCTCCAAGACCGAAGAAAATACAACCATTAAAGTTAAGAAGTCTGACTATAGCATACCCGAGGTGGTAATCGGTCTTTCGTCCCCCAGTAAACTTTGATGGCATTTTCTAACTCTTTCAAGACCTTCCAGTTATCAGATGCCCTGTAATACAATATAGCATTCACAGATTACGATTTCTTCCTCAATTAATTGCAAGATCAGAACCAACAGAAAAGGAGCACTCAATTTTGTAAATGGCTCAAAGATTACATATATAAAGAAGATATCATACGCTAAGCAAAAATGCGGACCAGATTATGGACTACAGCTGAGAACAGGTTAGCCCAAGATATGGATACCACGGATAAGACACTATCCCATTGACAAGTCAATCAGAACTCTCATCTGACAGAACGTGGCAACAATCCCCCACAATAAGCATAAAATGGACTATCCAAATCCAAATTCTTTAAATTTCAGTAATCTGCCACCCCAGTCTATCCAAAGACTATATTTCTCTCAATTCATGATCTTAAATTATCTCTCTTTTTTTTTTCATTTGGATTGCTCAAAAGCTCTTTGCTATCTCCTGATATTGTTATTGATACACAACGTTATAATTTTCCTGCACACAACATCATAACCTACTCACACTAATGCCACGGGAAACCTTCAACTTGTCCAGAACGAGGGGATTTCGATGATCCAACCTGTTGTATCTTTCGAAGACGAGAACAACCAACGGGCTCGGATGGAAAGCGAAGCTCTCCCACTCCAAGCAGTTGATCTCCTGGACCCAACTGTCCTCCACCTCCCCTTCCCAGTCGATCTCCGAACCGTCTTCTCCGACCACATTCTTGATCGGGTGCTGCTCGAAATACTCCGACGCCCTAATTCCCCAGCCCACTTCCGCATCCAGCGGCCAGCTCGAGCTCTCCTCCTCAACCACAAACTCCTTCTCCACCTCCGCCGCCTCCCCCTCCTCCTCCTCCTCCTCCTCCTCCTCGTCCTCATCCTCGACCTTCTCCTTCATCACCGCATCCTCCGCGACTCCATCGAACGCCTCAGGATTCTGCCCCCTGATGGACGCGAACGTCCGGTCGAGCGAGCCCCTTACGAAGTCCTCGACCGCCTCGGCCTCGCTCCGGCGGCCCCTCCTCCGCCTGGACTTCCGCGGCTTCGTGGCCGGGAGGGGCGGCGGCGGCGGCGGCGGCGGCGCCTCTCCGGGCCCGTCGCCGCCGCTGGGGTCGCGAGGGTCGGGCGGTCCCCGGGAGGCGGCGGCGGGGGCCGCCATGCGAGGGAGCGGTCCCGGGCGGCGCCGGCTGCGGTCGAAGCGGAGAGAAGATGGCGAGAGAGAGTGCGGGCGGAGACGTGGCCCGAGCACGGGAGGAAGGGAAGCGGAGAGAGCCTGAGGCGTGCAGATGCTCTGAACAAGCACCATTTTTCTTCAGAGAGAGAGAGAGAGGGAGAGGGAGAGAAGCTGGAGTGAGGCCGTGGACTGGGGGAAGAAAGCTTAGCGGGAAGGGTAAAACTTTTCAACTGATGAACTACTAACCTTACTCTAATTCATATTATTTTAAAAAATTGAGACACAGATTTATTTGCAATTTTTTTCTGATTTTTGTTGGTAAATAATTTTTTGTGATTTCTTTTCAAGTTGAAGTGGCATTCTAAATTTTGACACGAAAAGTTTTATATAATCTTTGAGCAAGCATGCCGTAGATAATTAGGGTGAACATTAGTCCGATTCCAATCGAGAACTAGAATAGAATCGAACCGATTAATTCTAGATAGTTTCCGATTCATAAAATTTGAAATTGATGATAATCGAACTAGTTCCCAGTTTTAAGTGCAGACTCAACAACTCGAACAAGACCAATAGCCTTTTTTTTTTTAACAATTTTTATTAATACATTTCCTAAAAGATGACTGGGGGCCAAAGCCTCAAAATCCAGACAAAAGCAACGTTCATTTGGATATTAATGAGTTCGTAGACAATAAACTCAAGGCCCTCCTATACTTCCACAACTCACTCCTTTCTTAGTGCTTACTTCAGGTCATATGTTATGTTTTAAAATCGTTTAACAATTGTTTTGTAAGGTTTACTTTCAAATAAGTGTGAAGATTGATGATTGCATGGTCAGGATAATTACTTTCAAGGTGACAACTTGCATGAAGAAAGACACACTTGCACTCTTGCAGAGAATAAAAGGGATAAAAAATTAATTCACAAGGTCTCGGACTAGGTGTGCCGGTTCCCAATTCCACAAACCCACAATTGACCTTACTTAGTTCGATTTCAAGTTCCAAGTTCCAAGGTGAAAACTAAGGGCGCATTTGGCAACTGGCCAAATAGTGAAAATTTCTGTTCTTTTGTTCCTGAAAGTAGATTTGGAACAGAAATCCGTTTCGTAAAATTTTTATTTTTAGGAATAAATTTCTTTTTTTTTTTGTTTCTAGAAGTAGATTTGAAATAAAATCGAGAAGTAAAAGAAAATTTGATTCTTTGTTCCCAAGAACAATTTCAAAATCAAGCCAATTTAATTTTTCTTTTTTCTTTTCTTTCTTCTTTTTCTTCTTATCTCTCTCTTCTTCTTCAACCGTGGCTGCCACCGTCGTTGCCGCCGCCGCCGCTGGTCTCCGTCAACCGGTTGGGCGAGGTCGCGGAGGCTCACCTAGCCAAGGCGAGGTCCGGCGAGCTCGCCAAAGGCTCGGCCACCGGCGAGGCTCACCTAGCCAGGCACCACAAGGTCGGCATACTTGGCCAAGGCAAGGCCAACCTCGCGGTGGCTCGGCGAGGTCGAGCCCTGTCGATGGCCGAGTGAGCTCGGCCTTGCCAAATTTGGGCGAGGCTACTCACCTAGCCAAGGCTCGGTTGACGAGGCGCGGCCATGTCGAGGGCGGCAAGGTCACGGGCCCTTGTCTAGTTCGTTGTCGATCATCCCAAGGCCGGCGATCGGCAAAACTTGAAGAAGAAAAAAAAAAAGAAAAAGTAATAAAATTATTAAAAAATTAAAAGAAAATTATTTGGATTAGAAATTTTCAAAACAATATCAAACGCAATTCTATTCGGAAATAAAAAATTTAGATAATTACCAAACGGCTTACAATGCTTAAAAATTATTTTTGGGAACATAATAAAAAATAATCATTTTTTATCAGAAATTGTTCTAGGAATATAATGGTTACCAAACGCACCCTAAGAGTTCATTTGGTAATGTTTCTGTTACATTGAACAATCTATGAATAAAAGAACATATTTGGTAACTACACAAAATTTCTATTCTTGAAATGGAAAAAGAGCAAGAATGTGTTTGATACGATCAACAAATTTTTTTGTAACATATAATTTATTTTAATTTTTTAATAATATTTTAAGTTTCTTTTTCTTTTTTCTTTTCTTATTCTTCTTTGCCGTCATCGACCGACCGTCGATTGACCGCCGATCGCCTATTGCTACTAGCCACTACTCACCCCCACCATCAAACGTCACTCGCCTCTTGACCGCCACCCGCCATCGACGATCAACTGGTGATGGTCGGACAACAGACGGTAGCGGCGATGGACGGAGGGTGGCAAGAAAAAAGAAAAGAAAAAAATAAATTATTTCTAAAAATTGTTCATTACTTTTTTTATTTCTTGTTTATGTTTCAAATCTACTCTCTAACCACTTTTTTTATTTCAAGGAATGGAAAAATTAGTCAATATTATCAAATAAATTTATGTTCTTTTTTATTATTCTGCTGAAAAATAAAAGAATAGAAAGACAAAAGAGTAGGAACGTTAACAAATAAGCCCTAACTCACTCTAGAATTGACCGCCTCTCTAAGACAAATGCAATCATGTTTATTAAAAAAAGCAAAATTGAGAAGAAAAAAATGTGCAATATTGGAGTGAGATTCGGACCATCTTCGCCAATATTGGGCTATGTCTGTATTTTCTGCAATAGCAACTCGTATTTAATATCCTAATGGTACTTCTTTCGTAGACCAAGGCACTAGAACAGAGGCCTGGCTATTTGGGATATCAAATTTGAGCAAATACAGAAAAATAATTGCAGTTAAAGATCTACCACAAGTGTATGTTATCTCGCAAATTCTAAATCCATGGACATACCAAATGGAAGTACGACCATCTGATTGTTATTGATAAAGAAAAGGAACACAAGAAATCACGGCATGAATTTAGACATCAACAGATGAGAAATGAAGCTGTGAAGACTACAATCTCAAAAACTACTATTTTAAAAAATATGTGAATTTGTGAATAGATATTCATTCTTGTAAACTCAAATTTGTGATTATTGCTCTGAAAGATGAAATATTTTTGTAAATCTCTCTGTTTATTTCACGGAAAAATAAATAATTTGAAAAAATATTCTTAAAAATGATCATTTGTATCATTTAAAATAATTAGTCAATTAAAATTATTTTCATTATCGACAATTTTTTTCTACATATTTTAGTAAATGATAAAAGAAGAATCCGCTCATCATTTTTATAAGAGATATAATCGTTCATTTTTTAAAATATTTTATAAAATATTTTTTACGAAACAAATGCATTATTAAACAATTGCTTTTTTTTTTGGGTGCACACCTCGATGGTGTGGAAGTGCTGAACTGTTGTTGGGGGCATCATAGAAAGAAGGGTTGCCGGAAATGACTTTCCATTTTACTAAAAGGATATTATATTGCAAAAGTATATATTTGTAATTAAGTTACTCATTTCTTATGCTCCGAACATAGGGAAAAGCTCTGAAAACATTTTGATGCGGGAGCATGGGAGCTTGGAAATTCCATTGAAGACAAACAACTTACAAGCTCAACTCAAATCTCGTCAATCGACCAAGCCCATCTCATATTTGCGCAAGTAAAGGGAAATTTCAGCAACCACATAATCTAAAGGGGTTCTTTGTGGAGATGGGGTCCAAGATAGGGTCCAAAGAATGGAAGGCATCCGAGATGGAGTTTCTAGAAGTTGAAAAACAAAGGTTAATTCAATTGGGTATTAGGTTTCCTTAATTTGAGAAGGATTTCTAGTTTAAGTAGGCTTGCTTTGATTAGTTTTCTTATTTAGTGTTTCCTTGTCTTAGTCCATTTAATGTTTCCTAGTCTTAGGCCGTCTTAGTATGTCTATAAATGAGATGTGCATTCTCAATTGTAAGGACGCAAATTTTGAGTTGATACTATGTGGGAATGTTTCTCAAGTGAATGATTCGTTCAGTTTTATATCCAATTTATTGGTGGTAAATATTAAGGTTTTTTTTAATCATTGACTAGGGGAACATTCTTTTATTCTTTGGTGACGAACTCTTTTATCCCAAGATTATTTTTCCGCAAACACATCAAAGACCTTATTTTCATTTAACACATTTGGCATTCTCACCTAATCACTATGCGTCACGTTGTCAGGGTATTTCCATGAAATAAACACAGCCTATACTTAAGGGATAGGTGATAACTCACCGACCATAAATTTACCTAAAATTAAAAGTCAAGATGGCAAGAGTGTAATGTGATGCGAAGTGATTTGTTAAACTAAAAAGGACCTAAAAAAAGGTCAATATAACAAAATTATCAAGCATTCTCAAATTCTTCGAATCTAATCACTTTTTGGAATTTTTTTGGCGATATTTGCTCTAAAGTAGTCAATTAAAGACCATTAGGTCACGACTCCGATTAACCACACTCACCATTCGACCGTAACCAAATAAGGTTTATGTTATTAAATATGTAAGATGCTTGTTAATTTTTATTTTTGTTTGTTGTTTTGCTTTTATAAGAATCTCAAAAAAAAAAAAAGTAATGGTATTTTTAATTATAGACACTCTACGAAATATTCTCACTGCCATGGAAATCGACCGCATTAGAATTACCTTTTTCTTACAAGATATGTTAATTTGTTCGTCACCTAATTATTTATAAAAAAATAATATATCGAAAATAATGATTATTGCTTGGTTATTTATTATAAGAATAATGACACAATAGTCCCTGAACTTTTACTTAATGTTCAATGTGATCTCTGAACATTGGTTATTGAACTTTATCTTAATGTGAAATGTGGTCCCCAAACTTTTGGTATATGTTTAATTTGATCCATAAATTATTCTCCTTCCATTAATTCAAGTTTGGGGTTCCACCTCAAAATACTACTTCACACTCGATGATATCCTATACGCCATAGTTCAAGAATAAAATTAAACATGTACCAAAAGCTCAGAAACCAAATTAAACAGTTCAAAAGTTCAAATACGACATTTTACATTAGACGAAAGTTCAATGACAACATTAAATATTTTCATATAGTCCAACAATGAATACGTACAAAAAGTTTAGAGACCCTATTAAATAGCTTACAAATTTAGCGATCAACGACTCACATTTCAAATTTAGGGATCAATGACTCATATTTCACAAATTATAGGTTTGGAGACCACGTCAAGCACGCGCACGCGCGTTGAATCAAAGTGCGAGGACTAGGAAAATTATCAAAAAAGTCATATACTTATTGCAATCATGACAACTTAGTCATAAACTTTTTTTTTTTTGTCAATTTAGTTCTAAACATTTTTTTTCTTTTTCTTTTTCCTTTTACTTTTTCTCTTCTTCTTCTTTGGCTTCTTCTCCCTTGTAGTGTTCAGCGAGCTCCACCATCAATGAGGGTCGTAGCCCTTGCCATACCTCGCCCGCCCTTGCCGACGGCTTTGCCCTAGCCTTGTCATGGGCAAAGGCAACCTCACCCACGACTGGTGACCTTCACCTTGGCTTGCTATGGCCTCGCCAACCACGGGCGAGGTTGTCTTCACCCTTGGCAAGACCAGGGTGAGGTTGGCATCACCTAGATTTAGGCGAAGCTGCCTCGCCCGCAGCCCCAAGCCTCGCCTAAATCGAGGTGAGGTCATTGGGGAGGGCTTCGCAGCCCTTGCCCAATGGCCGGCGAGCCCCACCAAAGCCTCACCAACCACTGCAAGTAAGGAAACCAAAGAGGAAGAAGAGAAAAAGGAAAAAAAAAATTATTAAATAATTATCACGTCAACGTTCGTCAGAGGTCGGCGCTGGCTAGTGTCTACATCACTGTTGATGGCCAAATTCGGTCAAATGGATTGGATTAGGTTTATGACTGAATTGACAAAAAGAAATTAGAATTGCATTGGCATAATTATAATAAGTTTTGGACATTTTTCGTAACAACTTGGTCTTAGTACGTCTATAAATAAGACATGCATTCTCAATTTAAAGGAAGTAAATATCTCTAAAATGAATGATTCATTCGGTTTTATATCCAATTTATTGATGGTAAATATTAAAGTTTTTTTTTTAATCATTGGCTAGTAAAATATTCTTTTATTCCCTGGTGACGAACTCTTTTATCCCAAGATTATTTATCTGCAAACACATCAATGACCTTATTTTCATAAAAAAAAAACGTTCGATATTCTCATCTAATCACTATGTGTCACGTTGTTAAGGTATTTCTATGAAATAAACATAACCTAAATTTGAATAGATGGGTGATAACTCACTATGATTTTGCCTAAAATTAAAAATCGAGATGGCAAGAGTATAATACAATATGAATGATTTTTTAAATTAAACTGACCTAAAATTAAGGTCTATATAACAAAATTATCAAGCATTCTTAAATTCTTCGAACGTAATCACTTTTTAGGATTTTTTTATTTTTTATTTTTTGGAGAGGTTTGCTCTAACGCACTTAACTAAAAAGCATCAGGTCACGACTCCGAATAATTATACTCACCATCGAACCGTGACCAAACAAGTTTTATGTTATTAAATATCTAAGATGCTTGTTAATTTTTATTTTATTTTTTATCTTTTGCTTTTATAAGAATCTCTAAATAAGAAGTAATGGTATTTTTAATTATAGACCTCTACGGTATATTCTCACTCTCCTCAGAGGAAATTGACCACATTAAAATTACCTTTTTCTGATGAGATATGTTAATTTATTTGTTGTCTAATTTATAATAAAAAGATATCATATTGAAAATAAAGATTATTGATTGGTTATTTGTTATCGGCATAATGATACAAATAGCTCTTGAATTTTTATCTAATATTCAATGTGATCTCTGCACATTGATTACTTAACTTTAACTTAATGTCAAATGTATTCTCCAAACTTTTAGTATATATTCAATTTGATCCATAAACTATTGTCATTTAATTAATTCAAGTTCAGTGTTCGACCTTAAAATACTATTTCACATTCGAAGATATCTCATACTTCAAATGGCCATAGTTCAAGGATAAATTAAATATGTATCAAAAGCCTAAAGACCAAATTAAACAATTTAGAAATTCAGAAATAACATTTTATCTTGGACAAAAGTTCAAGTACAACATTAAATATTCTCTTATAGTCCAACGACGAAATTTTGAATATGTACCAAAAATCTAAAGATCCTATTAAACAGTTGTCGCGACCAAAATTTCGGGTGCACCACCTATGATTTGGCTAATGGATTACTAAGCCTAAGCTTAGCTCGGGCTCTCCCAAGCCTGTACCAATTCGCGACTTAGGTTCAAGTTCTTAACATGCAATTAATTTTTAACTAGGAGTCGCCACTAATCTATTTTTGGTGGGCCGATTAGAAACCCAAGTAAAGTAACGGGAGTTTTACTTTACTCCTACAAACCAGAGATTATGGGTACGGAGACTTGGTTACACTAGATTTTTCTAATGCCCTTTCGGTACCATTCTTTTATTTTCAAAAATGCTTTTGCAGGCAGCTTAAATTGATTTTAAATCTATTTCCCTGACATGTAAGGCGATCATGCGAGTGCGCAAACCACCAAATTAACACCCCAGGATAAACGATGAATAAATTGCAAAAACTTACCTCAAAGCAACGAAAGCATCTCGCAATATTAGATTAGAATCCACATCAATAGTCCTAGATATGATTTCTAATTAACACGCAATTTCTTTTTATTTTCACTTGGTTAATGAAAATCATACAATATGCAATGCATGCTACTAATTTAACATAAAATAATATGACATGGTAACATGACCTAACTATATGATGTAGATAAAATGCAGTCTATCCTAAAAATGAAATCAATTTATTCTAAGGCATTTTTTGGTATTTTCCATGAAATTCACAATTAAGGAAAATGCAAAAAATATCTAACTAAATTAAGATTCTATCCAACTTATATTAAGAATTGGGTTAGGCCAAATCCTAATTTAAACTAAGATATTATCTTAACTTAGCAGTCTCTAACTTAAGGTGCAATCTATCTAAAAAATCAATCTAAACTTAAAATGAAACATGCAATTTTATTCTAATATGCAATGACGTACAAAGAATGCCCTAATTCTACATGACATATGCATGATGATTTTTGTGTTTTTTTTTATAAAATTCGAAATTAAAATTGACACATAATTAAATGTGCAATTTAAATAATGAAAAGAAAATCTAACATCCTAAATTTATGTTTTTGGTGTTTTTATTTAAGAAATTCGAAATAAATAAATTTCCTATTCTAGACATGCAAAATAGTCCTAAAACAAGTAATATCCTAACATGCATCTAATCTAACTCAAATATTTTTTCTTTTTCTTTTACGGGAGCAAACAAATAAAAGTATCAAGAACAGACACAGCAACAAATCCAACAAAATATCATCCATGTCCATTTAATTTTGGAAATAAAGTGACGAATTGTATCTCGCGCGTGAGATCGGATTGGCCAATTTTAAACAAAATCACGAATCATATCTCGAGCGTGAGATCGGATTGGTGATTTCTCCGTGCGATTGCGAGTCGTATTTTGAGCGTGAAATCGGACTGTCAATCATATGCACGTTGCGAAATTAGGAAGATTTCCCTAATTCATGGGAGATCAAGAGATCTCTTGGATATGACAATATCGATCAAACATTCAAAGAAATATTGCGATATTACGAATTAGGCAGCGACATATATGAAAATTAAATTAATTGAAAGTCTTACCTAATTCACGATGTCACGCGGGTGACGCTTCCAAATTTGGACGGATGATGGTGGCATTGGCAATGGCTTATTGCTCCATGGTCTCGATGGAAACGGGTTGGAACGTCAATGGCAGTGGAACTCACTGGGATGCCGAGGAGCAATGGTGGTCGAGGACGAAGAACCAGGCTAGTGTGGAAAATCTGCAGAAAATAATGAAATCACAGGGACAAGGCGCACAACATGACAGGTGCCAATGAAGGGTTGGAGGCGGTGTTGTCCCTGGACGTGTGAGCAAAAACCAGCGGGGAGTGAAAAATTTCCTCTCTATACATTGCCGCCTCCCTCTCTCTCTAGCCTTGTCTGTTTTGACTTGTGGCTTTCAAGAATTTTTGCTTCTGTTGCATTTGACCGTGAGTGGATGATTGACTAAATTGTCTAACTACTCTGACGAACAATACCACTGGATCACCAGCTTCAATCTTCGAGGGCACTACAATATTTATTTTTTATGGCTCGCACCCACGATTTCTCTTTGTTTCTTCTCATGTCACTCACGAATCACACCTGCAACAACCAAGACAATGTGGAGTATTTTTTTTTTTTTTTTGCCACAGAACAACAGGATCGCGGGACAAAGATCAACGGAACAGCAACTCGTCACGGTGTCGGGTCAAGGGACAGCGTCGCTCGTTGGCACAGCGACGAGGAGCAGCTCTATTCAGCATTGGGCTCACGTCAAGAACAGGGGTATCTAGGCACGGGAGTACGATGTCGCGGCAGTAAAAGATGGCGAGCCTTGACGTCGTGCGGGGATCCGTGGCTCAGTGGATTGGCGACAAGCTCACGACCAAGAGGGCTCTTTCCCTCTTCTCTCTACTCCTCCTCTTTGGCTCTCTGTACTGTGGCCATAGATTCAATTTTTTGGTGGCCGTGTATTCAATATCTGTGGCCCTCCTCCCCTTGAAACCCTACGCGTTTTTTTATATAGGGAACCGGTTAGGTTTAATTTTTCCAAATCGATATCCACGAAGATCCTTTTTTTCCAAATGCAATATTCACTTTTCCGAACGCAATATTCGTTTACACTTGCCCTATCCGAAAAAATTCTATCATATCTCGAAAATTTCAAATTCCTATTTTCACGAGATAATTTCCGATTATCATAAAAATAGGCCGGCCACCAATTCGCTCGTGCGCCAATCCCGCTCTTAAGTTAAAAAAGCTCAAAACCACTAATTTCAACTCATCCACCACCGGTCCAATAAATAAATACGAAACATGTCAAACTAAAAATAAATACACCTAAATCTATATGTTATGCAATTAATATTTTTTCAGGGGATAAAATTAACCCCTAATTTTCTATGCACTGATAAATAAATGACACGATCGCTAAAATTTGGTGTCAACAACAGTTTATGAGTTTAGGGATCAAGGACTAATATTTATAAATTAAAAGTTCGGAGATCACGTGAATCATGTAAGGAGCATCCGTGTTTTATTTTTGTTCTTTATTACCGAATGACAGGTTGGTGGAACCTTCGTTCGGCCTGCCAGGTTTTTTACAGTCCAACCTTCGTCGTCCGAAAAGTCAATACAAGGTGGCGCCCCCAAAACCCAGACCCGGTCAGAACCGCACTTCCCTTCCTCCCCCAAATCGTCGGATTCTCTCCCTCTCCCCTTTTGGCTCCGCGCTCGATCCCCAAAACCCTCTCCGAATCCGCCCAGATTTAGGCGAAGCCGCCTCGCCTATGGCCCCAAGCCTCGCCTAGATGGAGGTGAGATCGCTGGCGAGGGCTGCTAGCCTCGCCCAAATTTAGTTGAACCCGCCTCGCCTAGATCGAGGTGGTTGGCTTAAGTAAGCCCTGCTGAAAGCTCACCAGCCACTGTGAGTAAGGAAGCCAGAGACGAAGAAGAGATAAAAAAAAAAAGAAGGAAAAAAAGTAAAAGTAAAAATAATTCAAAAAATTAAATACTATTAAAAATTATCACGTCAACGTTCGTTGGATGATTGGCGTCGGCTAGCGTCCACTTTAGTGCCGGTTGGCCAAATTTGGTCAGATGGATTGAATTAGATTTAAGATTGAATTAGCCGATAAAAGAAAAAAAAATTAGAATTGCATTGGCATAATTATAATAAGTTTATGACTTTTTTAATAATTCTCCCGTGAGGACCATCCTTGTCCTTTTTTTTTTCTTTGTTACCAAACGGCAGCTTGTTCTTAGTACGTCTATAAATAAGACATGCATTCTCAATTTAAAGGGCGCGAATATCTCTAAAATGAATGATTCGTTCGGTTTTATATCCAATTTATTGGTGGTAAATATTAAAGCTTTTTTTTTTAATCATTGGCTAGTGGAATATTCTTTTATTCTTTGGTGATGAACTCTTTTATCCCAAGATTATTTATTTGCAAACACATCAAAGACCTTATTTTCATCAAACACGTTCGATATTCTCACCTAATCACTCTGTATTTCTATGAAATAAACACAACCTAAATTTGAAGGGATGGTGATAACTCACTAATTATAAATTTGCCTAAAATTAAAAATAAAGATGGCAAGAGTATAATGTAATATGAAATGATTTTTTAGATTAAAATGACCTAAAATTAAGGTCTATATAACAAAATTATCAAACATTCTTAAATTCTTCGAACCTAATAACTTTTTAAGATTATTTATTTATTTATTTATTTTGGCGAGGTTTGCTCTAAAGCACTCACACTAAAAAGCATCAGGTCACGACTCCGAATAATTATACTCACCATCCAACCGTGACCAAACAAGTTTTATGTTATTAAACATCTAAGATGCTTGTTAATTTTTTTTTTTGATCTTTTGCTTTTATAAGAATCTCTAAATAAAAAGTAATGGTATTTTTAATTATAGACCCTCTCCCGACTATTCTCACCCTCCTCCTAGGCCGAGGAAATCGACCACACTAAAATTACCTTTTTTTGATGAAATAAGTTAATTTATATGTTGTCTAACTTATAATAAAAATATATTATATTGAAAATAAAGATTATTGATTGGTTATTTATTATCGGCATAGTGATACAAATAGCTCTACCTAATATTCAATGTGATCTCTGCACATTGGTTAGTTAACTTTACCTTAATGTCAAATGTAGTCTCCAAACTTTAAGTATATATTCAATTTGATCCATAAACTATTATCATTTCATCAATTCAAGTTCGGCGTTCGACCTTAAAATACCACTTCACACCCGATGATATCTCATACTCCAAATGGCCATAGTTCAAGGATAAAATTAAACACATATCAAAAGCCTAAATACCAAATTAAACAGTTTACAAATTCAAAGACAATATTTTATCTTAGACAAAAGTTAAAGACGATATTAAAAATTTTCATATAGTTCAATGACGAAATTTTGAATATGTACAAAAAATCTAGAGACCCTATTGCACACAGTTTATAAGTTCCGGGATCAAGGACTCGCATTTCACAAATTAAAATTTCGGAGATCACGGGTTGGATCAAAGTTCAAGCATCAAGCATCACCCGTGTCTTCCTTTTGTTTTTTTTTTTTTTTTTTTGGTTCTTTATTACCGAACGACAGTTTGGTGGAACCTTCGGTTGCTTCTGGTTCGGCCTGCCAGGCTTTTTGACAGTCCAACCTTCGTCGTCCGAAAAGTCAATACGAGGTGGCGCCCCCAAAAACCCAGACCCGGTCAAACCCGCACTCCTCTTCCTCCCCCAAATCGTCGGATTCTCTCCCCCTCCCCTTCCGGCTCCGCGCTTCATCCCCCAAAACCCTTCTCCGACTCGATTCCGGCCGCCGCCTCCCGCCGCAATGGACGCAGCGCCGTCGGCCGCCGGCGGAGGAGGAGGCGGGGGCGGCCCGGCGCCGTTCCTGCTGAAGACCTACGAGATGGTGGACGACGCGGCGACGGACGAGATCGTGGCGTGGAGCTCCAGCAAGACGAGCTTCGTCGTGTGGAACCCGCCCGAGTTCGCCCGCCTCCTGCTCCCCACCTATTTCAAGCACAACAACTTCTCCAGCTTCATCCGGCAGCTCAACACCTACGTGAGTCCGCGGAACCCTTAGCCCGCTTTTCGTTTCGAGCCGTCGCGCTCCCGTCTCGCGCCCGGGGGGTCGATGCGTGCGTCGCTACGTCTGTGATTGGTCGTGAATTTTTTGTTCTGATTGCTGGGTTGATGGTTGTTTTACTGTTCTGAATTTGTGCTGTGGCGTTCTGCTTTCCTGTGTATGATATGAGGGCATCGAATCTCTTGTCGGATTGACGAGTTGGTGTTTTAATTTGAGCTAGAAGTTTCTTCTTGCGTTGTGATTGACAGGAATGTGAATTCTGCATCTTAAGCTCATTTGCCGGATGACTAATTTTTTGCTACATGAGTGCATTATGTCTACTAAGGATAAGCTTTCTTATAATTAATTTTTTATAATGTCTGAAAGTCTCTGCAAATGTTAGCATTTTATGTCTCTCGAAGTCATTTCTTGACTATTTATAATGATTGATCAGCGTGACTGGTGGACCAATTTGACTTGACATCCCTTTGCAGTTCCTTTTGTTTTACATTGATTTGGGGCTTTCTGGGAGCATGTTGCCACTGTTCCACTGATGATCACTTTGTTTATGTATTAATAATGGCGTCTCTTGAGCTGAGCCTTTCGTCACTGCCAATATTACCTCGCTTCCTAGTGTTGCCACACTCAAAATGGTTGAGGGAAATAAGGAATCCGGGAAGAAATTATCACTTGAAGGAATATTGTGAGGTTTGGTTTGGGTCTCGGAAACAGATATCACTTTGATGATTTTCAATACATTTCTTAATTTCAGGAAATAATTTTTCTCTGTCTAATGTTATAAGTAGACCTATGTATCATAACGGATTTTCTTTTCAAGGAGAGCAAGACTTTCTACATAATAGCTATTGACAACGTGCTATGGTCGGTTTGGACTACTTAGCTATCAATTGAAGTTGGAAGCAACTTGCTAAATCCTGATGTCTCCCTTTCTTAATGTTCATTATTTGTGTTGTTGCTTTCTTTTCTTCTGATCCTCATGCATTTCCCTAATTCAAGAACTACGATCTTGCTTGATGTTCCACATCTATATGGGTATGATGCCAAAGCTAGGTATCTGGAATTCAGCAGTCAGTTTGGCATTAATTCCTACATCAACCTGGTATTGGAGCATTCTTTCTTGCACCATTCATTCTTGAAACTAGAGCTTTCTAGGATCGGGATATGCGTCTGGTGAGCCCTGGTTGCCAGGCTAGCTTTTTTAGTGTTTGCCCTTTTGTGAAGGTCTACTTAATCATTTCCATGATAGTTGCATATGCCTGTTACCTATATGCGGTGGTTTATTAACCTTCTTTAGTTTTGAGACTGGAAGCTCAGTGAGCTTGAAAAAAATACTTGGCTTGAAAAAATGCAACTTACTTGCTGGGTGGATTTGTTTGATTGATGGAGCTTTCATCTCTTTGTGCGGTTCATGTGCAAGTGAGATTAAAATGACGGTGATATCCTGGAGGCGGTATTCTTCTCTCTGCTTGTTACATGTTGATGGAGGCTTGTTACGTCTACGAGAGCTGCTTAAGTCTAGAATTTGAATCAATCACTTCTCTCATGGCCAATTTTATTCAGTTAAACCTCCTAGGTGGAAGGGAGAATATTTTGGGAGGCCATAGGAAAACTAGAGATGTGCAAGGAAACCTACTAAGCCTGAATGGTTTGTTAGGAATTGGATGGGGTATTGGAGAGTAGACACTTAGTTTCAAGATACAAAACTTGAGAAATTGGAAAAAAAAAAAAATGGTAGGTTTTAGGCTATGGGGTCTTACCCAACCTCTACGGAAATATGATTTTAGATAATCTATGATATCAAATGGTCATCTTTCTTCAAAATATACGGGAGCATCTTTCTTGGGGCTTATGAAGCCAGAAAGGTTGGATTTGGAGGATAGGCATTGCTATAAGCTTGGTTATTAGGGATCAAAGCATTATATTATTTTACTTTTATCTGTCTTTCATCTTCTTATTTTATGAATCAATTAAGCTTTATATTTTTTGTTTAAGCTATTTTAGACAGATAACAGGGACTATTTTATATGATTTTTATTTTTATTTTATATCAATACTGGAAAATTTGACCAAAAAAAAAAAAGTATACGGTATCCTAGATTCTATGTGGTGGACATGCCAGCTTACAGGATAATTCTAGAAGGGAACAACATCAAGGTTGGTTTTGGCTGTTGAAGGATGCAGGATCTGATATTTTTTTGTGGCGCTGGTTTTTTTCCTCTTTATTTTTCTTTTGGGGTGGGGTGGGGCGAACATTAAATTTAAAATGCTCAAACAGAAAAATCATTAAATAACTTACAGTTTTACCATTTTAATGTACAAAGATCCAGTCAATAGTTTTACATTTATTTGTCATAATTAAATAGTCATTTATAAAATTGATACTTTATACTTAACTTTTACTTAAAGCCTCAGCTAGAAAGGATCGTAATAATAGAGTCTATCAATGGTAAAACTACTCTTAAACGGGGTAGTAATGCTAACATAATGAATGGTAAATTGTTTACAGAACATTCAGGACAGGGGGGAAAATCAAGTTTGTGGAACACAAAACAGAAAGGTTTTTTTTTTTTTTTTTTGATACCGAGGATCCGGTCTAGCTCACCTTATGGGAGCATAGCACCGACTATACCTCGGGGGAGACTGGCCCAGCAACCTACTGCTGGACCCCCCCACTTAAATCACGGAGCATACCTGGGGGTCGAACTCCTGACCTCTTGGTTCAGGGGGGAACACCCCGCCAATGCAGCCATGCGTGGGTAGGTGTGAAACAGAAAGGTTTATCATCAATTTTGATAGAAAAGTACATTATAATAGCAAAAAGAAATTGGAATTTCGTCAGTCCACTGGTCAGAGAGGGTAAGAGGAAAAATAAAAGATAAATGGAAAGAGGGAAACACTAAAGAGGAACAATAAAAGCCAACGGAAGGGTGCAGTGGATTTGTGTTTCTGCTGGCATTTTTTATGTCTCTCTCTCTCTCTCTCCTGCTGTCATCAGTTGCATCCGCTGCTATAAAAGCATCTAACAGCTAATCATATGCTGTCTCCAGTGATCAGACTAAAAAATTGCAGAGGTTTTGGGGACGGGGGGATGGGTGCCCTCAGAAATTTTTTGGCAGACACCCACTCAATCTTTGTCCACTCTGTGTTCTACGCACCCTAAGTGAAAACTGAGTTTTCCAGGTTATATCTTATGATGAAGTGCTCTGAGGTGATCTCATGTCGATGTTCTAAAAAAAGTTTGTTAAACAAAGGAAGTTCTCTATATAGCAGTTATGCTCTCTGAATTAAGTTACTTCTGAAGAAGGGAGAACAACAGTATAAGATAATAGAATTTGACTTTAAGTAATTCAATGTCACAGTGGAATGAGAGTTTTACATGTTTGGATGACATAAAATGAGATTAAGACTGGGGTTTTCCCTGCCTCAGTTTCCTGTATGGCTAAAAGAGGTGAGCTTCATTTATTCTGTGGAGCATTGTGGAGAGTAGTTCAGTGTTCTAAATGTGGTGGATTGTCTTGTCTAGAGCCCATGTTAAGGTTCTATGTTTTTAATATCGCAGCAGTCATCTTAAGCTTTCTGTGAGGGCGAAGATGAATTGATCGGAAATTGTCGCCAGAGGAATCTCCATGTTAAATTGTTTACATTTTCAATAGATGAGATGATGGCCTAATGGGAGAGAACTCGCAATGTTGAAGTGCCTCTAATGGCAAAATTGGCAACATATTTTGTTTAATATAGACTCCAACATTCGTGAACTGCCTTTGCCTCATAAAATAACTTCAAAGTTTTTTATATGCTTCCTCTGCTGGATGTCCTTCAGGGTTAGTTCTTTCACTTGGAAAATTAGCTTCTGACAGTCTGGCCAGCTCTAGACAGAGGCAGCTGCAGATGCTATAATCATTTTCTTAAGAAAATCAGGCACCAACTAACCTTTTGGATTTGGAAATAATGATATGCTTCATGTTAAATCTGGTAAAGATACTGAATATTCATCAAGCTTTATAGGATTCAGTCTCTGAATTCAAACTCACTGCATGATCATAGGGCCCTTTACTGATTCAGCTGCTTCTTTTTATTTACTTTATTTTGCTGTGGTGTTTTCTGGTCTTCTCCAACTTTAGTGTGTTTGTACTTTTAGTTTTTCTCTGGGTACATGAATTTATGCCCTTCAGTGGCACCTTTCTCAAACTGAGGAATTAAATAAACAGAGAAGCTTCTTGTTCAAATACAGTTTTCAACTGGCCATCATTTACATGGCCTTGCTTGCACAATCACATCACAGCTTGGGTGTGGTCTCATCGTGATTGGATCAACATTTGCAGGAAATTCAGGTTTCTAATATGCCTGTCTCATACTGAAAACTGTATTCAGGGATTCCGAAAAATTGATCCTGAGCGATGGGAGTTTGCTAATGAAGATTTTGTGAAGGACAAAAAGCATCTTCTCAAAAACATCCACCGTAGAAAACCCATCCATAGCCATAGTCAGCCTCAAGGTTCAACAGTGGACTCTGAAAGAGCAGCATATGAAGAAGAACTAGAGAAGCTCAACCGTGATAAAAGTGCCCTTGAAGCAAAGATTGCGAGGCTCAAGCAGCAGCAGTCTATTGGGAAGCTTCATATGGGGGAACTTATTCAGCGAGTGGGAGGAATGGGGCGGAGGCAGGAGGATTTGCTTACATTCCTAGAGAAAAATCTCCAGAATCCTAATTTTGTTGAACATCTGACTCGGAAAATCAAGTCTCTGGATCTATCAGCATATAATAAAAAGAGAAGGCTTCCCCACACTGATCATGGAAGGCCAGGGGCGGAGAACAGTTTGGATACTCATAGTAGCTCAAGACTGGAGCTTGGAAATATTTTCCAGCAAGATTTCTCAAATAAGCTCAGGCTCGAGTTGTCACCTGCAGTTTCGGATATTAATTTGGTTTCCAATAGCACGCATAGTTCGTACGAAGATGGGGGAAGCCCAAGGAGAATTACATCAGAAAGTGACCCTAAAGATGCTCCAATGGGAACTGAGAGCCTTTTAAGTGCACCTGAAGCAGTAGAGCTGTCAGATACGGGGACTTCCTTCACGTTCAAGATGGATTCGTCCATGCAAAGGAAACCACCAGTAGATGAAAGCCCAAGGATGCATCCGTTGCCCATGAATCTAACTACTGAAGAGGGAGATAACAATGTTTCGTGCCAACTGAATCTAACTCTTGCATCTTCTCTACTGCAAGTTGACCACAGTCAACAATTCAATCGTTTGAATGTGCTAGGTTCAGAAACTAGCAAGTCTCCAGATGCAAGGTCAAACGCCAGCATCACAGGATCTGGTTTTGGGGTTCTCCAGATGAATAAGAATTCAGATGAAGAGCGTACAAATTCCTCGTTGCCTGAGGCTCAAAACACCAATCAAACTGTAGCTCCTGCTTCGGGTAGAATAAACGATGTCTTTTGGGAGCAGTTTTTGACAGAAAGACCCGGAGCATTGGAGAATGAGGAGGCTTGTTCTAGTTACAGGGAAAACTCGTACGACGTGCATGGTGATCAAAGACCAGGCCCTGGAATGTCCAGGAATTCTAAAAGCATGGAGCGGCTCACGCTGTGAGAGTAAAGCCGGAGGTGGAGATCAATGACAGCTTTCTTTGGGTTTCGTATTGACCATCTTTGTCCATTGTACAACATGCTCATTATATGATTGTATCTCTGGATTTTGACAAATCACTCATTTAATAAGGCCATAGAAAATGAAGTAACATACGCTGGTTCATTTAGAGGCATGTAGCTCTACGCAAACGCACACCCGTTTTATTGTGATCATGAGGTGCTTTTGGGACTATAATTTAATAGGACTCCATGGGCTAACAAGGCGCCAGATATAATCAGATATTTTGCCATTAATTCTTGGTGTTCGACGTCATATGTAATTTGTGAACTTATGTCAATTTTATGTCAGGGTATACTAAATTGAGCTGTACCTGTGGAAGAGAATACTTGTACCATCCCCAACTTGTGACTCTCGCAATGAGAAGGGAACTCCTCAGCTCTTGACACTTCCCTGTTGATGGTGAAGGATGGTCTAGTTTTGCTTGCCTTGGATCAAAGATCATGAGAGGAACAGGTACTTGCTATTGACAGGTGGTTGGAGTCACTAGCTGGTCCAGGGATGAAAAGAAGTGGGCAAGAAAGTGACTTCGGATTTGGGACAAGTTCAACATTGAAGTAGATTAAAAAAAAAATTTGCTACGTATCCTAAAAACTTCAAACTGGTATATTTATCACAAATTTATCTCAAATTATTTTTTGAATCATAAAAAATCATAAATTAGTACAACTATGACAAATTTACATGACTACAAAAAAACCCAAAATTAGTACACTTGTAATAAATTTACTCTAAATTGATTTGTTTAGCCGCAAAAAACCCCAAATTGATATATTTGTGATCCTCCATTAAAGTGGTTTAATACCAAAAAATAAATAAATAGGGGGACATGCTTAGAACTAGGGAAAACTGAGTTAATTGCTACAAATATGTCTTACTATAGTGAGCAAACTCCTTGTTCAAATCCAAGGATGTTAGGATGGTAACATTTCTAATTAGCCAAAAATTGAGTTAATTGTTGCAAATATGTCTTTCTATAGTGGGCGAACTTTTTGTTTAAATCCAAGGATGTCAGGATGGTAACATTTCTAATTAGCCGAGCTGTATTTTTTAGAGGATCCTGCTGGACCGGAGAATGAGAGGTATTGAGAGTGATATTGACAATTTTCACAAACATATATGTGATTAACTTAAATAGAATTAGGTACCGACTACTTATCATGGAGGATCGGCTGGGGACCCCCATAGAAGTGCGGGCTCTTATGTCTCTTGTTTTTTTCCAGCTTTTCTGTCACAGGTGGGGGGGGATGATAAAGATCATTGCGCTCCAAGCACGATGGCGGGCAAACAGTAACGCAATTATCAGCAACGAAAAAGACGAGATCCCACTGTCTTGCATTGATGATCCCCCCACTCTCCCCTCCAACCACCATTGCCAAAACCATTCCTCCATCCCTCTCTCTCTCTCTCTCTCTCTCTCTCTATACTTCACAAGAACATCACCACACAAACCAAGAAGAGAAACCCAAGACAACCTTCAAGAAACCACACCCAAGATGCTCCTCCAGATCAGCCTCAACCTCAACCCAAGAACCACCACCTTGTCCCTACCCCTCCTCCACCTCCTCCTCCTCCTCCTCTTCCTCTTCCATACCCACCTCGCCGTTTGCAATGCCGTTCCGGTTCTGGGCACTCGCGGCGAGATCGACGTGGCGCTGAAGCGGGCGCGTCCGCAGAGCGTGCGGGACTGCTTGTCGGAGGCGGAGACGGCGGTGGACGACTTGGAGGCCGAGGCCAGCCGGAGAGTGCTGCTGGTGCAGCAGAAGAAGTACATCAGCTACGAGACGCTGAGGCGGGACATGGTCCCTTGCACGACGGCCGGGGCGTCGTACTACAACTGCCACTCCGGGACGGCGAACCCCTACAACCGGGGCTGCGAGGTCATCACCTATTGCGCGAGGAACATTAGGGACATCAAGACTTGAGGGGGCTGCACTGGCTGGCTGCATGGTGGGTGTCTGATCTTCGGTGGGGATGTCGGTGGTAACCAAATTTTTTACTTAGTTTCTGTGTGACTGTCATTGCCTCTCGGGAGTGCTTGTCGTTTGGCTGCAATGTGGCGCTGTTGATGTATATGTTGTGATCCCAATGGTGACTCGATCCGTGATCACGAAGAAGAAGCGGCTTCTTTGGAAATCGAACCCTTCTTTATTAAGTATGATGATGGTCGACAAAGGTTCATTGAGCACTTGTTAACATGACCCTGTCTAGTATGTACACTACCAGTGTTTAATAATGTTGATTTTTTGCTGGTGATAGTGAGATGCAGCCTCCCTCATAAAGGGCTTTTGACGTAGAGATATGGTGAATGATGGAATGGGTTTTTCATTATAATATTTATGAGAATAGTTGTAGGTGTTTTGCCACTGTAACTGTTTCCTATTTCAGTTTCAATTTGAAAATTTGTCTGCTTGGCGAAGCACTTCTCATTGTGATTATTGACTTGCTTGCTATGAAAATTAAGCCGAATTGGGGTTTGAGTTGTTGGAGACTTGATGCTAAACTTCTCTATGCCTTCAGAATCAGAATCAACAATTTGGTCCGCCATAAGAATGCTTGATGGAAGTTATATTATTTACCCTGAAATTTAACATGTATGGAGTCCGAATTTGTCGTTTTGACTGGCTGATAACCTTATCCTCTTACAAATTGGGTGACCAAGAATCTATGAGCCGTATATTAGGGAGCCAACAGCATGACTATTAATGTACACAGCATATCTAAGTGCTTTTACTTCTGAAATAACAGAGCCCGTAAAATTGGCAACAATCAGGCATTTGCTTGGCTTAGTGATCACATTGTACACGTATCAAATCTAGAGGTGGTTAAGTTTTTACTGCCTGTGCTTACAATATCTCATTATTCATTAGCATGACAATTGAAAAACTCTAATATCCTTCATTCCTCTATGCACTAAATGCATGGCCACATGTACTCTAATGGTTTCTTGTATCATTGATTCTGGAGCTGGTGTTAGGGAAGACCAAATTAGTATTGAATAGTCTTTTGTCGACATCTGGATGCTCATTTTGTGGATAGATTTCCCATGGAGATTCAATTCATCAAGTATCACACTTTATCTCTTTCATAGTTGACAATAAGAGGATGATAAGGGCAACAAATCTCGAGTGGCCATTACACTGAGTGCAGAGTGGCTTAGAGTCTCAAATACAAGTAACATGGGAAACCCAAGAAGTTCAATGTCAATCACAAGCCATGTATGCTCGTGAGGAAATCAAAAGTCAAAATGAATCAAATGGTGATTACGTTGGAAGGAATGCAAGGCCCATACTAAATGTGAAAGGACTTCTGACAGCATCTTGCTCTGTAAGTTTCTATATTGTTGTGTACAAACTATGTGGGTGCATCAACAGGTGGTTTATTGCACTTGCCATGTCCATGTTCCCCCTAGAAAGATGCAGAAGAGTGAAAGTATGCAAACGGAATACCATCAATGTAAGTAACCCATCAAATTCTCAAATCTTCTTTAAGAAAAAAAAGAGTTAAAATGCCCCAAGTCAATCATACATGTAACATCATTGATCTGACACTAGAAAGCCATGAAACTAGGCTTAATAGTGGTGGTAATAGAACCCCTTCCTGAAACAGCATTCAGTAATTGCTGTAACAGATGTTCTTATTCTGTAACAGTCTGCTAGATCCCATTATAGTACTGGACACCAAAAAATGGAGAGAGAAATGAGGACACAGAAGAGGACCTGGTGGTGTGATCAGCTGGAGGAATGATAAGATGATGAGATTCCCTAAGTAGAAAAAAAAGTAAGGAGAGCCCAATGCTTCTTTCCGTGGAGGTGGCTGCCTCCATCATGTGTGGATGTGGATAAGTGAGTTTATAGTGCTCAATGCTTCTTTTTTGCAATGCATGTGTATGGGCATTAAGCGTATATCTATTGAGATTAGTTGAGTTGAAATGACTCGATACCCATATTATTATCAAACAAGTACATAGGACCAATATATGACATGGGAGTACTTGAGGACTTCCAGAGAAGCAAGAGACAATGATTCAGTCTTTCTTAGATAAATTGAGGCAGCCAGTGTGCAGATCAAGCATGAAACTTAGAAAAATTGTAGAAAACAAGAGAACCAGTGATCTTTGAAAATAACCATTGGTAAAATTTGAGGAAGGAACGAAGTCATATTTGGGAAGTTCACAACTTGAGAGAACTAGTTACATGTTGGGAAGGCATTTTCAAGGACTTAAACTGAGTTGCTACTTCGACCAAAAAAAAGAAAAAACTGAGTTGCTACGCATATTTAGGGTTTCAAACAGATGAATGGAGCAAAAATGTGATCAACGTAAGGAATTCCTGATAATTTCAGAGTTGCAGACTGATCAGCCTTGAAGCTTGATGACTCGAGAGGGTGAACTCAAGGGGAACCAAAGGGTGAGGTTTCTGACATAGTGCAACTTTAGGTCCTTGTTTCTAATTGTTGGCTGCCTAAGGGGATCGTCTACTTGAAGAAGCTTAAGTTTCTTCAATAATGTGCTTGAAGGAGCTTTGGTGTCCTAGTTACAAGTGACCTTGAGAACCTAACCATGTAGTTGCCGATCTGCCTTAGGTAGACCCATAGTTGTAGAATGATTCAGCCACTGTTACAAGTATACTTTTGGTCCAATCTTCTCTAGTATCTCTACCACAAATGTTGGTCATTTCGTGTGTCCTAAATGTCAACTCAAGACAAACAACTTCTAACTAATCCAGGGAAAATTTGATCTGCTAATATATGAAGCAAGGAGTTGAAAATCTATTCGAAGATGAGAAGATGTTCCATTTGAAATTGTTTTTTGTAGTAATGCTTTAAGCCCGTTGCAGCTCATACTTTTTTGGAGACGAGGAAAACTTATTTCTTTTCGTCAGTCAAGGAAAACCTTGCATGCCTTTTTGTGTTTGTCAGGCATCTTCTCTGTTTCCGCATTGCCTGGTCTCGATGCTTTTTGAGCCAGATGATGGAAATTGGCCCTGAAGATGCATTCTTGGTAGTCACTTTATGGCCCCGTTTGGTTCGGCTTTTCAAATGGGCTTTCGGACTCTAAAGTCCCTTGGCCAAATGCAAACGCGTTTGGTTCGACTTTTTGGGCGACTTTGGCAAGATGCGGTGCATCTCCAAGTGGCTCTAAGGGCCCTTAGCCTAAAGCGGTCGGAGGTACTTTGGGAAGTTGCATCTCGGAATGCAAATCCCGCCTTGTTCATCTTCTCAAAAACCACCGCACACCACCGCCACCAAGCTGACCGGAGGCCGACGACGGCCGGCCGGGGGACGCGCGCGCCGGTGAGGCTCCCGCGCCCGCCCGAGGGTCGCCCGACCCTGGCGGCCGTCGCCGGACCTCGAGCGACGCTGGATCGCGCGACCCGGGCGACCGTCGCCGGGTCGCGCCGCTGGGGTCGCGCGACCCCCGGCGGCCGTCGCCGGGGTCGCGTGACCCCAGGGCCGTTGCCTGGGTCGAGCGACCCGGGCGGTCGTCGCGCGACCCGGGCGGCCGTCTCCCGGTCGCGCGACCCGGCGACCGTCCGGCCGCCGAGATCCGGCCGTCGCCGAGGTCGCGCGACCTCGGGCGACCGTGGCCGGTGCGCGACCTCGGGCGACCGCATGGCCGCGGATCCGGCCGTCGCCGGGTCGCGCGACCTCAAGCGACCGTCGCGGGGTCGCGCGACCCGGCGACCGTCGCCGCGAGATCCGGCGTCCGCCGCCGAATCCGGCGGTTCGGCGGCCGAGATCCGGCGGTTCGGTGGCTGGATTTCAAAAAAAAATTAGAAATGTTTTTTTGTTTTTTTAATTTAATAAAAGTCATTTACAAATGCAAATTTTATCAAACGGTATTTTGGCCAAAGTTGTATCTCAATGCAAATTTTACCAAACGATATTTGCATTTCGGAAAACCCCATTTACCCAAAGGTATTTGCATTTTGGCAAATGCATTCCCCAAAAGCTGAACCAAACGGGCCCTATATAGGGTCATGCATTTGGTCTGTCTTGCTCCTACCTGCTCTATATGGAAGTATATTCAGTAGCAATTGTATTACGAGTGAATTAAGTCTTCTTTTCGATTGCACTTAGGATGAATGTCTTGAAAGGAGAACACTCGATTGGTTCATTTGTACCCAGTTGACATGTCAGTCAATCATCACTCGATTGGTTCATTAGTACCCGGTTGACATGTCAGTCAATCATCACTGTTACGTGATATACTTCTGTCTGAGTGAAGTGACTGACTAAGCTTGCTTTTCTGAGTGAAGGAAGCCACTCAGTTATGACAGGATAACTTATACAACTTGAGCTTCCTCAGAAAAATTAACAAGCTGGTCCTTCACTGTGTACCGGCCAATCGAATTGTCTCATAGTGCACTCACTCTGGAAGAACTCAAGTTCTAATCATGTCTAGGCCTCCATTGGCATGCTTGTTCATCCTATAGTATCCCTGGATCCGTTTTCCCTTTGGATCCAATTTCCCTTTTCTCTGTTGGTGCTTCCAGGGGACGTTATGCCAATGCTAAATTCATTGGTCTCTTGCTTTGACGCGCAATTTAACGTAAAAGATTCACTGCGTTATTTTACCGAATGTACTCTGAGATGATGAGACCTTTCTGTTCTTGGAACAGAAATTATGATGAACCATGACGACTAAACTTGTATTTATTCTGACGAGACGGGACATTATCTCTTAGGAAGCACAAGAGTTGATTTGCAGGTGGTATCATGGATTTGAAGCTCATAAATAGAAGAAAAGCAGAGGGTGATAAGGTGCGGCTGGTGATAAACAATGAAATGTTGCAGCTGCTGTCGATTGGTGAATTACGAATTGCGTCCCAAGTTGTTGCTGACCCGAATACAAAAGAATCTAAAATACCCGAGGTGGAATTTGATGTCAGATTAATATGTAAACGCACATATGCCGTAACAATAACAGGCACGCATATTTGATTCCTCCTCTTCTGCTGGAAAAGAAAATTACAAGTTTATTGAAGTTTTTGGTAGGTGAAGAGCCATAAAAAGGAGAGCACCCATTTTCAAAATGCGTGATCTGTTGTGGCATCAATTTGAGCACCGAGTACCGTAAGTATCTTATTCTCAATGCCAACAAGAAGAGGACCACATCCACTATGGCCTTTGGTGTGATATAATCAATTGATTGATTGGTGCGTATGGTGGACATCGAAGTGATTTTATTCGCATAAAAAAACCATCTAACGATAAAATTTGAGTTGGATAGTGTTGATACCTAAAAATGCCAAAATAGGTATAGGCCAATTGGCCATTTTGAGAGACATTGGTTTTGTGAGGCATTGACCAAGTGAGATATTTACTTTATAATTGTAAGATGCATAGAAATTATGCCAATCATGTTGTGATTAGCATAGGTTTGGCCACTAGAATTTGTGACGATGTCAACATGGAAAAAGAGAAGTAGAGGCGGAGATGCTTGACCCTAAAATCTTGAGATGTGGTTAGAATGGCTAAACAAGGTGCACAGGCAGCTTGGACGGACGTGGCAAAAGTGACTGGTATGATCCCAACCCGGTTAAAAGTCTGAGAACAGTTATTTTCTGATTAACGCCATCCTTATAATGTAGGAGTTTGGAAGATTATGGCTGCACACATGGTAGAAGCGGATTGACATAAGTGGAGAAACGGTTAGCATAATGCTAAACCAGTTAAAAGTCCGAGAAAATTGCGAAAATGTTTTTTTTTTTTTTGGGTCAAATGTCATCCCCAAAGTAGAGGAATAATGTAGATCATGGCCAAAGATGTGGCTGAAGCGAATTGGCGTTCGTGGAAAAATGGTTAGCATGAGTATCAAATCCAATACTAGATATTGTTTCCACCCCGTGGGGCTTATGTCCAAAACTTTGAGGAACACATACAAAACATAGAGAACTTAAACCGTGGAAAGTGAGATTTTAGAGACTCATGACTATAAAATAATATCTTAGGAAAGGACACGTGCACTTAATCAAATTTGAAGATTTTACTTATCCAAGTTTTAAATTGTTTTCTTTTTATCTTACGGAACTCTCACTCTTGTGAGTTTGTTTTGAGCTTGTGTTATCGTTCTTTGGCTCTAAGACACCCATAATCTTAGTCATGTTTCTTTCTAAGCTGTAAATCATTGAATAATAAGACAAGGACTTCATGTGTTTCATGTATGCCAATTCTCAGCTTGGTCTTCATTCAGCAGTCTTCCTTGAAGGGGCTGGCATCCCATTCAGCCAATTTTAGGGGTACGCCCAGTGGAACTTAGAGTGGAGCCAGTTCAAAGCTCGTCCTTTGCTTTTCATACGAATCTTTGGAGTAGGAACAATGCCTGGGAATAATGCAAGGAGCACCACGCAAGCTGGGGTTGGGGATACCGCCCAGCAAAATGTTGAGGAAAACGATCAAATGTGAATGTTGGAAAGACTAATGTGGACATGAGCATGTTTTGGCAAGAAATGGATCATAGCCTAATCTGATATGCCAGGTGTTGTTCTTGAATACATGGATGAGGTGTTCAAATCCATTACTGCCGACTCATCCAATTATCAAAAATAGTTGATCAAAAGCTCCTTTTACTAAGTTCGGGCAAGGGGAGAGGCTCCGTAAAGAATCATATTAGACTAGAGTTTGACAAGAACCAGGTAGAACCAATAGGTATGCTGAAAACAAGTCGCGACCTCCACTGTGGAAATGTTCAATTATTGCGAAAGCCAAAACTTGATTTGAGTTCTTTACTAGGGGACTCAAGTCTTGGCGAGAACTGTGGCTAAGGAGTGAATGCCAGGGAGCAAGATTTGGCATCGATTACATACCTAAGTTTGGCTGGTTTGACGAGCACATTGATTGTCGACCTGGGCATGTTTAATGTCAAACCCGTACTTATATCTTGGGTAGCAGCCGCCAATGTTGGGCGCGTTGCCGGATGGGGGGCAGATACAGGCTGTAACCTCATCATATCTCGATCCCTGTTCCACAACCCTGACACGGTCGATGCCGACCCAGTTTTTGTTCCAAACAATTTCACACACGCTACGATGCTGGCAACGTTCCCCGGTTTGGCCGGCTTTTGAGGCTAGTTATGGAGTCAACTCACTTTAAACCAAGCCAACCATGGCGATACTGAGCTTGCTACCGATCCACCTCAAACATTTCCTCAGACAGGTGCTACTCGCGTCCAAAATACCAATTGCCTCAATGTACGGGAGTATAACCAATGGTAAAGGCTAGGGGTTGGCAATGTAGAGAATTAGGCCAATCTCAATATACTGAGTGTACGACCAATAGGGGCAAATCGAAATGCCAAATTATGCCCCAAAACGGTTGGGTTCTTTCTTTTTGAAATATAAATAGTATTTGGTAATGTGTAATTTTAGAGTGTGTTAAGAAGCAATTCCGGTTAAATGTTGTTTAGAAAAAAAGAAAAACTACACTTGTAAAGGACTGTTGCTATTTTTTCTTTTCCCAAAAAACACATCAAATCCTTAGCCAAATGCCAACGAAGGGCTTGGTCGTTGCTTCATGCCACTGTCGAAACAAATCTAGCACCAGTTGCTCTCACCTAAGGTTGCTAGTGTCACACAACCCCAAAGCCGTGGTTATGTGGCCTCGGCAAGGGCCGCCTCACGCAAGCTCAGCGAGGGCGCCTGGGGTTGCACAATCTCAAGTGAAGCTTGTTGGTGCCTGGTCTCGCTCTTCAGTGATCAGATTTGGGTCAGCCAAAGACGTTGCATGAGGTAAAAATGATGATAGTAAATGTGGAATTTCAAAAGTTTAGCCAGGGCCAAGTTGGAAAAAAATGAATCGACATTTAGAATCCAAAGCAAAGTTAAGTAGGAGCTTTATGGGCTATAGGAGCTTTATTGGGCTAATGGTCTTTGGAGGACTTTGGAAATGCAGTCATATAAGCCCAAAGCTCTAAAAAAAAAAAAAAAAAAAAAAAAAAAAAAAAAAAAAAAAAAAAAACAAAAAAAAAAAAAAAAAAAAAAAAAACAAAAATACCAAACACCACGTGCATTTGCTCAAGATTAAGAGACCGAAAACCTTTTTGCAAAGTCCAACCAGACACAACCGAACTATAAAAGCACCATTCCAGAACAAGAAGTCCAGCCCAAGGCCACGTCTAGAGGGGTCTCGTTGCATTGGTGCTTTCGCTGAATCATACATGCACCGCTAACCAAACAGTAGAACATGGAAGTTTTCTTCTCAACTGTCAATCAATGTTCATTAAACTGTAACCTAAGATGAATTCGGTCTTTTCAGGTGCCCTTCAAGTAGAGGGAGGCAAAGTAACTTGATAGCGGCTCTTATAATATGCGGCCTCCAAAATCCCAATTAAACATTGAATTCAGCCATATAAAGAGTCATCCTAAAGGGAAAAACAATCTTACATATTCATAGTTGGAAGATTTACATAGAAATCCAGCCTTTGGTCCATGTCCTAGGCTTTTGACAATAACACATGTTGTTCTACAAAAACAATCTCACATATTCATGGTTGGAAGATCCACACAGAATCTAGTCTTTGGTCCATTTCCTAGGCCTTTGAGAACAGCCCATGTTCTAGAAATCGGCACAGCCTTGTTCTTTAATCAAACCCCGAATGAGTGTTGTGATAAGGAGGAGGAATTGGGTAAGATTCATAGACAGCTTCGACAAATAGCTAAACTACAGATAACTACCACAAGATTTGGCGGCTTCCCACCCTAGACTTCCTAAATTTAAAAGCTCACTTACCAAAACCCTAAACACCTTTTGAGCTTTGGATGCTGTAGGATCTGATTTTCTCGTTATCTTTCCCTCTTTTTTCTCATGAAAAGGCTCACGCAACCGCTGCATGGTTAGCCGAGTTATTTAAGACTCATCTTTATGACGAAAGTAATATAGGCTTGCTTCCCGAGTCTATCCTCAACCTCAAAAAGATCTTAGTAAGTTGCGAACGACGAGCATTAGCTCGGTGTATAATTTTGAGATTCTCACTCTCATTGTGTTGTGCCAAGGGTGATGGCTGCTTAGTGGACAGTGGTGTGCGACTTAATCTACAACCCTTCAACCTTAAATTGAACATTTTCCTACAAGTGACTCATATTTTGCTAGCGTTAGTTTTAGAGTAATTAAATATAAAACCATGCCTTCATTTAACATCTTAAGTTTTTAGAACAATTAATTGTAGTTCCACCAAAACTTATATGGTATTAGAGCTAAATGTCCTAAGTTCGAATCTTTCTAGGCTCCATTTACTTTCCCAATTGAATTTCCACACTTAGCGTTAGGTTAAAAAAGACTAGATTAAGCGTGAGGGGCGGTGTTAGAGTAATTAAATATAAAACCATGTATTCATTTAATAGCTTAAGTTTTTAGAATAGTTAGTTGTGGTCCCACCAAAATTCACAATTAGACATCTTTTAAAGTGATTGAAAAATAAAAAGAACACGCAATGCGTATACAAAAAAAATGTACAACATTTAATTAAGAAAAGAATAGCGTTACTTGAATTATTCTAGAATGTAAAATTATATTTTTGTTAATTGACCAAGATGTATATGAATACAAGATTGAAGAAAAGACTTATGGAATAGCATGATAGTCATTGTTGCCTCTGTTTTGTCCTTATAGTCTATAAAATGTCATTATTCTTCTTATATCAGGCAGAATTTCTTGTGAAACATTTTGGATAACAGTTTGAGCTTTAAAGTTGCCTTTGAATTAGCTCCATTAGATTGGATTGGGATTATTTCACATTAGAAGGGAGAATCTCAAGGCAGCTGCCCATGAAAAATGAAGAGGATTGCATTATGATATGTAGGATTTTTTTGTCTGAGTAATTTTTTTTTTTTTCACGAATTAGTTTTCTAAACTTTCACGTGTTCGGATTGTTAAAAATAATCAATCAATGGAAAACCATTTATGGTTAAAGGAAATATGCATACTTAAATTTAGGAAAATGGATTCCCTAAATTGAAAATGAGAAAATATATATTTTTAAGAAAAAATATATTTTTAAAAAATGATTATCCGGAAAACATTTTCTGCGATCATGAAATTTTTCTTGAAACATACATACCTGTAGTATCAACGTAAATACACTGCATAGTTTCGAAATAACACGGAGCATTCAATTATATATTCTGCCAATGATCAAATAAGCAATGAAAACGCCAGTGGCAATTGAGCATCGGCCCTATCGGGGCGTGTTGAGACTCACAGTGCCAACGCAGGCCAAATAAATTACTAAAGCCCACGGTTACGTGCGCCGAAGAGTAGCACCAAGCGAAAGCACGAGAGTCGTTATTCCAATTCGGATCTTGAATATAAAAACGAAAAAAAAAAAAGAATTGCCATTGGAGCAATCCATTAAAGGGGAAGTAATGCCACGATTCGTTGATTTCATGGAATCAAGTTCTCTAGTTGGTAATCGTCTTATGGTCAAACCTAGGAATGTGCATCAGTCCGATCTAGATGTCGGATAGGATTGGACCAATCCACTCGGGTTATGGATGATTCTTAAGGGAATCAGTCTGGTTCCCAATTCCAAAAATATGGCATCGAGAATAACCAATCCGATTTCACATAAAGAACTGTATCAATAGACTGATCCATATATTGATTCTAGGTTTAACCGATCATCGCCAGTCACACCTAAGCCGCTAAAGTAATACTTTTAGGTGAAAATTGAATACTATGTCTAGCAATAACAATTATGCAAGATAGGGTTACACCTTTTGAGACGTTGTCAAAATTGATTTTTGGGCATGACATTTCAATTGATATATACTTAATGGTAGTAGGTGTGATAAAAGTTGAGGATAATAATACAAATCATCCTTGAATTTTGGCTCAATGTACAATGTGACCTCCAAACCTTAGTTCAATGTACAATGCCATCCCTGAATTTTTAATTTGTTTAATATGATATCTAAACTTTTGGTACATGTTTAATTTAATCCCTATATTGTACAAAATAAAACATATATTAAAAGTTTAGAGATCACATTAAATAAATTAAAAGTTTAGAGACGACATTCCACTTTGAACTAAAGTTTATGGACCACATTGCATGTTGGGATAAAAGTTCGAAGATCATTTCTATTATTTACCCAAAAGTTAAAAGTAGTAAATAAATAAACAGTTAACGATGAGTTTCCTTCTATTCTAATTAGTTTGCTACTTATTCAGCTAAGAGGCCTACTTGGTGAATATGAGGCAGGGGTAAAAAAATTTGGCAAAATTTAGGATATTTTCACAATTGGATAAAAAAGCAACTCCAAATCGAGATGTATTAAATGGGTGAACTCTTTTGCATTTCAATTCAATAATAAAAGATTGTAAAGATATTGTGTTCAGTGGGGACTACAACCTGGCCCTTTTTTGATGAGTGAGTCTATGGTTCCTCCTGGGCACCGTGGTGTGTCCACAGTGTGTCCACAGACTTTCACTATTGGATCAAAAAGCAAAAAATTACTACTTTCTAGGCTGAGTTCTGTTACACTTTAATTCAGCAATGAAAGAATGTAAGAGCATCGTGTCTCTCGTGAAAAGTATAGGCTAGCTCCTCTTCTATTATAATTGATAGGGAAAACAGAAGTGGAGGATAGTGCTAGGAACACAGATGATACACGCGTGAAGAATTTATTTCTCTTTATTACCTGTCGCCTCTCAATAATAAAACAAAATTTGCAAGAGAATTAGCATTGTTCTTCCTCGCAGTTCCGTGGCACGCCCTACCATTCGTCAAAGAGGCGTTCATGTGCGAAACGTATAATGGATTTGAGAGATACCGAGTTTTAAATCCTTCTGACTCTGAACTATGTTTACTTTGAAGATTCGCCTAGCATTTGTTCAACTTTCATTTCCTCCGCATTTCAATCTATTGTAGGGCACACCCACCATGAACGAGCAACTTTATTGTCTCATGTTCAATTTTTCACGAACGAAAATCTACAACTAAATCGACGGAGAGATTGGAAACTCAAGCCTTTACGATACAACAAGATCTAATGAGCTGAGTACAACTAGGGTCTTACCTTCGTGAGTTGAGCTCAAAATCAAATCAATGTCTAGCAAATTTACTGGCTTGGCTCTTCTCACTCACACCTGTTAGTTATATGCCCTAAAACAACCATGTAATAGTTACATATTAGTAATTATTTAATGGAAAATAAATATTCATTTATTTTCCTATTTATATGAATGAGTTCATAAGATCAGTTATGATTGAACCTATTTTTAAGGGGTTCAAATATGTGTGACAGGTTTACAGTTATGCTGAATCTTTAAACAATTCCTAGTTGATGGATCATTAAAAGGATATTGGGGATCATGTTGAGATTGGTGATTTCTCAAGCTTCACCATGCAGTATTAGAAACCTAAGAGGATGATGAGTCACAAGTTATTAGGTATTGTGATATCTGAGCTAGAACACAGATACTTGTCTCAGATAAGTTCACTGAATATGACATACATAGAACTATTAACAACATGAAAGTTTTTAGTGGGATCAATGTTTGATCATTCACGCTTTGGTTTGGTGTAAGATCCTTAGACTTGAGACACGATGCAAATTTGTATGTTGGATGGTTGTGGTTCACAAGTGTGCATATTGACGCTTCATCGAACCATCTCTATACTTGATGACCATAGTTTGTTTACAAATGAAGGTACATGTATGCGCAATATGGAATATGTTTTCTTGTTATATATAAATATACAATATTGTTGTTCTATGCAATCTAATCATGACATTGTATTCAAATTTTCGGTCAGGATTATAATTGAGAATGAATTGTTCATGTTTCGAAGAAATACATGTCAATTAGATTTGGACATGTGATTGAATTTGTGGCTTGATTAATAATTCCATGGCATTTGTCCGATCGGGACATGGTGAGACAAAAGAATGGAATTATAAGGTCGCCAAAGTTGACAGGTTCATTATGTTCTTGACAGCCATGATATATTACTAGATATCACCTATGGTTTGTAGGAATATGAGATTGACTTAGATAATCAATTACCTTGGTTGTGCTAATATATTAGCACAAGTCTTATTGCTAGCTCAGTGATGAACTTAGGGATGTCATACACCATAACTATTTAGAATGACATTTGAACAAGAGTGAAAACATTGCAAATGCATTTGCAAGCCAATCAGATTGAGTTTGGTTAAAAATAAAAAATCTAAAAAAGGACTTCAGATTTTACAAAATTTGAAGCGAGTTTTGGACTTTAAGGCCGAATCAAAGATCTAAAGCGCATTCAGATTCAATGACCGAATTAATAATTTAAAGTAAGTTTAGAATTAATAGCTGCATTAATGATATGTAGTGAGTTTAGAATCAATGACATCGTTAATGATCTGAAGTGAGTTCATAATCAAAGGCCAAATTGATGATTTGAAATGGTTTCAGACTTAATGGCTAAATTAAAGATCCAAAATGATTTCAAACTTAACAATCACATTAATGTTGATTTCAAACTTAATGGCCACATCAATGATATGAAACGATTTTAGATGTTACGCTCACATTAATGATCTTAAACACTTTCAAAATCAATGGGCAGTTTAATGATTTGAAACAATTTTAGATTCAAATGACCAGTTAATGTGCTGAAATGGTTTCAGATGTAACGGTCAAATTAATATTTGTAACAGTTGCAAAGTTAATATCCAGAGTAAAAATTTGTGACGATTATAAATTATTGCTTAGAATAATGCTCTGTAACGGTTATGGAGTAAATGCCCAAATTGGTGTCCGAAACGATATTAGAATTTATGTCTATCAGACGTTACGACCAAATTAATTTTAAAACAATTTTAGAGTTAATGAGTCGACTTAAATGTGATTTGGCCTGGTTATAAAAAGGTCATGTGAGAGCATATCACAGGATCATCGATAATCGATAATTGAGAGTATTGATAGTGATCAACCAAGTCATTTACACACAAGAGCAATTGTTAGTACAATTATAGTTGTGAGATCTTTTAATTTCTCTCTTATATTCAACGTGAAATTGGTGGTGTATCTGAACTAGAGGCTCAACACTTGTGGGACTGGATTTGAAGAACATGAGAACCTACATTACGAAGAGATCAAACATTCTCCATATTAAGAACGTCAAAATCGGTATTGCCAGGAGACATTAGACGTTTGTGGTCAAAATTCCAAGAACCTTAGAATCGATGTTACTAGAAGATCAACATTCGTAGTCAGAATCTAAAGAACATTAGAATCACTGTTGTAAGGATATTAGATGTTCGTGGTCAGAATTTGAAGAACTTCAGAACCAAAATTTTGAGTAAGGGACCAAGAGTAATGTGATTAGCCTACTTCTTATGTCTATGTGTTTTTATTAAAATGCATGAAAATACTTTGGAAATACGTGTATAAGCATTTTTTCTTCTGTTGCGATTAGACTTTGATCCTAATTTACTTATGCATGTACTCTTGTTTATTGAAACAAACACTTACAACACCCACTTAATTGCCGGAAGAAGCCAAAAACAAAGAAAAGAAGATGTGAGGTTGCAGCTTGTGAATGGAGAAGAAACTTGAATGTAGAAATGCATGGCGACAAAGCAGGATTGATTGGATTGGATCATATAGTCTTTCATCTTGTCCACAGACACCCCAGGAAAATAATAAAAAGAAGTCAGCCTTTCAGCTTTAAGGTAAATGGTAAAACATGTGCAGCAAGGCTTTTTTAGTCGGTGTGCAGCAAGGTTGAATTGCAGCACTTACAACATGATATTCTACAGGCCTTGCAAACTTTATCCATGGCCCACTTTAGAATTGGCATTCTGAAAATACTCAAAGCCGAAAGTTGAGTAGGAGTTGTATTGGGCTAATGGCCATTGGACAGCCTTTGGTGGACTCTGAAAAATCCAGTCGCATGAACCTAAAGCACTCCAATAAAATTACCAAACACCACTTGCATGCTCAAGACCTTTGGAGCTCAAAAACCTATTTGTAAGTCCAACCAAACACAACCTATTTGTAAGTCCAACCAAACACAGCCTACAAAAGCACCCTTCCTGAACATGCAGAAGTCCAGCCCATAGGCCACATCTAGAGGTCTCACTCAATGTGGTGCCTCCGCTAAATCGTACATGCGCCGCTAACCAAACAGCAGAACATGAAGCTTTTCTTCTCAACTGCCGATTTACTCTATTAATGTTCATTAAGTTGTGACCTTAAATGAATTAGGTTTTTGGGTGCCCTTCAAGTAAAGGGAGGCAAAGTAACTTGAAAGAGACAGCTGGAGTTACATATCTTTTTCATTGCCATTCAAGAGTTCTTATATGTTTCTGTGCGCCTTTGTGACCCCGAAAAACGGACTCCAAAATCCCAATTAAAGGTTGAGCTCAACCCTATAAAGAGACATCCTAAAGGGGAAAATAATCTCACATTTATAGTTGGAAGATTTACACAGAATCTAGTCTTTGGTCCATTTCCTAGCAACGACCCATGTTGTTCTAGAAAAACAATCTCACGTATTCATAGTCGGAAGATTCACTCAGAATCTATTCTTTGGTCCATTTCCTAGGCTTTGACAACACCCCATGTTGGTTTTAGGAAAACAATCTCACATATTCATAGTCGGAAGATTTACTCAAAATCTAGTCTTTGGTCCATTTCCCAGGCTTTGATGACAACCCATGTTGTTCTAGAAATTGGTACAGCCTTGTTTTTTTAATCAAATCCTGAATGAGTCTTGTGATAAGGAGGAGGAATTGGGTAAGAGTCATGGACAGCTTTCGACAAGTAGCTAAACTAGAGATAGCTAACGCAAGATTAGGCGGCTTCACACCCTAGACTTCCAAATCCTAAGGCCTCACTCACCAAACGCAGAACACCTTTTGAGCTTTGGATCCTATAGGATCTGATTTTCTCGTTATCTTTCTTTCTTTCTTCTCATAAAAAGGCTCACATAACCGCAGTATGGTTAACCGAGGTGTTTAGGACTAGTCTTTCGTGACGAAAGTAGTATAGATTTGCTTCTCAAGTCTATCCTCGATCTTAAAAAATCTTGGTAAGTAGCAAAGGATGAACTTCAGCTCGGATGTATCACCGATTTTGATATTCTTACTCTCATTGTGTTGCGCCAAGGGTGACAGTTGCTTAGTGGAAAATGATGTGCAACTTAATCTACAACCTTAAATTGAACATTCTCCTACAAGTGACTTATACATTCCTAGCATTAGACACCTTTTCAAGTGATTGAAAAATAAAAGGAACACGCATTGCAAACATGCAATGCACATAAAAAAAATGTACAACATTTAATTAAGAAAAGAATAGCGTGATTTGAATTATTTTAGAATGTAAATTATATTTTTGTTGAATGACCAAGATTCAATCTAAATACAGTATTAAACAAAAGACTTATGGGATAACATGTGTCTTTGTTGCCTCTGTTTTGTCCATTAATCTATAAAATATGTCATTATTCTTCTTATATGAGGCAGAATTTCTTGTGAAACTTTTTGGATAACAGTTTGAGCTGTAGAGTTTGCCTTTAAATTAGCTCTGTTAGATTGGATTAGGCTTATTTCACATTAGAAGGGATGATCTCAAGGTAGCTGGTAATGGAAAATGAATAGAATTGCGTTGGTGTGTTTATTTAAGTGAAAATAAAAATCTGTAAGTTAATTTTCTACACTTTCGTGTGTTTGGGTCTGTTGAAAATAACTAGTCATCGGAAAAACCATTTACGACTGAAGAAAGAATGCATGGTTAATAATACTTAGAAAAATTGAATTTCCTAACTTGAAAAAGGAAACTCCTTTTTTTGAAAAATAATTTTCGAAAGTATTTTTCTTTGTCGTGAAGTTTTCTTCTAAATGAATAAACTTGTAGTATCAACATAAATACACTGCATAGTTTCGAGATAATGCATTGCGTTTAATTAGGTATTCTACCAATTATCAAAAAAGCAATGAAAGATTATCGATCTGATATATCCTTAATGGCTGTGGACGTGATAAAAGGAAAAAAAACAAAATAAAATAAAGAATAGATCGCGATCAGTTTCCTTCCGTTTTGATTAGTCTTACTCTGGTTTCCTCCCAACCAATTAAATTGCTACCTAACATACTCTTCAGCCAAAGGGCCTGCTTGGTGAATATGAGGCAGTGGTCAAATGAATTAGCAATATTCAGGAAAATTTCATAATTGGATAAAAAGCAAAAATTTACGATGGTCCAGACTTTTATATTTGTTGAGCAGGTGAGATCTGCTGCATTTCAATCCGATAATAAAGATTACAAGGACGTTGCGTTCAGTGGAGACCATAGCCTAAACCTTTTTAACGGGTGAGTCTATGGTTCCTCCTGGGCACCGTGCTGTCTTTACAGACCTTCAAACCGGATCAAAAGGCAAAAAATCACTATCGTCTAGGTGGAGTTTGGTACATTTCAATTCAGCAGTGAAAGATTGTAAGAGCATCGGGTCCCGCCGAAAGCTAAAGCCTAGCCCCTCTTCTACTATAATTGATGGGGAAAACGAAAGCGGATAACATCGCAGCGGAACACGTGATATTCGACTCTCAATTAAAGAACAAAATAAGAAGTGGGTCCAAAAGGAGACTCTTGTCGGCACTTCCGTTCTTTCTTTCTGGCGCCCAGAACGATACGTGCAAGAAAACTAAGCACAGTTCCTCCTCGCATTGCTGTCTCATGCCTTATCGTTCGTCCAAGAGGTGTTCATTTGGGAAATGTATAAGGATTTGAGAAAGACCACGCTTAAATTCCTTCGGATTCTTAACTAAGTTTACCTTGGTTAGCATTTGCTCAACTTTCATTTCCTCTGCATTTTAATCTATTGTAGGGCACACCCACCATGAACAAGCAACTCCATAGTCTTATGTTCAGTTTTTCATGAATGAAATCTGCAGCTATACCTGAAGGAGGGATTGGAAACTCGAGCCTTTATGATTCAATATAATCTGACCAGCCGAGTAATTTACTCCAGTGTTTTGGTTATCTTCGCGAGTTGAGCTCTAAATCAAATCGATGTCAAGCCAATTCACTGTCTCACACCCTTTTAATTGCCAGAAGAAACCAAAAGCAAAGAAATGAAGATGCAGGTTTGCTGCTTGTGAATGGAGAAGAAACTTGAATGTAGAAATGCGTGGAAACAAAGCAGGATCAATCGGATTGGATCATATATTCTTTCATCTTGTTCACAGACGCCCCAGAAAATATAAAAGAAGAAGAAGTCAGCCTTTCAGCTTCGAGATATATGGTAAAACATGTGCAGCAAGGTTGAATTGCAGCACTAACAACATGATATTCTACAGGCCTTGCAAACTTTATTCATAGACCCTCTCATAGTCTCATCGATTAATCAACTCACCTTCCTCGCCCCGAAAAACATCCAACCATACTCCCCGAATAACAAAAATCCTTCCATTCTACCGAGAAATCAAATTGAGAAAGAAATGGGGAAGCCGTCCGTAAAATCTTCATGTGAACTCGCCTAGTACCTGTAGTGAGGAGGCTTGTAGGGACCCTCAACGGGGACGCTAATGTAGTCTGCTTGCTCCTTGCTAAGCTTGGTGAGCTTAGCACCGAGCTTGCCGAGGTGAAGAGCAGCCACCTTCTCATCCAGATGCTTGGGCAAGACATAGACCTCCTTCTTATACTTGCCAGAGGACTTCTCCTTCCACAGCTCAAGCTGGGCAATCACCTGGTTCGTGAAGGAGCAGGACATGACGAAGCTAGGGTGGCCGGTGGCGCAACCCAAGTTCATGAGGCGTCCCTCCGCCAAGACAATGATGCCCGACTTGGTGTCAGGGAAGACCCACCTGTCGGTTTGGGGCTTGATGGTGATGCGCTTCACACCGGGGAAGTTCTCCAGGCCGTGCATGTCAATCTCGTTATCAAAGTGACCAATGTTGCAGACGATGGCGTTGTTCTTCATCTTCCTCATGTGGTGGACCATGATGATGTCCTTGTTGCCAGTGGTGGTGACAAAGATGTCAGCCTCAGAGACAATATCCTCGAGGGGTAGGACCTGGAGGCCTTCCATGAGAGCTTGGAGAGCACAGATGGGATCGATCTCAGTCACAATGACGCGAGCACCAGCCTGCTTGAGGGCAGCAGCGCAGCCCTTGCCCACATCTCCGTATCCACAGACCACAGCAACTTTTCCAGCGATCATGACATCGGTGGCCCTCATCAGACCGTCAGGGAGAGAGTGGCGGCAGCCATACAAGTTATCAAACTGTTTCAAGCAAGAACATTAGCTCAATGATTAGTTCTTGACAAACAAGAAGTAAATAGAGCTGCTCATCACTCTACTCAGACATCACTGGAATGATTAGATTCTTCATAGCAAGTAAAACAAAGTTCACATGTCGCCGTAGTGAGAAATTATAGATGGACTCAACCTTCTACTAGCTTGCTAGTTACTTAGAACAGGTTACAAGAATCTCTAAACAGGCATTCATGCCAATAAACTGTGACAACAGGATCAGTCCCAGATCTTATTCAGCACCCAGGACAAGAAAGAAGATCGTGGGTCTCTAAGCACGATGCACAACTTCTAATGCAGTGACAACTAAACAGTCATTACTGGTGAGTAACTTTACATGCATCTAGTCTTACCAATAGATTGAAGATGCATCCTCTCATATCACACAGACGTTTTATCAAACGGGTTCTACTTTACTTCTTGTCAAGCGAAAACGTACAGATCCAGCGCAAACAAAATATTCAAGAACACGAACGAATCAATCTCACTAAGTAGTACCCAGAAGAGTATAGATCTACTAGATCTGAACCCACATAGCCAAAAAGTACAAACAGAAACGGCAGAAGAAAGAGGAAACTGTACCTTGCTCTTGGTGACAGAGTCATTGACGTTGATGGCAGGGAACAAGAGAGTCCCGTTGGCCTGCATCTGGTACAACCTCTTGACACCAGTGGTGGTCTCCTCCGAGACGCCGACGAGCCTGTCCTTCATCTTGTGGTACCTCTTCGGGTCGGCCTTCAGCCCGTCCCTGATGATGGTGAGCACGAGCTGGAACTCGGCGTTGTCGGTGGAGGCCGGGTCGGGGAGCTTCCCGGTCTTCGCGTAGACCTCCTCGGCCTTGACCCCCTCGTGGATGAGCAGTGTGGCGTCCCCGCCGTCGTCGACGATGAGGTCGGGCCCGCCGCCGGGGCCCCAGTCGAGGGCGCGCTCGGTGCACCACCAGTACTCCTGGAGGGTCTCGCCCTTCCAGGCGAACACGGCGGCGGAGTCGCGGGCGATGGCGGCGGCGGCGTGGTCCTGGGTGGAGAAGATGTTGCAGGAGCACCAGCGGACCTCGGCGCCGAGGGCGGTGAGGGTCTCGATGAGGACGGCGGTCTGGATGGTCATGTGGAGGGAGCCGGTGATGCGGGCGCCCTTGAAGGGCTGGGAGGGCCCGAACTCGGCGCGGCAGGCCATGAGCCCCGGCATCTCCACCTCCGCCAGCTCGATCTCGAGGCGGCCGAAGTCGGCCTGGGACATGTCCTTCACCTTGTACTCCCGGCCGCCGGTGGTCTTCTCCACGGACAACGCCATCTTCCTCTGCCTTCCCGCTCTGCTCTGCTTCTTCCTTCTTCGGACAGAGATCTGAAACGCAGGAACAGCGGCGAGAGAAAACAGGGGAAGAAGAGAGAGAAGGGCTTAGGGGTGAGCGAAGGGAAGAGATGAGGATGAGGGGTTATAAATAGTTACCAAAGGGTGGGACGGACGGTCAGGATTGGGAGTTGGGAGTAGGTGGGTTCTGGTGAAAATCAAGGGAGATCGTTGGCTTAGAACATTTCGGTGGACCCCCCACGCTCGCCCTCACTACTTTCGGATTTCACTCAAGTGGCGTGCCCGGAGACGGCGCTGGTTGGCTCCGGTGACACTACGGAAAGTGACATAGGTAATTTATATGCTTCCTTCGATAAAATTATTGAACGTGGTCTTTTATTGAATTTTTATCTAATGCGCAATGTCATTCATATACTTTTAATTTATTCAATATAATTCATGAGCTTTGATTCAATGTTCAAGTAATTACACTGAATATTTATTAACAGTTTAAGAGCTGCATTGAACAGATTAAAATTCTAAGGATGATATTGTATATTGAGCTAAAGTCCAAGGACCACATTAAATAAATTAAAAATTTAAAGACGACATTTCACATTAAATCAAAGTTTATGGATTATTTATGCTATTATCCTTAAAAATTGTCCTTTGCACCGGTTGATGACATGTCGAAACTTGCTCCGATTTTGTTTTGTCGATAAGCATTATGATAAGAATAGCCCGATTGGCACACCATCGAAAGTTGGACAAATGATACTGTTGGAAACCATATCACTATCTTTTCTGCATATTTTTTTCATATATCTTTTGTGTATACAGAGCTATATATATACAAAAACTGCTAGAGTAACAGTCGCCTATTAGGCTAAATATTAACGTTTTATACATATTACTTCTACAAATCAGCTCACACCAACACTCCCTCTCAAGTTGGTGCATAAATGTCACTGATGCCCAACTTCAAGTGAGCTGTAGAAGGCCTTACTCGAGACTGCCTTTGTTGATATATCTACTAGCTGATCTTCAGACCTCACAAATGGGAATTGATCTTTGAATCCAGATTCTGCTTAATAAAATGACAATCAACCTTAATGTGCTTGGGCTGGTCATGCTACATGGGATTATTTGATATGTCAATAGCCGCATTATTATCATGAAGGAGCTTCATCTCGAATGTAGGAGTAAATCTCAAGTCAGACATCAGCTTTCTAAGCCACAAAATTTCACATAGCCCTTTTGCCATCCCTTTGAACTCTACCTTTGCACTCAACAAAGCCACCACTTTTTGTTTCTTATTTCTCCAAGTGACTAGATTTCAAATGTAAAATACCCTGAAGTTGACCCCATGTTGTACACATTCCTTGCCCAGTCCTCGTTTGTGTGACCTTCAATTCCAATATGACCATTCCTTAGCGAATGTAACCCTCTCCCTATAGATACTTTCAAATACCAAATTATTCTCACAATAGCATTCATATGGTCTTCATTAGGAGCATGCATGAATTGACTTACGATATTGACCGCATATGCAATGTCTGGACGCGTATGTGATAAGTAGACCAACTTCCCCACTAATCTTTAGTGTCTCTCCTTGTTTGTTGGTACTTGATCAGGATACTCTCCAAGTTTATGATTTTGCACGATTGGGGTATCCATCGATTTACAGTCTAGCATCCCTACTTCTGTCAACAAATCCAATACATGCTTCCTTTGAGACAAAAATATTCCCCCTTTTGACTTTGCTACCTCTATCCCTAAAAAATACCTCAGCTCTCCTAGGTTTTTCATCTCGAATTGTCCAGAAAGCCTCTTTTGGAGTGAGGTGATTTAGTCCATGTTATCCCCTGTAATGATCATATTGTCAACATAGATGATCAATGCAGTTATCTTCCATTCTTGTCATCGAAGAAACAATGTACGATCCAACTCACTTTGCCTATACCCACACTTCTTTATTGCCTCATTGAACCGACCGAACCAAGCTCTTGATGATTACTTCAAACCATACAAGGACCTCTTCAATTTGCAGACCACACCTGGATGTGAGGGAGACCTGTACCCTAGTGGTACATCCATATAAATCTCCTTCTTCATGTCACCATGGAGGAAGGCGTTCTTCACATCAAACAAATGTAGTGGCCAGTCTAAATTAGTTGCAAGAGACACCAAAACTCGAACAGTGTTAAGTTTTGCAATAGGAGAAAAAGTCTCTTAGTAGTCAATTCCATACGTCTTTGTGTACCCCTTTAGTGCCAATATCACATTGTATCTTTTGACGGATCCATCTGCCTTATACTTGATAAAAAAAATCCATTTGCATCCCCTCAGGTAAGTCCATCAATTCCCACATTCTATTCTTTCGTAATGCCTCCATCTCTTCTTTAATAGCTTGAACCCACTGCGGATCCTCTAAAGCTTCCTGCACTCCACTAGGAATGCGAACTGAAGATACAACCAACACAAACTTCTTCAATGGTTCAAATAACCTTCATGTTGAGACATAATTTGCGATGGGATATTTTGATCTCTTTTCTTTAGTGTGCGGTGAGTGTCGATTTGGGGGCTTTCGTCGATTGTGCCTAGTAGGTAATTTATATTCCACAAACATAGTAGATTTATCAAGCAAGTCAGAGGTAGTAGGGGAATTACCTCAGGAAAGTCCTCACAAACTTGGTCGGGTACTGGAAGGGAAGAGGGTTGTTTGACTTGTTTCTATGTGGGTATTTCACCCCTTGTCAAATCCTGCGAGGCTTCTGTAGCTACACCCATCGCAAATTCACCAACACCAGCACCGTCTGTCACCTGCCTAGTACCTCCACCATCAACTCTAGCCGCGCCAGCACCACCCACATCACCCATAATAGCTGCAGCACCAATCCAGGCTTGCCCAACCCCGCCATCACAAATAGTCAGAGTCTGCCCAACCCCACCATCACCGATGTCAAGGCTATTATCGACACCACCATCAACCCCAACAACCGCTCTCTTCCTCTAGGTATAACCCCAGCAACAATCTCCCACCAATTCTTCCTTTCTAGCCGATTCTCCCCATGAAAGATAGAATTGGTGCTCGAGTAAAAACATTCTTCTTCGACAAATGTGACACCTATAGTCACATACCTTTTCTTAGTAGATGGATTGTAGCATTAATGGCCTTTTTGATGAGTACCATACCCTAAGGACGCACATCGTAAGGCACACGGATCAAGTTTGGTGTGTTGGTTCTTCGAGATGTGAACAAACGCAACACATCTGAATACATGTGAAGGAATTATCAGGACTAATGACAATATAATGGATGCAAAGAGAGCCTATACAGGTGTAGAAAAACTTAGCACTTTCAAGGGTATTTAGTTGAGGAGATGCACCGCCATAGCAATAACATTATCCTAAAAACGTGAAGGAACATGTCCCTCAATTAAAAGGGTTCGAGCGGTCTCGAGGATATGGCGATTCTTCCTTTCACCCACTTCATTCTGTTGTGGAGTTTGTGTACACGAGGTCTCATGAATGAGACCATGCTGCTGGAAATACTTTGTGAAATATCGATTCACATACTCTCTGCCATTATCACTCCGAAGAACTTGCAACTTAGCAACAAATTGTGTTTGAACCATCTTGTGAAACACTTTAAACACATTAGCTATTTCATCCTTAGTTTTCATCAATAAAGCCAAGTCATACTTGTGCAATCATCAACAAAGATAACAAACCAACGACGGGCCGAGATAATCGTAATAGGAGACACACCCTAAACATCATAGTGAATTAATGAAAAAGGCACGTTATTCTTATTCAAACTTACGGGAAAGGAAACACGGTGGCTCTTAGCCAAAATGCAAGTTTGGCAACAGAAATCCAACTCTTTTAGATCCAAAAATGACTTAGGAAACAACTTTTTCATATAGCCAAATGAAGGATGTCCTAGTTGCCGATGCCAAAGCCAAATATGTTTTGCTTTATTACTAGATGAAAAATTCTGGGACTAGGAATCGGACCAACCGGTCCTAGAATCGGGAAACGGACCGACTGATTGGTTCGGTCCAGTGGAACCAGTAAATTTCAGTTTTTGGCCAAAAATAAAATGAAAAATGGGAGAAATTTGGAAGAATTAGGGTTTTTTCTTAAGAAATTTAAAAATATATATATATATATATATATAATTAACCGATCCAGTCCGGTCGGTTCGGTTCCCACCTTGGAAACGGGTATTGGACCGACCGGCCACCAGTTCCAAAAGCAAGAATTGGATCGCCCCCTTTGGGAATTGCCCAAAATCGGCTAGTCCGATCTAGTTCGGGCAGATCCTGGTTTGGGCGATTTCCGGTGCACACCCCTATTTAGTGCCTGCCATTAGATCGAGAGGTTGTTGACCTAAGTGAGTATGCATTTTTTATTACTAGTTATTGCCCTAATGGGATCAAAACTGCTTAGTGATCAAGGAAATATTTCTGTGAGGTTTATTATGACTATACTAAACTTGACGGTTCTAGAAAAGAAATTCAAGTTATGGAAGTGCGATGTGATAAAGAAATACTCAAATTATGAAAGATATCTAAGCAAGTACGAGAAATGAAAACCCGATAGAAGTTGGGCAAAGAATATATATCGCCTTATTATTTAACCTTGAGACATGAACCCATATAATCTTTGGGATTAGAGACTAATTGTATCTAAAGTGAACTTAAATTCTACTCATTATGATTGTTAAACTAATCTAAGCTATTCTAAATATTTCTCCAAATCTTCATAAGCTTGTGATATGCATTTACGTGTAAGTAATATAAGCGCTCTACTTATATCAACATTTCCTGGTTATATCCATCTTTTCAGTGAAATCATACTTCTACTTATACAAGGCTCCCTCTTCTATCAATCTTCTATTGATATCAGACTTCCCGATTACATTAAGCTTTTTTGTTATATCAGGTTTCTTGGTAATATTAAGTGCTTCTTGCGAATTGCCATCCATCGGTCTTCCATAGTATTTCAATGATCCAATACTAAATAAAATGTTCACCTTATCTAGTACGTTCAAGTCTCTATGAACTTCCTGTTCTTCATGACTTGTTTGCCTCCATATAGGTCCATGCAGTTTTCATTAGTCTTTCACTTCATACTTTAGATACTTTTGATATTAGTAAAGTCTATCAACTTCACTCTACCTTCTATCTTTTGGTTCTTCCAAGTATGTCAGCAATCATGGTTCTACCTCATTGTTCACCTATCCATGGTACTTCCAAACTTTACAGAACTCCCCATTTTAGGCTTGTTCACTTTTTACTCAGGTGCCTCTAGCTTTTAGACACCTCCACGGCCAATGCTTTATTTACCATTGATAAAAAAACTCATAACCTTTAAACGTCCAATTAGGACACCATCTGTGTAATGGCTTGTGCATCTTTCACCTGGTTACTCAAGCATTAAACACATTAGTAGCTTTTCATTATTTTGTTATCTTCAAAATATCACAAGGGATTTTTTCAACAATCTCTCCGTTTTTTATTATGAAAAAACAATCTTTTAATGTACACATGTGTAATCATGCTTTCAAAGAAATTGAACTTTGTGAAAAGTAAAGTAATTTGCTTATCTTGCCAAAGATAATTCAAATTAGGGCACAATAAGCATATAATGCAATATACAAATTTTAAGACATTTATGCTACATTTGGTCGTCCGGATTTTTAATTAGGATAGGACTAGATATGATGAAATATAAAATTCAAATGATTTTGCTATATCCTATCTATTGTTTGGTGATTACAATAATAAAGTCAGATATATTCACACTGTATTATATATTATTTGATATAAACTCCTATATGAATCACAAATTTTACAAATGAAGATGGTAAAAATCTCTCATAACACTCTCATCTACTTTATTTTTATTTTATTTTTTATTTTACTTTGCTCTCTTTTTTAATTATTTTTTTATTTTTTTGTCCACATCCATCATTCTCTAATAAAAGTTTATTAAATAGAAAATTGTACTAATACGCCTAAAATACTAAAACACCTAAAATATGTCATGAGTATATTTATATATTGATTTTATATTATAAGATAGAATCAAATTCGGATATATAAATAAAAATAAGATTAAATTAAAAAAATAAATTTTTATTTTTTTGTTATTTTGAATTTCTTATATTAGAAATCAAATATTATTTATATTGAAATATAATTTAAATTTGTTAATTTAAGAAACTTTTTATTTGAGAAAAAACTTTCTGTTATGGATATTACAAATCCTCTCCACATTTATTCCACCTCCCCCCATGAGATAATTTTATCCGGTGTGTATCCCTTTTATATCAACTTTATCCTATCTTGAACAGGTATCAAATGTGTTTATCCTGACCGTCAAACGCAGCCTTAAAGAATATAAGCAGGAGATGGTAGATAAATAAATTGAGCATAACAATATATGGAAATATAATCACAACTCAATATTATGCACCAAATAAATATATAAATATAATCAACCAATTAACACATATGCATATTTATATTCTCTCAATCTTTTTGTCCTAATCAAAAAGTGATAATAATGTAAAGGGTATCATGTAGAAAATATGCAATTCACTCATGTGCACATAATATCTTCAGAAAAATATGAGGACCGAAATGCAATCGTTAGATACAAAATCTTCTACTTGCTTAGGCGAGCATGATTTCAGGTTCTTCAAAAGTGACTTGTAGTTTGTTGCAAATTTCTTTGGTTGAACTACATTAAGAAATACAATTAAACTCAACAGGCGATAAAGCACAGTGAAAAAAATATATGATGCTTATAAATTGAAATTTAAAACACAAACCTGTTCTATTATAGGATCGGGAACTTGGCGATTGATTCGAGGCTGGTTCCAAGTGTAACTGGCCTGCAATAATTTTTTTTAAATGAATAAAGGGAAATTACATATATATATATCATGTAGCTTAATTTGAAAAATATCAAATACATTCTTCAAATGGATAAAGAGAAAGATAGTTTCTTAAATATGTTCTTTGAATGAAAATATTATTATATGGCTTATTTAATTAACAATAAAATAACTAAATTACTGATAAATTAAATTATGACTTATATCAATCATTTAATGCAATAATATTTTTCACTTAATAAAGAAATCCCCTTAATATTAAAAAATAATGAGTCATAAAAAGTTAAATAATATAAGTGTAGCATTTTATAATGTAGCTTACTTATTTCCTGTTACTTTGATAACCATATTAAATTAAGATATATTTATTTATTGGATAGCTGATGTACTTACTGATGTAATTAAATTTCTTTAATCTTAAACTTGCAGTTCATATTACAATAGCGGACAAAAAAAATGATATATTCGATTTTAACTTAGCCATTGAAACCAATTATATGAAAACTAAATTTGAAGAATATTGCAGTGGACAAGGGTGACCATATACTCTTGATAATACAAAATGATTTAGAATTACTGTTGACACCCCCCAGATCATTATATATATTATTCACAAAGGGGAGATCCAGCACATTAGAGAGATTAAATGGAGAGAATGAGATGAAACAGATTACTGTGACTTGGAAAGCCAATAGATACCCACTAACCTATACCACTATCTAGAGGGAAGAGAGGCCCTCCTATTTTGGTGACCGACGCTCAATTTCTTTCTTAAGCATCCTTAATATCATCTTTTAGATACATATAATTCATGGACACAAACAAGTATATATTATATCTACGTAATTACCATTAATTTTATTATTTCGATGTTTCTTTTCATTTTCTCGAATTAAATAGAAACTATTAAACAGGAAAACCAAACAGATATGTCTACATTTGTCTTGAATAGATTGATTACAGCACAAAGAAATCAAAATTTGAAATTTAATAAAATACCTACACACATCGCTTGTCCAAGCATCCTTGTAGGGAAAGCAACAACGATGGACCGCTTCCAGCCCAAGTCGCATTCTTCCTACTGAGTGCATCATGTGCCTTGTGTCGGTGATCCCTCATCTTGGGCGACTAACCTCGATCCGAGGCTGCATATCACGTGCCGACACTAAGTGCCAATAACTAAAATCCGGTCGAATTTTGATTTCATGTGCCTTTGGTCTGACATCCGATTCGCTTTACAGTGCAATTCGCACAGCTTTATCAAAGGATTTGGAGCCCACAAAAGCCTTCAACAAAATACTAAAGTGTTTAGCGATAAAATTGCAATGGACTTGAGGCAAAACTAGTATTTCCAACTACCCTTAATTCAATATTTGTCCCACTAAGCATGGCCTTTGGCATTTTCAGAATGCTGCTTTCAGGGTCGACGAATTTTATTTTTCCAATGAAATTAATATTTCGTATTTCATTTTCGCCCTCTAAACCACTATTTATCTTTTCCGTCACTGAACCAAAGATACTAAATGTGAGTTCTGAATTCAGATTTGATCACTAATCTAGCGCCTTATTGACGATCGTGCTTGGCTCATCAGCGATTGCTGATGGTGGCGGAGAGCCTAGGTTTGCACGTCTAGGTGAACGATGGATGATTTTGGGTCATCGAGGGTCTGGGTTTTTGAGTTCACACAACCCTCAATATTGCCTTGCTTGGGCAGCCCGAGATTGTGTGACCTCAACGTCACCTTACCTAACCTCTTCGATGATTTGATTGTCACCAGAGATGAATTTGCTTCGGGCAGGTGTACTTCCATGATGCGTTTGTTATCTCCATTCTCTGGTATCATATTTTCTGTTTTTTCCCCTCTTTTTCTTTCTACTTCAAAGCTACTTTGTAAAAAATATATATTAAAAGTCACCCAAATAATATTTGCTTTGAGCAAAAACTCGAGTCAGAAGATTTTTGGGGAGTCATCTTCCAAACCTCTCCCAAACTCACCATTGATATTCATCAATTCACTCAAGTCATATGTTTCTAGAATAGCTCGCACATAGCATGTATTTTTAACTTTGCATTCGTATTAATTTAGTCGACTTTATATTCTATCATAGAGGATATCTTGTACTTTTTCCCCATAATAGGTATGTGTCACTTTATCTTCTGTTTTGATGCATGGCGCCGACGGCATGTGGGGTGACTTTAAATCACATCTGGACTTTGGACACATTTTGAACGCGGCTTTTAGTAGAGTTGGGACCGGCAGGCATTCAATGGCACTGTGTTTCCCTTTGAGGGCTTGCGGATAAATTAAATGCCATTTCCTTTTTTGGCTGACATTATCACAAATAAATAAAACAGGAAATTAGAGTTGGAACTTGGAATTGTGAAGATCCGTTGCTGCTTCAAGGCGAACCATTATAAAAACGAAAATATTCGTGGGACGGTGGGACCTTTTGGTTTTGGTGCAAAAAAATAATCATACTCCCAAGACACGGCAAACCTTGTGTGGGTCCTCACGGGGGCAAATACCTCTCCTAGATCTGCATCACGGCCGTTGAAAATTTGCATGTGGATTACACATGATGAACGGTCACGACTGGATCCATGGACCCAAATCCTACAAGAACTCCCCGAGAACGCCCCACGTGTATTTGTTCTAAGCTTCCATTATATGGATCCAGCCCATATGTATGAGAAGCCTTGCCCTCCATTAGATGGATCTCGACTGGGAGTGGAGACCAAGATTCTAGTTTACCTTTCTATTTTGCTAAAGAGAGATTTTTAAAGCAATGAGTTCTCAATATTAGACATCACCATGAATCCTACATCTAAAGCCAAAGAACTAAGATTAGCAATGGACCAAATTATAGAGATGACCCAACCAGTTCACAAGTGGGCAACCAAATTATATCGTTAAGGATGACAATGCATAACTCATTCAAATTTAGTTCATTCTTATCTCATGTATTTATTACTGTAGTTATTACTACAAAGGATTAATTCAAATTCAAAATATTTTGAATTAGTCCATTTATATCTCATGTAATTACTATAACAATTAGTAGATAAATTCTACATATACAAAAGCTATCCTAGAGTTAAAGGCTAACCAAAACTCACGCTCATACTTAGAGTTTAATTTTTATATGGTATAAGAGCACTGACAAGATCATTGGAAATAACTCTGCTGTTCCTTCTTTCTCTTCCATTTTTCGCCCTCTCCTATTCACAATGTTATCTCCCACCTCTACTCTAATTGCGCAACGCCACCTTAGCCTCAAATTATCCGGTGATAACATTCTATTGTAGAAAACCCAATTGTATCCGCTACTTCGCAGCTAATTCTTCATGGGATACCTTGATGGCATCATTATCTGTCCCACTCCAATCATCACCCCGACGGGCTCCACTATTGCTAATCGAACCCTGTATGTGATGAATGGATTTAGAAAGACCAACTTGTTCTTAGTTAAATGATATCTTCTTTTTCACCTGATAGTCTACCATATGCGGTTCGATTAACTACTGTTGTTGATGTCTGGAAGGCTTTACAAACTACCTTTAGATCTCTATCACATACAATCATTCTTCAACTTCATATGCAACTCTAAAATACATCCAAAGGTGACAAATCTGTCTCTACTTATCTCCGTGAGGTAAAGTATATTTTAGATCAATTAACTACTGTCAATCACCTTCTAGGGAATAAAGAATTAAAAGCCATTGTCTTCTGTAATCTTGGTTATGATTTTTCTAACATTATTGCTGTCTTGGCTACAAAGTTTAATTCGATAACCTTTCTTGAACTCCATTGATTGCTCCTCGATCATGAGCTTAGAATGAAGTCTGGCACAATGCCTATAGAGGCAAATGTTACCAGTTACACCCGTCCATCATCCACCACTGCCACTCAACTACAATCAAATCTAATTTCTAACTATCGACCACCCAAAACTCTCAATATTGTGGGCAAGGAAAAAAAAAAATTATGGAAACCTAGGCAATCAATCCAAAAACAAGAAAGACCGATGCCAAATCTGTCGAAAATATAACCAAACAATTTTAAGATGTTATTTCACGTATTCGTAGTCTAACAGTAATGCACTTCAACCTATTACTGATATCGCTGAGATTCTTCCTATCCCATCGCAACAATACTAGTCTTCAGATACTACCGCTACTCACCTTATGACGCTTGACATCGTCAATATGCAGTTCTTTGCACCATATAATGATAATGTATCTCTTTGTGTAGGTAATGGAGCTGGTTTAGACATTGTTAAAGTCGGTTCTTCCACTCTTAAAACCTTATTAACAGATTTTTTAATTTCTCAAATATCCTTTATGTCTTTACCATTACATGAAATTTGTTTTGTGTACACAATTTTACACGTGATAACAATTGTTTTTTTGAGTTTCATCTATTTCACTTTGTTGTAAAAGATTTGTATACTAGAACACCATTACTTCATGGTTTGCTTAAGGATGGACTATATCAGCCGTTGAGTTTTTATACCACATCTCCATATGCCTAAATCATTTCACTTGATACCAAAGTGGATTATCCCCAGCAAAGCAAAGTTCACTATTTGATTTATTCAAACATTTGTCATGTTCTACATTTGATTTCAGCAAATGTGCTTCATGTTTATTAGAAAAATCTCATAAAACACCCCGGTCTCCTACTCATAGCATTAGTAAAGCACATCACGATTTAACTTTTACTAATTTATGGGACCTCCTCCAAGTAATTTTATTTTCAATTATAAGTATTTTGTTGTATTTGTTGATGATTTTTTCAAATGTACTTGATACCATCCTATTCAAAATCTGTCTATGGGCTCTTCCATTTTCAAAAAATTCAGGACCATGGCTAAGAAAGAATTTGAAAAATCCATCAAAGCCGTATAGTCTGATCGGGGTGGGGAATACAAAACCCCAAATGAAATTTTTTCAAAAGATGGAATTCTCCATCGTGTGGCATGTCCGCACACTCCCAAGCAAAATGGAGTAGTTGAGCGAAAAATTCACCATATTATTGATAATGGGCCAAAAAATTTGTCATATTGTTGATAATGACCTTACATTATTGACCCATACATCTCTTCCTCTAAAGTATTGGCCTTATACTTTTGAAACCACAATTCACTTTATTAACAGATTACTCACACCACCCTCAAATGGTAACTCACCTTTGCAAACACTTTTCCATTAACAACCAAATTACAAAATTTTGAAAATATTTGATTATGCCATTTTGTCTTTATTAAGGCCATATAATTCACATAGGTTTTTACTCTATTCTACTCAATGTATGTTCTTAGGATATAATCCATTGCATGTTGGTTACTGCTATTTAGATTACAAAACTAGATGCATGTATATTTCCAAACATGCTCATTTTATTAAAAATATTTTTCCATTTGTCATACTTAGGTCACACCTTTTCGAAATACCCTCACTGTCACATCTTTGGCTGATGGTTTCCACGGTTGGTATGTCCTCCCACGCAAACCATGGTATTAATGGAAATATTCTACCTTCTACCCCACCTTCTAATGGTGCGTTTGATTTAGCATTTGGAAAGCCCCTTCGGGCTTGAAAGCCCCTTAGGAAAAATTTGGGGTGTTTGGCAACCATTCCCTAAGGAGCTTTGAGTTGAAAGTTGTCCTTGGGAAGGCTGAAAGCTTAATGCTAGTAGAGAATAGTATTGAGCTTTCGGCATTTTCGGAATGCTGAGGGGCTCTATTAATGAAATTTTGTGGAGTTCCTTTTTTACCCTAAAAAAATCATTAGAAATCCAAATTTACCCCTTTTTAATAGAACAAAACCTTGGGTGTCTCCTTGCGCCTCCTCCAGAAATGCTTGCTCTCCCAACCCCTCATGCTCACTCTGCTAAGAGCCCCACGACGATGCTGGCTTCAGCATCGACTTTGCTATCGAATCTGCCGTTAGGTCCGCCAACGACACTATCTCCGGCACCTTCAGTGTGTAAGCTAGCTCTCTCTCTCTCTCTCTCTCTCTCTCTCTCTCTCTCTCTCTCTGTGATTCAAGTGTATTTGAGTCCATATGGATTGGATTTGGGTGGCTCACATGATTTTTCTTGTAGATCTATGAGAATTTGAGGCTTAACCAGCTTGTTTTAGGGTGGAAACATGTCGAGTCGTGGCTGTTGATGATGGACTCTTGTGACTGTCTCTTGTATGTGCGTTCACATCGCGGTGTTGTCTTATGGCGAACCTATGGCTACTGATATTGTTCTTTGCTCGTTATTGTCATTTGTCATTTCTACTTGGCTTGACTCAATAATGTTTTAGGCTCGGTAATTAGCTAAGGTGTGCTAAGTTCGATTGGTGTTGTTGATTTAGCAAAGGCAATTTCTTTTGGTTTCTATTTCTTGGAAGGAATTCATTCCTCTGTTAATACTTGGTTGGTTCTTGACCATATATGTGGCGGGGGAAGTGTTTGGAGTGTGTTCATGCCTAGGAACTTACTTGTTAGCCTAAATTATATTTGTCTAATGGCAGACAAGAGTTGGGTGGTAGACAAGAGCTCGGTGAAATCGTGTCAGGGGACAATTTGCAGATACATATTTGTAGAATTATGCATCTAAATTATTACAATAGTGATATGTTAAGATTACATGGGTAAATGTCGTATCCAGCTGGATTGGATCCAAGAAATTGTTCATTGCTTGTTTAATCCAAGGCAGGGAAGTCCTAATTAGTGTTGCTGCTTGTCTTTAAAAGCTGTCCCAATTTATTTGTGTCGAACTCAATGTTTATCTAGATTACTCTGATCTGTCAAAAAAGTTTAATTAATGTTCTCCTTGCTTTAACTACACTATTAGAATGTTACCATGAGTAGCTTCCTTTCTCTTACGTGCTTGTGTAATTGGAAGATGCCTTTGTTCCGTTAAAGCTTGCTGATTTTTCTACCATTTGTAGATAAAATCAGGTTTTTGCTACTTACTATTGACAAAGCCAATCTACAAAATTTTTTAATTGGGTAAAGTCACTATTGAGTTTTCAAGCTTAAGTTGATTGTCATTTTCCTATTGAGTTCGAGAAGTCATTTTCTTTTTTTGTTTTCGCGTCTACATAACATGTCAATTTAACATTTGCTTTTTCACTCCAGCATAAAAGCTTCACCCATATAGGCTACCATGATATGAGTAATTATAATGGCATATGCCTTCTTTGTGGGTTGATGTTTTGCTTCTCAAATTTAAAAGTCAGTCCCTTCCTCTGTCGGCTATATTGCATATGATTTTTTTCCTAAGAATTATGAAATCCCTTCTCACAATAATATGGATTATAGTTTTTCTCAAATGGTTTGAGGAAAAAGCTGATATGAGGCCCCGTTTGGTTCAGCTTTGGGGAAATGTCCTTGGGGAAATGCAAAGGCCTTTAGTCTAAAGGGGTTTGGCGAAATGCAAATGCTGTTTGGTAAACAAAATTGAAAAGACGCCTTGAGATGCAACTTGAGACATATTAATAAATTTTTAAATACAAAAATCACATCAAACTCAATTAAAAATAGAGTAATTTTATTACAATAAACATGACAACAACATATGTCCGAAAGAAAGAAATAAGTAGTTAAATATTACAAATGTCATTTACTATTTATCAAGTTCATAGCTATTTCATCACGTAAATGTGACATGTCAGGGAATGCATTATCATTTGAAGCACTTGTCCCCTCATTTACAACATCATGGTCGACTGAATATCCATACTCAGGATCCAAATCTGCTGTTTCAAAATCCGTATCAGTTACGGTATTTTTTCTTATAAAATTGTGCAAAGCCATTGTAGCTATGATAATTTGCACTTGCTTTTCATAAGGATAACTTGGCATAGTAGTTAAAATCTTCCATTTCATTTTTAATACGCCAAAGGCTCGTTCAATTTCTAAGCGAAGTGAGAAATGTGCACGGTTGAACACTTCTCGATGATCCTTAGGTGTACAACCTTGTCGAAATTCTGGCAAATGATATCTAACTTCTCTATATGGCCCCAAATAACCCATGAGATTTGGATATCCAACATCTACGAAATAATATTTACCTACAAAAATATAATATAAATTTAATTAACATATGCCACATATATATATATATATATATATATATATATATATGGATATACATAAACCATTAATTAACCAACCTGGAGGTGGATGGGGAAATTGTGCATCACGTCTTCCAATGGCATTATAGAAGACACGAGTATCATGAGCTTGTCCCTCCCAACCGACACAAATGTAAATAAATTCCATATTAAAATTACATACGGGCAACACATATTGAGTAGTCTTTCCTTTTCGACCAATAAAGTGAATTTGATCATACGTTGGTAACACTGCTGAGATATGTGTACCATCCATAGCTCCAATGCAATCCTAAAACAAATAATGCAAAAATTACATTATTTAAATTTAGTTTTTCGTTTTTATTGTACAATCGTAACTTACCTTAAAATATGGATAAAATCGTCAATCTTTCTTAATCTTCTCTGGAACTTCCCGAAATTATCGATCAATTGGTTGGATAAAATCTTTTCCCATATTGCATACTTTATTTAAAACTAAACTAAAATGCCTACTTATGGTTTCCCTAGAGCGTTGAAAGCGCTCTTATGCTATCCTGTTACCTATACCATGTCCCAACATATAAAGAAACATTCCAACCATTTCTACAACATTAGTATTCCTAGATCCTTTAAGGCCATAGCGTGTTACTAAGTCATGTGTTAAATTATTAAATACATCCCTATGCATTCTAAACATATTATAGCATCTTATTGGATTAGTATCTTCAGCCATCAACTCTCTCATCCATGCATGACCTTTATATGATGAGGTCATAGAAGGTTGTTTGCTAAGGTGCATTGCTTGATAAGCAATTGAAGCATTAGCAATTGAAAGCAAATCAAGGAATTCATCTTCCTCTTGTTCACGATTTTCCTTTTCTTGAGAATCATCCATAATTATTTAAAGTAACAAAATATAGAGTTAGAATAAGAAAAATAATGAATAATCTTGACAATCCATTAAGAAAAACAATAGTATCAATCAACATATATATGCAAAGTCAACCACATAAAGAGAACCTCAATTAGAAACAATTCTCATATTAAAAACATTGATATAAATTAGGTCCATACATAATTTAAATAGAGTTCGCATATAAAAATAAAATAGCATATTCAAGAATTCAAATAAGAAGCTATGACAACATCTTGGTCATGATTAAGTTCTTCCATCTCAAGCTTGAGATACTTCACCCTCAGGGCATCGGTACTCAAGCTCATGAAGACCTGCCTATTGTTCACCCTTTCCTTAAAATGTTTGATTGCAAAAAAAAGTATAGCTTTTCATCTTGCACAATCTCCAGTATGGCATCCAACATAGAGATGAGGTCCTTGTAAGGACCAAATCCCTCATATGCTCAAGAGGCAGCAGCATCAGCACTCCTACTTTCAACAGCAGAACAAAGCTTATTAATTTGACTTCCAAGCAATTGTGCTAGGCTCAAATTCTTATCTTTCTTTCCTCGAGTTTGCCTCGTTGAAGTTTGCGCTACTCTTTTACGAGCCCGAGTTTGAATTGGTTCATCAATATTTTCACCCACATCACATTCCAAATTATCATCAGTAGATCTTACGGCATCATCAATATTGGGTTGTGTGGCATCAACATTCTCATCAACACATAAACCTTGTGCAAGATTCCAAGTGATTCCTCCAGTAGCAACCGTATCCCTGAACATTCTATCTAGCAACACTTCAAGATCAAGAGGTATGCCTTTCGTCCTAAAAACCTTAACCTTAGGATTGGCTTGTTATAAAAAGCATTTGAGTAAGTTGTATATAATTGAAAATGAGAACTTAATCGAAAAGTAAAAGAACAAATGATAAACACCTGAATTTTGCTCTCCCACCATTCATAACTCGCATCGATGGTTTTCTTCCTTGGATCCCATCCTAATCCCGTTTCACTATAAACTAATGTCCTCCATTTTTTCCATTCTTCCTTAAGATTATCCCACTTACTCTTCATTTTAGTTTTATCATACTTTTTGCCCCTCAACTCCTCGAACTTATTAATTATGACAGTCCATCCATCTCTCTTGTTGGTTGCAGGACGATTACCCTTATTGATTTGTTTAACACACAACTTACAAAATGTTTCCACATCTTCGGCAGTCTAATATGCCTTTTCCTTTGTTGAACTCACCATCTTTCAACAATATGAGCATGAACAGATTTGAGAGACTATAATAAAGAAAAAATTCAGCAATTGAATTAAAGCCAAATCAATGTGAACTAGTAAAGAACAAATCAATGTTATATTGTATTAGGTATCTGCCCAAAAAACAAGAAAAAAAAACCAACAACATATCAGTCTAGGGCTGTACAAGATACAAGGTGGTGGTTTTCCCACTATAGAGGCAAAGGATCCACCAAAAAAAGGGAAAAAGTAACTTTTGGATGTAGAAGAAAAGATCAAGAAACAGACACAACCTTTTGAATCAAGAAGGCCCATGACTAATTGTATCCTGAAAATAACATGGCAATAAAGGTAGCAGATTCGCAGCATCAAATTTGTCGCACAATGCTAATGAGAACAAGATAAGGTTTCTGTGAAACTCAAGTAGCCGCATATTTTATGGACTTGATCCATGTTCTTTCTTTCATAATGGATAAACTTCAACCAACTTCATGAAAGTGCCACATAGGAGATGGAAGCCTCAAAGGACAATCAAAGAAAATGAATTTTATGCCAATACAGTTAAAAACAACTAATAGAGAGTTTTCACATTGTAAAAGGAGAACAAGCATGTCACTCTACAACTAGCAAATGTCACGAAATTTCCAAAAGAAGAACATCTTCAATGTGTTAATAATATGTGGGGGTGTAATTGACCACATTTCGTATGAAAACATGAACGTTAAAAGATTCGAAACAACTTCACATCTCTTCACACCAGAAAAAATATTGACCAAGCCCCAACATTAGAAATTGAAATAGACAACATAGCCTCGAAACCAAATTTCTGAAACTTAGACGATAAGAATGAAGTCACCACCGCCATAAAAGCAGGAAATAGAACTTGGGAGAGCGAAAGTGCGAGATCAGAAGGCAAATGTATATGTCTAGCAAAAGCAAAGGAACTTGAATTCAGAATGGGCTCAAAATAACCAATCAACCACCAAACTCCCATCAAATTCAGAATTTTGTACACTGAAAATGCAGTTAAACTTCGATGGGCAACCGTGAATTGAGAAAATCTGACCTGGACAGAAGCGAGCACGAGCGCGAGCATGACAGGAGAGCTCGAGGGCTGTGAGCATGAAGGAGTGATGCGAGGAAGAGAACTCAAACCCCTGCCAACCGTGAGGAAATGCTGCTTCAAGCACGAAAGGGGGAGTCGTCAAGGTGTGATTCATTAAGTTGTGAAGTGAACTTCATCTATCCCAATTTCATTTTCCACTCATACTCACCAATATAAAACCCTTCCATCTACCATTTCCAAAAAAACCCATACCAAACACTTACCCCATAAAACCAAATTCCTAATCTCTCAATTCCATCACGCATCAAATAAGAATGATAGTCGAAAAATCTCATACCCACAACAAACACCACAAGGAGTTTCATGCTATAAGGGCAAGCTATAGGTTTTGCTCGTAAAAAAGATCCACCTTCAACAAATTGAGCATAGTTCCAAATGAATTCACACAAAATATTATCAATAATTCAAGTAAAGGCAAAACTTTTCGACTCATTAGAACACAGTACAACATATCTCATCTTTCAAAAGACGAGCATTTACAACATAATGTAGCACCCATAGTAACTCTAACAAAGTTATACAAAGAAGGGTCAGTGTAGTTAACCTCAGATTGGAATCATATAAATCCTTCATGTCCAGCTTGCGAGGCACTCTGTAACTTCTACTGGACAATCCTGGAACAAGCACATTCAGTAGCATCATTCATTGAGGTCAGACCATAACCTGAAACAAAGAATAGCATGTTCTTCCTCACCCGGAATAGAATAACCACTCAAAATAATAAAACAGCAATGGAAGCAGCCCTAAACTTAGCACAGAACGAATATGAATTCATCCAACGCATGCGTCTATCATGAACTAGCACATTGAGCACAAGGCATCGATGTGGAGATTTAGATAATATCTGTGCCGAACATCCATACACCCACAAAAAACACCAATTGAAAAACAGGATAACCAAATTAAGTCGAGGCAATGAACAATCACAATACACAGAAGTACAATAAGTGCGAAAGCGAACGAAACTCGACCATCGGCAATTGACCAAAACACAAAAGGCGAACCGAAGCCAACCTGAGGCCCCGGCACCGTAAGGCGGCGGCACCGAGGAAATCTTACCTGGAGAGGCGAGTGCGAGAGCAGAATGGCAGGAGACGATCTTCGAGGTTAGGATGGTTGATCTCGGATGGACACCGGAGAACAGCTCGCGAAGGAGACGGTGAGGGACAACAGCGGAATCTTCAGTGGCGATCGCGAAATCGGACGAACGAGCGATGAAATCAAAGCTTCCGAGCTTACCCAACTGCCCTACTACGAGCGCGAGAGCAGAACGGCGGGAGGCGATCTTCGAGGTTGGGATGGCTGATCTCGGATGGACACCGGATAGCAGCTCGCGAAGGAGACGGTGAGGGACGACTGAGAGAGGCGTGAGAGTGTAGAGGAGGCGTGAGGCTACGGGAGGGTAAAACGGTGAGGGACGACTTAGGGTTTTCTATTTAGAAAATGGCAAAAACGAATTTTGGTTAATAAATGAGGGTAAAATGGGCAACTGACATATTTTCATTAAACAAAGCCGTAGCATTCCGAAAATGCTACTCTCAAATGCACCTTGGACCCTGCATTCCCCTAAAGCCCTTTGAAGCCCCTTGGAGATGCAATTGCATCTCCCCAAAGTCCCCAAAATATTGAACCAAACACCACCCGCTTTTGCCCAAACCCCTTTAGAGCCCCAAAGCCCCTTCTACATGCTGAACCAAACGGGGCCTGAATCTATAGCTTGGCTAATTTAATAGTATCTTACACCAACCTCTAAAAGATAAACCTTTGGGTTTAAATGGAGTCTTGAAAAGGTCTATCCAAACTTTCTAGTGAACTAAAATGTATTGCATTTTTAGATGTGAATCTCAACAAAAACCTGAATAATAAGATGTTAGTCGATATTAACATGTAAATCAATGATATAATGGAGTAAGTAGTAATCATTACATGACAAATGTTGACTCATGAGTTCAAATTGATCTCTTTTAAAGTTATTGTCTCTTGACTACTCACTTTTGAATTTAGCTTGACGTTATGAATATCTAAAACTGAAAAAAGTAGTTCAGTGTGGATTGCATCTGTTGTCTATTGTCTTTAAACTGAAATTGTGATTTTTAATGTTGCATTTATTAGTAGATGACAAGTTCATCAAAGGAAAATGCATTTTGGAGTCCTGAAGATATTAAAACCTTTTGCAAGTTGTGCGTTACAAATTAACAATGGCAATCGTCTTGCAAACAACAAAAGGGATAGATGGATGGTTATAATTAAGAAGTTTGAGGATCTAAGGGGCAAAAAGTATGATAAATATCAAATGAAAAGTAAGTGGGATAATCTTAAGGAAGATTGGAAAAGATGGAGGACATTGGTCCTAAAGGAAACTAGATTAGGATGGGATCCAAAAAAAAAGACTATTGATGCAAGTGATGAATGGTGGGAGAGGAAAATTCAGTTTTTTCCCATTCTTTTGTTATTTTTTTTTAAGTTCATCTTTTTTCTATAAAACTCAAGAAAATGTTTATTATAACTGGAAAATCCTAAGGTTAGAACTTTTAGAACAAAGGGCATACATCCGGATCTTCAAGTTTTGTTGCATATAATATTTGGGGATACTGTTGCTACTGGAAGTATCGCATGAAATCTTGCACAAGGCTTATGTATTGATGAGGATGTCGTGACCACATAATTTGACATTAGTGGTTGTGTAGAATTTATTGATGATAATATAGAAGGAGATGCGGGTGAAAAAACTAGTGAACAACATTAAAGTGATAAAAGAATGTCGCAAAGTTCGGTGAGGCAATCTCAAGGAAAGAAATAAAAGAAATTAAGTATGGCTAATAAGCTAGCAACGCAAATGGAGATAATTTGTTCAGTTATTGAAAGTAGAAGCTATGCCAAAGAGTTTGATTCTTATAAGGAACTCATAGAGATATTGAAAGCTATACCTGAAATTAAGCAAGACTAAAAGTTATATTTTTTTGAACTAGATTATTTTTCAAAAAAGAAAGATAATAAGCAAATCTTCATAAACTTTGATGGTGATCAAGAAAAGTCACATGGCTCAAGTATAAGTTTACATAGCGTAATCATCACTAGGATATTTGCTATTTATTTGAATTTTTTGATGTGTAGCGTTGTTGTAATGTGAGACCTATTTGCACTACTTATTTGTATTAGTTGGCAATGCATATTTATGCTATATTGTCAGACTTGTTTCCAATTGGTGTTCTTTATATTGAGTGGAGTTTGCATGCATACATACATACATACATACATACATACATACATACATACATACATACATACATACATACATACATTATAAGTGTTTTTTGTTGATAGATGATTTAGATAATTTGTTATATCTGTTATTATAATTATATTTTGTTACTTTAACCCGTTATGGATGATTATCAATAAAGGGAAAACTATGAAAAAGAGGAAGAAGAATATTGGCAACTTTGTGCAACTACACATACATATGGTGTTTATCAGGCAACATATGATCAAAAAATACCATGCGTGACCTCATCATATACATGAAATGCATGGTTAAGAGAATTGATGGAAATTGATGCTAATCTTGAAAGGTTTTATCCAATGTTTAGAATGGATAGAATTGTATTTAAGAATTTAATGAATGATTTAGTGACACAATGTGGTTTGCAAGGATCTAGGAATATTGATTTTGCAGAAATGCTAGGATTGTTTCTTCATATTTTAAGACATAATATAAGTAATAGGTTAGCACAAGAGTGCTTTCAACATTTTGGGGAAACTATATGCAGGCTATTTAGCTTAATTTTGGATAAAGTATGTGATATGGAAGTTAATTTGATCTAACCATCCGATTGGCAATTCAGGATAGTTCCAAAGAAGATAAAAAATAACACAAGATTTTTTCCACATTTTAAGGTACATTATGATTATACAATAGAAAAGATGAATTAAATATAAATCAAATAATATTTCTATTCTTGTTTTAGGATTGCATTATACATGAAATGCATGGTTAAGAGAATTGATGGAAATTGATGCTAATCTTGAAAGGTTTTATCCAATGTTTAGAATGGATAGAACTGTATTTAAGAATTTAATGAATGATTTAGTGACACGATGTGGTTTGCAAGGATCTAGAAATATTGATTTTGCAGAAATGCTAGGATTGTTTCTTCATATTTTAAGACATAATATAAGTAATAGGTTAGCACAAGAGTGCTTTCAACATTTTGGGGAAACTATATGCAGGCTATTTAGCTTAATTTTGGATAAAGTATGTGATATGGAAGTAGATTTGATTTAACCATCCGATTGGCAATTCAGGATAGTTCCAAAGAAGATAAAAATAACACAAGATTTTTCCACATTTTAAGGTAAGTTATGACTATACAATAGAAAGATGAATTAAATATAAATCAAATAATATTTCTATTCTTGTTTTAGGATTGCATTAGAGCTATAGATGGTACTCATATTCCAGCGATGGTACCTACGAGTGAGCAACTTTGTTATATTGGTCGAAAAGAAACACCGACGCAAAATGTAATGGCCGTGTGTAATTTCAATATGAAATTTACTTATGTTTGGGCTGGTTGGAGGGAACAATTCATGATAGTCGTATCTTTTATGAAGCCATTAGGAGACATGATTTACATTTTCCTCATCCTCCGAAAGGTTCATTAATGAATGGTTTTTACACATTAATATATGTATGTGTTATATGTTGATTAAATTTACAACATTTTTGTATAGATAAATATTATTTGGTTGATGCTAGATATCCAAATCCTACGAGTTATTTGAGGCCATACAAAGAAGTTAGATATCATTTACATGAGTTTCAACGAGGTTCTCAACCGACGGGTTATAAAGAAGTGTTCAACTGTCCTCACTTCTCACTACGATCAGAAATTGAGCGAGCTTTTGGCGTATTGAAAAAGAAATTGAAGATTCTAAAAAGTATGCTAAGTCATCCATATATTAAGCAAGTGAAAATTGTGATAGCGACGATGACTTTGCACAATTATATACGAAGAAATGTCGTAAATGATGCACATTTTGTTAGAGTGGATTTGGATCCCAATTTATATACAACAGATTTTGATTATGTTTATGAGGGGCAATGCTTCAAATGATGATATAGCATCTGATATGTCATGTTTACATGATCAAATAGCTATGAATTTGGGAAATAGTTAAAGATGTTTGTAATTATTAAGGATAATGAGCTTCTTTCCTCAAAGCATACACTATCATGTTTTTATTGTAAGAAAAGTATTCTTCTTGTAATTGAGAAAGAGAGAGCACGTAAATTTTTTCCATTTGATTTTTTTAGCAAAAATAAATAAATTTTAATTCTAATAAAATTGTTTACACAACATCTTTAACATTGTTATCAAATATAAATTTAAATAGTCGCAAACATTTTTTTAAAATTTTAAAAAAATAAAAATAAAATTGTTTAGATTAATCATCAAAATGCTTTGCAAATGTGCTTTCTACCAAATAGCATTTTTCTCAAAGTTACTTCTCAAAACAGGGCTCAAAATAGGGTTTACCAAACAATCTTTGCATTTCCCCCAAAGCCATTTAGGCTAAACTGTTTTGTATTTCCCCAATGAGCTTTCCAATTGTTGAACCAAACGAACCCTAATACCCTTCCCACCTACATTTGAAAAACCATCACCATTATTATCAAATACTAATACTCCTTTAAAGCCTAACATGTTGGTTTTTAGTCCATCTAATGCTAATATAAGTTCTGATGAGGCTCTTTCAGATACCTCCTCACGGTAGACTACTATGATACCTTCATGATCGGTTTATCAAAAACCAAGAACCTATTCAATGCAATTACGTCAAAACCCAAAGTCCAATTCTAAATATCCATTGTTAGATGTACTTGACTAAAACAAGCTCTAAAGAAGAACCATGGTGTTTCACCAAAGCTAATAAACATTAATAATGAAGGGACACAATACTTCAAGAACTTAATACTTTGTTGCGTAATGGAACATTGGTTCCATCAAATCCCTAAACAAATGTAGTGGGCTCCAAATGGGTTTATCGAGTCAAGACACATCCAGATGATTCGATATATCGAAACAAAGGACTACAATCAACAAGACACATCCTAGTGGCCAAGGGCTACAATCAACAAGAAGGTATCGACTATACGAAAACTTTTAGTCTTGTTATTAAAACAACCACCATCTATATAGTTATTTCATTAGTTTTGACAAAGAAGTAGAAACTCCAACAGTTGGATCCGACAATTGGATGTTAGTAACACATTTTCAAATAATAACTTGACAAAAGAAGTCTAGATAACCCAGCCCCAAGGTTTCATTGATAAAGAAAAGCCAAACCATATATGTAAGCTACAAAAATCCTTACATGGATTGAAACAAGCACCATGGGCTTTTTAGAATCACTGGGATTTATCAGATAAAAAATTGATATTTCTCTCATTATACTATATCAGCCCAATTTCTTTACTTATATGCTCATCTATGTTGATGACATACAGTAGTTCTCCATATGGGACTTGGGCAAACTCAATTATTTCTTGGGAATTGAGGTACTCAAACATCCATCAGGGCTCCTCTTATCACAATAGAAGTATGTTACAGATCTCCTCTACTGAACCAAAATTGAAGGTGTTAGACCGGTTTACATGCCCATGGCTTTAAATACTAGTTTAATTAATCAGGATAAGCCAATTGAATATGCTAGTTTGCACAGGAGCACCGTAGGAGCTCTTCAATAGGCCACCCTAACTCAATCAGATATCTCTTATGTGATAAACAAAGTCTATCAATTCTTGAAGGAACCAACAAAAAACCATTGAAGTGTGATGAAACAGATCCTACGCTACTTAAAGGAAATCGTTTTGTGTGGATTACTCATCAATTCTCAATCCACCACAAAACTCCATGCATATAGTGACGTGGACTCAGCCGGTTGCCCCATCGTTGAACATTTAACAGGAGGTTATGCAATTTATATGAGTTAAAATTTGGTTTCTTGGTCAATCAAAAAGCAGCATACCATTGCACGTTCCTTAACCAAATCTAAGTATCAAGCATTGTCAAACGCCACGGCAAAAGTGATATGGTTGCAATCGTTGTTATAGGAATTGAGCATCTCTCAATTGAAACTCCCCATCCTTTGGTGTGACAGCCTAAGGACAATGTATCTTACAGTGAACCCACTTTCTCATGCTAGAACAAAGCATACTGAGGTAAACTTTCACTTTATCCTCCATTTAGTGTCACAACATAAACCTAAGGTTTGCTTCATATCCACATGTGACTAAATAGCATATATCTTCACCAAGCCTCTTACACAGTGTCATGATGATATGCTCAAATCCAAGTTGAAGATCATCTAAACGACCACCTTCAACTTGTGGGGACCTGTTAAGGATAACAACGCATTCGTTCACATTTAAAATATTTTGAATTATTCTATTCTTATCTCATGTAGTTATTATTGTACTTATAATTATAACAGACCATTTATATCTCATGTAATTTCTATAACAGTTAGTAAATAATCTTTATAAATACAAAACGCTATCCTAGACTTAAAGGATAAGCGAAATTCATGCTCAAATTTAGAATTCAATTTTTACACATATCATGATGATCTTCCAAGAAACCAATCCATCAACAACTTTACAGACTTATACCAATTCATATCTAGATAAACTTATTTAGGATCAAATCTAGGTTATACAGAATGTGGATCCCTCTAGTACGAGGGATGAAAATAAGAATTCCAAACATCACATGTAAAAAATGTGGAAGGATAGATTTCTGCATATGATTAGACAAAACATGATTTTCTTTTATTATAGTGAATATGATAGATTGTGCAACTATGATTTTCCTTTATTATAGTCAAGATGATAGATTGTGCAGTACATAGGTTGTAGTTGGCAACAAACAACGCCGCATCTTAGTACCTACAAAGTAAAGCAAGGATAAACATAATTTTTGGACAGTAGTAGCCCATAAGCATCATTGAACATTTTCCCATGCAAACATATTCCTGATAGGTGTATCGGCTGCCAATGGATGTAGTTTTAACAGCCTACTTGCTTTTGGTGGCATCAACGCAATGTTGGAAAACATCCGTCTAAGATACCAAAAAAGTTAAAAATCTATTGTACCAATTCAATCATAAACATTTTAAATTAGCCAATTTAGTCCTAAATCTTTTGATAATTTATTAATATTATCCTTTCGAGCAATTTTAGCCAGATATCCGTTGGACTTGGTAAACCAAAAGAAAAGGACTTTGCCTAGCGCAAGTCATGCTCATTGAGTGCATCATGTGCCTAGAGTGCGTGACCACACACCTCGGGCATCCTACCTCGATCTCAGGCCGCAAGGTCACATGTTGACACTCAATTCGCTTTAATGTTCATAAATTAACATGAGTAATATGATGCTAGAATAGCTCGTTTGTAGAATACACTTTTAACATTTCATTCGAATTAACTCAGCTCTTCTTAAAACGTATAACGCCAACGGAATCTCGGGTGCTTAATTTTCAACGCCATTGTGCTTTCCTACAAGGCTTGTGGGAGAACTAAATGGGCTTCCATTTTTGGCTAACTTTATAATAAATAAAAACAGGAATTGGAGTTGGGAATTGGAATTGTGAAAGATCCGTCGGTGCTGCAATGCGAAAGCATTATTTAAAAATAAAAATATCTGTGGGGAGGTGGGACATCTTGGTTTTGGTACACAAAATTGAACATATTTTTCCCAAGGCAGAGCATATCTTGGAAGGTGGGATTTAATGTATTAACTACAAGCATAGACGCAAATGCTGTTGTGTGGTCAAGGGGAGCAAATACTTGCTTGGATCTGCATCATGGCGATCGAGGCCACGATGTATTCAAACCCATGTGCCAGAGCCTCTTCACCCCCCACCCCACCCCCCAACCCCCGAAAAAAGGGGTTGCACCGTGTGTGTTGGTGGGAGCGCATGACTTTCCAATCCCCATACACAATCGAGTTATTCACCTCACACGTCAGAATTTCTATTTAAATATTTTCGTGAATGATGAAAATATTTTTAATAAATTCATTTTTATATGCGATTATTTATAAAAAAATGTTTATCAAATAATTCATTTTATACTAAACAAAATGAAATTTTAAGCGTCCATTCTATATATCCAACCCATATGAGGTACTCTCCGAAGTCAGCCCTGAAAAAAAAAAAAAAAAGGTGCGCCTTTGCCATCCATCGCTGTCGATTCTTTAACTCGTACTAAGGCAGGTAGATGTAGTGGGGAAATGAGCTGTGTAGAAACGCATTTGCGCAGAAAAGTACAACAGCAAAAGCCATTACGTACGTTTGACTTTTCTTGTATCTCCACCGGCTCCACGATGTCTTATAAAGTGGCAAGAAGGTTGGTGAGCTGTCAGGACTTCAATAAGAACATCATAGGCAAGATCAAGGGAATAGATACGAGCTCGCATCAATTTTGACCAAGTCAAGCAAGGGAGAAATGAACAGAAATTCTTAAGAATATTATAATAAATAGGTGCGCATGAAATTCAATACCAACCCCGCCATCTCTTCTAGCCAATAAGGAGGAGCCTTGGCTTTGACATGATCCCATTCTCGCGTGTCGAGTTTGGTGCCTTAGTAGGTGGATTGATGGAAGAATAATAAGGATTAACTTTTTAATTTAGGAAGTTGAAATGTCACCCACGTCACAACATCAGTATTAAAATCTTAAGAGGACCCATTAAGGTTATTGCTCGTGACAATATTTTAAATATGATGTGCCACGAATTTCCATTGTTTCAAAGACCTATAGGGAAATTGCTATTGAGAACTCACCAATCATGGACTATTGTCCACTCAACAAATCTCAAATCACAAATGCTTCGAATTTTTTTATTACTTTCTGCTGGTACTTTCTTATTCGTTTTTTACAATAACTGACACTCTGTAATAATATATGATGTGCGGTCAAAAGATTTTTTATGTTATCGAAAATTTTCTTGAAGGAAATGGGCTCTTGGCAGACCGATTTCTCATCATAAGGTATTGTATCCGAACGTAGTTTACTGCAATTGCTATATAAAGTATCACGTGTCATAAAATATTTCAAGATTCGTATCTGATTAATGAAATCCAGCCAGAAGGAATCGATTCTTCAAAGCATTCGCAGACATCCTTAAAATGCCTCCCGGCTGCGGGAGGTGAGGATGGAAGTGTCGACATCAGTGGAGTTGGTGTTCAGGAAATGATCCGACTGATCTCCCACCTTCCGAATACCAACCCCCGTCTCAACTTTCTTTTTATTCAGTTTACCCGACTTTTTTTATGTTCCACCAACCCAAAGATGGCGACATGCTGGCGACAACATCACTTGATTTTTGCATCACGTTGATCGGGGTTGGTAGGGTTTGTCGAGGAGTCTACAAAAGAGTTCAGTGGGAAATATAGCTTTCGCAGCCGCAAAAGCTACCAAAATCGCTCAAAATTCAGGCTTTGACCAATTTCGTGACACTTCCCCATATGGATAGAGCGGGCTACGTGTGGCTGCACGTCTTACTTTCGCGGAATAGGAATGCCTATAGATTTCGCTTGGTTCCAATGGCGAGAAATCAATGAAGGATTTCATTCTTTGGAATTGTACTTCTTTCATGTTGTTTGGATGATTAAATGTTTCAAACGTTCAAAAGAAAGTCTATAAGACCCACATCCATTATGTGACAGAACCCAAGGTCATTTTCATGTAACAGACAACTAGTAATTTAAAATGAAATGATTTAATAATTTGTACATTTCTCGCATCTCAAATTTGAAATTATATCTTTTCACTTTTTAACCGTTTAGATTCGTAAAATGAGTCAGACATGTAAACTTCCTCTCTTACTTCACACAATTTAAAGCTATTTCTTTCAGAAACTCTTTATCCATGGGCACATCTTCTTTTGCTGGTATTAAAGAAAGAGACAACTTGGGCAAGAGATTTTTGCTTGGAGACTGTACGGCACACAAGGGCCAAAAAGAATGGGGTCGACAAGAGATCACCTTATGGGCTCAACTCACAAAGAATATGGGCTAACTTGTTAAAATAATACACAAGATCGCACTTTGCCCGCTATAAAGTAAGTTCTACCTCCTTGTAATTTTATATGGCAACAAGCAAGCGGCTTTGCTAGTAAAGGCATTGGGGTATGAGGTCGGAAAGCATCAGATCCGGAGTTTAATTTTTGTGAGCACCGCATACACACACATTTATATTGAAGAGAGGAGTGAGAATAAAAAAAAAAGTGCATTTGTTTTTCTACTAGAGACCCTATATACACAGTTAAATAGAAATTAGAAAATAATTCATAAAAATGATTTACGTAGTTCGGGCAATATAACTACATTCACGAGAATAGAAAAAAATTCATTATATAACAAGCGATACAATAAATATAAGGAGCACACTTAATCACGTAGACACCCGATATTTTTCAAAACATAATTTCTACAGATCTCCACCTTTGATGTTCCGTAGTCAATATACAACCGCCACACAACACCACTCTACAACGGACCTCTATAATGAAAAATCTACATTGCCACTTACTCCATAGCCCCTCTTAAGCTCTTCAACCATCATCGACTTTAACTACTGGGGTTTGCCCAAGTGGCCACCCTTCCAACATGGAAGGAGGAGATTGGGGGTTCGAATCCCCGAGCAAAAGTTTGAGAGTGAGAGTTGGAGCAGGAATAGAGTAGGACCGAAAAAAAAAAAAAACCATCACCGACTTTTTGTGAAGTCTAATACTCACTTAAATTTGAAAAGTTTGAGATATGTGATTGAACGGAAAAAAGTTTAGGTGCTCGATTATAAAAAAATCAGTAATACTAAAAATATCAAACTGGTAAATTCGTGTTATATTTATTATAAATCAATCTTCTTGTCAAAAATTTTCAAACGGATATATTCGTAACACAATTTTTCTTTCCTGTTCCATTCATATATGATTTTTCCCACACATCCAAGCGGCATTAACATCAATTTTTCTTTCATCTTAGGACATGGTTCCATCTCAAAGTGCATGTGCTAAGTTACGATTCTATGAGAACAAGCCGACATAAAGTCACATACCTTCACTGTTAACAAGGTTGGAATCAGAGGAAAAATTTTAAGGTGTTCAAACAGGGAATCCTAGATTTGAGATCACCGACTAAAATCGAAGGTCAGTCATCCGTGATGTCGATCAAGTCGAAGTTTAGTGAGCTCTTGGACATAAACCTAATATCCATCGTCAAAGTACCAAAAAAGCACGAGCTGCTTGAGATCATGAAGATTTGTACGATTGAAAAGGCATTAGTTAAGGGCAGTGCAAAATTTCCCAAGAGATTTTGGCAAGAGAGGATTTGTCATTAGTGTACTGGTGATATTTTTCATAATACAAAAATTAGCTTTGGGTTAATATGATGGTGTACCAATTTGAATTTTTTTGTGATACACAAATTAGTTTGAAATAAATGTGGTAGAGTTGTACCAGTTTAAAAGTTTTTGTGGCATTAACACGCGCCGTAAATATGGATAAGGTTCAAATATTTGCAATAGCATTATTCCTTAATTTCCATATCAAAATGAGTCCACAACATTGCTTTTGCGGGAATTGGCGATCATCAGCGCAGAAAGGATACATTAAACTTATAAAAGTTTAAGATCATTTAATTGCAAATATTAAATATCAAATGAGCCAAAATGCATAAAAAGTGAAAGTTAGAGGACTCAATTAAAATATGCTAGAATAATTGAATGTAGAGTAATGAGATAATTTTTTGTTGAGTGTTAATATGAGCCACTCATTATATTATTTAATCGTTGTCTTCCATTTTATCATAGTTTGCCACTTTTAAGGGAAAATTACTGCTAGCACCTAAAACAATATGTTGATTTCATCCTCTCCTTCTAAAAATCGATTTGGACATCATCATAGAACAATGAGAAAATGACACAAATGAATTCTGAATTTTGACCTAATATGCAATGTGATCCATAAAATTTTAATTTGTTTAATATAGTCCTTAAAGTTTAATTAAATTTGCAATGTTCTTCTTGAACTTTTGATTTATTCAACGTGGTTCATAAACTTTTGATACATGTTCAAATTAGTTTATGAACTATATGAAAATATTCATTATTATCTTTAAATTTGAATTAATGGAAAAAAAATCGAACATCTTTATATAATTCAGGAACTAAATTAAACATATATCAAAAGTTCATGAATCATATTGAACAAATTAATAATTCATGGATTATATTGCACTAAAGTTCAGAGACAACATTTAACAAATTAAAAATTAATAGATTACATTGCACAGTTGATCAAAATTCAGTGACCTACATTCAATTAATGGAAGAATAACATTGAATAATTTCCTATAATTCAGGTTTAAAATTGAATATGTATAAAAAAATTCATGAACCACATTAAACAAATAGAAAGTTCAATGATAACATTGCACCGGAGTTCGGTGACCATATAAAACGAATCAAAAAATTCAGAAATCTCATTGCACAGTTGATCAAACTCCAGCGACAATTTATATCATTTACACTAAAACAATTTATGAAAATGGCTTAACGGCAAATTGCCAATAATTTAGCTGACCAGCGGAACGATACTTGATATTTCTAGATGTCATGATCACCTAAAACTCATGTCGTGGAATACCGAGATAGCCAAAATGAGACCGGCCTAAATTACGAGAAGCAAAATCTGTTTTTACCCTTTTTCTTCGCATAGAGAGGATAGCTTACGGAAATTAAGGATTTAGAAGTTCCTCGCAATCTTCTAATTAAATGCCCATTTTTCGAATTTGTTTTCTCGTCAAACTCCAATTTTCTGATTGGATGCAGTGGAAATTTGTTCCTAAATTATCATTTATTAATTTCTCATGTACCTTGGACCATCACATCCCGTATGCTTAAGATATGCCCGTGACGTACTACGGCGTAGATCAGCAAGAAGTAAAAGAAACTTAACACCAACTACACTTGCTAAAGTCAAAAGGGGGAATTAAAAAAGAAAAACAACATGACCATTGAATTAATCAGAAAAATGACCAAACCACCGCGATAATGAAACCCAGAGCTTGTAACATCTCTCATTTTCCATAGGGACACATAGCGAGAGGGGGCGCTTTATGCAAGGAAAATTTTACAATTTAGGAAGGGAAAAAAAATGATAATGATACTCGTAGTAATACTAAAAGATGATGGATGATTCTCTTGGGATCTAGTCCTTGTACTTCATCTCGGACATGAGGAAACCGGGCATGTCGAAGGAGCCGGAGAACTTCTCGACGTCGGCCTTGAGGGTCTCCATGTCCTTGTTGTTGACCAGACCCTTGTTGAAGTCCTTCAGCAGCTTTCCATGCTGCTTCTGGATGTCCAAGGTGATGGTCACGGCCCGGTGGAGGAACTCCCCGATTTGCTCGAAGTCCTTCTCGACCAAACCCCTGGAAGTCATGGCAGGAGTTCCTGAAACAAGACAAGCCTCTTAAATCAGACTTTGCAATGATCATAGATTCAAGCTGCCGCATTGCCCTAAATACGAGCACAACAAAAGGGGAAAAAGAATGAAGTCGTGCAGACGTTTTCATTACCAATTCGTACACCTCCAGGTGCCAAGGCACTGCTGTCACCAAAAACAGCATTCTTGTTCACGGTAATATTGCAGAGATCGCAAAGCTTCTCGACCTTATTGCCTGCAAGAGCGGTATTTGAAGTGATTAGAATCTATTCATAACATTGTTGTCAGCATCATCAAGTCACTCAACCAAACTGATGCAATCTTACCGGTCAATCCAAGAGGACGAAGGTCCCAAAGAACAAGGTGGTTCTCAGTTCCACCAGTCACAAGCTTGTAGCCTTTGCTCATGAGGTAGTTCCCAAGAGCAACAGCATTGGCCCTGACTTGCTTAGCATAGGCCTTGAATCCAGGAGACATGGCCTGCTTCAGGGCAACAGCCAGAGCGCCGATCTGGTGGTTGTGCGGCCCACCCTGTAGAGAGGGGAAAACTGCAAAGTTGATCTTGTCCTCGAAGTCGTAAACTGCATCCGCAGGTTGGCCCTTCTTGGCAGGCTTAGGGCCCTTCCTGTAGAAGATCATACCGGCTCTTGGACCCCTCAAGCTCTTGTGGGTTGTGGTCGTGACGATGTCACAGTACTCAAATGGGTTTGCAGCTTCCTACAGCCAGAAACAAAATTGCACCAACGATAAGAACATTGGGAACCTCACAACATTATATTCACATCATCAAAGCAAATGTACTGCAAATGCAAAGAAGAATGACCAAATCGAAATCATTTGATTCGAGAAGAAACAGAATCGTGAGCAGGACAAGACACACTTCATTTTATTCAAACTGCTATTGCAACATCCAGAGACACAAATCAGGGCCTACAATGCAGAGATCACGAGTATTTCGAAAGGCATAGAATGAAATCCTCAAAGATCTACAAAAGATTGAACATTAAGATCACAATTCCACAAGGCTGCACGAACAGATCAAGCACAATAAATGGTCAAAAGTTTAACAGAGATTGGCAAAGCTTGCATGCATAAGTGAGAAGGACAAACAATGAAATGCAGTCAACCCATACTTAATTCACATAAATATGAATGCCCAAGCGAGATTCAACAAGTTAAGGACGCAGTCAATTCGCGGAGACCCCAGATCCGGCCTCGTACGCGTCGCACCGCATCAACGAAAATGCAGATCCAACACCGACAACAAAAACCGCACGCAACAAAACATCAAACACCATGCGGGCAGATCCAATCCGAAAACCCAACGACCAACGAAACAGGGGGGGGCAGAGATACCTGAGCGGCGACGAGGCCGCTGATGTGGGCCATGTCGCAGAGGAGGAGGGCGCCGCACTTGTCGGCGACGGAGCGGAAGCGGGCGTAGTCCCAGTCGCGGGGGTAGGCGCTGCCGCCGCAGATGATGAGGCGGGGGCGGAAGTCGAGGGCCTTCTCCTCGAGCTTGTCGTAGTCGATGTAGCCGGTGGAGGAGTTGACCTTGTAGGGGAGGCTCTCGAAGTAGATGGAGGTGGCGGAGATCTTCTTGCCGCCGGAGGTGTAGTAGCCGTGGGTGAGGTGGCCGCCGGAGGGGAGGTCGAGGCCCATGATGCGGTCGTGGGGCTGGAGGACGGCGGTGTAGGCGGCGAAGTTGGCCGGGGAGCCGGAGTAGGGCTGGACGTTGACGCCCCAGCAGGTGGGGTCGAGGCGGTAGGCCTGGAGGGCGCGGGAGCGGCAGAGGTTCTCGATCTGGTCGATGTACTCGTTGCCGCCGTAGTAGCGGTTGCCCGGCATGCCCTCGGAGTACTTGTTGGTGAGGGCGGAGCCCAGGGCCTCGATGACGGCGAAGGAGGTGAAGTTCTCCGACGCGATCAGCTCGATCCCCCGGCACTGCCGCCGCTTCTCCTTCTCGATCAGGTCGTGGATGTCCGGATCCACCGCCTGCAGCGGCGAGTTGCCCCATGCCGTGACGGGATCCATGGCAACGGCGCTTGTTGGGAAGAGAGAGAGACAGAGAGAGGGAGGTTGAAGATGGTTGAAGGAGGAGGAAATGGAGGAGGACAGTGGGTGGTGGAGAATGTGGAGGGGCTTAAAAAGGGTTGGGGAGAAGAGAGAGAGAGAGAGGGAGGGAGGGATCTTGGACGGGGTTATTGCTTGGTTTTAGGTGAGTGTTGGTGAGGTGGTGGTCCACAAGAGCCCATCTCAGGGTTGGTGAATGCTTGCTATTTTCTTCTCTTATCTTTTTCTTTTCCAACTTTTTCATTTTACTTTGACTAACTTTTTTTTTTTTTAGGCAACTTGACCTCTCGATTAATTTGCAATTTTTATGGTGGCCCGGATTGTGGTGGGCTGAGGATAAATCCGTGCGATGTCTGGTGAGCCAAGATGCGAGGCTAAGGTCTGTTTGATAATACTTCTATTTTGGGGAATAATTTTTTTTTTTCAAAAATAGTCTTTTTTTATTTTTATTTCCCGAAATAATTTCTCATTAAAAGAACGTGTTTTGTAACTATCTAAATTTTATATTCTCGGAATGAAAAAAAAAGGATTGCATTTGGTACAATTCACAAATTTTTTTGTAATGTAGAATTTTTTTTAATTTTTTTCTTATTCTTCCTCACTACCGTGACCACCGACGTCGTCACCGTCTCGCCGCCAACCCCAACCGTCAATGACCACGATGCCGATCGTCGCACATCGCCACCGATCGCCGCCATCGCCGCCGCCACCGCCGACACCGCCTCTTGCTTGGCCCTATTAGCGATCAATCGTCGCAATCGGTGGTGGCGTGCAATGATCAACGTTGTCAACGATCATCAACCGCCGGGTCAATGGCGCGAGTCATCAACAAACATCGGCGGTCGATCGGCGGTCGACGGGCAACGCAAGGTGGTTGGCTATGTTGAGACAGTGGTGGGTGGTGAAGGCGGTCGGCGGGCGAGTGGTAAGTGGCGATCGGGTGGGTGAACGATAGCTAAGCGGCGATGGTCGACTATGGTGAGAGGTGATCGGCGGTCGGCGGCCGGCGGCGACTAGCAGAAGGCGGCGGCTGTCAGCGGTGACGGTACGTGAGTGGTGAAGCGGCAATCAGCGGCCGATGATAGGCGATGGTGGTCGAGCAACGACAACAGGCGAGCAACGAAGCGATAGCAACAGGTGAGCGGTGAAGCGACGGCCATCGAGCTACCGATGGCGTAGGCCGGCAAGGGCGGGCAAGTAGTGGCGGCGGTCGGACAAAGAAGGGCAATGGCGAGGGGCAACAAGGAAGAAGGAAAGAAAAGAAAAAAAAAATTCTCCCCATATTTGATGATGACAAAACAATCTCTAAATATGCAAATGTGTGAACATGCTTTTAAAAATATTAATAAATCAGGGCAATCTTAAAGAATAATGTAATTCAAATCAAAAGATAGCATAAGATAGCAAATAGATTTAGCATAATTATATATGGAAAAATAATCGTAGCTCAACAACTAATATCAACACATATGCATATTTATATTCTCTTCCCATTTTTGTCATAATAAAAAAGCGATAACAATGGAAATAATATCATGTAGAGAATATAAAACGATAACAAATATATCTTGCATGATACACAATTTCAACAAAAAAAAAAAAATAGCTTTTACAAAGTAAGTCGAATATCAAATATATGTAATATAGCTCACTTCGATCATATATATCAGCAAATATCCAATAAAAATCACAAATGCATTATAAAATTCACTTACTCTTTTTGTCATAATAAAATAATTATGTAATAAGAGATTTATTAATGATAAAAGGTTATAAACGATGCACTAACTGGATTTTGTAGAACTTGATAAGTTCTAATGCATTTACCTTTTTCTTATTTCCATAATAATCAAGATTATGATCGATTCAAAAAAAAATATTTTCATAAAAGATCAATTCTCCCCCTCAATTAATTGCATTTTTGAGGTGATCACGATTCTTTTCTTTTCTTTTGGATTCACTTTCTCCCCCGGTCATTATGACAATATTTGTGAATAGCACTAATTGCGGCTTATGCACATTGAACAAAATATTTTTCCACTATTTCCTTCGTAGTAACAAATATCCGCAACGATTATTTGCTTTTTGAAATACAAGGCAAAAATTTATTTTCTTTAAGCAAGTTCGTCTCGAATTCAACCTGCATAAACTTGATGAACTTTTTGTACAAATAAGCTATAATAATATCCATGTAATATATAATGCATTTTCTATAAATAAATAAACTGAATAGCATATATAAGATTTTCAAATATTTAAATTCAGAGCTACTCAACCTTTCGTACGACACATTAGGGACTTGCTCAATAATTTGCAAAAACTTTACACAAGGAAGAGAATTTTTGAGCATTTAGTAAATAGTATAGAATCTCCACAATTTTCTGATCGAGCTTTCCAAAATCCATATGAAAGATTCTTTTGCCACCTGCAAATTCTTGTGTAATAGATAACAATCCTTGCAAAAATATCACGTAATACATTCCTCTGATTTGCGGATCAAACTTGCTAAATATGAGATATCTTCTAAGAATATAGCAAGAGTATCCATGAATATGTAATAATATCAAAGGGATTTCCTTAAGCATAAATTTCAAAAATATATTATTAATGCATTTCACAAAAAGAAAGTAGATATTTTTATCATGCGCCAAATCAAGTAAAAAAATTGCAATGCCTTATATTTATGACAAGAGATGTTTGTAATAAAAATGATAAGCAATAATCCAAAATCATGATAAATGCATGTAGAAATTTGCAAGGTGGGATGATACAAAAAAATTATTCTCTTACCCAAGATATAAGTTTGAAATATACCATTGATTTAAAATGATCATTACCAATCTTTACATGAGATATTTTTATGATTGCACCAAAAGTTGCGTAGATTCACAATCATTCTTCCCTGATAGAATTTCCTACAATGAACTTATTTCCTTTTTGGTATCCATGAATTTGGATCCTTCCATTTCGTTATAGCAAAATACAAAATCTCCATAAATAATCAAATATTCTTTCTTAATTCATCATAACATATTATCTAAGGTAAAAACATTATGCACAATAATATCTTCAAAAAGAAATTCTCACTTAGTCAAAGCACGATAAAATCAGAGAGAATAAAATCCTTGACCATCTAAGAAAGAATATCTTGCATAATAAATTAATATAACGTAAAACAGATTTTTACTTTGCAAAATATGACAAAATCTGATAGCATAAAATCAAACCAAATAAACTCAATTGTCTCTAAGCAAAATATCAAATCAATCACACGTATTAGATCAAATCGCAACTCACGAATAAAAAAAAATCACACGATTCTTCCTTCAATCAAACTAATCATAGAATACGATCATTATAATATCCTAATCAACCAAGGATATATCAACTATTAAGTATAATGAGAATTATGTGCCCAAATCAAATTGAGAAAAAAGGAAAAAAAATACATTCCTTACCAAATTTTCTTTATTCTTTTCTTTTATTTCCTGCAAAAACAACTCATCTTTTATTTGGTACCCATATTTTCTTGGGTCCATAAGAGTTAGTAGAGTATGCTATTTTTACCCAATATTTCTTAACAGTTCTCAAGACTTTAGGACATTCTTTCTCAAAGTGTTCTGAGTCTCCACATTTTGAACACTTGAGGGCATTTCGACCAACAAGTTTTGTAAATATCCTTTGAAAATGTTTCTTGTACGCAAGTCTAGGAGGTCTTTTTCTAAGTCTCTCATTGACTTTAGAAAAATCTATTAAAGAATCACTTTCCTTATTAAAGCCAAGTCCTAACTTGTTATAGTAAGGCACTTGTATGGAAATGATATACTCTAATGTTTTGGAACCCTTTGAAAAAAAATTTGAAATATTTGAAAATTCTTTCTTTAAAGAATCATTTTCTTTGACAAGTAAATCTCGACTTTATTTTGTTTGAAGACAATCAAAATGTCGTCGGAGTACTTGTTGGTGAGGGTGGAGCCCAGGGCCTCGATGACGGCGAAGGAGGTGAAGTTCTCGACGCGATCGCTCGATCCCCGGCCTTTGCCCGCCGCTTCTCCTTCTCGATCGGGTCGTGGATGTCCGGATCCACCGCCTGCAGTGGCAAGTTGCCCCATGCCGTGACGGGATCCATGGCAACGGCGCTTGTTGGGAAGAAAGAGATAGAGAGAGAGAGAGAGAGAGAGAGAGAGAGAGAGAGAGAGAGAGAGAGAGAGAGAGGGAGGGAGGGAGGGATGGAGGTTGAAGATGGTTGAAGGAGGAGGAAATGGAGGAGGACAGTGGGTGGTGGAGAATGTGGAGGAGCTTAAAAAGGGTTGGGGAGAAGAGAGAGAGAGAGAGAGAGGGAGGGAGGGATCTTGGACGGGGGTTATTGCTTGGTTTTAGGTGGTGTTGGTGAGGTGGTGGTCCACAGAGCCCTTCTCAGGGGTTGGTGAATGCTTGCTATTTTCTTTCTCTTATCTTTTTCTTTTCCAACTTTTTCATTTTACTTTGACTAACATTTTTGTTTTTTTTTAGGCAACTTGACCTCTTGATTAATTTGCAATTTTTATGGTGGCCCAGATTGTGGTGGGCTGAGGATAAACCCGTGTGATGTCCGGTGAGCCAAGATGCGAGGCCAAGGTCCGTTTGATAACGCTTCTATTTTGGAGAATACTTTTTTTTCAGAAATAGTATTTTTCTATTTTTATTTCCTGGAATCATTTCTCAATAAAAGAACGTATTTAGTAACTACCTAAAGTTTCTATTCTCAGAATGAAAAAAAAAAAAAAAAATAGGAATGCGTTTGGTACAATTCACAATTTTTTTTGTAACGTTGAATTTCTTTTAATTTTTTCTTATTCTTCCTTACCATCGTAGACCATCGTTGTCACCATCCGCCGACCCTAGCTGTCGATGACCGTCGCCCGCCGCCACCACCGCCGCCGTTGCCACCGCCGCCGACACCGGCCTCTTGCCGACTCCTATCGGCAGATCGACCATGGCGGTTGATGGTGGCGGCGACGATCAACGTTGTCGACGGTCATCAACTGCCGGGGGTCGATGGCGGCGGTCATCGGCAAGCGGGCGTGGTCGATCGGCCGGTTGACGGGCAGCGCGAGGTGGTTGGCTGTCGAGACAGGTGGTGGGTGGCGAAGGCGGTTTGCTGGCGAGTGGTGAGTGGTGATCGGTCGGTGAGCGGCAGCTGGCGGCGGTCGACTATGGCGAGAGGCGATCGGCGGTCGTCGGTGACTAGCAGAAGGCGGCGGCAGTCGGCGATGATGATACTTGAGTGGTGAAGCGGCAATCGCCGGCCGACGCAGGCGGTGGTGGTCGGCGACGATAGCGGGCGAGCGACGAAGCGGTAGCGACGGGTGAGTGGCGAAGCAACGGCCAACGGGCGACTGGTGGCGTCGGCTGACGAGGGCGGGCAAGTAGCGGCAGCGGTCGGACAGCAAGGGCAACGACGAGGGGCAACAAGGAAGAAGGAAAGAAAAAAAGGAAAGAAAAATTCTCCCCATTTTTTATGATGACAAAACAATCTCTAAATATGCAGATGTGTGAACATGCTTTTAAAAATATTAATAAATTAGGGCAATCTTAAAGAATAATGTAATTCAAATCAAAAGATAGCAAATAGAGTCAACATAATTATATATGGAAAGATAATCGCAGCTCAATAACTAATATCAACACATATGCATATTTATATTTATATTCTCTCCCCCTTTTTGTCATAATCAAAAAGAGATAATAATGGAAATAATATCACGTAGAGAATATAAAACGATAACAAATATATCTTGCATGATACACAATTTCAAAAAAAAAAAATAATTAGCTTTTACGAGTAAGTCGAATATTAAAGATATGTAATATAGCTCTTTTCGATCATATATATCAGCAAATATCCAATAAAAATCATAGATGCATTATAAAATTCACTTACTCTTTTTGTCATAATAATATAATGATGTAAATAAGAGATTTATTATTGATAAAAGGTAATAAAAGATGTACTAACCAGATTTTGTAGAACTTGATAAGTTCTAACACATTTACCTTTTCCTTATTTACATAATAATCAAGATCATGATCGATTAAAAATTTCTTTTCCACAAAAGATCAATTCTCCCCCTCAATTAATTGCCTTTTTAGATGATCATGAGTCTTTTCTTTTCTTTTGGATTCACTTTTTCCCCCTGTCATTATGACAGTATTTGTGAATAGCACTAATTGCGGCTTGTGCACATTGAACAGAATATTTTTCCACTATTTCCTTTGTAGCAACAATATCCGCAACGATCATTTGCTTTTTGAAATTCAAGGAAAAAAATTATTTTCTTTAAGCAAGTTCGTCTCGAATTCAACCTGCATAAACTTGACGAACTTTTTGTACAAATAAACCATAATAATATCCATGTAATATATAATGCATTTTCTATAAATAAATAAATTGAATAGCATATATAAGATTATCAAATATTTAAATTCAGAGCTACTCAACCTTTCGTACGACACATTAGGGACCTGCTCAATAATTTGCAAAAACTTTGCACAAGGAAGAGAATTTTATAGCCTTCAGAAAATAGTATAGAATCTCCACAATTTTCGGATCGAGCTTTTCAAAATCCATATGAAAGATTTTTTTGCCACCTGCAAATTCTTGTATAATAGATAACAATCCTTGCAAAAATATCATGTAATACATTCATCTGATTTGCGGATCAAACTTGCTAGATATAAGATATTTTCTAAAAATATAGCAAGAGTATCCATGGATATGTAATAATATCAAAGGGATTTCCTTGAGCATAAATCTCAAAAATAGATTATTGATGCATTTCACAAAAAGAAAGTAGATATTTCTATCACGCGTCAAATCAAGTAAAAAAATTGCAATGCCTTATATTTAAGACAAGAGATATTTGTAATATAAATGTTAAGCAATCATCCAAAATCATGATAAATGCATGTAGAAATTTGCAAGGCAGGATGATAAAAAAAAAAATTATTCTCTTATGCAAGATATATGTTTGAAATATACCATTGGTTAAAAATGATCATTACCAATCTTTACATGAGATATTTTTATGATTGCACCAAAAGTTGCGTAGATTCGCAATCATTCTTCCTTGATAGAATTTCCTGCAATGAACTCATTTCCTTTTTGGTATCCATGAATTTGGATCCTTCCATTTCGTTATAGCAAAATACAAAATCTCCATAAATAATCAAATATTCTTTCTTAATTCATCATAACATATTATTTAAGGTAACAACATTATGCACAATAATATCTTGAAAAAGAAATTCTCACTTAGTTAAAGCACGATAAAATCAAAGAGAATAAAATCCTTGAATATCTAAGAAAGAATATCTTGCATTATAAATTAATATCACGTAAAACAGATTTACTTTGCAAAATATGACAAAATCTGAGAGCATAAAATCAAATCAAATAAAATCAATTGTCTCTAAGCAAAATATCAAATCAATCACACGTATTAGATCAAATCATAACTCACGAATAAAAAAAAAAAAAAAAAAATCACGCGATTCTTCCTTCAATCAAACTAATCATAGAATATGATCATTATAAAATCTGAATCAACCAAGGATATATCGAATATTAAGTATAATGAGAATTATGTGCCCAAATCAAATTGAGAAAAAAGAAAAAAAAATACATTCCTTACCAAATTTTCTTTCTTCTTTTCCTTTATTTCTGCCAAAACAACTTTTTTTTTTTGGTACCCATATTTTCTTGGGTCCATGAGAGTTAGCAAAGTATGTTGTTTTTACCCAATCTTTCTTAACAGGTCTCCAGACTTTAGGACATTCTTTCTCAAAGTGCTCCGAGTCTCCACAATTTGAACACTTGAGGGCATTTCGACCAACAGGTTTTGTAAATATCTTTTGAAAATGCTTCTTGTACACAAGTCTAGGAGGTCTTTTTCTAAGTCTCTCATTTACTTTAGGAAAATCTATTAAAGAATCAATCTCCTTATTAAAGCCAAGTCCTGACTTGTTATAGTAAGGTACTTGTATGGAAAAGATATACTCTAATGTTTTGAAACCCTTGAAAAAAATTTCAAAATATTTGAAAATTATTTCTTTAAAGAATTATTTTCTTTGACAAGTAAATCTTGACTTTATTTTGTTTGAAGACAATCTTTTTGCAAAATTTCAAACTTTTCTTTTCGAGAAAGATCTTGTTGCCTAAGCCATGAATTCTCCTTTTTTTTAGTTCGAAGATTCTTTTAAGAGAAGGTTTAAGATTTAAGCAAAGTTCATTTATACACTTAGAAACCTTAAAAGAAATTTTTGAATGACTTACCTCAATTTTCTTGTCGAATTCTAAGTCTGTGTCTGAATCAGACTCTGATTATGAGTCTGATTCCGATTTGGATTTTGAATTTCAATCTGAATTTGAATGTGCCATCAAGCATATATTTCCTTTTGCTCGTCATCTTCTTTCATTGTTCTTTTCTACCCATTCTGCTTGTATTGTCTTCTTCCACTGAATTTCCTTCATTTTCTACTCAACTTTTTGAATTTCTTGATCATAAAAGCAAGTTCTTCGTCGCCTATATCATTTTTTGAGTATGTATCAACGAAATCAGCGTTAGATTTAAGTGCAATGAACTTCTTACCTTTGGAATCTTCATCAATGATTTGTTCCACTTCGTAGGATTGAAGAGTGCCAATAAGTTCATCAACATAAAGAGGCATGATCTTTTGCGTCTCTCGAATTGATGTCTTCACATGGTTCCAGTCCTTTGAAAGTCATCGCAGTAGTTTGTTGACCTTCATTAGAGCAAATATTGGTTGATTTTGATATGCCAATCCATTTACAATTTCTGTGGAACGATTAAACATATCTCCAATAGACTCTCCAAGCTTCATCCTGAAGGATTCATATTGGCCAAGTAGGAAGTTTACTTTTGTCTCTTTTACACGATTAGTCCATAAGTAACACGAACTCTATCCTAGACTTCTTTAACTGTTTCATATAAAGAGATTCTATTATAGGGATAAAAACACTACAAGTGCCATAACTTGGCACAAAGGGACACTTAAGTGCCATAACTTTCGAAAGGTACATTTAAGTGCCACATTTGAAGAAAAGTGCGACACCTGAGTGCCACCTTCGGCGAAGCCAGCCGGAAATCATACGTGGTATATAAATATTAATATTTCTCGCCGAGTGGCTCGCCGGAGAGCTAATTCAGCTTTAATTCACCCAAAACGACATCGATTCTATAGTTGACCAAAATAGAGCCCTTAAATCAACCAAAACGACGTCGTCTCCCCAATTGCCCTAAATCTAAAACCCTAAATCGGGCAAAATGCCATTGAAGCGCTGGAGCCATAGTCCCGAACCCTAATTCGATTTGCCCCAAATTCTTCAGTCGAATATTGGAAATGGAGAGCAGGACTTTCAGCAGTGGCTCAAATATCTCTAGCCGAAGTGAAGGAGAAGGCGAGCGTTTATGTTTTTGTGGGTTACCAAGTCCAAGAAGAACATCGTGGACTCGAACGAATCCCAGGAGAAGATTCTATGGATGTGCCCGATACAGAGAAGGGTCGAAGTGCAAATATTACAAATGGATCGATGCGAAATTCTCTCACCGAGCAACAGAGGTGATATTGGACCTACTTGATAGATGTCATCAACCTCCATCTACGCTTGTGGACGACTTGGACGATGTTGACTCAATGCAAACTTAAGCATCTTATGCTAATCATTTCAAGAATGAAGTTTCAAGGATGAAAATTGAACGGAAGTGTTACCAAACGTTTATTGTGTTGCTCTTTTTTTGTCTATCCTACTTTATGATGAAATGTAAAGTACTAGAAGTTGAGAAGAAGTTTCTCCGACTGCCATAGTTGTAAATCAGTGGAGAAATGTACTTGTTTTGAATGAAATGAATGACTTATCTTTTTGGAAGATGAGAAGAAGTTTTGTGTTGTCTACAAGATTATTGTGGCTTTTTTTTTTTTGGCTGTCATTGCTTGTGGGGAGGTCAAGGAAAGGGAATGAATGAATGACTGAATGAATGAGATGCTGCTTGTACTATGTTTTTACTTATTCTCGAATATAAATCGATGATGATGGAATGTATATTGGGTCGATGTGTTGTGGTGACTTCTTTACTTGAACTGAATATAAACCAGCAGCAAACGTTGAATTGAATGGAGTTGCCATATTAAACCAGCAGCTTCTCTAGTTTGCTGCAAACCACCATATACATAGGACAAACACGAGTGAGTACTCGAGTGCTATAAGTTGTATGTAGTAATCACTTAAGTGCCAGTCGTGATAAAAAAAATAGTCATTTAAGTGTCAAATTGTTATTAAAAGTGATCACTTAAGTGCCACTTGTGATTAAAAGTGATCACTTAAGTGCCACTTATGATTAAAAGTAAACACTTAAGTGCCAAATTTTTTAGAATGTGATCAGTTAAGTGCCAATTTTTTTTGTACGTTTCCTCTATAAATTGCACCAGCCATCAGCTACTACCAGCCACCACCACCGCCCACCACTGGCCACCATCGGCCTCCAGCCATCACCGCCAGCCACACCAAGCATCCCAGGCATCCACTTGAACCACCACCAGCCATCACTATGCTTTGGTGGTATCTTCTTGCGAAGTTGCTAGTGCAAGGTGCCTTATACCAGCTTGCAACACCACTACCTAGTGCAAGATGTGCATATTGCACACTTACATCTTACACCAGGTGCAGTACAAACCCCCAACCCAACCCCTGTAATAGACCCACCATCAGTAGGCATTAGCAGTCACCACTGGCCACCACCACTAGCAACACCAGCATTCCAGCTACCACACCAGCACATAGCACCACCATAGACCTGCCATTAGCAGCCATTGTTGGTGGTGGGTCGTGGGTCTGTTGTAAAAGGGGCTCGTGCAAGCTATGCACACTGCACTCTTGCACTAGTAGTAACTGCAGCAAGAGGCCCCAACCCAACCCCCATAATGGACCCACTACCACCAGGCTTCACCAGCCACCACCCCAACCCCCATAATGGACCCACCACCACCAGGCTTCACCAGCCACCACCCCCAGCCACACGAGCACCCCATTCACCACCACAGATCCATCACCGGAAGCAATAAGTAAAAGTAAAAAAAAAATGAAAAAGGCAAAAATGACAAGCAATTAGATCATTCCATTGATATTGAAATGAAGTCTGAAGTCTCATAAACTCAAATGACAAACTATTAAAAAAAAACGTCGACAGTTGTTTAACTGACTCCTCAGCCCCACAAACCATATCCCATCCCATTTTATCAATCAATATACACAATGCCTCCTGTTCGTGCTCTTTTTGATGGACTTTTCACTTTATTCATAATCCGTGCACTTTTTCTAACAACTGGACGTGAGACTTCTTCTTCAATTGTCTTAGGATGTGTTGATTCTGATGGAGCTGCAATTGTTGTAGGCTGAACTGATTTAGAAGGAGCTGCAACTGTCGTAGGCTAAACTGATTCAGATGGACCTGCAACTGGGTTCTTCTTACTCTTCTTTCTTGTTGGCACAGCCGTTGATTCTTGAGTTGGGCCTTGAGAGATAAGAACCTCTGAACTTCTCCCAAGCTTCAAAAAGAAAACTCAATTATCATTAACAAAAGTTTGCACTATAAATTAAATTAAATGCAGCCTATAAAACTTACATTAAGAATAACTGTCCAGAACGCTCATCTGTATAAAGGCCATAACCATATTGTTTTAGCCTCTTCCCAAGAGCCCCTCTTGTTCGAATGGGAGCGTCACTTTCAGGTACTTGTAATTGGTTGGCTCTTCTTCTCGCATGTGATTTCTTGGGCTCTTGTTGTGGCTGTTGTTCGGCTACAAACGGGGGCTTCTTCGGCCAATTCTTCAGCTAGGCGTCTTCTAGATGGCCTTCTTGTAGGTGGCTCTTGATTTGGCTTTCTTCTGATTGTTTTTCTATTTAGCCCTTCAGCTTCAGTGACACCTTCAGTTGGCTTTTGTGGTGGCCCTTGTGATGACCCTTGTAGTGGCCGTTGTGGTGACCTTGGTGATGGATCTTATGGTGGCCCTTCAGTTGGGCCCTCTATTGGCAGCTGAGTTGTAGCTTGCCTTATTCGAACCTAAGAAAAAGACAAAGGACATCATCATAAATATAACATCAGGCCATATAACAACGTCAAGGAAAACTAAACTCAAATTAGTGAACTTACCGGGTATTTTTTCTCTCGCTGCGACGAACGGTCGACTTAAGCGGCCCTCCGGTTGCTTCAACCAATCCTGCAGCTGGCTGTCTTCTACATTGCCTTCTTTGAACAAGCCCTTCAGTTTCAGGTATAGTAGGGGCTTCGGCCAATCGTTCACGTGGTTGTCTTCTTCCTTGCGTTCTTTGAACAGGCCCTTCAATTTCAAGTACAGCAGGAGCTTCGGTCAATTCTTCACGTGTCATTCCCGTGACCTGACAAAGACAAAAACATTACATACATGTCACTTATATCTATGTACATATTTGTAACCAACCATAAAGCAAAATGAACACAATTGTCATGACTTACTTTGGGTTTATTGTCATCGCGAAGAACAGTCGACTCACTTCGCCTTTCTTCTCCAATTTGTCCCTTCACTAGGGCCTTCGGCCCTACTAAACTAATCCTGCTGCTTCCTTAATTGACAACCTCTACTATTGTGCCCTGCTATGTGGCAAAAAGAGCACTTTATCAGTACACCTGTCCTATTCATCCTACGATGACATGAGACCTCTCCCTCTGTCATTCTTCGTTTTCGCTTTGGTCTTCCTAGTTTCTTCTTTAGTGGCAAAGGTTGAGGTGCTTCGCGATCTGTTGGCTCCCAGAACTTGCTACTTCTGATTGGCTGCAACATGAATTGATACAAAACAAGAAATCTCGGTTTCTTGTATCAATGTAGTCTTCTGTGTTGTGGCCCTTCAATTCAATGGCACATATGGCATGTGCACAAGGAATTCCACTTAGTTGCCATGCTCTACATGAACATTTCCTCGTATCTAAATGGACAACATATTTATCGGAACCCTTCATGATCTCATATCCTTCATCCCCATTCCAAATGGGATGACAATTCCTGCTTGCAGCCAAGTTCTCATCCAATTTCTTAGCAATCATAGGACCACATTGCCTAGTCCAATTTGCAGCCTCATCTCTTTGTCTGTGCAACCGAGTCATGACCATAACCCATATGTCTTCAATCATCGGGATAATTGGTTTGCATCTGGCCTATATTATCCTCCCATTGAATGATTCGCAGACGTTGTTTTTGATGTTATCGCACTTGAATTCCTCGCTGAAGAACGCCCTACACCAATACTTTGGTTCCGTTTGGAATAGTGCATCACAACCTTCATTTGTCAATTGAAGCGAGTTCTTGTTTGACCATCCTAAAGTCAGCTATATTCGTGCTCTTTTGCTAGCTATTTTGCCAAAAGTGCGGATTGCACTTGTCCCCTTTATAGTTCTTTGCCCAATTTGGGTATATGTGCCGCGCACACATTCGATGTTCAGCATAAGGCAACAACTCAGCTATTACTGGAACCAGTCCCTGCAATAATTCAAAATAATAAATGTAAGCAAATGACATGTTGATATCAAAAAGCAAACAATTGACCAAATTTTTCAAAAAGCAAACATTACCTTTTTGTTGGTCACTCATGAACGCCCACCCTGCTCCATTTGTTATCTCCAAATCAGTCATCAAATTTTTTAGGAACCAGGACCAATTGTCCTTGTTCTCTACCTTCACAACAGCCCAAGCTAGTGGAAACACTTGGTTATTTGCATCTCTTCCAATTGCTGCCAGCAATTCTCCCTTGCACAAGCCCTTCAAAAAACACCCGTCCAATCCTAATATCCGTCGACAACCAGATAAAAATCCTCGTTTGCATGCATCGAAGCAAACATGTAACTTATCGAACTTGGTCCCAATATCAGGAAGTGGTCTCTCCACGACCTCTACATACACTCTACTTGAAGGATTTTGCAGCCTACACTCCCAAGCATAATCCCACAACTGTCCATATTCGGTGCTATATTGACCAATGAGTATTTTCATCACCTTTTGCTTTGATCTTTTGCATTGATTCCTGAATATATTAATGCCTACCTGCTCCTTCACCAGCATCCCGGGCGAGTAGTATTAATCGAGGCATCGGCTTAATCAAGTCAAAGAAGTGGTTCGACAACCATGCACTTGTTACCCTTTTATTTCAAAATTAATGGAACAAGTATGTTCCTCTTGGTAGGCTCTAATTTGGAAAGATCCACTTCTCTTAACAAATGCGCCATAGATCTTCCATGGACAATTTTGCTGCGAACACCTAGCTCTTACAAAGGTCTTAGTGTTTCTAATGAAGTCAATATTCCTCTGTGCAGCAATGGAGTTCTTCAGTATAGCTTCTTTAAATTGTTTTGCATCCTGAAATTCTCATACCTATCGACAAAGTAGGAGATGCAACGGATGGATCATAAGAAGGAAACTTACTTTTCCTTCTACGCACAACTCCTTCATCTTCTTCAAGCTCATCCTGGGAAGTAACATTCTCGACGCTTTCTTCATAATCGGTCTCTCGCCAACAAAGCACTAGCATCTACGGGGCCTTCGGCCCTATTTGGAACTTCATCAGCTACCTTCAAAGCTGCAAACTTATTTGTCAAAAAATCCCTTCGCTTTTTTCTTGACTCTACAAGCTCCTTGTCGTCGTTATCACTTATGAAACTTTCAGCAGGCAACCCTTCATCATCATCATCAGTTGATTTAGCTACTTCCCACTTTAATCCAGTGATTGTGACATCACGTATGTCATCATCACTTTGGTCAACTGCATCTGCGCTCCTCTCCTGTCCATCATATCTATCCTGCCCTCCTTCGACCCTAACGTCAGTACTACCTTGAATACCATCTCCTGTTTGTCCTACTTGGGCACTCTCTCCATCATCATCTTCGTCCTCACTTTCACTATCGTACTCAACATATATTTTTACCTCTTCACCATGAAGATAATGGTATAGAACATCCCTGAAACCATTATCATCTTCTAAGCATCTCAAACCATCTCTCAAGTCTTTCCCAGGAATACAATACAACAACTTCTGGACTTTACAAGGAAAATAAGTCCTTATATCCCTAACAAATCCTATATAAGATGCCTTCTTTATCTCGACAAAGATGGTGCCCTCATTTCCACCCTCATACTCCCACTCATCCTCCCCAATCACAAATTCCCTACCGTAGCAAACTATGACAACGACATAATAATTGTCACAAGCCATTTCTGCACCAAGAACAAGAAAAAGAATAATTATTTTTGGGACCACATCCACAAAGGACAATAGACAATTGCACATGGGAGTCCCCCCACTCTCATGGACTTTATTAAACAGAGGTCCCCACACTGACAATATGCCCCTACATGACAGCCAAAAAAGAGGTCGCCACTTTAATTATTTGTCTTCCCTCCCCTTAAAATATTAAAAAAAAAAAAACAGAGCTCCCCACAACAAGCACAACCCAAGCAATTTTGTCTACTATCTTTTGCTGAACTAAACCTGCGATGTGAGAGAATGTACATCAACTTAATCAAATCTATTTTTCCTGTGAAAACACATACAAAAAATTAAGGAAAGCTCGATGTAAAAATATAGGGTGAAAGTTCTGTTTCTCATCCAACCAGGAGAAATCATACCCTACTCTATGATGTCTGGCCATTAATATATTGTGTCAAGAGGTCATTACACAAACCAAGAGAAATTCAGAGAATTTATCCATTGCACAGTAGACTAATACTACATGTCAAAAGAGCTAATATAAACTTTAAAAGGAGGTACTTACATGTGGTTCCAAATATGTCCTCGCAGGTAAACGAGCTTATATAAAGTATCAAAACAAATTTTGCACTCCTCAATGTTCCCTGCATATATGTTGACTATTTGACAGGAAAGAAGAGTAAAAGAACCAAAAGATCATAATCAAGGGAACAAAAGCAGATTGATAGCAAAGTTGCGTGCTCTTTGCAGAGCACTTGAGGGCTATTATTTCACACCTTCCACCTTAATCTATCTATCATATCCCACCTGATTCAATATTTCGTTTCACTCAAACACACTAGTTCCTAGTTCCACCTTATTCAATATTTCGTTTCACTCGAGCATCGACTGCAGAAATCATCGACCGAGGCGAGCATCTCCACACAAGGGAGTAGCCAAACAAAGCGTGCGCATTTCAATAGAAATTCCATCGGAGCCCTAATAAAATAATCGAGCGAGCCCTAATAAAATAATCGAGCGCAAGCCCTAATAAAATAATCGAGCGAGCCCTAATTTCATCACGGGGAGGGGGAGAAGGTGCCGAACTGGAGGAGCGACGATGGTGAGCGGTGACGACGACCAACGATGGTGAGCGGCGACGACGACCAACAACGGCGACTAATGACGGCGACCGATGACCACCTCTGGGCGTGAACGGCGACAAACAGAAGGGCCTGAGATCTAGTGTGAATGTGGACGGAAAGGAACAGCGACGGCCAGGTGTGCTTAAGCCAAAATAACCTAACGACGTCGTTTGACATCAAGGAAAAACGACGTCGTTTAGGTCAGCTCACTCGGTGTGGATGGACAACGTCGTTTTTGTCGTCCACGTGGGCTTTTTTTTTTTTTTTTTAACATTTGCCACCTCAGTAAAAGAAGTCGCTGGAAAATGCCACGTATGCAATTTGGCCGGATTGGCACTCAAGTGATCCACTTTGCTCCGATTTTGGCACTTAAGTGTACCTTTCGAAAGTTATGGCACTTAAGTGTCCCTTTATGCCAAGTTATGGCACTCCAGAGGTCCGCACCTCTTCTATTATACTTAGTAGGAGAAAAGACGTAATATAAAGAATAAACAACTTTTGCAACAAGAGCTTCTCTTTTGGACATCTCTGTACGAGACATAGGAGTAGGGGGTTTGGTTTCTTTATCTTTACCATTCTTATTAGATGTAGATGCAACAGTGAGATTGATTCTTTTTTCCACAACATCCCATTGTAAGGGATCTCTAAATCTTAGGAATGCTTTCATTTTGTTTTTCCAAACGTTGTATTCCTTTCCATCGAACTAAGGTGGCCTGATGTTACTTTGCCCTTCAACCAGCCCTAGTACCAAGATACTAGCCATAGAAGATCTTTAGCTTAGAAGTAAAAACACTTTAATAAAACGAGCACTTGGCTCTGATACCAATTGAAAATGCTAGTACAAACACCAAGAGGGGGGTGAAAATGTGTTTAAAAAAAATCTTGATAAATAAATGCATAATAAAATAAGTTGCGAGCAAAATCTGAATTAAAAACAAAGTCTGACAAACGAGCCACTAGACTTCTGGCAGATATTCAGAATATGTTATGCGATGGAATAGACTTTTGAAATAATTTGTAAGTGTGCAACAAACTTAAATAAGAAGAGTTAAGAGAAGAGAAAATTGCACACGAGATTTATAGTGGTTCGGCTTAGATCAAGCCTACGTCCACTCTCCCACGCTAATAGCCTTGTGGTTGGATTCCACTATATGATCAACAAGTTATTACAACTTTGAGTGTAAACACTTAGTGATAGATCACACTATCTCACTAAGTCTCTCACGATCACAAACGTTTAAGCTCACGAAAGACAAGTGTATGATCGAAGTTCGCTCAGACTTTGGAATTATAGATTCTACACTCCATCTCTTACTTGCTCCTCGGTCCTTGGTCTCTTTAAATATTCATCCACTTCCAAACTAGCCGTTGGACAGTATCTAGTGGATCGTCTTCCAATCTACCCATTGGACATATCCGTATCAAGAAGATTTAGTAGCCGTTGAGTGACAGAAGCAAAATTCCAAGTTGATTTTGATCGCCCATACAAACAGAATCTTGGTTTCCATAAGTAGAGCTTCGCCGTTTAGAAAGTTATTGTCTTCAAAATCCACTTGTCAGTCAATTAGATTGAGTCAATCAAATCTATCTTGATGTAAAATCCAAACCAGATCACTAGCCGTTATATATTTGGGGCTTGTGTTACGTTCTATCGAGTTATCTCATTATGAACATGCTTCATACGTTCTGAACTTGTGTCTCGTTCTGTACATAAAGTCCGAGAGTGTTCTGTCTAAAGTAAAGTCTGAGTATCTTCCGTCTAAAGTAGAGTTTGAGTGTTTTCCGTCTGAAATAGACTTTACAATTTGGACATAAATCTGAACATATTCTGCTTCTGAACATATTTAGCCTTAATATCTGGACACAATCTGAATAAGTTTAGTTTCAGCATAGAGTCTATCTTATGGTTCTTCCAAGTATAGACTTCGACAATATCATTTACATGTTCTATCATCTACATAGTCTATTACTAAAACATTAAACACGTTAGTAGTCTTTGATTTATTTTGTCACCTTCGAAACATCATAAGGGATTTCCTTAACAAAAATAACTTATTTTAAAAAATTATTCCCCAAAAAAATAAGTTGCTTTTTTTTTTTTTACTTCTTGTTTTTGTTTCAAATTTATTCCCCGGTGAATAGAAAAATTAATTGATATTTTCAAATAGATTTATGTTTTTTTTTGGTGGGAAACAAAAGAACATAAATTGCGAGGAATAGAAATGTTACCAAACAGAGCCTAACTTGTTCTCGATAAGAATTTGTTCTCTTAGCTAAGGAAAATTGGGGTTGCGGCACTAGAGCAACGCTCCCTAGTCGAATATTGTTGTATATTAATTCACTTCTTTTCTAAACACACATTGTTGTAATTTGAGCTTAGATTATATAAGTCCCATGTAATAGTAAATTATTTAAGAATTAATATCACGAAAAACTCCAAATTTGTACTCTTCGACAAATTTACCTAAGATTAATTTTTTTTACAATCAAAAATCTCTAACTGATATATTTGTGACAAACTTACTCGAAACTAATCTTTTGATAACAAAAAATCATAAAATTAGTATATTTATAACAAATTTACCCCAAATTAGTACATATATGACAAATAGAGGGCTAAATCCCAAATTGATATATAGTCAACTGTTGTGTGTAATTTAATTTAGCAATTTGACCGAAAAATTTAACAAAAAATTGTAGATGGTAAATTTGTTACATATGTATTAGTTTGGAGTTTTTTGTGGTCAAAAAATTAATTTTAGTTAAATTTGTCAAATGTATACCGTTTGAGATTTTTTATTGTATTAATCCATCATTTAGATCATGTAAATTATTAATTGATTATGACATTTTATAGTTGATTATAACGATGGACACACGAGCCAATAATATCGGGGCTCTGATGCCCTAAGCACCACAAACCCTCTTCCTTAAATGTTATTTATTATGAAAAACTTGCTATGTCATTCATCAATTTGGTTCGTTGTGACTAGAAATGTAAGCGAAGCCAATACTTATTGGTAATAGTAACCGCAAAAAGTATAAAAAAAAGTTTTAGATCAAATATAATTGTGCCAATTCAGTTCTAAAAAATTCTAATTATGTCAATTTAATCATAAATATTTTCACATTTTGACAATTAAGTCTATTGGCCGAAAATCATTAATGTGGACATTGGCAGCCCTAGCCAGATTTGAATGAAAAAATAATTAGAATTAATTCTTTTATATTGGAAAAATTATCCAGATCGATATCTATAGTCAATGTTTACGTTAGCGATTTCCAATCCAAATTGGTTAGAATGATTTAATTGGCGAATTGTAAAAAAGATTTAAAATTATATTGATATAATTAAAAAATTTAGGATTGAATTGATATAAGTGTAATAGGTTTAAGATTTTTTTTTTTTAATACTTTTCCTAATAGCAGCTTCCCGAGGAAGGGTGGACGATTTCAAACGCCGATAACTTGATTGAGGGTAATCTGGGCATAAGCGGAGGTGGGGGTATGCTACAAAAGGCGAATTGGACTCCGAATCTTTTTCATGCTATTGCTATCTCAAGGGACAAGGCAAGTCCGAGGAGCGAAACGAACCGTATCCTACCCAGCCCGCCCCACACGCAGGAAGTCTGCCCCATTCCGAAACCAAAACTAATTAGTTGCGAATATTATCTGCCCTCTTTGAAGCGGGACGGTCTGGCGGGTGGGGTAAAATTGCCATCCCTAAGCCTCTTCTTGCGTCTCCCTGGTCCGGGGGTGAATTCAGGCATATGGCTGGAGCCCGGAGGCGATGGTGTGCTAGCTGACCACAATGGCAATTGGATCCTAGGATTTGTCGTGTTCTTTTGGGTCTTACAATCACACTAGCGACCGATCTTTTGGGCCTTGCGATGGCTCCTCCTTGCTAAACAACACATAGTGTGAATTTGCTATCTCAGTGGAACTTGATGCCAAAATTTAAAGGGCATGTCTATGTTTTGCAAGTGCTTGAATGAATACTCGATTTCCCTTGTATCCCATGGAGCATATCTATAGAGAAAGCCAACCATTGTGTTGGCAAAGCGAGGAAAAGCTTGAACTAATATCCGTGAATATCCTCCACAGGTGCTACATGTGATTTATTTCAATAGACATAGCTATTAGAACTGATACGTAGGACCCTGCCTTTGTGGCCCGATTTTAATCCTTATTGGAAGTCTGAGCATATACCTGTGTGACTAAGAAAGGACGGGGATAATCCCTCTCATTCTCTTTCATATATATTTCCATTATTGTTGGGGTGTGGTTCATACTCTCCGTTAATAGAAATGCACGGGAGTCTTGCTCCTCACTCACCGGGTGGGAGAGGGCCTCCTCGACGGGGGTCGTAGGGGGCAGTGCACTCGGGTTGCCAAATGATTTTTATAATCTGGGTCCATATTTTATTAGTAGTTTGGGTTTGCTATTGACTTATACCGTCTATATATAATATTTTTCTCTTATATTAAGAATTGTGACAAAGAGGTAGAAGTTGCTAATTTTAGTGAAATCCTTTGCTATATGTAGCCATAGTTTAAGGATAAACTGGAATAAATCTTGTGTCTTGATTTCTCTTTCTAACATTTACTTTGTATTTCATGTATTTGTTCGCCTAATCCTAACAATTACGTGCAACTATTAGTATTAGCACGTCGACATCTATTGGTGTTTTTTGCCACATCAATTTTGCCTAGTCAATATAATTGAGGGAGTTACGCATACTAGATGACATGACCCAGTTGTATAGATCAAGCAAGGTAGAGAGCTTGATTGTATAAATGTACTTAATGATCTAATTGTGCATTCAACAACAGCTCACATTTAGCAACGCCTCAAAAGTTTACCTGACCCAATATTCCAATATCCCAATAATTTCAGAAGCCACCCTACTTCTTATTCATAATGATTTGTGTGTTGAGATATAATTTTTAATTTCAGCGAGAGACTTCAACATAATATATTTGATTAAATTAAAGCCAAATCAAATTGTCCCGATACAAGAATAAGCTAGCTGAATCGCTTGATTTGTGTATGGAGATGAGCTGAAAATGGTATTGGCATATTTTTGCCTACGTCAAAATTCACCTCGATCAAATCTATCATAACCTTGCCCACATGATCAATGATTGAAATGGACTAACTCTAATGGAATTGAGATTAGGCACACTGGGAAAATATTTTATATGTCGCTCTTACTAATGATTTGGCATAAGCAACCCCTAATACTGCTATGGCGATAAAGCATTTCATTTCACTCAGTTTTTCGTTCAACTTTTGAACCTCTGTCATTATTGCGAGGTGTGACTAGGGACGGACTAAACTTTAGAAGAGTAAGGGCAACTGCTCCCACTCATTTTTTCGAAGCTTGAGAACACGTTAAGATCTTTAAATTATTGCTAATTTACTTTTGGCCTAAAAAAACCTTTTTTTATCCTCATTAAAAAATTCTCAAAAAACATATAACCAAGCTAAAAGCAAAATTTTAATTTAAATTTGCCCCAACAAATTGATAAAATAGAAAACGGAACGAGAATCATGAAAACGTAGATGCAGACAAACAAAAACCATGTCATGGTAGATTGTTTTGATCAAATTTTGCTGCCACCGGGGGAAAAATCTCTCTCTGGGCGAGACCGTCTTGCGAAGTACCTCCGTAGGGATACCCTAGTCGGCAACCGCCGACTGGGAGAGGGACGTGGGGGAGAATTATCCACGTCAGCCTAATTTTATAGTTTCCGTTAGAGCAATTATCCACGTCATTCAAATTTATATTACAATTTTCTTTTTTTTTTTGAGGTTTTTCTCGCACAATATGTCCACGTCATCATTTACTACCGCATTGATAGTTGTCGGTGACCGGAAGATACAAAAATATCGGCCCAATTCCTTTAAAAAGCATTAGCAAGTTCCACGTCTGGCACGATTATTATTATTATTATTTTTAATTGTAAAAAAGCACTAGCTCCATCTCGCTTGATTCTTTTTTCATAGAAAAGTATCAACTATAACTTATGTCTCAATTCCAACCAGATTATTTTTTATCTAGTGAAAAAATACCAACTTTAAGTTGATATCCAAATTTGGCTTCTATAAAGTTTCCGTCAAATTTCTGCCAAGTACATATGAAATGACATGTTGAATCTTTGATGCCATCATCCCCATCAAATTTGGGTGTTGTCTAAAATTTGATACTTTTTTATAAGACAATAAAAAGTTAGGACCAAAATTAAGGCATGACCTAAAGTTGGTCTAGACAAAAAAATTGGCACAATTTACGGTTTGTGCCTTTTTATGGTTATAGAAAAATTTGGGCTAGGATTAAAATTCGATTTAAAGTTGGTACTTTCTAAGGGAATTAGGCCCATTGAATAATATTAAAACAAAATTTGATCGCACATTACAAATTCAAAGATCTGATTGCAAAAGGCATATAATTTAGGCAAGAAAATCAGGAAGTTTCTCATTAAATCATTTATAAATCGATCTTTATATTTTCAGTACGCTTTCTTCTTCTTTATTTGTACCTTAATGTGTAGATCTGTCAACATAATTATAGGTTCACGTCCGCCGACAACTTCTGGACATGATCACATGAGATTTTGAAAATCTCCGTAATTTAATACCTATTTAGTTTATGTTTGCACCCGAGATCTGTCGCCAAGTTGAAAGGTACTCTCTCATTTATTAAGGAAATCTTTGGATACAATTATTTTTGTTTTCATTAAAAAAATTATTTTATTTTAATGTTTCTTTATCAAAAGTATTTATTAGGAATAATTAGAAAATTTCTCTACATTTGAGATAATTATGATATCTCCCTTAATTGTCTGTATATCTCTCTTATACATATCACTCACTGATTGTAACTAATATCATGATTATCTTGTTACATAAGTTCTCCAATATAACACAAAAATGTATATAGAAATTTCAAAATCCTCTTTTCTTGCATTATTCTTAGATGCACATGCACGCCTAGTACACACTCAGAACACACCTTATAACTTCTACTAATATCCTTCCCTCAACGTCGATTCTCAACATTATTCGACTCTCCTCTGGTCATGTCAGCTTGCTTAATTGTCGTGCAGTCTGCACAATTGCCGTGACAATAGCCTCTTGCACGACGGCAACCTCCCGTTGCAACTACAGCTTTTGGCGTAGCCTGCATAACAACCACAACAATACACAATAGCCATGTAAACAATTACATCAACATCAGCGAGTTCTCTCTTCAGCACACCGAACCACTTCAAGGATCTACCCAATCATTTTTTTTCCCTGAATTTATTCTCCAAAGAAACTCTAGTTGACTCCTTCTAAGTCATCTTGAGTATGAAAAATATTAATTGACTTATCATTATCTCATTATTTTAGATAATCATCTAATAAAACATATAAATTAGCTCATGTACTCTCCATCATAACACAGAAAAAACTATAGAAATTTTACCTTGTTCTTTTCCACATCAATTTTGTTTGTAATGTTTGGTACCGTCTAATAGTAAATGTTTATTACATTATTTTCATTAAAAAATGTTTCTCATAACTAATCTGCTATTATACTTTTTTCTTTTATTACTAAAAGAATACTTTTGACTCCAATATCAACTAATTAAATTAAACAAGACAAACACATTTTAATGTTAACATTTACATATGAGAAGTGCAATGAAAAGCAATTTATTGCAAGCCTCCTCAACTGGGTCAAGCGGGCAACAACACCGACAGCTTTATTGTAGGTCATTACATTACCTCTAGACAACGACTGTGGTTGATTGGCGGCAACTCTATTCCCACTTAGATTCAAGACAATGTGGAAGGAAAGCAACACAAGAATAAAACAAGAAGATCTATGTTAGTAAGTGAATATATTATGGATCCGTGTGGCTTTCTCTTCAAGATGTTAGTGTTTAATTGCTTCCCTCAAATTCACATGATCATCACTCTTGATG